>CM050511.1:113657944-114377944 GCA_027563665.1 Antrozous pallidus | reverse complement strand
ACGTATATGCATAAACATGCACACACATGTTGACCATAAACAAAAGGTTGGTTAGGTATTCTTCAGCAAAAATGATTTATTTGTAAAAAAGAAAGGATTGCACTCCAGTATGTGCAGCCATGATTGGCCAGCTGAAAGAAGAGAAGTGAAAGATAGAAGAGAAAGCTGGTGTGTAGAGGGGAAGAGGAAGTTAGAAGGGGGCTTTTACATAGAGTGCTAACCATAGAGTTATTCCTGCAAGGCTTTTGGAACTGACATAGGCTGTGAGAGCTCCTTCGAAAGTCCCTCTTGATTCCTTAAGGTCTCTGTCGTAAATTTTGACACATAAATTCATATAGGTATGGTTTATGATACAAAGCTGATATCCATATATAAATTTTGCTCAATATAGCAAGTTTTAGTCAAAGGGCTTTTACATGGTGTTATTGATTAGAAGTAATAACTCACTGCTAGCCTTATATCAAAATGTGTTTCATTAAAGATAATGTATCCATTAATTCATTTACTTATTCACTCAGCAATTATTGATTCACTGCTCTATCTCAAACAACATGGTCAGCATCATTGGAAATATACATATGCAAGTGCCTACTTCCTAGACTGGAATAGTTAGCTTGCAAAGTCATTTCTAAGCTTATGAAAGAACGAGTTCTGCCTTTTACTCAAAGCCTCCAGTAATGCCTGTACAACCTATATAACTCATTTGCTTACAAAGGCTTATGATCCTTCAGAATAAGATCTAAATTATCACGAAACAAGGAAAGATACACCCAGATCCTCAACTTCTGCTGTGTGGGCCTATGCTTCTTGTGTTCTTTCAAGAATATTTTGCAACCATGAAAATACGAATGTCTTCAACCTGCCTTAATTTGAGTACATAGGTTACAAGATGGTTGGATACATAAGAGGAAAATCCAGGAGCTAGAGAAGTCCTTGGGAAAGGAGACAATCCTCATTATCTGGTCATCACTAGTATGTGCAGCCATGATTGTATAAAATGGGGTTGTAGTAACTATTTTAGTTCCTTCATTGTTATTTTTAAGGCCAGAGAGATTATCAAACAAAATAGTGACTTCTGTGCTTCCCAAATAGCCTCATCATGACTTACTTATTACTGTCCTAGTTGAAATATACTCCTGCAGGGTATTAGGTTATTTTGTATCAGTTCAGTAAAATCATGTTTTAAATATATTTTTTATTGATTTCAGAGAGGAAGGGAGAGGGAGAGAGAGAGAGACAGAAACATCAATGATGAGAGAGAATCATTGATCAGCTGCCTCCTGCATGCTCTAAAGAGCCAGGAATCTAGCCCACAACCTTGGCATGCACCCCTGACTAGAATCAAACTCAGGACTCTTAAGTCTGCAGGTTGACCTACTATCCACTGAACCAAGCCAGCTAGGTAGTAAAATAATTTATTTATTTATTTATTTATTCATTTATTTATTTATTTATTTATTTTTATTGTTCAGTTTATTAATTACATTGTTTCCCCTTTTTTATCCCCCTATATCTTCCCTCCACCCTGTACCTATCCCACCCTCCGCCCTCATCTCCCCCTCCCCAATGTCCTCTCCCATTGTTGCAAGATTTTTGTCCAATCTCTTGCTGTACTTCCAACAACACTTTTCTCCCCAAGAATTGTCAGTCCATTCCCTCTCTATGTCCATGTTTCTGTTATAGTCACCAGTTTATCTTGTTCATCAGCCTATCAGTTCACTTGATTTTTATGTTCATTTGTTGATAGATGTGTATTTGTTGTTCATAATTTATATTTTTACCTTTTTCTTCTTCCTCTTCTTAAAGAATATCTTTCAGCATTTCATATAATACTGGTTTGGTGGTGATGAACTCCTTTAGCTTTTTCTTAACTGCGAAGCACTTTATCTGATCCTCAATTCTGAATGATAGCTTTGCTGGATAGAGTAATCTTGGTTGTAGATTCTTGCTCTTCATTATTTTGAATATTTCTTGCCACTCCCGTCTGGCCTGCATCGTTTCTGTTGAGAAATCCGCTGACAATCGTATGGGTGTTCCCCTGTAGGTAACCAACTGTTTTTCTCTTGCTGCTTTTAATATTCTCTCTTTATCTTTTGCTCTTGGCATTTTAATTATGATATGTCTTGGTGTGGTCCTCTTTAGATTCCTATATTTTGGGGTTCTGTGTACTTCTTGGGCTTTTAAGTCAGTTTCTTTCACCAGGTGGGGAAAGTTTTCAGTCACTATTTCTTCAAGTAGGTTTTCATTAACTTGCTCTCTCTCTTTTTCTGGCACCCCAATAATTCGGATGTTGGCTTGCTTGAGGTTGTCCCAGAGGCCCCTTACACTATTTTTAATTATCTGAATTCTTTTTGTTTCTTGCTTTTCCAGCTGAGTGGATTTTGCTTCTTTGTATTTCAAATCTTTGACTTGGTTCTTGTGGCTCTCTGGACTGCTTTTAGGACTTTGTGTAATATTTTTTATTTCAGCCTGTGTATGCTTGATTTCTAGTTGGTCCTTTTTTTTATCTGTGAGGGTCTGGTTTGTATCCTCAGAGGTCTTGCACATTTCCCTGAGGGTCTCATTCATTTCTTTGTAAGTATCATTCATCTCCTTGTAAATCTCATTCATTTGCTGGTTGGTCTTGTTTATTTCCTGGTTGGTCTTGTTTATTTCCTGGTAATTCTCAATAAGTTGATCGGCCTTTTGTAGGAGCCTCTTGAAAAGCCTTATAACCGTGGTTTTGAACTCTATGTCTTGTCGTCTTTTCTCCTCCATTTCTTTCACACCTGATTTCTTTCCATGTCTCTGCATGGTGGCTGCTTTATGTGGTAGCTATCCTCAAAGGGACAGTGGCTCAGTCTCCCCAGTTACCTGAGGTGGGTACTCTTACTGCAATCCTTTATGGGTTGTATTCAGTGTTTTTGAATTTAAACCCAGCTTTTTGTTGTTAGCCCTAGGAGGGTTTGACCTCCAGGCCAATTGTCTGTGAAGCTCAGCTGTGCTCAGGTTGGATGGGCGGAGTCTCCAGGCCAAGCAGACAGTGCTAGCTCCACCCTATGCGGCCCCAGGGGCTCTGTGCCGGGGGCAATGGCCGCCAGCACCTCTGAGAGAGAGCCGCTACGGAGCTCCACCGGCTGCCGGTTGCCGGGGAATTCAGACTGTCCCCAAATGACTTTGCATGCGCAATGTCTCACCCAGGGTCGTAAAACAAAGCAGTCTGACGGTTTTCTGAATGAGAGACAAGTCGCGGTGCGCTCTCTGCGCCGTCACGCAGCCGAGCTGTTCGCGGGAGAGCTGCCTTCTCCACAAGCCGGCAGACCCGGCAGCACCCGAGCTTCGGCGTGCCCTCCCACTGTCCAGTTTTCACCCCGTGTGATAGTGGGTTCTCTGGACTTCGCCCAGAGCTGGAGAATCTGTCCAGTGGGACGCCCCTGTCTCCCCGTTCGAGAAAACTGGTGGTTTTCAGCCACCCGCCCTCTCCGCGGCGCGCACTCCAAACCTCTCTCCGGGCGAATCTTTCAACGCCGTCCGCCGCCGCTCCTCTGGGTCACAGTGTCTTATCTTCACTTTTATTTGTGGAATTTTCACTCGGCGAGCTTTCTGGTGATTCTGGAAGGTGTTTGTTCTTTCGTTAAGTTGTAGTATTAAAATTGCTGATTATGACGGCAAGATAGGTGTTTTGCCTTTGCCGCCATCTTAGTTCTCAGGTAGTAAAATAATTTTTAAAAATGAATATTCCTGGTTTCAGTTTGAGCTAGTCTCTGAATTTTTTGTTTGTTTTATTTTAAAGATTTGGCCCAATTTTTGTTATTTAGATTATTTAGGGATTTGGCAGAGTATTTTGTTTCAGTGTTATTTCTGGTTCTTTGTTTCTTAAACAGCTGTAACCTAGAAGTCACTTTACTCTGATTTGTCTTCAAAGGCAATGCCTTGCTACAGTGTGTGAAATTTTCTATTCAATTGTGTAGGAAGCTTGTTGGATAAAATTTGCTATTCATTCATTCATTCACTCATTATTTTACTTTCCATTCAGTAAATGCTTACTATATGTCTACAATGCATCAGATTCTGTATGAAATGCTGGATGCTGGATTACTTGAACAAGACCTGATGACTCAAGAGGACATAAGACAAAACACTCTGCATAAGTGCGTGAACAATGCCAAGAGAGCATAAACACGGATGCTTTGTGAAACTCTGGTGCTCTGGACCTGGTTTTTGAAGAGAACAGTATGCAAGAGTCTTTGAGAATTAATTCCCATGACACATTTGGGAGAAGGCCTGGAACCTGGGTGTGTGTGCCCTGAATAGGAATTTAACCATGACCTCCTGGTTCATGGGTTGATGCTCAACTACTGAGCCACACCAGTTGGGATCACTTTATTTTTTAAAAACTTCTCATTGTCATAATATGATGTGAAGAAGATTTTTTTCCCTATATGTGTGATGGCACCTATCAACTGATTTTTATGAGGTTTATGTAGAAATGACATTGATAGGTAAAGGAAATGCCAGAGTTGAAGACTTTCATTTATATTGCTAAATTGCCACTGAAAAAATGTTAAATAATTTATATAGGCATGGGCATGACTAAGAACATGAATTTTCTTAAATAGCATTTTATTATTATCTTTAAGAAAATGCCTGTCAATTCAATAAAATGGCATGTTATTATTTATTTATTCATTTATTTATTTATTTATTTTTAATCTTTATTGTTCAGTTTATTAATTACATTGTTCCTCTTTTCCCCCTATAGCTCCCCTCCACCTGGTACCCATCCCACCCTTAACCCTCATCTCCCCGACACTGTCCTCTCCCATAGATGCATGATTTTTGTCCAGTCTCTTGCTGCACCTCCCACACCCCTTTTCTCCCCAAGAATTCTCAGTCCATTCCCTCTCTATGTCCATGATTCTGTTATATTCACCAGTTTATACTGTTCATCAGATTATTAATTCACTTGATTTTTAGATTCATTTGTTGATAGATGTGTACTTGTTGTTCATAATTTTTATTTTTACCTTTTTCTTCTTCCTCTTCTTATAGAATATCTTTCAGCAATTCATATAATATTGGATTGGTGGTGATGAACTCTTTTAGCTTTTTCTTATCTGTGAAGCACTTTATCTGACCTTCAATTCTGAATGATAGCTTTGCTGGATAGAGTAATCTTGGTTGTAGATTCTTGATATTCATCACTTTGAATATTTCTTGCCACTCCCATCTGGCCTGCATCATTTCTGTTGAGAAATCCGCTGACAATCCTATGGGTGCTTCCTTATAAGTAACTAACTGTTTTTTCTCTTGCTACTTTTAATATTCTCTCTTTATTTTTTGCCCTTGGCATTTTAATTATGATGTGTCTTGGTGTGGTCCTCTTTAGATTCTTATATTTTGGGGTTCTGTGCACTTATTGGGCTTTTAAGTCTATTTCTTTCACCAGGTGGGGGAAGTTTTCGGTCACTATTTCTTCAATTAGGTTTTCATTATCTTGCTCTCTCTCTTTTTCTGGCACTCCTACAATTCAGATGTTGGTATGCTTGAGGTTGTCCCAGAGGCCCCTTACACTATCTTCAATCATCTGGATTTTTTTGGCTTCTTGCTTTTCCGGCTGAGTGGATTTTGCTTCTTTGTATTTCAAATCTTTGACTTGGTTATTGTGGTCGTCTGGACTACTTTTAGGTCTTTGTATAATATTTTTTATTTCAGTCAGTGTATGCTTAATTTCTAGTTGGTCATTTTTCATATCCTCGTAGGTCTTGTTCATTTCCTTGTAGGTCTTGGCCTTTTTTAGGAGCCTCTTAAAAAACCCTATAACCGTGGTTTTGAACTCTATGTCTAGTCATCTTTTTTCCTCCATTTCTTTCACATCTGATTTCTTTCCATTTCTCTGCATTGTGGCTGCTTTCCTGAGTTGGTCCATTAGCTTTGAGTGTTAGATGTCCTCTAAGGGACAGTGGCTCAGCCTCCCCAGTTACCTGAGGTGGACACTCTTGCTGCAGCCCTTTATGGGTTGTACAGTATTGTTGAAGTTAAGCCCAGCTTATTGTTGTTAGCACTAGGAGGTTTTGACCTCCAGGCCAATTGATTGTGAGAGTAAACTGTGTTCAGGTTGGATAGGCAGAGTCTCCGGGCTTAGCAGGCAGCATCAGCTCCACCCTATGCAGCACCAGGGTCTCTGTGCCAGGTGGTAATGGCTGCACGCACCTCCGACAGAAAGCCGTCACCCATCTTCACCCTCTGCCAGACAACTCAGCCTCTCCTCAGATGAGTCTGCACCCCCAAAGTCTCGCCCAGGGTTGTAACATAATGCAGTCTGGAGGTCTCCCGAATGATGGAGCAAGTCACAAGTCCTCTCTGTGCAGTCGCACACTTTTGTTGCCAAGTTTACTCGCAAACTGCTGTTCCAAGTTCTTGAGCACTCTCCTCAAGCTCGCCCTCTCCACAAGCTGGCAGACCTCTGCCACTCCGGGTCTGCTTTCCCACTGCCCAGTTTCACCCCTTATGAGTGTGGATTCCCCAGACCTCACCTGGAACTGGGGAATCAGTGCAGTGGGATGCCTTTGCCATCCCCTTTGGAGAAAGCCAGCCGGGTTTGCAGCTGCCCACCCTCTCCAGTGGCGCATGCACGGCTCCAAACCTCTGGCTCCGCGAGTATCTTCAGTGCTGCCCTCCACCACTCCTCTGAGTCACAGTGTCCTATCTTTACTTTTCTTTGTGGAATTTTCACTCAGCCAGCTTTCCAGTGATTCTGGATGATGTGTGTTCTGCCGTTAAGTTGTAGTTTTGGAATTGTTGTGTGGAGCAGCAAGATAGGTGTTTACCTATGCCGCCACCTTGGTTCCTCTTGGCATGTTATTTTTTAGTTTTCATTTTTCTAATGATAGAGAAGTTTGAGTATTTGGATACATTATATTGTTAGACAGCAGTTATTTATTGCACAATTATATGTTAAAATTATATTATTAATTTTCAAAATTATAATACTATTAAATTGTTGTCAATTGTTTAGTTGTGATTTTTAGGTTTTATGAATATACACTGCATAGATTTTCCCTATTTATATTCTAATGCTGATGGATTAGCCACAGGTCACAAAATACAACTACATTCTTTCAATGATATTGGGCATTCTTGAAATTTTCTTTGAGATTGACTTTAATGTGAAAGTCTTTACAGTATTATTCATAATTTTATTAGCTTTCAAGATCTGAAATAAATTATCTTCTTTCTTACAAGGAAATAACATTTTATTCTTATTTCACTAACTTTATTTAGGCATGGAGGATGCATATTATTAAATATTTTATTCAGTCAACTAGATTTAACTTTTTTATAACTGAATTAATGACATGAAGCAATCTCTTAATATTGAAACACATTGCATATCTGAAGAATTTTATGATTTTCTTATTCTTTAAAGGAAATAAAGGATACATATTTGTATCTATAATCATAAATGAATATTGCTCAAAAAGTTTCTTTTACTGGCATTTTTTTGTCATATGACTTTAGGGTTGATTGATTAGGTCAATATTATGATTTGGAAATTTGCAAACTTTCTCTTCTCTTTGAATTAAGTTAATCTGTGGGTTAGTTAAATCTATTTCTTTTATAGATAGGATGGTCAGCCATAATTATTAGCACCAATTCAAGCCACTATCACATTTGGTAGTACTGTTTTCATAGCCTCCTTACCAGCGTCCTTGTAGTCACCCCGTGAGCCTACATTCTATTTTCCACATAACTGCCAGTGCAAAACACAAATCAAATTATATCAACCTTTTGTTTAAAATCCTCCTGAGGCATTTCATGTCACTCAAAGTAACTGCCAAACATGTTAACCATGCTTCTGTAATGTACGACTTGTAATATGGGAAATAGTAGTAGTCACTAATCCATTTACTGAATGCACAAATGAAGCTAGAATGCAGTCTGGTTAGGAGGGGGTATATCCAACCCTCTGAAGCATTACCCTCTATTCATGAATCCCAGATAGAACTTGTATAGAACTCACTCCCTCTAGAATGTCAGTACTGTATATCTATTCAATGTTATCTAAATGTTACAAGGGCTGTAGTAGGATATTATTTTAGGAAATGTATTAGTTTATGGTATATGATAAATATTATTATAAACTAATATAAATATAAAAACACATATGCATATATATATCTAAGCATATATGTATGCATATATATGTAATTTTATGAAAGCAGTACATGCTGATGATTTTTTTAAATAACTGAACAATATGAAATATTAACCAAGGAAATGTTTTTTCTGAAGAAATGTAGTTAAAAATCCTTTGGCTGATTAAAATCTAACCCAAACAGTGCCATACCTAAAATTCCATAGAATGTTCTTCCTCCATTGTATTTGATTCTCTCAACAGCTGCATTATTTTGGCTCAGTTATGCCTCTGCAATTAATTTGTTTCATATGACTGCAAATCACATCCGCATTCAATCCAACGGAGACAATGAAAATATCTTGCTTTCTGAATGTGTAGGAAGCAACATAAGAGGCAAGTATAATTCCAGGTATCTCTTTCCTCTTTATACCAAAAGACAATGTTAAAATCTACTCAGCAACTCTATTTAGTATTGTTCCCTTCAGATTACAAAATAGAATATTGGAACCATAGACATAAGGGGAAAATGTTGGTTTTCATAGTAGGCTTTACTTGGTAAGTTGCATGTGAATACTTCTGTACATAATCTTTGCTTGTGGATTTGCCTTGGAGGAAACGTTTGTGAATTTCCATTTATATTCTTCATACTGGTTTAGTAACGCTACAAAATAAGGTCTCCCAACTCATTCAACTGCAAATTATATAATGTATAGAATGGCAGTTTCTGATTTTAATTTCTTTTAGACCTGATTAATAAAATGCAGCATATCTGTTATGTGGACAACGGAGGGGATACACATGACTGAGTTAGGCAATTCAGTCCAACAGCTTGTACACATGAAGGAAACATAGGCTGGGACATTATCATGGTCCCAGCAACTGAGTAGACTTGGCTTATGTCATGCTGGAAAGTGTTCTGTTTCTTTTTATAAAGAGAGAAACAATTACATTGATTTGTATTTCATGCAATTTTACTCATATTTATTTCCTTTGTTGTAAACAATAAGGAAAGAATTGGAGATAATAGACGTCTTCCTATCAGAGTGGAAGGAGAAAGGAGAAACTGGCAGTGAAGAAGGGACAGGCTTTTCCCCAGGAAATTCAGTTCTCATTATTTAATAAAGATTTACCAAGGACCTACTCTGGTCAAATGGTGCTGTAATTAAGTGAGGCAAATGTACATGCAATCAGCCTGGCGCGTCTTTCTCAGTGGCTGAACGTTGAACTTGAATGAGGAGGTCAAACTTCGATTCCAGGTAAGGGAAAATACTCAGATTGTGGACTTGATCCCCGTTGTGGGGGGGTCACAAGGCAGCCAATCAATTATCCTCTCTCATCATTGATATTCCTATCTCTCTCTCTTTCTCCCCTCCTCTCTGAAATCAACAAAAGTATATTTTTATAAAGTAGTGAATTGCTTTACATGATCTAGAAATCAATGCAGGACAAACAGTTTTGTTTTGGTTCTGGTTTTTATAAAGAGCCCTGCCATCTCAAAACCTTGCTACACAGATGCTGCTTTAGCATCTGTATATTTGGTTACAGTTAGTCACCAATCACGTTTGAAAAAGTATTCTGAAGACAGGATTACACTCTATTTTTATAAGAATGTCAGTTCAAAAATAGATGCAGAGACATAGAACCATGAAGAGACTGATGGATTTTGGAGCGGAGGTGGGGGTGAGGGTTGGGGGGAAAGAGATGAACCCTGGAGAGCTTATATGCAAATATATGCATAGCCCATGGACACACACACAATAGTGGGTGAAGGTCTGGGAGGAGCAGGTGCAGGGAGGACGGGGTCAGTGGGGGTTGAGGGGAAAACCAAAGCAGACATCTGTAATACTATCAACAATAAAGATACATTTTTTAAAAAGGAAAAAGTAAGAATGTCAGCTCATGCTCAGTATTTGATGAATGAATAGATGCATAAATGAATGGATAGCTGTGTTATGATTACTTATGTACTTGTCTTACCATTGCTGGGTCTATTTCGCTCCATCATTATTGTTTCTTTAATGTTTATTGGTAGCAAGATTTTGTTGTGAGGAGTTTTATTTTTTTAATATTTTAAAAAATATATTTTTATTGATTTCAGATAGAGAGGGAGATAAAACATCAATGATGAATGGGAATCATTGATTGGCTGCCTCCTGCACGTCCCACACTGGGGACGAAGCCCACAACTTGGGCATGTGCCTTTGACCAGAATGGAAGCTGGAACTCTGCAGGCTGATACTCTATCCACTGAGCCAAAGCGGCTAGGGCTGTGGTGAGGGATTTCAAAAGGTGCTCCTTTTCCATGTAGTGGAAAGTATGTTGTATTGAGAAACGGATATCTAGGTTCTAGTCTTGGATGTATACATACCACTTGCACTTGGGCAAAGCTCCTAACCGTTCACAACTCCCAGGTTCTTACCTGAGAAGTAAAGGCTTGTTGTGGGCTATTCCTCATGAGACTGAAGCACTCAGCCCTTCTAGAATTCAACAAAAGTAACCCAGCTCTACCTTTAGAATGTTTTTAAGTATTCTTAATTGTTAATGTAATTTTCAGCCCTGGTATTTATATTCATTTTTATTACACTTATAAACATTTTCATGAATGAATTTTAAAAGAAATGCTTTCTTTTCTAAAAATAGACTTGGGGTAGATCTCTCTTTAATCATACCCCTCACTTAAAGCTATATCAGGCTTTGACATTGTGGATACTGTTCTTTCCACAGGGAATTCAGTCAGCTATGTACAATGTCAGAATAAGAAGGCATTGGTATCATTATACCTTTGTTTGGGTCTTTCCTAATTTTGTAAATAAGATGGGTAACCTAAAAATGTCTATGTGTTTGAGTTTCAGGACAAAATACACACAATTTTCCCTTTGTCATTAGCACAAATGTTAGTGATATGAAACGGACACATGGGTGACCTCTCATTGAACATCAGTAATCTCATGTCAGGTTTCTGACCTGAGGTGCCTAAGCTTAGAAGTCCTTCTGTATAGAAGAAAAAGAAAAAAGGTACAGATCAAAACAACAAATAAATATTTTAACACAGAACGCTAATGTAATAAAACAAACTATATAATGTAATTAAAGTCACTAATAAATTGGTAATTTAAATAGTAATTAAAGCACCTCTATAATTAGGTTGTTATTTTTCTGCATGCAATTTTTGTTGAAGAGGCAATAATTAATTTAGAAATGTTTGCAATCAAATGTCTAACCTATTAGTATATATTCATTTTGAGAGATAGAACAAGATGTGAATCAGTGACAACATGTTTCAATTGTCCTCAACAGTTTTGGCTCAGTTTCACAACATATTTTAAATTACTTAGAAGTGGCAATAGCTTCTAAAAATGGTAAACAATTTTAATCATGTTTTACCTCTCAATTCTCATTATCACTCAAACAGCCTTGGTAAAAGTAGATTTATAGTTGCATTGTGACATTTTTTTGAGTTCATAAAGCTATTGTAATAAGCTTAACCTGCATATGTTTTTTTCCCAATAGGAACAACTATAAACCTATTTTTTCCTACCACTGTAAATGCACAATTTTAGGTATTCTGAGATTTAAAACATTTTTTAAAGTTTAATAACTCATTGGCTACTAAAGGTTGAAAGTGAAAACTCTCCATGCTGTCACAAAGGGTAAGATTTCCTTCTTTTGAAAATGAAAATGCTTGAATCAGACTATACTGACTTCAAATCCTGGCTTGGCCACTTACTAGCTCCATGTTCATGAAAAGTTTACTCAACCTCCCTAGGTTTCAGTTTCCTCACTGTGGAAGAAAACAATTAACAGAAGCTTTCTCAAAGGTGGCAGGAATTAAATGAGATGATATAGAAGAACTGCTTCAAATAGTCCCTGGCATATAAACTTTAGGAATTTTGTTAGATACAGGATGCATTTCACTGAGCACTAATTGTGGCAAGAACTACCCTAAGAGCCAGGGATATAATTTCTAAAGAATGTTTGGAGACAGAGAGAGGAGACAGAGGGCGTGAATGGAGAATTACATTGCATTTTTATTTCACTCAGTAATATACTATATCATATATGCAAAGTAATATACAATACTGGAATTGAATTAATATGATTGTTCTTGTTTCAACATTGCTTTCGTTTCTCAGATACCAGAAATCTTTTTAAAAGTCTTCGAAGCTTGAAATACCTTGCCTTGATGCTATTTGCCTTTAAAGCTGAGGGACATTTTTGTGTTAACAATATAGTTTTAAGGTCAGTAATAAGAGTTGTATTAGTGAACACTAGATGGCAGCATTTATGAAAAATTAAATTGGAATAAGCTGCTGTGCCACATTAAAATACGCTGACCTCTTCTACACAACAATAGCTTTTTTTTTTTTCATTTGGCTGTTTTTGCTATTGTAAACATAAAATTTTAAAAGTCCCAAGGAAAAGAGATAGACAGGAAGCTACTTAAACGTATTTGACTGGTTTTCCAAATAGGATTAGTTGAATGCTCTACCACTGAATGCTCAGGTGTGCATTTGAGTTATTGAATTGTTCCTATGAGAGGAAACAGATTGACACATAGTACAAAGGGGACAATGTACAGGTAGGCATTTGCTGAGAGGAAATATTTTTGGGGAAAAATTAATTCTACACTCAATGTTTGGCATTTAGGTTCTAATGGTTCTAGAAATGGTTGTACTGTTTATTATTACATCCTAGAGGCCCAGTGCACAAAATTTGTGCATGGATGCCATTTCTAGGTCTGGCTGGCAATCAAAGTGTGAGTGCCTGGCATGGGAGGGCAGGTCCCAGCTGACCTGTGGGCCCTGGGCAGCACGTGGGCCTCCAGGCCCCAGCATATCCCTCTCCACCCAAGTCACGGTGCCTGAGTCCCCACATGGAGATGCAGTGAGCACAGCCAGATGCCACGGGCCAGGGCACAGTTTGGGTCTCCAGGCCGTCTAGTGGCGCTGCACAGAAGCTGGGCAGGCAGCATGCTGTCTCTTCACCAGCCTTGCAGACCGGCTCCTGTGCAAACCCATGGGGAGCTCGACCAGCCCCTGTGGTCCTGGTGACCGTGGCCTGGTTCACCCAAAAGACACCAAGCAAGTGTGGGGTGGGCTCCTCATGGTCACCTGTCACCTCACCATGGGGGCTTTCCTGGCACAGGAGCCCTGGCGTCCCGGAGGAGGGGAGCAGGGGGAGTGAGAGCAAGCTCCACAGACACCCCGCATTCTCACTGCACCTCCCTCCCCATCACCCCCGCCCCCATGTAGCCAGCAAGAGGTTGCAGCAAGTCAAGGCACTGATGCCCGCCATGTTCTGGCCCCTGGTGGCAGTCAGACTTCAGTCCAACTCCTGGTTGAGGGGACAAGTTGCACATTAGGCTTCTATTATATAGAATAATAATGAGTGCAATTAATTGTTTAGGGATGTTTCATGAACAGGCTTAAAACTGTGCAGGTGGTTACCTCATTATATCTTTCTACAGCCTAAAAGGGGAAATGCAATTTTTGGTTCAATTTTGTCAAAGAAATGGAGTTTTACTAGTAGAAGGCTTAAGAACTTCTGAAAGGTGATACTTACAAATGAGGTGGTTAAGTTTCAAATTTCAAATCCACATCATTCTGAGTCTCAACTGAGATTTTAGCCATTTGGTTGTACAGGTATTTAAACCATTGATTTGAACTACTTGACTCCTGTGAAATCCACAATGTCGAGGTACAATGACAGTATGGAGAGGAATTGAATGTGACAAAATATTTTGAGCTGCAGATTGGAACCAAATTATTAACAAAAAATTTGAACATATTTTGGTCTTAATATCCAGAGAAAATATTTGACTCTTTTGATTTTGTTAGTTGAGGAAGGTCAATTAAATTCATCATTTTATTTTTAGTTCCTGAGTGATTGACTAAAGTTATTTAAGCAACTGGACCTCTAACATACTACAGAGGGAACGGTATTTTTCATTGTCCTTAAGAGTCAAAATGTGATAACATTAAAGGAAAAATAATTTATTTTTCAAAATACAGATACAAGTTGTGTGACTTAAATTCTATGCAAGTTAAAGAACAATTTATACTTTTCATATTTCCCATGATTAAGTGTCATGTTATGCCCTCTAAACTTTGAAAAATTACATAGTTTGAGCTTTAATTGTAAAAGGTCATATTCTCATTTTAACAATGAAACTATTTTACAACTCAATTGTATACCTTTATGTTATAAGTTAGGAAAACTAATATTAAACTCAAATCCTTATACAATTATGAGAAAACAACTGCTAATTTTTAACATTTCTTTTTATAGTAGAAGATAGAATGAAGAAGAAAAAGCAATTCCATTCAGTTATTTAATTAGAAATTTTCCATATCCCAGATGATCTAGCTTTTATTTATATTAAGGTTTTTCCTCTTAATTTGGCTGATAAAAATAGTTTTTTTTCACATAAAATTATAGCATCAATCTGTTAGTCAGACCTATTTAAAATATATCTTATCATGAATTATTACATACCCAATACAGAAAACTTTTGAAAACAAAATGTTTTCAAAATACACATACTACTCCCAACCCACAGAGAGCATTATTCATATTTAGTATAGTTTTCTCCAGTGTTTTATTGATGCTTTAACTGTGAATGTGAAAAACACAGATGCACAGGCACATAAACACATATATCATATGCACACCCATATGCCTCAAAATTGGAATGGCATTGAATATAAAACTTTAGATTCTGCTGTGTGTTTTTTAAAATACGTTTTTATTGATTTCAGAGAGAGAAAGGGAGAAGAAAAGAGGAGAAACATCTATTATAAGAGAAAATCATTGATAGCTGCCTCCTTCATGCCCTTTACTGGGGATCGAGCCGGCACTCAGGCATGTGCCCTGACCAGGAATCTAACTGTGACATCCTGGTTCATAGATAGATGCTCGACCACTGAACTACACCAGCTGGACTGCTGTCCTTTTTTTTTTTTTAATTAACATTATTTTGTATTCATGTCCCATTAACTATACTTATTCTTTGAGAAACTACATAATGTGCTATTATATTCATTTCACAACATTTCTTTAAACATTTTTATATTGATATGCACTCAGGTTGTTTTTATTATACTTTGTAATAACCAACTTTATTACATTTTATAATAATAACTAATTACAGGAACAATTTTATGCATACACTGTAAGTGTTTTACTGATTATTTTATTCAGATATATTTGTAGAGATAAAAATATTGGATAAAGAGTATGGACATCTTTTTAATATTTTATATAGATGTGCCAAGTTGCTTTCCAGAAAATGTGCATCTATTTTTATTTCCACAGATAGCTCATCACACTGTCATAGTACATACTCAGTGATTTTTAGCATTTTTATTTTTTAAAATTGTAATTTGGTGAGTAAAAATTAGTACTCTACTGTTTAATTCCAACGTCTGATTTTTATTAAGGATGAATAGTTGTTCACGTCTGTAGTTTTTATTTGTGTTTCTTTTGTGCATTGCCTCTTCATGTTCCTTTTAGTCAACTTTATTGAAATGAACATAAAAGCAGCATCAAAACAACATAGTTTCACCCAACTACCAATCACCTTGAAGCCAGCTTAGCTCTTTTAGTTGAGAATATGAATAATGTACAAAGAATGCTGGAAAAAAAACAACACACCTCTAGGGTAGAAAACTGATGCTAATCATATCATTGTTTTTCATGAAAATAAGGCATACTTTGAAGTATTTTTGCTACTTCCCTTCTATTCCCTTGGCTAAACTTTGTTTTTCTAATGTTGATTCAGTTAACCTCCATATTTTTAGTACTAGTGTGGTCCCGATACTTTCTCCAAAGGCCCTCCCTTTTTAATGCATGTATTTTAAAATTTCTCAAGTTGGTTTATCTCTGTCAAAAGTACTGTATAGTGTAATGCACTGTCTACATTTCTTTTTTGAAAAAATATATATATTTATTGATATTTTACAGAAAGGAAGGGAGAGGGATAGAGAGTTAGAAACATCGATGAGAGAGAAACATCAATCAGCTGCCTCCTGCACACTCCCTACTGGTTATGTGCCTGCAACCAAGTTACATGCCCTTGATCAAAAACGAACGTGGGACCCTTCAGTCTGCAGGCCGATGATCTATCCATTGAGCCAAACCAGTTAGGGCTACAGAGCCATTTCTTATGGTATGATTATTACTGTAGGTAAATTTCATGTGGATATACATGTATGCAATCTTTGAACAGTGTTTTCCTTGTGTATAACAGAAAGCTAGATATTTTAAAGACATAAAAGTGCTCTGGTCTGGCTTAGCATGGTGATGGGCTTTTGAGGCTTTCCAACATTGGCTACTGTGCATTGATATACAACAAAGACATAGACACACAATACAACTATTACAAGTATGAAATGAAAATTTCACTTGGATACACATAGTGAAATGAGGCTTATTCTATCCTTATATTTTATATATATATAGATGTAAATATATAAGCCTCTCTCTCTATAAATGTATATGTATACCTATATATACATATAGGTGTGGGCAAAACTAGGTTTACAGTTATTGGAAGATGAAAAGACTTGAAGGTTATGAATATTACAGTAGTTTTATTAACTCTGTTTCACATACTTACAACTGTAAATCTACTTCTGCCCATCGCTGTATATATGTCAAAATTTTATGTTGTTAATGGAATCTTCTTTTAGTTGAAAATGTGTAGAAAACGCTAGAAAAAGGGAGGAGGTCCTTTAGTGTGATCAGTAGGTAATTGGGAATGATTAAAAACAAACACCTGTATGACTAAGAACTTCTATTCCTTCTCCAAATGATACTGAAATCTGAAGTACTTAAAAATTTCTGCAACCATTGCCCTGTATCACCTTGGGAAATAATAGAATATCTTAACTAGTTCTGGAATGCTTGATGCAAAAGGCAAAACTCTATAGAGATTGATTTGAATTGAAATGTTGATGAAATCCTTTAAGATTAAAGGTTATTTCCTTGAGGATAAAGAAAAGGAGATGTATCCTGGAAGGGAAGCTAATAGATTTTGCTTTCTCAAGGGTTAGACAATTAAATCTGTGTGTTGTGCACAAATAGATGGCAATTAAATCTATGAGAGTAGGTGACAACTCTATGGAATACATTAAAACTATTAGCTGTGACATGCAGCCAAACAGATCAATCCCTGCCTAAGTGAGACTTAGTTCAGCTTCTTTCTCTATCTCGCAACTTATTTAACAATGTTTTTAGCACCTGTGTTTTCTGAAGTACAGTTACTATGAGTACTATTTTGTTTCTGATGCTATCTCACTGTCCCTAACTTAACATTTTCCCTTGCAAAACCCACATTCCTTTAATCACTCAAATAACTTAAATAACATACATTTTGTATGTTTGATAGTTAAGTAGATAAATTAATTTGGTTGGAATGGTGTTATCCGCTTGGCAAATGCACATATTTTTACCAGTGTGTGATTTTATTATTATTATCACCATTTATTTGAAACAACTTCTGACAAAAGTGAGAGAAGCAAGCTCCAAAGCAGGATTGCATTTGAACATCGATATGACAGAAATCATACCTCCAGAAGAAATACACAACTTTACATAGACAATAAAGACAAACTCCTGTTCCTAAATTTTCTTTAAAACAAGAATCCTTTGCTGAGATTGGCTTTGGAAACAGCTGTTGAAATATTGCCATAAGTGAAACCACAGTTCATATCCTGCCTGCCTCCACTCACCATTCTTAGCCAAACACTATCCTTACATCTGTGTATTCAGAACATTTATTATTATTTTTTGATGTGGGGGATATTCTCTCTCCTTCATGCATTATGTCCATAAAAATAAAGAAAAAAATAAAACATAGAGAAAAATAAAATCAATAATTTCAAGAGCAACAAGAAGAAATCACTATAGAACATAGAATGAGTGCTATATTCCTTTTTTAAAAAAAATATATATATATATCTATTGATTTTTTTTATAGAGCGGAAGGGAGAGGGATAGAAAGTCAGAAACATCGATGAGAGAGAGACATCGATCAGCTGCCTCTTGCACGCCCCCCACATGGGATGCGCCCGCAGTCAAGGTACATGCCCTTGCCGGAATCGAACCCGGGACCCTTCAGTCCACAGTCCGACGCTCTATCCACTGAGCCAAACCAGTCTTGGCATGAGTGCTATATTCTTATGGAACTCATTAGAAAAAACTTAATAAGTGAAATGATATTTTAAAAATGTAACAATAAATAAATAATAATTTGAGAATTTCCCACTCTCAAGAAGGTGGCTAATTCACCTCTAATAAAGAACTATCAAAGACTTCCCCCTAAGTAGTGTACAAGATATGTTGATTGAAAAAAAAATGTTGAAAATTGATCATGATTCTGCTCTTTTCCTTGTAGAGTCTTCAATAAGAGGCCATATGATTGCAGAGCTCTAGGAGTTGAATAAATTTTTGAGTCTAATTTTCAAGTTTTATATTTAGGTTAACAGTCCAGAGAGGTTGTGACTTACCAAGTTTCAGACATATACGTCATTTTATATAATGCCAAGTGTTCTGAAGGAAATACAATATGCTAAAGAATTACTCAGTGAAACTGAGAACTATAGATTGGGTTGCTGCTGAAAACAATTTATATTGAGAGAAGATTTACTATCTCTTGCTCTCTTGCCAAAGCATTTTAGGCAGAGTGTATATAGCATATACAAAGGTTCTGAGGTTAATAAGAATTTGACCTAATTAAGGAAAAAAGAGAAAGCCAAAGAGAGTGGATTATTTCAAATGATAATAAAACTAGATAGAAGTGAGACAGAGGAGTAGTCTAGGAACACCTTGTAGAAGGTGGTCTAGCATCTGGATATTATTTTAAATTGAGTGAAAAGCTATTGGTGGTATCCTATCTAATAAAAGAGTAATATGCAAATTGACCATCATACTAAAACACAAGATGGCTGCCACCATGTGGTCAAAGATGGCTGCTACAAGATGACCTGCAGGAGAGGGAAGTTGGGGGCAATTAGGGGTGACTAGGCCAGCAGATGAGGGCAGTTGGGGTAGACCAGGCCAGCAAGGGAGGGCAATGGGAGGGGAACAGATCTGCAGGGGAGGGAAGTTGTGGGCAATCAGGCCTGCAGGGGAGGGTAGTTAGGGGTGACTGGGCTGGCAGAGGAGGGCAGTTGGGGGAGACCAGGTCCTTAGGGGAGAGCTGGTGGGCAGTCAAGGCTTGGAGAGCAGAGCATTTGGGAGGGTGGGACCAGGACTGCAGTGGAAGGCAATGGGGGGGGGGGGGCAGGCCTGCAGTGGAGGGCAGTTAGGGGTTACCAGGCCAGCAGGGGAGGGTAGTTAGTTGTGACCAGGCCAGCAGGGGAGGGCAGTTGGAGGTAACAAGGCCTCCTGGGGAGGACAGTTATGGGCAACCAGACTGTCAGGTGAGGGCAGTTAGGGACAATCAGTTTGGCTAGAGAACTGTTAGGCATCCATCAGGCTAGCAGGGGAATAGTTAGGAGATGATCAGGCTTGCAGGCAGAAGTGGTTAGGGGTAATCAGGCAGAGGCAGGCAAGCGGTTGGGAGCCAGCAGTCCTGGATTGGGCCTCAATGGGCAGTCAGCCATCCCTCAAGGAATTCCAGATTGGAAAGTGTTCAGGCTGGGCTGAGGTGCACCCCCCATGCACGGATTTTGTGTACCAAGCTATCTATCTCTATCATCTATCTATCTATCTATCTATCTATCTATCTATCTATCTATCTATCTATTTATCTATCTATCATCTATCTATCATCTATCTAATCTATCTAATATATGTCAATCTATATCTATATCTTTATATATATATATATATATATATATATGTTTTTTATACAATTATAAATATTTATTAGGCATCACTATATACCAAAAACTGTTTGCAACCATTGAGATCAAACACAACTTTGACAGGGACCCTGTTTTCTGAAACCTTGCACTCTATTGTGGAAACATATATAAAAACTATGTATTTATAACAGAATGAAATCAGTGCTATCATAGAGGTAGACTAGACTGTTAACTCTGTAAATACAGTAATATAATCTGACATGTTCTTTTATGTGTCCTTCAGACATAGCACAATGTGGCACATAGTAGGTACACAATAAATGTCTATAGCAGAAAGTGAGGGGAGAAAAACACAATCTAGGTGGAGCCATAGATAGGTATGGATTCTGTCCTATGAGAATATTACACCTTCAGTTCCATTTTCCTATTTGCTTTCTACCAGGGCTCATTCTGTGAAATGACAAGAGGTTTGTCTAATTTTCACTTCTCATACCTAAATCATTTTCACAGTCACTGAGGGGCTGCCATTATAGACATGGTTTTTCATGGTAAGTGTGGAAAAAGCTATCATGGTGTTCCAGGTGGGAGACTGCACCAACCATTCTCTACAGCTTGGAAAAGTCACATGGACCCCATGAACACTGGGAATTTGCTTGATGGGCTTTGTGGAAATACCAGTGAGCCTGAAAAGAGCTTTATCCTGGAAAGTATGGGTGAGGGTGATTGAGCAAAGGCACATGGTAAGAGAGTGGGGATGCAGTGATAGTGATAGAGAACAAAGTCATCATATATATATAAAATTGATTTTTTACAGAGAGGAAGGGAGAGGCATAGAGAGTTAGAAACATCAATCAGCTGCCTCCTGCACACCTCCTACTGGGAATGTGCCCACAACCAAGGTACATGCCCTTGCATGCAATTGAATCTGGGATCTTTCAGCCCACAGGCTGACACTATCCCTGAGCCAAACCAGTTAAGGCAAGAACGAAGTCATTGAGGAGGGGAAGAAGGCAGGGAGGAAGGCTGCAGATTGCAGGAGGAATCTTAGAACTCAAGACAGTACAGAATAAGTAATCAGAAGGCAAGAGCTACTTGTGTAAGTCTTGGCCTGCTTCCCTCGAGAAAGCAAACCCTGGGAAGACAGATCCTTTGCGGCAAGTCACTGTGATTTCACTAGGATCTCAGAGGCAGCCACAGGGTGGACTTATTTACCATTATTTGCTTTTCCATTAACAGTTTTGGAATGGCAGCAGGAACCCTATTCTGGGAGGTGCCAGAAAGAAAAGTGTTTATAGAGCCTCGGAACCACTTCAAGATCATCCCTTTTAAAACTTGCAATCTGCAGACAAGGCAACTGAGGTTTAGCAATGTCAAGTGACTTGCCAAGGTCACTTTACTGTTTCACGGCCAAGTCAATAACAGAATCCAGGTCGCTTGATTCTTAGTCAAAAATGTTTCTGCGCAACAGTAGAGTCCCAGCTGCTTTTTTTCGGCGCTGTATTCGGAAGGTGGTTTGGCCTGAAGCAGGGCATGCGTTTCCATGAGCTCAAATTCTTTAGCTCGTTCATTCATTAGTAACTGCATTTATGGTTCACGTAAAAGGGTACATAGCATGAGTCGTGGGCTTAAGGATAAAGGGTTCACAGTTAGGTGAGAAACTAAAAATCCTCAGAAGCCGTTCTAATAAATGGTCTGAATGGGCATATTTTGATGACCAGTTATGGCAACTTTGATTTGAGCTCTCCTCAGGCAAATCTTAAACATTTCCTGGCATGGTAGGTATTAAATAGTTACTGTGTGGTTAACTGGTCTGCTAGAAGGCAGTGAGAAACCACTAAAGCATGTGTGATAGATTTGGCTTCAAACAAACCCCTTTTCCAATCTTGGCTCTGCCCTACCAGAAACGGGGAGGGGGAGTTAGGAGCATCCTCAGTCCCTTGGGGTGGAAAATGATAATGATCTTGAAGAATTGTTGTTGTATTGAAAACAATTATTCAATACAAGCATTATATTTGAATTCAATTGCCTGCTGGCCTGTTTGCCCCTAACTGTCCCCTGCCAGCCTGATCACCTGTAACTGCCTCTGTCTTGGTCCCCAGCCTAAGCCCCATCTGGCCTCCCTCAGCCCAAGGTGACTTGGCCAGAGGAAGGCACCACCCCTGTCACCCGACTGCTGCTGCCACAGGACTCAAGGTAGAGTTGCCACCATGGCTGCCTGAGCCTTGAGGTGGCCCTGGGCAGTGGCAGGAGTGGCTTGCCTGAGCTTTAGGCCACTGCTGTGGCTTTGTCTAGAAAGGAATTCCCTATGGCTATTAGGAAGAATTCCACCCTAATTAGCATATTACCCTTTTATTAGTATAGACTAGTGGTCCTGTGCATGAATGAAATTCATGCATCGGGGAGGGGGAGTGGGGAATTCCCTCAGCACATCCAGCACCCTTTCCAATCTGGGACCCCTTGAGGGATGTCCAACTTCCCATTTAGGCCCTATCCTAGTAGGATCGGGCCTAAAGGAGCAGTTGGACATCCTTCTCACAATCCAGGACTGCTGGCTCCAAACTGCTCACCTGTCTGCCTCCCTGATTGCCCTAATTGCTTCTGCCTGCCAGCCTGATCATCCCCTAACCACTACCCTGTCAGCCTAACTGATGTTTAAGTGCTCCCCTGCCAGCCTGCTTGCCCCCAACTTCCCTCCGCTGCTGGCTTGGTCACCCCTAATTGCCCTCCCCTGCAGGCTTGATAGTCCCCAACTGCCCTTCCTTGCAGGCCTGCTCCCTCCCAACTGCCCTTTCCTGCTGGCCTGATCACCCACAACTTCCCTCCCATGCAGGCCTGGAACATCCCAACTGCTCTCCCTTGCTGGCCATCTTGTGATGGTCATCTTGTGTCCACATGGGGACAGAATCCTTGACCACATGGGGGCAGCCCTCCTGTGTGTTGTAGTGATGGTCAATCTGCGAATTACTCTTTTATTAGATAGGATTCGAATTTTAGTGGCCATAAAGTTTTGTTTCCTTTGGGCTTTGCATGCTAGGACTGCAGAAGTTGAGTGTTTGAGGCCATGTGTAACCCACAAAAATTGAGCCGCACTCTGTCTCATTACAGCAATGGCATTTGGCCCCTGCCCTAGATAAATTCTAGGGTGTTATTATGTGAAATTTGCATACTGTAAAATATAGGCTTATAAAAGGAAAACATTTTACTTCAGTGTTCATAGCCATTTTAAAGGGCACTTTTATTTGTAGCAAATTCAGTTTTCAGGGATTTGTAGAGCCCAATGCTTAGAAGCAGACGCTGCGTGCACAGGCAGTCCCAGCGCTCTGCGTGGCTTCTGCTTCAGCCTCAGGGGGTGGGGCCCAGGCTGGGCAGGGGAGCCCAAAGCCAGGCTCCGTTCCACTCTCGCAGTAGTAGCCATGGCTCCGGCGGCTGCGGAGGGCACAGCATCCTGCAGTGAGGGTCTTTCTTGGTGGCGGCAATGGGACCTCTCTCCTATGGTCCAGGGTCACCAGTCCCTGAAGCCCAGCAGCATAGCCCTAGTCCCCTTCCTTCCCCACCCCCCATCCATCTCCTCACTTCCTTCAGCTGCCGTCCTTCCTGCCATCTCTGCCATTTCCCTGGAGGTCCGGCCAGCCCACCCCACCCACCCCACAGGGAAGCCACGAGGCCAGCAGGCCCTGGACCAAGCTCACAGGGCACGGGATCTGGGGGTCCCTATGCCCCTTCCCCACCTGCATTCATTGCACTGGGATCTGGAGAGATTCTTCGGTGACGGGGAAGGAGGTGGCAGTGGCCCGCCAGGGGAAGAGGCATCGGTCTGAGGAGCTGATGCCATGTGCTGGCAGTCCTGGCGGGCCGCCCCACCCTGCAAAGCCAACTGCCTCTTGGCTCACAGCCCCGCCTCGCACCTGGCTCCCATTACCCAAGGTGCCCCTGGTGCTCATTTGCATTTCCCATGCGACAGGTAAACCCCACACCTCAGTCACAGCTAACTATCAGAGCAACCTACATGCAAGCCTCGTGAGGGGATATCATGGCATCAAATTCCCCTAACCGTCCCAAGGTCACCACAAAAGGTCGCGACTCAGTCAACTGTAAGTATAAGGAGAGAGGGATCTCGCCGGTCCTTAGGTACTATGTGGGAAGAGCTTATAGCGTGGTGCTTGCTTACTCGGCACTGTGGCCATGCCCCCTGTCTGCTGGCCATGCCCCTGTCTGCTGGCCACACCCCCTGTATGCTAGCCATGCCCCCTGCTCCTGATTGGCTGGTAGCATAGCAGAGGTACAGTCAATTTGCATGTTACGTTTTTATTAGATAGGATAGGAAGTTCTTTGTAACTTTTCATTATTAGCACATTCTGAGATAGTAAGTTGTATTGGGGGAAAACATGAATTAGACATCAAGGTTCACTTTCTGGCTCTGTCCTTCCACTCACCATCATCACTAATAGTCTCCTTTTAGGAAGATGATTCCTTAGGCATCTTCATAGATGGCTCAGAGATCGTGGCCAAGTTGCCAGTGAAGAAACAGTTCCTGATGGGATTTGTGATATATCATTATCCCCATGTCACTCTGGAGACCATGTGTGAGTGCTGTCTTACTCATCTTTTTCCACAATGCCCAACATAAAAGGAAAAAGGTTATCACCTAGAGGTGATTAGAGTGCTCTTTCAGATCCAAGGTCACATTCTAAGGCACAGAGAGTATATACTTCTCTTTGTTTTCACCTGAGGAAAAGAACACAATGCATTCCACACTAGTTAGGGGCAGAGCTGGAATTAAATCTAAGATTTCACTAAGACCCTTTTACTGGATAAGGCTGTATTTATTTATTTCCATTACCTTAAGCATTTAACACTGGATATAATTAGGTCCCATAAATAATTAAATACTTAATCCCATGCATATATCTTCTTTTTTGAAGATACTTCTAGACAGTTGTTGACTCACACGTTGAACCTGGGACCATTTGCTGCAGAACAGAACTACCATTCTCTTCCTATCAAAAAGGGTGTTAAAGCAGAAGAAATCAAAGGCTGATACCAACTTCAAAGCAATTCAGAGAAAAAGAAAAACCCTGGGCTTAGAATTACTAACCAAATGAATCCCATGAACCAATAGCTCTTTCCCTCAAGAGAGAGGACATGGACCCAGGGAGAAGAGCCGGAGTTTGATTGCCTGAGACACCTAGGCTATATAGGCAGCCTCATTACAGACTATTTGTGGAATTTTCTGAGCCCATTTTACAGGATTGTTATAAGAATATATAATAATATAAAACTGCAGCATAATCAGTGCTAAATAAATGCAGGTTACGTGCCCTTCCCCTTTCCCTCAATTCTTGGGGATTCAAGGCCTTCCCTCTCCTGGTGTTTATTGTTTGTTGTTTTTTTTAAGAGCAATTCACAGACAGCATTCCTTGTAACTGCATGCTTTGAACTGCTGAGTAATCCCCTCAGTGACAAGAACCATGTCAGTCTTGGGCTTACATTATCATGCCTGTGATCACCAATAGCTGTTTGGTTTCTGTCCAACTTCGGTCATATTTATGATGATCCCTTCAATTCTGGACTCAATGGAAAGCTGCCTTTCCCACTAAGCATGTCAGTTGGAGAAGGACATACAAAATGGTAGTGTCAAAATAACTACAGGGGTGGAAATACTACTTAACTTTCACCCAAAACACTAAATCCAGAAACTTGCATGGATAATTGTAGGCATTCCACAGTGAAATTTTCACATGTAAAATTCCACCTCATTGTATTGATTGAATTTCCAGAGACTGGCCTTGTAAGGTATAAGAACATTACCAAAACTAGGTAGGAGTAGTGTTCTAAAGTTGGAATAAGATTAAATTAGATGGTTTAGTGCCACCTATTTTATGCCTGGAGATGTACCTTAGAATCATCAAGCCCTATTGTGGCAAATTTCTAATCCAAATACCTATTTCTCAGAAAAACTGGAATACATCTTCCAGGCGCTAACAAGATTTTTAAATCTTGTTAATCTGTTTAATAAGACCTTTTTTTAAAGATCTGCTATTACTTTCATGATAATATTCAAAACAATATAAGATTATTCAGTATCATTATAATGACAGTATAAAAAAAGTTTCAAGATTTTAGTGCCAAATTATACTTTTGTATTTATAATTACATTGCCCCCTCCCCAGTAAATAACTTAAATGATAGCATTCATATATGATTGCAGTGTTTCTAAAAAATAAACAAAACAAAAATAAATTCACGGGGAGAGTGGCCTGTGAAGAGTCTGGATTTTCCTTTTCCTTTAGAAAGGTACCAACTGTATTACTCAAGTATTAAAAACACTGCTCTAGCCGAAACCGGTTTGGCTCAGTGGTAGAGCGTCGGCCTTTGGACTGAAAGGTCCCAGGTTTGATTCCGGTCAAGGGCATGTACCTTGGCTGCGGGCACATCTCCGGTGGGGGGTGTGCAAGAGGTAGCTGATCAATGTTTCTCTCTCATCGATGTCTCTGACTTTCTATCCCTCTCTCCTCCTCTCTGTAAAAAATCAATAAAATATATTTTAAAAAAACACTGCTCTACAATATTTGATCTTCTTATTGCTAAGAATATAACATTAGAATATTTTCACAATCTTGCAAAAAACGTGGCCAGGCCAAGGAAACTCACTGGTGCATGAATTATTGCACTGGGCCTCTAGTAGATAATAAGAATGGGAAAGATATTTAGGGTAATGTTAGCCTCTCAGGCCAGTTTTCTGGTCTGACTTGGAGACACTAAAATCCTATCTCCTGCTGGCAGATGTAACCTTTGATTCTATCATCTATAGGCAAAGCACCTCCCAGGAATGGAGCCTACCGTTAAAGATGTACAACACTGGCCAGGTTACTTCAGGAACTATGTCTAATGAGTTCAGGGTAAGTCCTGTGGGTAACCTTTCACCAAACGGTGACTGCTTTTTCCAATTTTACCTTCTGTTTCCCAAAATGATGCCATCTCTTGAAGTGTTGGCATAGACTGGAAATTATGTTGGCATGTGCTTTTCATGCTTACCGCTGAAATTCATGGCATAAGTGAAGATCCCTCCTACATTTTGTGGCCCTCCCAAATGCCTTCCTTCTCTGGGAAGACTGGATCTTGCTCAGGTATCTCCTGAACACTAATGTAGAGGCAGGGGACAGCTTGATGTAAAGAACCCAAATGCTGCCAACCAACATTTACTCATTTAACAAATTCTTATTGAATATGCAGGATTACTTGAGGATTAAATGACTGAACACTTAGATGGCCTGGTACAATGGCTGGAGTGCATAGAAGATATCCTTAATTATAAGATGTTCAGTGAATTTTTTGGTAAATCGCTGTAGAAATTTAGCATACCATTCAGCCCTTTCTTAGCTCCCCAATATCTACTAAAAACATGATAGGAATCTGTGGATGTTGCAGTAATAGTTAAGTATCTAGTTGGGTTCAAATCCCTAACAGAAACAGTTGAGATGGAAAGGTCCTGGATTTCGACAGATGTAATAAATGTTGGGATAAAGTCTTAATCCTGAAAGACAAGAGAGTGAAGATAAAGGACAAGATTGTATCCACATTGTAAATAGGGAGACTCACAAATTACAATCATACTATGGAGAGTGTCCAGACCCTCGGAGAGCAGTATGGAGAGCCAGGCACAATGCTGGCATGGAAGGGTCTGGGAGTGTCAGCGTGCATGCAATAAACAGATAAAGAGGGATGGATCGTGGCAGTGATAAAGATTTAGAAGAGGACGAACAAAGATACGGAGTGAAATCCAGGTGCATAAACCAAGGTTACAACATCCAGGCAGGGTCTGTGCTCTGTAGGTTGAATGTCTGAGAAGCAGACTCTGGAGCTCAGGGAGTAACTAGTTTAAAGATTTATTGTAAACAGAGATTGTCCAAACTGATTTGTATCATTACATGAGCCCAAATGGCTAATGCCGACTGCTTCTTGTCTTTCATCATCTTTAATATCAGATCCCCAATGTCCTCAGTGTCAAAAGACATTATCATTTGAGTATAAAATCCAAGAGTAAGATTAAATTCTGGAAATTTCAGTTTAAATGTGAGACCAAAACACTGTGTCTGCGTGAGTACTTTGCCTCACCTGGAGACTTTGCTGACACTTACAAGCATCTAGGTTCTTTGTGTAAGGTAGTGGATGGTGTGTGAAAATAACATATTATCTGATTTTTAAAGAATAATCCTGACTGGTTTTTTTTTTTTTTGCTTTATCCGAAGACATTCTATATCAACAACTGTGAAAGTAATACAATTCTGTTTAGTTATATTTGCTCCTCAAAGTGATTTCAAAATTTCTATGGGGAACGTTTTGAACCAAATATGTTAAAAAAAATTGCTTCAAGTTTCTTTTAACAAATGCTATTGCTTAATTTGATTGCTGCACTCTTTGTCTAGGAGTCACTGTGATTGATGTTCAGCAGTTTCCAAAAGTCAAATCCACCTTGAAATGGTGATGAATTCTACCACTTGGTGACATTCGACATAAAGATGTGCAGAGAAAATGTTTTGAATAATTTTCAGTGTTGAGTGAGAGAAGATGTGAATCTAAGTCAGGACAAAAATGTTTATCATGCCCGTGGAAACAGCCACTTAACGCGTGATTTTATACACTCATCATATACTTTTCATTTCCTTTACATTACTGACATCTCGAATATTTTACATGTCATAGGCCAGTTTTTAAAAAAATATATTTTTATTGATTTCAGAGAGGGAGAGATAGAAACATCAATGGTGAGAACCATTGATCGGCTGCTCCTGTAGGCCCCACACGGGAGGTCAAGCCCATAATACTGGCATGTGTCCTGATCAGGAATCACACTGTGACCTTTGGTCCATAGGTCTTTGCTCAACCAGTAAGCCACACCAGCCAGGCATGTAATAGGACAAATTTGATTCTACCTAGAATCAAGAGACTTATCAAGAGTAAAACATTGTTAATGTAGTTGCTTAGTTAACTCAGAAGTGTCTGCATGTTTATTTGGATAATAATTGCAATTTGATGCTTTTGTTACTTCTTTAGCATTTACACAGCTTCTTCTTGGAGATTGTTCCACTTGATCCTCAAGAGCATGGAAGGGTATAAAGTATATTCTATTTTTGTTTTAAAGATGAAGGTTGAGTTCAGGGTGTTGAAATGATTTACACAGGTTACATAGCAAAGCGGAAGAGTTTGAATTAAATTCATTCCACGAAAGATCTGTTTCCACTTTACTATGTGAGGCTCTAAAAGATTCATCTGTCATAAAAATGAACACTAGCATAAAAGACCAAGTCTAAAATTCAGTAGAGAGGAAATCCAGGGAATACCAGAACCCAGGATAATTTGTGCATGAGTATAATTTGTATGTGTGAGGGAGCATGTGTCCACATGTTTGGATGGGGATGTAGGTACTGAGTGTATTCTTACTTTTGTGATACATTAGCCTTTAAATGACCTAAGGAAAATGTAAATAACATGGACACTATTCATGCTGTTTCTGAGCCAGAGAAGGTTAGGATTTTGAAAACACAGGGTTGACAAAAGAATATTTAGAGTTGTTTGTACGGAAAAATAATATAATAATCAATTATAATACAAGAATGGACTCTGTGTCTCATACTCACAATAGTAAATCTGCTTTTGCCCCACCCTATATGTTATCAGTTAAACTGTCATCATTTCCCCCAAATCTCTGTGTGTATTGATGCTCCCATCACTGGCTATTTTCCCACTCTCTTTGCTTACTTCTCTTTTCCTGACCTATAGCCCATTTTTCATTAAAAGGATTCAATTTTAGGTTTACTTCTTTCAAGAACTTTTCATTTTTCAAAATGCATACACTGAGCCGTTCTTATTTCAATTCTAATAGCTTAATATTTCATGGATTAATATTTCATTATTCTTAAATTATGTCTCATCTATCAGATTTCTTTCATTTAGAAAACAGGTAGATTTAGATACAACCCCTGTCCCACATTGAATAACAAAATTCTAAAAATTAGAATAAAAACATTGCAATTTACATCCCAATTACCAATATAAAGAGGATCACAAATTAGTAATTATTTCCTAATTGATTAATTAAAATGGTCTATCCAGTATCTTTATCATATTAATAACTTATTACCGATCTCACATCAGAAGAAATTGATTGATGACTTATTGTAACTGAGTAATAATAGACGTAGGAGTAGCTATAAACAATCAAGATATCTAAGGGAATTTAAGACAGTTTGTTCACATAAGGTTAAATATGTGACCTACAATAAAATATCATCACACAATTAATCTGTTCAATGACACTTTTTTGTGTGTCCATAGACCGAGCATTTTAGTTCAGTTCCCTTTTAGATTATCAATTACACATGTAGGCAAAAAAATAACATAATATTGTGTGTCTGTGAGTGTCTGGAAATTAAAAAACAAACAAACCACAACACAAACCAGCCTGCTGAAATGCTAGTGAAGGAAGAGAGAGAGCAAATGAACTTTCTTTCCAAGTCATATAAATGCATGTTAAGAGACTATCACGATATTTTATTGTCCAAACCTTTTCATGTGTAAACATCAAGAACTAAGAATGGACTTTCAAAAAAGCCTTGAAATTGTGATTTGCCTTATCTCCTACAAAAAGACTGCCTTGCTTTAGACATTGGAAAATAAAGAGGAACAATTCTAGTCATTTGGTTGCCTGGGTGTTCTGATATATGGCAGAGGAGAGGATATAATGTAAAATTCCACTGGGATAGAAAGAGCCAATGTACAATTTCAAATTCCATTTGCATTTAAAGAAGCACACTCTAAAATGATTTTCTCTTCAAACATTGTTAAGCCTGAATTTACTTTATGTAACCCTCACGGGACACTTTCCTGGTAGCAGTTGAACATATTTCCTTGCTCTAATGTTAAAGCCAATTTCTTGAGCAAGTTGTACCAAAATACCCATCAAAGTTATTTTGAGGAGTAAAAATATTGTGTCACCTGCTTCTAATTCTAAAGAGTCCAAGTTATATTTTATTTAAAAATTCTCTCCAGAATATTCAATGAAAACAAAAAATATAATGATTAGTTAAAACTATCACCAAAGTTTATAGATGGAAAGAGTTTAAACTGGATCCACATGAGAATTGCAAATGTTTCTGTTTGGTGATGGTATTTCCACTGTTTGAGATTCTAGAGCACCCACACTTGTAGAAAAATACATAATTCAAATGCCACACATTGGCCTGGGTTTTGCTGTTTTAGAAAAGAGAACAATAACATGTTTCAGCTGAAAACTATACTCAAAATTTAGTTTTCCATTGTTTTTTATTTTAGTGATGGGGAAAAGCAGTCTCAGAGAAATGTTCATTTAATCCCACATGCCATACGGCAAATAAGGTTCAAGTTTAAATCTATAAATGTAATTAAGTTCAACTTCACATTGATTGATTGGGCCTTTACAACGGACCAGGCACTTGGGTCAGCATTTTACAATTTGTCTTGCTTTGTTTAATCCTCAAAATATCTATATAAGGTATTATTATCATCTCCATTTCAGAAATCAGGAAAATGATGTTCAGAAAGGTTACATCACTTGTCTCAACCAATATAGCTAGTAAATAACAGAGATGAAAGTTTAACCTCTTCTATCTGATGCCAAAGCCTAGGTTCATAATTATTTTATTATCATTTCACATTTCAACTTCCTTCCATTGACTGGGCTTCTCTCTTTAGATATAAACAAAATTCTTCAATCTCTCTTTCATTAGACAGTCTTCTACATAATTCAAAAACAATTATCATTAAATGTTTGACTATAGAGCCATTGTTTCTCCAGGATAAAACAAAATAAAAACCAACCTAAATACCCCATGCCCAAATCCTTAAGCCCTTCAGTGCTTTCATATGTGGCATTATTTCAAATCTTGTCCAGACTGCTCACTGGTCCCTTAACAGCCATGACCACTTTATCTAGGCTCCACTGAAAACAGGAACTTAAGAAAATTGCTACTCCGTATTCGGTTGTTTTCCAGCAAAGAGCAGAAACACACACAAGCATGTTTATTATTCTCTATTTCCACCTGATGATTCCACTATCCCTTTCTTAACATTCACTTCATAAGATTAATAATTACAATAAAATCACATTGCACTGAGAGGTGAATTAAACATTTTAAAGCATGTTGATCCATGTTTTTCTGTTGTTATTATTGTAGTAGTCGTAAGAGATAGAAAGGCAGGTGGCATTAGCATAGCCATTTTTCCCATCCATTCAATAAGTATTGATGTAGCATATGCTATGTGAGAAGTGGTGAGCTAAGCACTAAAGATGGGATGATGAACAGGATGTCTGTGACCTAGTAGGAAAAACACACAAGAAAATATAGGTAAGTGTTAAAGTATTACAAATTTCATAATAGAAGCCTGTATGCATTTTTGTGGGGACAGGGAAAAAATAATCCCACATTGAGAGAATCCAATTAAAACAGAGGCAATCCTATTTTAGCTGAATCTTTAAAAATATGTTGCTGATGAGAAAGTCAAGGTAGTGAAATTCAGGAGAAATAAAAAGACTTAGTCTCAGAGAGGCAGAGAGATCTGCCCTAATTTGCATAATTAACTAGCCACAGAATTAAAATCAGAGTCCACTGTGGACTCATCCTGAGCCTCTTCTAGACCTCAACGATTTCCTTTTCTTCTGACACACACTCTTCTGCTAGGTCTCACCAGGAAGTTCTTAGAACTTTAAAGGGCTTCATTTCAATATTGCAGCTCCCTGCAATCAAGACTCAACCCCACAGCAAGTTGAAGCCCTGCCAGGAAGTAGGAAAGAGGCAGACTTCTCAGTAGGAAAGCTGGGGTCTGGTTCATCCAGCCTAAAACAAACTCTTCTAAAGGAGGACCTGAGCCTTCTGAGAGGACAGAGGTAGGCAAATAACCTAAACCAACACGGAAGGATCTGCTTGGGCACCTCTGGAAGACTCTAGGGAAATCTTCAATACAGGGAAACTTGAAGTGATGCTGTATCCGAGTCTTTCAAATGATTGCTTTGAGAAATTAAAGTAGGGGTATAAAAGGAAGATGTCAACCAAGTGGTGAGAAAAAAGAAATGAATGTATAATGCACCTACTGATGTTCATTGAATCCAAAGCTGTTTAAGGAAATATCATCTTCTCTTAGCTGATTAGTTTGAAAACATGTCCACAATTCTTCAACACTCCTCCCTCAAAAAGTGAGATCTAATTCATTTACCCACTGGATTTGCATTAACATTAAATAACAACATTCTGATGAATAAAATGCTGTATCAATTCCATAGAATTTTTTTACTGGTTCTTTCTCTCTCCTCTCTCTTTTTCTCTCTCGTCTTCAGAGCACTGCACTTCTGTATAAAAAGTTCAGCTACCCTGAATTCAACTCTAACCATATGGAGCCAGAGACCCTAGCTCAAGGAGCCCCAACGGTTCTATCCCACAGCAGCCCATGCCCATGTAGCATGTGAGTGAGCAAGACTTCAGATATTCCAGCCACCAGTGGATGATAAGAAGACTGGAAAGAATCTGAGCTGTGTCCAGATTACAGATCTGTGAGTCACTCATGATATCTTACTTTAAGCCACTCAGTTTTGGAATAGTTTGTCATGGATCCACAAATGGAATGCCACCAGCACAGATGACCCAACTGAGTCTATGAAAAGTTCAGCATTTGCTCTCTCAGAGCTAGCAAGCAGCAGAGCAGACACTCACCTCAGTTGTCCTTAAGCCAAAGCTACCGCCTTTTTTCATCGTACTTCATGGACCAATATGTTGCATTCCAGCTGCAGACTCATGATTTCCCATTTACCCTCTGTGATGCACAGTATAGTCTGAATGTGTGACTAACTGATTCCTATTGGTACCAAACCATCACAAAGCTGCTACCTGGCTGGCACACCTCCTGTAACTCTGATATGATAGACAATAACCAGTGTGTATAGCACTTGTAGTTGACACAAATTACATCCCTAGTAGACAGACTCTTTCAAGAGAAGGCACTTACATCCTCCCCCTTTGACTGATGACCAATAGAAAGTGGAAGATCTGATATTCTAGGACTTTTGAATCCGGGCCACTGCTTCAATCTTCTTGAAACCCTGAACTTCCACAGAAGAAGCCTGAATGAGGCTGCCACAGGGAATGACCGCATCAAAAGTCAATGGAATGTAACTCATCAATGAGGGTCTAAATGGAGGAGTGCAGTGTAGTGAGATATTCATCACCAGCTATCACTGAAACATGTGACAGACCCCCAGAGAGGCCAGGAGGGAAACAACACAGGTGAGCCTCAGCCAATCCATGGAATTGTGAGATATTAATAATGGTTATTTTTGTAAGTCTCTATGCTTTGGGGTGAATGTGCACTCATCAAATAGCTAATCAAAAAAAGTACCCAGTATTGTCATGGTTGGCAATGCACAGAATAAGATCTACCAACTTTTGGGAGTTGCTATGTGTCAAGTACTACCTAATCATCAATAAATTTTAAGATAGAAACATACACAAATAAATAGCTCCACATTTTATTAAATGAACACAACAATCGACATCAACCTGGGCAAACCTCCAGTCTGAACTGAAGGACTCTAACGCTAGCTTTGGGTCTGGCATTGTTCTATACTTTGAAAAACTTGTGACCTAAGTTATTGCCTCCCTCCCTGCTGTGTTTTTGAAATATGGAACTTCACATCCCATCATATGGACTGCAGCTTCAAATCCTAAACACCTTGATGACACATTTTTTTCATTAGGTATTATTTCCTAAAAATTAAATTTAGAAAATTTTGTTAGGAAAATGTCTATATTAAGGAATGATTTCCTTCACATTATATAATTTTCGTTGAAAAAGTTTGTTCACATTTACTAAGTCCCAGTAACCATTTTTTATCCTGATAATATATTGATAAATTAATTTAAATGTTTCTATTCATTAAAGAGCTTAATGTTCTACTTCAGAGGAAAATATTTTACTGTACTACATGTTAGTTCAAATTTTAGGAAAACTTTATCCAAGATAATGTGTCTCTGTCCCATGGATAAGGCCCAACAAGACTCAAATGCAAAGTGAATTTATAGGTGAAATGGTTTTCCAGATACAGATTATTATAGAGACCCGAGAGAGAGAAAAATACTTCTCTACAGAGTTGAGTGAACTATCCAAATGTCTAATGCCCTGAATTCAGAACTTTTAATATGCTTCTCAACATCCTTTATTTTCAATTAAAAAACAACAGTTTAGATATAGCAGGGTTCTTTTTGGACACAGTAAAATGTTACTTGTGTCATGAAAACCTGAATGAGTTACTCCAAGTCATAATAGAGTGGTTAAAATTACAGGCTTTGACGTCACAGTGTCCTGGGTTCATAAAATGAGCTCTCTCTCCTAGTGGCATGATCTTGGACAAAATGATAACTTAATATGAGCCTCTCTGTACTGACATTATTAAAACAGGAAGATAAATGTTTGATCTTTCTGGCACCTTTGAATTACTGATTTAATGATAGCTATGAATTAGCTGTTTTCCCCACTTGCATTTCCATTTTATGTTTTATCCTTGAAAGTGTTTTATTTTCATAACAACTCTCAGTTGCAAAATAAACCAATACTCTTGTGGTTCTGCATGTTCTCTCCCTGGTACTAATGATTATAAATAGGTGTTTCATAGATGAAAAGTTATTTTAAAGGGATAAGGGAATCACACTAAGAAAAAGACATTCCTGTCTCTATTTGTTTCAATATTAGTTTTTCAATGTCAACAATCACTACCAATTTGGGATAAAAGGAAAGACTGAGAAAAGTTATGAGAAATAATTTATTCACAAAGCAGTGGGTAACAAAAGGCTACTGAGCATTGTCTAAGGGCCTCAGAAAAAAATTGGTCTAGATCCTTTAACAATGTCAAAGACCCTTAGTCAAAGGACTTTCATATGTACCTTTCCTGTTTCCTGGTAAATTAGACCCTGGTCTTCTCCTGTATCTTCTAGAGCCAAATAGGGAAAGCCAGCTTCTTAGTCCAATGTGGTTGCAAATTTTGTTGTTTTTCATGAATTTTTCTCTTCACACTAGGTAAAAATATCTTTATTCGAAGTTAGCAAAAATGACAATGCCAAATCATATGCTTCAATTAGTTCAGCAGTCAATATTAGAAAAAGGGCTTGGATCAAAATTTTAATTTTCTATAGGTAAGTTAGTTTGATTTTGGTTGAATTGACTTTATTATTGGCAACTATATTAAGGGCATAAAGCAGGCTTTTCATAAATTCACAGTATGTACACACCCAGACAGCTGTTCTACCTGCAGTTACCTAGGAAGACTGTAACTATTTACAATGATGAGGTCATTGCAAGAATCACAGGATGGTGATTAAAAAGTACAAGTTCTAGAGATCAGCTATAGAGGCTCAAATCCCAGTGATGTTATTTGATCAGATGTGTGACCTCTATCAACTTACTTGACATTTTTCTGGACCTCCATTTCCTCATCAGTAAAATAGGAACAGTAATTGTTCTTGATTTTAGTGTTGTTGGAAGAAGGAAATGAGCCTAGGTCTTAGAAAGCTCTCAGTGGTGATGATGATAATGATGATGACTGCTATTTAAAAACACCTTTAGTCAGAGAGAAGAAAATTAGTCATTTTTATTATATATTTTTATTGATTTCAGAGAGGAAGGGAGAAGGAGAGAGAGAGAGAAAAAAAATTAATGATGAGAGAGAATCATTGATTGGCTGCCTCCTGCACATCCCATACTGGGGATGCAGCCCACAACTTGGGTATGTGCCCTGACAGGTTATCAGTTACTGCCCGGTTCATAGGTTGATGCTCAACCACTGAGCCATGCTGGCTGTATAAGAATTAGTCATTTTAATAGCATTTATTTATTCTTTTACCTTCGACTACTAGTTCTTGCCTTTAAATTTTAAACATAGGGGTCTGAAAGATTCAATCTCAGAAGACTGTGCAAGTTAAATAAACACAATCCAACAAAAATAAATAAAAAAACATAAAAACAAAAAGCTAATTTCAATATATTATCAAACATTTGCTTTCTTTTTAAAAAAATATGGCAAGAGACACAGATATGTTATCTAAAAATATCTAAACTATTTCTTCTTTTTAAATTCACTTTTATCACATCATGACTTTAGAGCATCTTATTCCCAGTAGCCTCTGACGGCTTCTCAGGACAAGGCCCCAAGACCCACATTGATTTTTTAAATTAAATATATTGGGGTGACATTAGTTAGTATGATCATATAGGTTTCAAGGGTACATTTCTATGATATATGATCTGTATATTGCATTGTGTACCCACCATCCAAAGTCACATCATCTTCTGTCACCATATATCTGACTCCCTTTACACTTTACCATCCTTCACCGCTTCCCTCTGTTGTCTGTGTCTTTCAGTTTCAGTTTGATATCCCACATTTGAGTGAAATCATATGGTTCTTAGCTTTTTCTGACTTATTTCACTTAGCATGATATTCTCAAGGTCCATCCATGGTGTTGCAAATGTTGATATTTCATCTTTTCTTACGGCTGATTGGCATTTCATAGTATATATGCACCGCATCTTATTTATCCAGTCCTCTATCCAAAGATACTTTGGGCCCTGGCTGGTTTGGCTCAGTGGACAGAGCATCAGTCTGAGGACTGAAGGGTCCCAGGTTCAATTCTGGTCAAGGGCACATGCCTGGGTTACAGGCTTGATCCCCAGTAGGGGACGTGCCAGAAGCAGCCAATCAATGATTCTCTCTCATCATTGATGTTTCTATCTCTCTTTCCCTCTCCTTCTTCTCTGAAATCAATACAGATATATTTTAAAAAACAATGAACATAAATGTGCATATAATTTTGTGAATAAATGTTTTCAAGTTGCTCAGGTAAATATCCCAGAAGAAGGATTTCTGCATCATATAGCAACTCTAGTCTTAACTTTTTGAGGGACTGCCAAACTTTTTCCATAGTGGCTGAACTAGTTTACATTCCCTCCAGTGGGGAATAAGATTTCCTCTTCCTCCACTATCTCTTCCAACACATGTTACTGCCTGCCTTGTTGATAATAGTCATTGTAACAGGTATGAGGTTGCATTTAATTGTAGTTTTGTTTTGCATTTCCATAATAGCTAGCGTTTTCAACATGTTTTTATATATCTGCTGGCCATTTGTATGTCTTCTTGGGAGAGGTGACTATTCAGGGCCTCTGCCCATATTTTAATTGGATTGTTTGTTTGGTACTCAATTGTATGAGTTCTTTATATATTTTGGAAATTAATCCCCTGTCAGAACTGTTGTTTGCAAATAGCATCACCTATTCAGGTAATTATCTTTTTGTTGTTAGTTTCTTATGCTATGCAGAAGTTTGTTAGTTTGATACAGTCCCATTCATTTATTTTTGCCTTTACTTCTCTTGAAGTAAAGGCCAAAAAGGGTCAAATTCATAAAAAGTACTCTAAGACCAAGGTACATAAATTTAGTACTTATGTTTTCTTCCACATTGCTCTTTCCCCTGACATTCATTCCCTTCTCTCCACTTCTAAATGACATTCAGCTTTACTTCTCACTATCAGTAACGATGCTGTTTCTTGAAGAGGCATAGGAACAAGTGGGGAAGGGGAAGAAACTAATGAGGAATGTACCCAATTCTCTTTGGCAACTGGAGAAAACATACCTATAGTCACAATTTTTTGTCCAACCCCATCTAGTTTATCTTCTTAATACATCTGTGAAGTAAATTTTATTACTGTTATTTTATTGATGAGGAATTTGAAATCCCCCCATACCTTTAAGTCAGAGAGCTGGTTTAAGTCATAGAGCTGGAATCTGTATAATGTTTAAACTCTATGTTTTTCTTACTGGACCAGTCCATGTTTTGGTTGTTACCCTATATTGGATATATATTTAGAGACAGGAAAATTTACACTCAAGAAATGTCTTTACAGAGAAGACATATAGTCCCTCTTGGTTGTGCACAATTATTTATAAATGTTTAATTGATTTTTAGAGAGAAAGGAAGGGAGAGGGAGAGAGAGTGAGAGAGAAACATCACATCAGTTGGCTACTTCCTGCATGCCTCTTACTAGGGGCATGTGCCCAGACCAAAAATGAATCACTGACCTCTTGGTACATGGGACGACACTCAATCCACTGAACCACACAGACTGGAAAGCAGTGCACTGTTTTTTGATGCACACTTCTGATGGAAGTAATCTCAGCTCTTAATTGACATCCCAGCTGACTCATCCCTTTTATGCTTCTTAGGTCTCCATGTCCATAAGCTTGAACAGAGGTTCATTATCTTGGTTTATACATGACAAACTCCCATCGTATCCAGATTTCATATGTTCTTATACCCTCGTTCCTCATTTGCAATTTAGACCTTATTTTTCTGCAGCAAACACTGTTGGTTTCATATTTGATATCTGCTCTTCATTTCTAAAGGTATCCAGGCCAGCAGTTTGTCCACTAATAAATTATTCTGCTCCCTCTAGGATACAATGACTGGAAAATAGTCTGAGATGATTGTATAGGGGCCTGCTGGTGCTTTGTGTCTTGATCTGGATGTAGATTGGACAAATTGCATATGTTTCATTTGTAAAAATTCATCAAACTTTATTCTCATCAAACATGCATCTTTTGGTACATGATTTTTTTATTCAATACACAAAGTGGGGAAAAAGGAACCAAACAGTTACAACAAAAATCACTTGTATCCCAGACTACTATACAGCTAATGATGTTCATATAAACAGGTTTTGGATAGCCTATCTAATAAAGAGGGAATACGCTAATTGACTATCATGCCCTTACAAAGATGGCAGCGCTCACCGCCAATAAGGAGGGAATATGCTAATTGACTGCCATGCCCTCAAAGATGGTGGAGCCCATAGCCAGAAGATAGCAGCACCCAGTCCCCTCAGCCATGCCTGGGTGGCAGGTGCACTGCATGGCAAGGCCCACCCCCAGGTGAGTCCGGCTGCTCTGCACACCTGTCTCCAGAGTCCCACAGCCCCCTGAGTCCCCCAGCTGCCAAGGGCCAACTTGAGGTGCAGGCAAGCCTTGGATGTTGGCTGCCCAGCTGCCCAGGGATGCCTGAGGCTTGCGCTGCTGGCAGTGGCAGCAGAAGAGGTGTGATGGGAGTGTTGTGTTCCCCTGATCACTGTGTCACCTCCCTCCCCTAAGGGCTCCTGGATTATGAGAGGGGGTAGGCCGGACTGAGGACCACCCCTCTAGTGCATGAATTTTCATGCACCAGGCCTCTACTTAAGACATAAGAAGAATTCTACAGGATGGAGCTTGCTTCTGCCCTCTAGACAAAATTCAGGTCATTCTTTGCTTAATCTCCTCCTATCCCCTCTCATCTCACTCATATTACATAAATAGGCTTTATTTTGACATAAAAACACTTTAAAAACTGGTATCAAACTCACATTCTACCACTTTTCTTTTTTATCAGGGTGTGCTTTTGATTCAGGGACTTGGTACATACTTTTTTTTTCTGTCTGAAACAATCTTATAGCAAGTGAAATCTTTTTTTAAGTATATATTTCATTGATTTTTCACATAGAGGAAGGAAGAGGGATAGAAAGTCAGAAACATGGATGAGAGAGAAATATCGATCAGCTGCCTCTTGCACACCCTCTACTGGGGATGTGCCCACAGCCAAGATACATGCCCTTGACCAGAATTGAACCTGGGACCTTTCAGTCTGCAGGCCGATGCTCTATCCACTGAGTCAAACCAGTTTCAGCCCAAGTGAAATTTTGACGTATTTCCTTTTCTTGTTTAGAAGCTGGATTAAACGTTCCCATACCATACTATACTGTCTGCTTTATTTAAAACAACAAACCATCCTCCACTTCCTTCTTCTTCCTCTATCCCCTTATGCTGCTTATATTTTCATTATTGTATATATCATGGGGATTGGTACATTTTTGTGTAGTTAATTATTTTCTGTCTAAAATTCAAGCTCCATGAGAGCAGTTGTTTTGCATATTTTATTCACCAAAGTGGCATGTGCAATAAAAATGGACTGAATAAATAATTATAAATAATTTAATGAACTAACGATATAGAATTCTACGTTATCTTAGGACAAGTACTGGGGGAAGAAAAGAAAGAAAACAGAGAAATCTGCTTCCCTGGAATTCTTTGTGTAAGGCATTCTGACAATCCCTTGTCTCGTGCCCAATGCTAACAAGGCAGTTGCTTAGGGCAGCATTCATCTTGGTCAGCATTCCACATGCAGTGAGAGGAGGAAGCCAGCAGTCTGGCTGGCAAACAAGTCTCCCTGTATGTCTCTCTCTGATGCCTCTTGTCACCCAGGGTACCCCAGCCCACAAATGACAGGGCCTTAATTTTAGCCAGGGGACATAGGAAAGGTAGAGATGTTGTTTTGCTGCTTCAACAGATAAAGAAACACCCTGAGTCTTCTGGTTGAAGATTGATGGTATTGTATCTGATAAATCATCAGAGACGGAGTTTGCTTGTCTCTGTCTTGCTAAAGATTAGCTCCCTCCAGACTGCCATAAATGTCTTTAGGTTGTCACTACAAGACTCGCCTAGATCTATGTAAAATATTCATTTAAATTCCATTTCAGCATCCCATCTTCCTCATATTTATTTCTTTTTCTTGTTTTCCTAAAGCACGGACACACACACACACACAGACACACACACACACGCCAGACAGACACTTCTATTATTAATTTTTATCTGATAGTTTTGAACAAGCATTGCATGAGCAGTTTCAATTATGAACTCTGCCCTGCTTATCCAGGGCATGCATTCCAGGTTTCAGGGGCAGGACTTTTTAATGAAACCATCATCTTAGGAAAGCAAGTGATGGGGCTTTATTCAAACATATCTAATTCTTAAAAGGTTACATAAATAACCGAAGACACGATCACATTCAAGCCTATTTTTCTTTCTCCAGATGAACTTTTTTTGGTTATTTCTCCTTTGCATGTGGGGGTCATATCATTAGGAAATCCATGGGATAAAAGCACAAAAAAATTGGAAAGGGGCCAAACATATTGAGTTACCATTCCAGTTTTCTAACCCTTTCAAAGCAAACCATTGAACACATCATATTATTATATGAATATTTGTGCTCATAATCTGTAAGTTATCATACTAGTGCTTGATTTTTAAATATTTTACAATAATAAAATCCTACTTATTCCACAGGAAAAAAATAGAGCTGCCAAATGATATCGAGAGAATTTCCACCTTTTCTAATAATAGAGTAGCCGTACTTTAATTTCAATTTCTTGGATTAGAAATGTTGAAACATTTCAAGCTATATATTAAAGATAACTAAGCTTTGGAAAAGTAAACCAGACATGCAAAGTGCTTTTTACATATTTTATCACTTTACTCTTACAGTAATTCTATGAGGGAAGATTATGACACCCATTTCACAGATGAGGAAACTGAAATTCAGACAAGTGAGCTGATTTTCAATGGTACCCAGCTGGCAAGTTGGAAAAATTGATGCTAAAAGACTGGCCTTACTCCTGACCTGTATACTAGATACAGGAAGCTTAAAAGATGATATGGCATCCAGGGAGCATTCTAAGAAATGGACTTTGTAAGAAAGGTGATATTAAAACAAGAATAGGAAAAGACAAAGGTAGAAGGGCTAAGGGGAATAAATATTGTCGTGATAGAAGGGACGTTGACAAAGCCAGATCAATTTGACCTGTAGTGTGGAAGCCAATCTTATGACTGAAGAGATAGTCTGTGGTTATGAGGTAGAGGGTTCTAATAAATCAAGTTATGAGTATCCTGTAGTAAATATAGGGCAGAGCCTGAAGTTTTTGTGTAGAAGGTGACATGTGTAAAGCAATGGATTCAAATTATTCATCTGACAATAGAATCGGGGGAAATTTAAAGAAGAGATAATTAAGAAAAGCCATGGCTGGTGTGGCTCAGCTGCATCAAAAGGTCTTTGGTTGATCCCCAGTCAGGGCACATGCGCAGGTTGTGGGTTTGATCCCTGTTGCAGTGAGTATAGGAAAATGATGTTTGTCTCTCACACTGATATTTATTTCCTCCATCTCTCCCTTTCCCTCCAAAGTCAATGAAAACAACAGCAACAACAAAATAAAGTGAAATAAAATCAAAAGAATCAAGATAAAAGTGCAATTAGAAACCTGTCACAATGCTAGACCAGATGTTTGTAGTTATCGCAGCCTTGTGGAGAATGCCCATACAATCACAAGCAGAATATTTGCATATCACATAAAGAGAATATTGTGTGCCCTGAAGTTTTTGTTGCCATGGATGCATTCTTTTTTTTCTCTTTTCATTATTGTTAAGTGAGCACTTCTTCCATTCTCAGGAGTTTGAAATCCATAATAGACAGATATAATCTTTGACCTCAAAAAGTTTAAAGCCTAGCAAGAGGGAGCATCAAGTCACCAGACCGTGGAAATATGATATACTAATTGATATAAAAAATGGCAAGTATAGGAGCTATTGGAGCATGTGAGAATTCATTGCAATTGCAGTTTTATAGAACACTAGGGGCCCGGTGCATGAAATTTGTGCACGGGAGTGGGTGATCCTTCAGTCCAACCTGCCCCTTCACACATACTGGGAGCCCTCAGGGTATGTCCTATTGACCACTCACCCCTAGCCTGCCCAAAGACTAAAGCTTCTGGCACTCAGCCATTGCCCTGCAATGGGGCCTATGGCTGGCTCCTTCCCAGCCAAGCCTCCCCCTTCCCCTCCCTGCCAAGGCCTTCTCCCTGGCCAGCATGCACTGGCCACCTCAACTCTGCCCCACTAGGGCCCTGGCCACCTCAGCCACGGCCACGGCCCCCAGCCCCTGGGCCACCCCAGCCCCTGGGCCACCCCAGCCCCGTCCCTCTAGGGCCCTGGCCTCCTCCGCCCTGGGCCCCATGGCCCTGGCCACCTGGGCCCCACTGCCCATGGCCCGGGCCACCTTGGCCCTGTCCCAGCTCCTGATCGGCTGGTGAGCATGGCTGGTGAGTGTGGCTTGTGGGTATAGTGAAGGTACAGTCAATTTGCATATTACTCTTTTATTAGACAGGATTTGATCCACAGTTATATAGGACTATTATGAACTAAAATTTTTTATTTTAATTTCCAAGTGCTTTGTGAATGAATATGTGCACAAATGAAATATTAATGATAAAACAAAATCAGATATCCAATCACACTGAATGAGCAAAGGTTCCAGAAGTTAGGGGGCAATTTTGGACAACAGGGTGACCCTGAGCAGGGTGTATAAAATCCTACATGCTTTCAAATAGCAGTTGTGGAAAGATGCCTAGTTGTGTTTGGACAACCAATAGTCACAGTTTTAAATTAGAAGCATAATAAATTATTGATAAGTATGAATATTAGGAGTCAGTTTTCATGGTGAATTAAAATATCTTGGTAATGAAATAGGTATTTAAAAATAATATCTAATAAAAGAGTAATATTCAAATTGACCATCACACCAAGACATGATATAGCCACCCCCATGTGGTCAAAGATGGCTGTACCCATGTGTACACAAGATGGTCACCACAAGATAGCTGTCACAAGATGGCTTGCAGGGGAGGGCAGTTGTGGGAAGTTAGGGGTGACCAGGTCTGCAGGGGAGAGCAGTTGAGGGGAATCAGGCCTACAGTGGAGGGAAGTTTAGGGGAGGTGACCAGGCCTGCAATGTAGGGCAGTTGGGGGGAACCAGGCCTGCACTGGAGGACAGTTTGGGGGGATCCAGGCCAGCAGAGGAGGGCAGTTGTGGGGATCAGGCCTGTAGGGAGGACAGTTGGGGGGGTCCCAGACCTGCAGGTGGGGGGATTAGGGGAGGAACCAGGCTTGCAGGGGTGAGCAGTTGGGAGGGATCAGGCCTGCAGGGAGGACAATTTGGGGGGGGTGGTCCCAGGCCTGCAGGGGAGGGCAGATGGAAGGGACCAGACCAGCAGGGGAGGGCAGTTGGGAGCCAGCAGTCCTGGATTGTGAGAGGAATATTCGACCACCCATTTAGGCCGGATCCAAGTGGGATCAGATTGGAGAGGGTGCACGCTGACCTGAGGGACACCCCCTTCCCCGGGCACGAATTTCATGCATTAGGCTCTAATAAATGAATAATTAAGCAATTGATATTTGACATTTAATGTTGCAGTGAAAAAAATGTAGAGGTCTTCAGCTATACTTTTCTTAGGATGAATGTTGTGGTTTGTTAGAATGAAATGAATAATTATAGAATGAGTTTAAAATAAAGTGGAAGGTAGCATATCATCTGGCAGAAACAAAACAAAAATCAGACTGAATTAGATATAAAAAACCTCCCCATGGTTATAGTGATGTTTTAGATAACCTTGAGAACTAATCATGGTGTAATATTAACTAACATCTGTGGAGTTTCCTGTTGTTTCTTCTTCTGGATATCTTAGTCTAATACGTACAATATTCACCAACCTTTCTGCCTCCTCTCCCTTCACTTTCTTATTCACATGTCTGTTAATATTCCTATGGAGAAAGCAGAGTCAACTGATTAAACCTATTCAAGGTGACTTTCATTTTTTGTCTCTCCCAGCTGAGGTGTTTTTCATTCATAATAATGATGTATTTCCTACTTCCTAGAGTAGTTTTGAGAATAAAGGTGATGATGCACATGAGGTTTTTAGCACAGGGCCCAATGTATGGGAAGGAATCAATCACTTTTTTTGTTATCATTACTAGAGACCCAGTGCATGAAAGTTGTGCATGGGGTGGGGGTGGGGAGAATCCCTCAGCCCATCCTGTACCCTCTCAAAGTTGGGACCACCAAGGCATGACTGACTTCCCATTTAGATCTGATCCCAGTGGACCTAAATGGGCCGTCTGATATCCCCCTCACAATCCAGGACTGCTGGCTCCCAACTGCTCACCTGCCTGCCAATGTGATTGCCCCTAACTGCTTCTGCCTGCCAGCCTGATCACCCCCTAACCACTCCCCTGCCAGCCTTATTGATGCCTAACTTCCCTTCCCTGTGGGCCTGATCACCCATAACTTCCCTCCTCTGCCAGCCCAGTCACCTCTAACTGTCCCCCTTTGCAGGCCTGATTGCCCCCAACTGCCCTACCTTGCAGGCCTGATCCCTCCCTGCTGCCCACCCTTGTTGGCCTGATCACCCACAATTGCCCTCCCCTGCTGACCATTTGTGGCAGCCATCTTGTGTCTAAATGGGGGCTGCCACCTTTGACTACATGGGGTTGGCCATCTTGTGTGTTGGAGTGATAGTCAATTTGCATATTACCTCTTTATTAGATAGGATGTACTAAGTACTTAGAATTGATCTCTCCATTTAATGTCTCATATAATCCTTCAGTTATAATCCTATTGTTATAATATGCAAATTGACCAAACAACAGAACTACTGGTTGCTATGATGCACACTGACTACCAGTAGGCAGTTGTAAAATGTAGGGACTGTCTCCAGCTCACAGGCCCTAGGCCAGCCAAGGCAGGTGCAAACAGGGATTCCCTGATCACCCCACAGGTTGCCCTGCAGAGGGAGGCAACCAGTGGTGGTGGCATGGGGCAGGACCGGCAAGCAGGCAGTGTAAGGCTGACCGAGGTGGGTGCCAGCAAGGGCCCTCAGATCATCCTCCTGGTCGCCCTCCACATCAGCCCTGATTGCCAGCCAGGCCTAGGGAACTTGACCATGCACAAATTTTGTGCACTGGTTTTCTAGTTATCTATAACATCTATAATAATTAAAGCACAATATGCTAATTAGACCAGACATACTTCTGGACAAAACCAGGGCTGTGAGGGAAGCCAGAGTTCTGAGTGCCAGAGGCAAGCCAGTGTCGGCAGCCAGGGGAAGGAAGGCTCACTCTTGCATGAATTTTATGCATTGGACCTCTAGCTAATGAATAATACAAACTTTTTTCTGACTATAAAACTCTGAAACTCAATGCAATGTTTATGCACCCAAATTAGAACTGCAATGAAAAATTGGGTGAACTTTGCCCTTATATAGTTAAAAACTCTTAAACTGGAAGCACATACCTCTCTCTCTCTCTCTCTCTCTCTCTCTCTCTCTCTCTCTCTCTCTCATCTCTCTCTTTTTACATCTCAGGTAAGAGAAGTGCAATGTCTACATTTCATTACATATATTCTTCTCCTAGTGGTTATGACTTAATTGATGACTAATTGGTAAGAAATCACACCAAAAAGCAGCACTGGCAAAGACAAAAGCTAATCTCAGATCCATGAAATTGACCTTGTTCAGAGCTATTTACACAGTCTGATACTTAGTTTACTTGCCCTGCTTTTAACATGGTCCAGCTCATTTCTTTGAAGGGAGAACAAGGAGCAAGGACAGCAGAAGAGGAACAGCTAAGTTATAACATCATAGTCATTCATTTCTTCTTATTTTTATAGAACATCTTAGATGAAATGGGGATCAAGAGTATAAGAAAACTCCAATGAATTTCAAAAATATTAATTCCCTACAATAAGGACATATAGATGTGCTGCATCAAAGGTGGGCTTTTTGCACCTGCTACATTTTATAGCAAACATTATAACAGTTTGATTAGGGATCAAAATATCTTGCATTTTATTTGAGAAAATAGCATGAAAGCTTTTATGACTAATGAAGACTTGATAATTCTTCAAAGTGATAATACACCAGATAAGAGGAATTGTAGCTATTTTCTAGTTCAAGGGAAGCTTTTCCTCATAAAATGTTTAGATCTGGCACTCTCCTTTTAGGTTGAATCATAATTCAAATTTAAAAGCATAGACTTTTGCCCTAACTGGTTTGGCTTAGTGGATAGAGCATTGGCCTGCAGACTGAAGGGACCCAGGTTCGATTTTGGTCAAGGGCATGTACCTTGGTAGGGGGTGTGCAGGAGGCGGTTGATCGATGTTTCTCTCTCATCGATGTTTATTATTCTCTATCCCTCTCCCTTCCTCTCTGTAAAATATATTTTTTCAAAAAAGCATAATTTTTTTTTAATTCTTGTGGGGTATCTACTCCACTGAGCGTATGATAAAAATTAGGTACCATACCTCATAAAGAATATACATATACACACATTTTCAAATTATTTCAAAGTTCAGTAACTTAATTTCCCCCTTTTCTGAAATTTTCTCCTTGACCCTTGAGAAGTAAGTCATGAATCTCTGCTTTTGAGAATAACACTGTCTTCCAAAGCTCAATTATCGTCCCAGGAAATCCAAATATTCACTTTTCACTCTAGAGCACAAAACAATCAAGAAAGCTTATCAATTTTAACCAGTGATCTCACTTCTAGGAATGTATCCCAAGAAACCTAGAAACACCAATCAGAAAGAATATATGCACCCCTTATGTTCATAGTAGCACTACTTACACTAGCTAAGATCTGGAAATAGCCCAAGTAGATGAGTGGATAAAAAAGCCGTGGTGTATTTATACCATGGAATACTATGCAGTAGTAAAAAAGAAGGATATTATCCTTTGGAGGGACCTGGAGAGTATTATGTTAAGTGAAATAAGCCCATCAGAGGAAAACAAGTGTTACATGATCTCACTCATATGTGGAATTTAAAGAACACAATAATCTGATGAGCAAAACAGGTCCAGAGACATAGGAACATGGAACAGACTGTCAAACCTCATGGGGAAAGAAGAGGTAGGTGGGAAGTAATCAACCAGAAAAATTACATGCATATATGCGTAACCCATGGGCACAGATAATAGTGTGGTGAAGGTCTGTAGTGAGGTAGGGGGTGCAGGCTAGCAGGGGTCAATGGATAAAAAAGGGGGCGTCTGTAATACTTTTAATAATAAAGATAAATTTAAAAGAGAAATCTTGTGAATTTTAAAAGAGAATGGCTTTCTAGGGGCATGTTTCAGTTTGCTTATTCAGAAGAGAACAGAGCAAAATTTGAAGGATGGAGATGGTTGTGATCATCAAAAATTCCTTCTGTTTCCTCTTGGAGATGCACTCTAGCTTTGCACAAGCTTTTCAGAGATAAGGCTGAGGCACGCCAAGAGTTGTACAAAATAAGAAAAACAGATTTTGATATTAATTGTATATGAAACCCAGCAACGGGTCAGGCCCAAACATAACAAAACCGGGACATTCACAATAGAAAAATTTGGCCAAAGCAAACAAGGCCTTCCGACTCCCTTCTGGCTCCTCAGCAGTGTGTGGTGTTCACTATTAATGTCATGGTTGACTAAGCAAACATTCTCAGGATATGAATCCGCCCAAGAAGGCCATGGCAAAGCCACAAGCCTTCAGCTTGATGAAGCCAGAGATGTCACAGGCCTGGCAGGGCTGTCACCTGCTCTTTCTGTGCCACGCCATTTTTCTTCTTCTGTCCACCTCAACTCTCCAACCAGCCGAGATCCGGTTTCTGTCCAGGGAGGGCCAAAGTGCTTGCAGATGGCTTTACCACCTGTGGCCATGGAGATCCAGCCAAATTAACGCTCTCTCTGGACAGCCTGGCTGGGGATTTGAATAAATACTAAGAGAGGACTCAGAGACAGGAGCGGAAGCAGACTTGTTTAAAAGGTGGGGAGGGAGTATGGAGGATGAGTAAATGGCAAATAACATATGAGTGATTCTCCTCTACGTGGATTATATCTCCATGACTCCTGCCTCTCTTACTTTTTCATTTCATTACATGATGGATGATTCATGAGATAAAGACTCTAGTTTAAACTGCACAGTCCTACTAAGAACAAATGATTAAGATCTGGGATTTGTATATTTTTGGTTTTAATTAATTCTTGAGACTGCTTCTGCTTTTCTTTATTTCCCACTGATTTCTTTCTCCTGGGCTTTACGTTTAATGTTTTCTGTCAGAAAGTGTTTCCTATATCTCCTTTCTCTGGGATGATACAGACATCTAAAAAGAAAGAGAAAATTCTTTGCATAATCATGCTAAAACATCAGCACCATGAGGAATGCTTTACTTATTTATTTGGTGCTTACTCTGTGCCATATGTTGTGGCAAATACTTTTTGTGGAAAATTTGTCATTATCACAACTCTGGAAATGGCATTCTGTTACATGCATTTTGGGTGGAAGAAACTGAGACACACATATCTACTGATTTGACATCTTATCTGTAAAAAAAAAAACAACAAAAAACACACATACACAGAAAACACTTGTCAGTATGACCAGGTAGTGTGACAATTAATGAAATCATGTGTTGTAGGCTTTAGGCAATGACTATTCCAAGTCATTTGCATATATTAACAGTTTTAGCATCAGCAGAATTATGTGAGATAGGTCTATTTTAATAGATGAGGAAATAGAACTCAAAATCAAGTTGATAGCAAGTGTCAGCCAGGCTAGGCTACGGGGCCCAGTTTTTTGGTCAAACATCAGTCTAGATTCTATATGTTGTTACAGATGTATTTTTAGGTGTGATTCACATTTAAATCAGCAGACTTTGAGAAAGCAGATTACTTTCCATAATGTGGGTGGGCCTCAATCAATCAGTTAAAGATGCTAGAAGCAAAGATTGAGGGTCCCTGAAGAAATTCTCCTCAAGAATACAACGTAGCACATATATTTATTAGTATAGTCAGTTTCATAATGTAGGTATCTCTGGACTTAGAACTGAACCTCGCTATATATATTGACAGATGATAGATGGATAAATGGATAGATGGATAATTGGACCAAAGGAAATCGCATGTCCAAGACCAAAGCCAAACGGTCTACTGGAAAACATAACAAGTGAAGGAAACAAATGAATTGTCATAGTCATGAATTGGTAAAACAATCTATTACATTTTGGGGTCCAAAATCTTTGCAGTACTGTACTCTCCACAGCTATGAGAAAAGATTAACATCATAGTTTCCTTCTAAAGCTGCTTACCTAATACATTGATTAATTGACCTTACAAAAAAGGCAATCTATGTTATCATTTGTAGAAAATACCTGTACTGAGCTGAGACCGGTTTGGCTCAGTGGATAGAGCATCGGACTGGGGACTGAAAGGTCCCGGGTTCGATTCCGACAAGGGCATGTACTTGGTTGAGGGCACATCCACAGTAGGGGGCGTGCAAGAGGCGGCTGATTGATGTCTCTTTCTCATCGATGTTTCTGACTTTCTATCCTTCTCCCTTCCACTCTGTAAAAAATCAATAAAATATATTTTTTAAGAAAGAAAATACCTGTACTGAAGACATTTTAAAGTGGAAAAAATTGAAAAGAATACAGTGTGTTTTTAAGGATGTATCTAAGTAATCATATTAGAAACATACATACTTTTCTACTTGTGCAAAAGAAATTATCCCAGAAATCTTTTATTGAATAGCCTAGGTATATATGTTTCCCCCATGTTTTACAACATCACATCTAGATTTCATTCCCTTGCTCTAAATGGCACTAAGACCTGGCTGTGCTTAAGCCCTCATCTGTCTGAAAAACACTGCTCAGTCAATCATGCTGCTCCTGAGATCAGGAAGCAGTTTGGGAGATAAAGTAGGTAAAATCATGAGCATCTAAAAATAGCAAGTCCTAATTCTTGGAATTTGTAGATCTGACCTTATTTGGGAAAAGGGCCACTTCAGAGACAATTAATAATTGTAAGATGAGGAAAACGTCCTCCATGATGCAGATGGGCTCTAGATGACATCACAAGCGTTCTTATAAGACAGAGCCAACAAGATTTGACTGTGACTAGTTTAATTCTCTCTAGATGAGAACGAAAAGCAATGTGACTCACAGGAGAGAACGGGATGTGAATTTTGAGTAGAGATGCCCCAACAGGCCAAGGAATGCCAACAGCTTCTAGAAGCTAGAAGAGGCAAGGGAAGGATTCTACCCTGAAGTCTGCACAGATTGGGCTGCTCTGCCCACACCTTAATTTCAGACGTCCAGCCTCCAGAACACAATTATGTTGTTTAAGTCATTCAGTTTGTGAGAATTCATGATGGCAACCCTGGGGAAGTAATATGGTGGGGGGATGAGGGAGGGTTGGGGAGGGGGTTGGTAAGGTTAGAACATGTTTTGTGCAAATTAGGAGAGGACTTATTTCTCTGAATGGCTAGTATTTTACAGACAACCAGCATGGTGAGGAAGTTACCTTGGCTGGATTTAGCTTCCACTTATCTCTTCAAAAGGTGCCTTTGTGTCATGAACAATCTGCACCACTGTAGGTGACAACCCTAAGAATGAAGGAAAGAACATGTTTCTGGATTTACAGAAAGTCAGAACTTTAAGAGAAAGACTTGCAGAAATAGGAGTCAGATGGCATGGAGACCACACTCCAGAAACAATTATTTTAACTCTCATTCTCAAAAATGCTTCATGTAAATTACCTCTGTGCCCTTATAATAGCCCCGTGAAGCATTAGCCCCATTGCCTTTAATTCTGATGGATGCTCCTAGCAAGTTAACTTCCAAATATTCTCTGTTTCTTGATTTCCTGTTGCTGTTGGGTTGACTAGGCACGCTCATTTTATTTTATAAGGAGTTTAATTAGGCAATCTTTTTAGGAAGCCTATCAACTCTAGATTGATTAAGATTGCTTTCTGAATGATATTTAATTGGGATAATGGTTTAAATTGGTTATTGATGGGGAAGATTTGACTGTGACTAGCTTAATTTTTTCTAGCTGAGAACAGAAAGCTTTTCCCAGCCAGTGTTTAATATATTTGATAATTTAAAAGTATATATGTTAGGTATGAAAATTCATGATTGAGATCATGCTTAACTAGGGTAAGCCATGAATATAGCCAAACTGTTAGTTGTGTAAACTTTCTTGAGGAGACACACTCCAAGTGACAAGACAATCCATTTCCACGGAGTGGGCTGTGCATTTCATGTTAATTCTCTGCTTCTGTAATTTATACTAAGGGTCAGAGGCAGGCATGTGGAGGATGAGCAGAAGCTGAGAAGTCCAGAGCCCTGCCAGGGATAGAGTTAGGCACTTGGCACACCATTCCTTTCATTACTACAGTGCTGTAAGGGAAGCTTTATCATTCTCATTTAACAAGGCTCTGAGATATCAAAGTAATTATCTGAGACTACACAATGAGTGATTCCTGATTGGTGCCTCAAAACTCAGGTCCCTGGAAGTTGAATGATAATTCATTCATTCAACAACTACTATTTAATACAGTAGTGTCCCCTAATCCACAGAGGATTAGGTTCAAAGACTCCTATTGGATGCTGATTGGACAAACTCCTTGGTAACAAAGGCCAGAAACTTCGTTCTTTCCCCAACTTCCTCCCAGCTTATCCTGCGATCACCTCTCTCTGTTATATGTATGTGTAGCACAAACCATGTAGCTTAATCCTGGCTGCTCCTCACACTGGCCGAACATTTACTTACCAACTTGAGTGTCAATGCCCTTGAGTCCTGGCTTTGCCTTTTGGTGTCCTTGTGGCCTTCAGCAAAGTTGCTAAACCTCTGGGCCTGGGTTTTCTTGTTTTACAAAATCAGGATATTAATTCCAAAAAGATATTCTTATGGAGATTGATAATTGCTAGCATTACCTTTATTTATTGATAAACTATTGGTATCAAGTAGTGGGCAAACACTTTACAAGAATATCTTGCCTTTTTTATTTTTTTAAATTAATTTGAGAGAAAGAGAGAGAGAGAGATCATTTGGTTGCCTTTTGCATGCCAAACCAGGAAATGAAACCATAACCTGGATATATGCCCTTACATGAAATAAAACTCATGACCTCTTGGTGCATGGGACAATGGGACAATGTTTCAACCAACTGAGCCACACTGGAAAGGGCTCTTGTTTTATTTCTTCACAACCCTGTACAGTGAGTATTATTTTTCTTAATCTATTATACAACTGAGGCTTTGTAATTGAACATGGTATGAGATTTAATATGGGAAAATGTAATGCAAAATTAAATCGCAAGAGATGTGATGTGACAAACAAACAAAACTCACAATATAACTTCCTTTAGAAGACTTGTGAGATTGCTATGGTTATGTATAACTTCTACAGGGCATTACTTTAAACTTAAATCGGAATTTAAAAGACCCAGAAAACTTTGATCAGCCAAAGTAGCAGAAGATATTATTAGAAGATATAGTTTTAATTTCAAAAATATGCCCCGTACATTTTTTCCCCAAACTCCAACATTTCTGTAAAATAAGTATGTCTTAAATTTGAGGAATGAATTTTAGGCCAGGGTATTTCATTTTTACTCTAAAAATCTATGATTAAAAATAATTTTGCAGGTGTTTTTGTTATATTTTTAAAATTATTAAAGTTGTTTGGAATCAGGAAAACTGTATTCATAATTTATTACATCTCCAGAAAGATATTTCCTCCAATTTACCTCCAATAATCCCAAACAGCCCCTGCTCTGAATTCATTAAAGAAGCAGAACTGCATTTCTGTGTATGTCAAATTCGTTGGGTGTTGGGGTCTGGAGATCTGGCCTCAAATCCTTCCTTTCCATTCACTAGTGATATCACTAAAGTCAATATCATACATACCATTGGAACTTTGGTTTGCTCTGCTTTGAAACCATAATAATTTCCCTGTCCAACTCACAGAGTTGTTTTAGATTTAAAAAAGAGAAACTCTCCTGACATCTTGAATGTTTCATATTGAATGTATTTTACATTTTTGTAAATTTTCTTTAAGGTCATCAAAAGCACTAAATTTATTTTTTGTACCTTTATTTATTTAGGTCCTATTCACCTGTTGAATGAACGCCTGATTGAATAGTTATTATGAAAGAAAAACCCTTTTGTAGAATATCAAAACAACAACAACACGTAGGTAAATAAAAGAAACACACATATAACTATTGTTCAATCAACTACTGCAAACCAGACTACCGTTTACATTGTGTTCCTTTATTTCTCCAAGACTTATTTAGCTTCAGCTTGTATTATGTGCCCCACAATGTGCTAAAAGGTGGGAATAAACAGGGAACAGGATAGACACGGGACCTGCCCACCATACCTTACAATCTTATACTGGTTGAAGCATCTGCAGATGGTTCAGCAGCAGCAACAGGTTGTGTGTATGTAGTGGATGATATTTTTCTTAAAAATGTTATTTGGTAAGTAAGTGAATGACTGATTATTCAGGCAGCTTTTCACAATTTTTAAGTAAGCACCAGTAGTCATAGAAATAGGAGAAACGACATTTCAAAACTTGGATAATATCAATTTTGTTTTCTGACCATGAGTATTATAAATTTGTGTAAAGACAAATGATGTAAATTTACTAATCATTATATAATTTCTTATTTTCAAAAATGGGTAACAATAGGTTAATTAATTCTATTTTGAGGCATTTCTGATGTTAAAATTTCATATAAATTTCCCATTAAACAAAAAAGAAGTCATCTAAACATTATCTGTTTCTTCTCATGTTTACTGAGTAAACAGAGAGAGATTTTCTTATTAATAAAACTCTGGGTTGCAGTAGCATTTTAGCGAGCAAATGTGTGCCTAAGAGAAGAGATTAATGAGAGCTACCTGCATGTAGGCAGAAATCCTGTTTAACGTTTGATTGATGATGGAGATGTCATTCTGGTAACAGACATTCTAGAGAGAACACCTCTGTAGAGATATGTTTATCTTGAGACTAATAAGAAACAGCAAAGAAGGTTCTGTGTCCATTGCTTCAAGGAGAGTGATTTTCCCCCTTATTGCAGTACAGATAATTTCTTAATTATCTTGGATTTGCTTCTGACATAATCAACCACACAAGTAATATGCTTGTGAAATAATTTCCTCTTCATCTTACTGGGTACATTACTGGTGGAGAGTATCTCTTTGCTTTTAAATATTTCAGATCAAAGTAAAATAGAAAGAAAATATCTGGCAAGAGAATAGCTGAGTGATTCTTATAAAATAACTAAAGATGTATTTGCTCAATTCTCCTGCCAGGAGGTCCCAAAAGAAATGAAGAAAATGTGTCTTAAACAAGATGGTAGAACAAGATCAAACACATCTTTCATATCAAATAATGAATTTAAAGAACCCCAAAGCATATACTATGTAGAAGGAAAAAATATTGGAAAGAATGCTATTCAGAAAAGTTCAAAATTAAAAGAGGGAGGCAAAACAAGGAGAAAATAGTATAAAAATTACAAAGAAACTTAGGCAAAACACATCATTATAATGTATAAATATGGTGGGCTTTTTTTCATTCACTTGTCAATTGAAGTAAGCAAAAAATAATAATAATATAGAGAATATACTTTTAATTGTCTGCCAGGGATGACCAACAGCCCCTGAACAATAGAAGAACAGATTAGTCCAATAGAGTTTCACTGTGAAAGAGAAGGCTAAGGGATTGCCTGGCTGAAGGAGCCAGGCAGCCTTGATTGCCTGCCTCATTAGACTTTATTGGAATTTTTATCTTTAAATACAATTAGTAGTGTGAGTAATCTAGAAGGATACCTATGTTTACATTGTCCTCTAGGCAAGGGCATCCAGGGATTAGGCATAAGGATTCCCAGTAAACACACTGGGGGTCTGCACATGCACAGACTTATTTGGAAAGGTCAAGGAATAATCACGGCACTGCCACCAACACTCCCCTAAATCTCACCTAAGTCAGAATGCCCATAAACAGAGCAGGTGGCCTTCTTCACACTTCCTTTTTCTCTGAATGTCCTCTTTACAAACTTTCCAACCAAGTCTCATGTGCTCCCCAAGAATTGTCCATAAAATGATCATATAAAAGATAAAAGGTAAGTAATATTCATTAAAATTCTAACTAATGGAATTAGTACATATTGGGTACTTTGACTAAATGGTCTATTTTTCATTCCAATTCTACCATCTTGAACAGATCACATAATCTTCCTGTGCCTCAGCATTCCCACGCTAAAATGGAAAATACAATGGCACCTGTCTTTCAGGGTTCTTTAATGTGTTATAGGTTAATAAGTAGAATATTGTTTGGTACTATAGTAATGCCAACACTTATTGTTTCCAATATTCCTTTTCTCAAATAATTATTCTTTGTTCTATATATTTCTTTTCTGCAATTATTTTCCTTTTGCGTCTGGATTCTGGGGGGAGGGGAAGTCTTGAGTGAAAATATATTTCAGTTTTACTATTATATTTTGTATGTCTTTATATTATTTTCATATATTAATCTAATTATTTTCCATCTCTGAAATGAGTTCATTATATCTCCATATGATATCTCACTCTTGATTTATCAAAAACACATCTTCTTAAAATATTTTAAGATACTTAGTCAATGCTTTCTAAAAGTTTAACTTTTAAAATAAATAAAACAATTATTTTCAGGATACCTTATTGTTTTCAATTTTAGGGCAAACTTTTCATAGATTGCCTTAGAAATAATAACTGTGTTTATCTGTGATATTGTTGACAATATTCATCTATTCATGCAGAAAATTGGTTCATCCCTTGTGCTCTTCAATGTTCAATAAATGACTAGATATTTTTCTGATCAGATATCCATTAAATTACATATATATATACATACATATATATATACATACATATATATACATATATATATGTACACACACACACACACACACACACACACACATTGAGCACTTACTAATTTGCAGACACTATTCTAGATGAAGGGGACATGTGAAGCATGGGTTAAGAATGGTTACTGTGATATTTATTTTTCTCTGACTGGCTTATTTCACTTAGCATAATGCTCTCCAGTTCCATCCATGCTGTTGAAAATGGTAAGAACTCCATTTTTACCTCTGTGTAGTATTCCACTGTGTAGATGTACCACAGTTTTTTAATCCACTCATATGCTGATGGGCACTTAGGCTGTTTCCAAATCTTAGCTATGGTGAATTGTAATGCTATGAACATAGAGGTGCATATAACCTTTCTAATTGGTGTTTCTAGTTTCTTGGGATGTATTCCTAGAAGTGGAATATAATTAAAAACATAATCGGATGAACAAAAACAGATCCAGAGTCAGAGAAACATTGATCAGACCATCAAACCTCAGAGGGAAGGTAGGGGAGGGTGGAAGTAAAGGGGAGAGATCAACAAAAGACTTGTATGCATGCATATAAATCTATCCAATAGACACAGACAACAGGGAGATGAGGGCATGATTAGGGGGATGGGGGTAATGGGGGAATAAGGACACATATGTAACATCTTAATCAATAAAGACATTTTTTAAAAAAGAAAAATATACAGGAAGTTCAAATGTACTGTGGCTGTTACTGTTCCTCTTAAAATGGAAGAAAATAAAAATAGCATTAATTAAAATAAAAAATGGTTACTGCTCATATGATAGTTGACATACAATAGATATACATCTATATAAAATAAAAGGCTAATATGCAAATCGACCAAACAGTGGAAAGACCGGTTGCTATGATGCATACTGAGCACAAGGGAGCAGATGCTCAACACAGGAGCTGCCCTCTGGTGGCTCCCACAGGAGGAGCGCCGCTCAGCCAGAAACAGGCTTACTGCTGCTGAATGCAGTGGTGGTGGCAGAAGCCTCTCCTGGCAGTGCTAAGTTTGTCCAACTAATGGCTTAGGCCTGCTCCCTGCAGCCATCAGTTGGGCATCCCTGAGGGCTCCCAGACTATGAGAGGACGCAGGCTGAGTTGAGGACCCTCCCCCACCCCAGCATATGGATTTCATTCCCTGGCCTCTAGTCTCTCTATAAAAAGCCTCATCAGCCATTATGATCAAACAATTGAACAACCAGAACAACTAGTTGACCAGTTGCTCAATGAAGGAGCTTCCCCCTGGAGGTTGGTGCACTCCCAGAGCCAATCTCCTGCAGGCCCTCCCCCTGGCTGGCCCCCAATAACCCTCATTTGCCAGCTAGGCTGATGGACCCCACCCATGCACAAATTTATGCACCAGGCCTCTAGTATAAAATAATGTTTGCATGAGAAAAATAAAGCAGAATAAAGGGCTGATGAATTATATGTAATAGAAAAGATGGAATGGACATCGGCAGAGACCTAAATAAAGAAAGGGAAGCATTTGACCATAGAGCATTATAGGAAATCTATAGGCCTGGTGCACAAAATTCATGCGCTCAGCGGGGGGTCTTTCAGCCCAGCCTGTGCCCTCTCACAGTCTGGGAGCCCTCAGAGGATGTCTGAATGACAGCTCCTGCATTGAGTGTTTTCCCCCTACTGGTCAATGCCTGTCATAGTAACAGGTTGTTCCACCATTTGGTCTATTTGCATATTAGCCTTTTAATATATAGGATGGGCAAGGACAGTCCAAAGGCATTAGGGTTGGCCTGCTTGAAAAACTGCAGAAGGCCAGTGTAGCTAAAGCAGATCTGTAAGCCCAAAGCTCATGTGCACAGGTTTTAGTTAAATTATTGATACTCAATAAATACTTGATTGTTCTAGAGCTATTTGTGTTTGGGAAGGTATTTTCTTCTCCCCACAGTTAGATTTTCTGACTGAACAAGAGTCAAATACAGTTTGTTAGATTCCTGAGAACTGACGTATAATGAACTCCCTCCACCTTTCAACAGAGTCCAATCTTCTGGTCAAGTATACTCTCTATTTCACAATTAAACACAATGGAAAGAAAAAGGCAAAGCATTTTCCCAATTTCTTTGAAAGTACATCCTGCTCTGTGTTAGACTGAAATGTATGACATTTGTAGAATTATGTGTTTCTCAGGCCATTAACATTCACAGTACCAATAGAACATTTATCCATACTGAACACATGTTCTTTCCTAGTTTTTAATGGATAGATGTGTTGTCAGTTTTTACTTTTTTTACATATCTTAGAAAATATTTTAATAGAGACTTTCAAGGAGACACACAAGACCATTCTATCCCTGTGTGCACTTGCAAGTTTTGAGGGGACATCTTTGAAAAGTAAGGGATTAGGAAAGAGAGAGAGAGAAAAAAGAGAGAGAGAGGGAGGAATCATGTACAAGGTGATGGTGACTGTAGGGTGAAGATTAAGAGGGCATAGAGGGAATAAGTGGAAATAGAAAAATAAAATGAAATAAATAAAAGAAAAACTAAAAATTTAAAGATGATGGATTTGATTTGATAGACATTGAAACCTTCGCTCAAGGGAAAAGTCAAGTTTAGAAATATACAACTTTGAGTGTTCCACACAGAAGTGAAAGTTTGACATAACTCAATGCCAGGAAAATACCTTTTCACTGTAACAGTCCCTGTGCTTGGTGAAAGGCTTGTCAAAGTGGCCTTAAATCTATTCATCTTCTTTAATTTGCTTAGAAAACCCTTGTCATCCTTCAAGACTCTATTCCAATTTCATCTCCTCATGGAGCTCTTCCCCGATGGAACAGTTTACCCCTTTGCATATGTTTATCTTACAGTGACCCTTTTTTATCCCATAGCACTAATCCTATAGGTAATTGCACATTGTTTTGTCTACTTGTCCATTTGCTAGCTGTCTCCATCAATAGCTTGCAACTTTACTAAGGATGAGTTCTATGTCTGTTTTGTTTATCATTGTACACTAATCCTATCACAACGTTTTCCCCATATAAAATGCTGATTGTTATTTGTGGAAGGAAGAAAATAAAACAAGCAACATAGAATATACTTGATAAATATCTATTCAATGAGCATATTACAAAGAAAAAGAGTGGACAAGAGACAGAGGGAATCATAGAAGAAATTCACATCACTGAGAAAAGAACAGAGAAATAAATGTAGAAGAAGAAAAAAAGAATGGGTTTCGTCAATCCAACTTTCACCGAGCCTAGCTTCCCTTTTGGTGGAAAAATGTCTAGAAATATATATTATATTTAAGAATAAAATTTATGTATTATTACGCAGAAACTTTTAATTGGCATAAATATTTCTACCATAACAACAGTAGAAAAATGACCTCACCTACAAAATATTTCATACCTCATGTATATGGTTCAGAAGGGAGATTCACTGATGGGTCATATCTTTTAATTTATGCATCTATCTAAAGAGGAATTTGTTTTGTTTTCCTAAGTCTGTGGGTGGGATCAAAGAGATCTAGTGAGGTGAGTGGCTATTAAAAATATCAACTTGCTCAGAGCTCTCTATGAGAGATCAGAGGAAATAGAAAATATAGTTTGCATTAAAAGATAAACTGAGGCATACATAAACATGGTTGAAGAGTTTATTTGAGCAGATATGTGAATAGGGGAGCACCAAACCAGAGAGATGAGGAACGTTTCACCTCTAGGGACTGGGGAAAGGCTTTTATAGAGAAAAGGCATAAGCAAAGAAAATCATTGGTTGGCTATAGCTTGAAACCTAGTTCACTGTTTGTGATGGTTGTTCTTAGGTTTTGATTTTAGAATCTTGATCTATTTACAGGCTTAGATTTGGGTTCTCTCATGTTGGCCACCATGATATCAGATCCACCTCAGTCTATTGGCCTCCTTGTTTAATTACTTTACATTTGAAAGGACTGCATTTTCTAGAGAAAGGAAGAGAGAAAGACAAAGCAAGAAAGAAGTATTACCCTACAATGCATCATCTGGCCAGTAAGCAGGGACTGTTAAGCTCCCCATTAAGTGAACAGGTCAAGATTTCTCTTATCAGGTTTGCGGAGAGTTGCACAGGAAGAAACGTTCCTAAACAAACACAATTTCTTTTTCCTAACTTAAGGGATTTGTGCTTGAAAACTGATAGAAAACAGGAAGCCCTGGGAAGTTAAAAGGAAAGACAGTTCTGGCAAAATTTCCAGGCCTCCCCTGCAAATTCAAGTACTTCCATTCAAAAGGAGCCTCCAGCATGAAAGCTGGTCCCGGAGGAAGGACAGGAATTCAGCTAAACAAGCAGGGCCCTCGCTGTGAATGGTCATCCTGAGAAAGAAAAGTCAGGACGTTCTAATAGTATTTCTTTCTCTATCAGTTACTCAATGAATGCGCCCGGAATGCAGGAGTGGTAGAAGCAAGCTCAGCAGAGAATTTGCATTAATAGCATCTCAGTAAGAGGCGAAAGTAGGAAAACACTGTCTGGCCTCTTAGAATATTGAGGAAAGAGGTATTACAAAGTCATCATTAAAAGTCCATGTCAATCAACTGACTGGGAAACAGCAGAATGAGGGAGGAGAAGGGGTTCAAATAGAGAAAGAGGATTTGGCAAATGCATAAAAGGAGCCAGGGAAAGAGCCCGAACCACATCTACAATCTTCCATAGCCTCTACTGTAATTCGATCTCTTCCTTTCAATGTTAAAGCATATGGGCCTTTGAGTTTTCCAAGTGCATACAAAATAAATCCCAGAAACAAAGATCAAATTTAGAGTGTAAGAAAAAAGAACATTTTTCACTTGAGATAATGTATTACTATTAGGATTATTTTCACTAATGCACTAACAAAGGTTTTTTTTTTTCCTTTTCCAAAGCAAATATTTTACTTAAGACAGAAAATGGAATTAGGATTTAAATTGATCGAAAACAAGAATGATAATAATATGAATTTTGGGAGCTACTTGACAAATGTCAGTCACTCTTCACTTCCTCTGGGTCTGGAGTGAGGGGGGATTCGGAATTCTCCTCTGAAGGGATAGAGACATGCTACCTAAAGAGACAGGAGGAGGGCTAGAATTCACAATATGGGGGTGAGTGGTGAGGTCAAGGTTTGAACCACAGCATCCCCAGCATTTCTTTCCCAACTTCCTTTACTGGGGTATGAATTGGCAAGACTTGCTCTTGTTGGTCTGGTACAATTATTCCCTCAACATATTTCATTTATATACTTATTTTAGCACAGCAAACTACCACAAATTTAAATTCAGGAAATCATAACTCTGTAAAAATAGACTCAACTTCTATAATTCATGGAAAAGCCAAGCCTTGGGGATGCAATTTATGTAAACAGAGATTATGAGTAATAATTGGCACTTCATACTAACTGGCAGTTATGATATCCAATATTCCTGGTATAGCCTCTTAATTACATTAGAAATGACACAGCAGGCTCTTAAAAGTCCATTAATTGCACTAAAGGTTTAGTTAGATTTCCGGTTGTTTTTGCAGATAAAGGACACTCTGACCTCTGCTCTTACTGAGACGATGGTCCTTTCATATCAAATCTACCACTGAAAACATCTCCTTAGCTCCTCAGTCAGTTTAATGATGTCATATAAAAATATCTTTGCCATGTAAGTCAAGCTAATAGAGCATTGCTCTTTGGGGCAGCTTATGAATTCAGGTAAGTACCCCTTGCCACCTTTTTAAACTGTGGAGATAAGATAGGAGAGTCACCTGGAAGCTCTTCAGCTGAAGTAAAAGTGACCTTCATAAAGGGCTAGGTAGGACATTACACATTTAACAGCTACAGGAGCAATTACCATATGTAAACATTGAGCTGGTGCAGCTGTGACAAGCACAAAGGTCATATGGACCAGAAACACGGCTTAGAAGCTCGCGGTTGATAGCGGAGATGAAATGTGTGCATAAATAACTCTAATGACAGTCAGAACTAATGTAAAATCACCCCAACTACACCTACTAGTAACATAAGGACACAAATCAGAACATAATGAGTTACATTGGTGGACAGTAGCTATGGAAGTTCCTAGTAAAACAAGGAATGTTTCTTCCTCCTACAAAACATAGAGATAGTTTCATGAAGAACATGGCAAGTTTTAAATAGAAAGACAGGATGCAAATGTATGAAGAAAACGTAAGGAATATTTTTGATATAAAAAAACAACTCTGGCAAAAAAATGAATAAGAAATGATAGAACTTTAAAAAATAAAAACCTAGAAGTGGAATTACTGGGTCATAAAGTAGCTCTAATTTTAATTTTAAAAAATTATTTGGCCTGGCTATTGTGGTTTAACGTGGACCTTTGAACCAGGAGTAATGGTTTGATTCCTGATCAGGGCACATGCCTGGGTGGCAGGCTCAATCCTCAGTAGGAGGCATGCAAGAGGCAGCAGATCAATTACTCTCATCATTGATATTTCCCTCTGATCCTCTCTAAAATCAGTAAAACTATTCTTTAAATATTTTTAATAAACCCCATACTGTTTTCCATAGTTGCTGTACCAACTTGCATTCTGACCAACAGTGCACAAAGATCATTAGCACAGGTTTCTAGGGCTGTAGAAATAGCGTCATCAAGGGCTAGCGGGTTAGGAAATTACTTAACAAGATCATGGAAATTCTTGTATGCATGTGAAGAATAAGGAATGCTGAGTGAAAGCTTTTTAGGAGACTACTCAAGGTTCTTCTGTGATTAGAACTGGACATTTGGGATATTAATCTGTCAATAGACAGTCTGTCAGGACAGGTTTTGGTGGTTAGAAACTGACTATAGTGCACCAGCTCAGAGACACTGTCATGGAAGAATTCGACAGCAGCAATGGAGTGGCAACAATGAAAGCTGGTGCCTGACTAAATAAATGGCAGTCACAAAGATTCAGCGGAAAATGTTTTGAACATTTTTATTTAGAAAAAAAAGTTCAATGCCTATTCTGCTAAATGTTAATTAAAAGGAGTTGCTACCCATAAAAGAATTTTCTAATTAAATGTGTTGAGTAGATAATAAATTACTCAGTTTTGAGATCTTTCAAAGATCTTTATTTTATTGATTGACTTGCACTGTGATTCTTAAAGGAGTAAAAATGTAAATGATATCTAAAGACTAATAGTAATGGAGGTGTCTAGCAGTGTGCTATTTAAATCCATCAATGGCCTTATGAAATACATTTATTATTATACCTGTTTTACAAACAAACAACTCCAGTTATAGTCAGCCTAGTAAGTTATATAAGGTCACTTGGCTCATATATCATAAAGCTGATCTTTTAAATCCAGATAGTGGACTCCAAATCCACCCTCTCAACCATGATATTATAATTACTAAGAAACTATTCATATATATGATTTTTAAAGTATTTAGTGTTTAATAACTATTTATAAAAATATAAAAAGTAGAAACTCCCTAAATGTTCCAAAATTGTGCAATAGATTTTCTTTACAAAATTATTTATAAGCATCAAAACTGTATTTTCAAACATTAGCCATGATACATGAATATAACCAAGTACATAAAAAGTGAAAATATAGCACATGAAAATGTATAGTGTGGCCTTTTATCTGATTACATACAAAAAAGTGAAAGAAAAAATTCATTACAATGTTGACACATTTTTCTAACCTAATACATTTATATGTGATTTCAATTAAAATATTTTTCTCTATTTTCCAGAAAATATGATTAGAATATATTACAGTTATAAGGTGTTTGTCATCAGAATTTGAGATTTCTCATTGTAGAACACAGTCTCTGAATTTAATTTAAAAAACGTAAGGACAGAAAAATGATTTCTACTTTCATGTTGCTCCCTAGATGAAATCTCTCTAATCATCTTCCAGTCCTTGTCCAATGGCCTCCAAGGAGAAGTCAGAATGAATAGGTGACTAGGCCAGTCTGATCCAAGGAAAGCATTTTTGGAGATGAGATTAAGGCATTAAAAAAGGAAATCAAACGATATGTTATAGTTCATCATAGGGAACATCATGAAAATGATGGTTCCATATTTGCCTGAACTGTAGAAAGGTGACAACACTTTGGTTTAAGCTCTTTTTTCATCTGTATTTATGTGACTTTTTTCTATTTTTTTTCGTATAATTTAAATGCCAAGAGAACCCCACATTGTTTTTCTGTCACATATTAGTGTGCATGAAGACACTAGTAACTAGTCTTTGAAAAGCAGCCACAGTGAGTCTGCTGTAATCATTCTGTCTTAGAGTTCACCAAGGCATTTCTCAGCTATCCCTGAGCTCCAGTTAGACAACCCATTTTGGACTGCTGATTTTTAATCAAGTAATTGATTGATTAATTGCTCTTTATGTGTTTTGTTACATGCCTAGGAATCAGAGACCATTTTAACATATACAACTTTGAAAATGAAACTTAGCTAAAGCATTGAGACTATTTTCAAACAATTTATTAAATACTGTCAACACAAACACAGATAAAGTTGGATTGTTCAGCAACTTTGTTTTCTTATTCTCCAAATTAAACAATTTGTGTGTCATTGAAACTGGGACTCAGAACTGTTGGACATTGAAACTGAGACTCAAACATTTTTTGTTCTCATATGTTTATTTCTAGTATGCAGATGCAAGATTTTTTTAAAGAAAAGAAACGAGGGGAAAAGATTGATACAGAGGCAAAGAAACATTGAACAGACTCTCAAACTACAGTGGGAAGGCAGGGGAGGGAGGGGAGCGGGGGCTCTAAGAGATCAACCAAAGGACTTGTATGCATGCATATAAGCATAACCAATGGATACAAGACACGGGGAGCAGGGGGGAAGGAGGCAGGTGAAGGCATGTGCTGGGGGGTAGGTCAATGGGGGGAAAAGGGAAACATATATATTACTATTTGTAATACTTTACACAATTAAAAATATATATATTAAAAATAAATAAATAATTTGTGTGAACTACTAAGGGAAGGCAGTTTTACTTTTTCATCAATGTGAGAGGTTTTGGTATTCAGGGAGGTTTAGAATATTTAAAATATATTTTCTTTCCTTTTTTACCAGTTAAAAATTATTAACTCAAAGCACTGACATGTAGAAAATTTAGCTCGAATATAATAGAGTCAGTTATATTTTCAAAATAAAGGAGAAAGATATTGTTACTAAGAATACACAGTAGAAAAAGGAGGATCAGTAACTGACAATTTAAACTTTTAAGGAACAAGAGAGAGAGCCATCTGGATTTAATCAGCATAAATCTATAGCCTGCATTAGCCCCACAATTAAGATACTCATAAAAATCCACTGTGTGAGTAAGAGCTCTTCTGAATCATAATTTAGCCATGATACTCTATCAAATGACTGCTTTATGCTTCAATTTAAGACTATAAAGAAAATGCATGAAGCAAATAGGTTTTGAAGAGGAAAAAAATAAATTAGTTTGTTACTTTTCTCATTAATATAATTGATAAAAATAACTATTTTAATTATTTATCCTTCTAATTTTAGAAAACTTTAATATTTATTTATAATATACTATTTAGTGATGATGATAACATAGATTAAAGAGGTTTACTCTATATTTTATAAATAAAATTTACGTACAATTTGTGTATTATAATTTTTGAAGAAATGAAAATTATGTTACCAAAATAAAAATGTATGAGAAACCAAGGATTCTAGCCCAATTTTAGAAAACAAGTTCCCATTCCTGTTGTTTTAATTCATTGCATTTTATGTGTCTTAAAAATACCAAGTTTCAGAATATATAGAAGATATATGGTAAACTTAAAAGCACAAAGTCCAGGAGAATCCTTAAATTCTAAAATGGTGGGACTCAGACTTCTGCACTTGAACAGTAGATTGGTGAAATCGAGTATAAGCGCCTATTATATATTTTTGTCATTCAAAACAGAGAGAAAAGTTTTAGTAAAGGAAGCAAAAAGTGAGACTTGGAGTTGAGCAGAAATTGAAAATCCAAAGTCACTAGATGTGCAAAGAAATATGGAAGAAGAAAATATTTCCAACATTTCTTAAGATCATGTTACACCAAATTTAATTTAATTCTCTAAAAGGAAAATGACTTCCATGGACATCTGGATTACTGAGTGAGTAATGAGCCAGAGAAGACACTCAGTCAAAGAAGCTTTGAGAGAAAAAAGAATCAAGAAGCTGTGAAGATATGAATGAGGGCCCAGGTGAAGGAGGAAGAATAATAAAAGCTCAAAACAGAAAGATTCAGATAAAGAGACAATTATCTATGGCTAAGATATAGATGAGAAATGATTTTCTCTAAGCAGACCTTAGAAAGCCACCACTGGCTGAGTTAGCCAAGCTTGAAGCTCTAAGAAGAGTCAAAAGGAATAGGATTTATCAGGCATAGTCAGAAAGTAGTCTTTCTCTTCAGGGGATGGTGCTTGATAATAAGTACCACTGCATGCCTAGATTTAGGCAAACTTCCTACAATAGGATTCTGGGCAATAGTTGCCTATAAAAATGCCTGTGCTCTCATTAAAACAAAAGTCCTTTCTATATCCAAATATGCTTTGAACATACCTCTAGTTCTATTTTTACAGTTCTATTTTATCTTCTCTCTTACCATATATATATATCCTATATAATAAAAGAGTAATATGCAAATTGACCATGCCTTTGCTACATCAAATAAGCCACGCCCATAAGCCACTCAGGAGCTATATGCAAATTAAAACACAACCAAGATCGCTGCTGCACATGGCAGGCCAGGCCAGGTGGGCTGGGGGCGGGGTCAGGCAGCAATTGGCCTGATCGCAGTGCAATGGCTGGCTAGAGTTCCCTGGCTGAGGTCCCCTGTCTAAGGATGGAAAGTCTCAGCCAGAGGCTTTTGGCATTGGACAGGCCAGGGTTGAGCTATCAGTAGGACATCCCCTGAGGGCTCCCTGTATGTGAGACGGGGCAGGTTGGGCTGAGTGATCACCCACCCTCAGTGCACAAATTTTGTGCACTGGGCCCCTAGTGTGTGTGTGTGAGTGTGTGTATTTGTGTGTGTGTGTGTGTGTGTGTGTGTATCCTATCTAATAAAAGAGTAATATGCAAATTGACCATACCTATGATCAAGCCATGCCCACAACCATGCCCCCAGCCAATCAGGAGCAAATTGTGCAAATAAACTCCAACCAAGATGGCTGCCACCACTGAGAGCAGGAGGGAGGCTTGGGTTTCCTCAGCAACAGAAGAACCCAAGCTTTTTCCCTACCCTTCGTGGCCTAGGCTTCCACTCAGTGCTGCAAAGTTTCAATTATAGAAGATACATAATCCCAGTAGAAATGGCAGCAGCCATGGAGCTGGAGAGAGCAGAGGCTACGTTTGCCCAGGCGACAGAGGAAGCCAAGCTTCTGCAGCTCTGGAAGGCCTAGGCCTCTACTCTAGGCTATAAAGCTTCAATTGTAGAACATAAATTAATCAGATACCAGGGCCTCCGCTTGGGCTGCTGCGGGGCGTGGCCAGCTGCAAACCACAACAGGCCATTTGCCCAGGCTGCCCCAAGCCTAAGGGAGCCCCCACCCTGATCCGGGACACTCTTCAGGGCAAATCAGTTGGCTCCCACCCATGCACCAGGCTTCTATCCTTTCTAATAAAAGAGTAATTTGCAGATTGACCATCACTTCAATATACAAGAGACCTGCTCACATGTGGTCAAAATCCTGCCCCCGTGTGGACACAAGATGGCCATCACAAGATAGCCAGCAAAGGAGGGCCTGTTAGAAAGTTCCAGGCCTGCAAGGGAGGCAGTTGTGGGCGATCAGGCCAGCAGAGGAGGGCAGTTGGGAGAGACCAGGCCTGCAAGAGAGGGCATTTTGGGGCAATCAAGCCTGCAGGAGAGGGCAGTTAGGGGTGACCAGGCCAGCAGAGGAAGGAAGTTGGGGGGAAACAGGCTGGCAGGGAATCAATTAGACATCAATTAGGCTGGCAGAGTAGTGGTTAGGGGGTAATCAGGTTGATAGGCAGAAGCAGTTAGGGGCAATCAGGGAGGCAGGCAGGTGAGCAGTTTGGAGCCAGCAGTCCTAGATGTTGAGAATAATGTCTTACTGCCCATTTAGGCCTGATCCCAGTAGGATCCCTACTGGGATCAGGCCTAAAGAGGAAGTTGGACATCCCTCAAGGGGTCCCAGATTGGAGAGTGCAGGCTGGGTTGAAGGATGTTCCTCACCCTCCGTGCCTGAATTTCGTGCACCAGGCCTCTAATATGTATATCTTATCTAATAAAAGAGTAATATGCAAATTGACTGTACCTTTGCTACACCCAATAAGTCATGCCCACAAGCCAATCGTAGGACAATGGTCAGGTGCCCAGGTATGGAAAAGGCCTTTCCCCAGATTTGTTCAGTTTTTCTTGTAAAGACAGGAGTGATATTTGTAATGTAGGTACCTTCTAAAAGATTATTTCCAATTTCTTTCTTCCATCCCTTATGGCATTCCTGTTATTTATTTCATTTATCCATATGATACAATCACCCAATACATTGTTGCCATTATTATCTTTAATAGGTTTTCTTATAAATCAATTAAGACAAAGAAAATTATTTTTTTTAATTTTAGTTTCATTGATTTCTTCAACACTGATTTTCTGTGTGTGTGTGTGTGTGTGTGTGTGTGTGTGTGTGTGCGTGCACGTGCGTATTTGCCCTATACAATATTTCTTACTTCCTGAAGAACCTCTTTTAACTTTCCTCTCAGTACAGGTCAATTGATGGGAGGTCTAATTAGCTCGTTCAGTTTTTATTTGTGAAAATATATATTCATTCTCTCATTCTCTTTCACATTTAAAGGATCATTTCCCTGGGTTAAATTCATGGTTGATCTTTTCCTCATCACTTTAGATATTTAATTTATTCTTTTCTTATTCGTATAGCTTCTAACAAGAAACAGACCATCATTCTTATCCTTGTTTTTCTATGGGTAAAGGGTTTTATCTCTGGCCTCTGATTTATTCATTGTTTGCTCTTTGCCTTTGAGTTTCTGAAGGTTGAATATGCTATGTCGAGATGTAGGTGTTTGATTTTTTGTCTGTTTATTTGTTTTCATGAAGGTGATATTTATCCTGCTTGCTATTCTCTAATATGCCTAGATTTTGCTTTGATTTCTGATATTAGTTTTAAAACATTCTTCACCATATTGCTTCAAATATTTCTTCAACTTCATCATTTCTCTCTAGCATTTTAATTACCTATATATCTTTTAAAATTGTCCCACAATTTATGGATGCTTTTCATTATTTTATTTCCCCCACTTTAACTTGTGAGATTTTAATTGACTTAAACCCACTCATCCTTTCTGTGGGCATGCCCAGTTTGCATTAAACGAGCCCATTAAAGGCATTCTTCATTTACATTAGTGTTTTTTATTTCTACCATTTTCCTTGATGCCTTCAATTTGCATCTTTCTGCTTAAATTGCACATCTATTTTTTATTACTAAAGTCTTTAGCATAATGACTACAGTAACTTTGTGTTCCCTGGATCATTTCAACATCTCTGTCATATTTGAGACATTTGCTTGAGGCCTTAAAACTTTTTTTGGGGGGGGTGGGGTGGGGATTGTATGTTTTATAATTTTTGTTGAAAGCCAGACATGTTATAGAAGTTATAAGGAATGAGGTAAACAGGTCTTCAATCAGAGGATATACATTAATTTGGGTAGAAATGGGTCTACCAGTGGATATCAGAGCTTTGGGTTTCCTCCGGTGTCCTTGTTTATTTTTCTCTTTTTTCCTCTCTTGTTGTTTTCAGCTTTCCCTTTTATAAATAGAGTATGCCTGGATCCTTGTTCATTTGTAATCCACTGTTATTATATTGGAACCTCATTGGTCTGGTGGTAAGGTCTAGGAAAAGTGGTGTATAATCTATTGATTAAATCAGTGTTTTACTGGGTCGCTATTGAAGGACTATGGCTTTTACAAGTGTTTACCCATTGATATATTCTTCTACCACTTGGTCACATAGGAAAGTTAGAGGGGTTAGAGTGGGAGAAATGCCCTAGGTGAAATAAGGCTCTGATAAGGTTTCCCCCCACTTAGTTTCAGGAAATACACTGAGAGTGTTTCACATGATCACTCATCCACTATCCCTACCAGAGAGCCACAATGGGATCTTTGTTGGATCTTTATGTTGAGATCTTAATGGGATGCTGGGAAGTCAAATAAACAAAAGTAAGGGGACGCCTCTAAGGCTGTAGCCCCCAGGAGTTTCTCACTCTCATGCGAGTGCACACTGAGTCTCCATTTAAGTGCTCTCAAGAATTTGTGACTTCAGCAGCTTCTTTCTAGGTGAGGTACTTTGGGTTGTTACCCTCACAGTTCTTCTGTCTTCCCAGATTTGTTCAGTTTTTCTTGTTGTAAAGTCAGGAGTGATAATTTCCAGCTCTTTACCTGTTAGAGCAGTATTAAGGACTATTTTGTTTGGGCCTTTGAGATAAATCTCTACCTAGGATTCTTCTAATCCCTATATCCAACAGGTCCTCAGTCTAACATATAGATACACTATATTCTCATTTTGGGGAGGGGGGAATTCTTCACTGAAATCTCTCTGTAAAATATGTTCAAATTTACAGCAGATAAATTATCTTTTTAAAGAGTACAACTGCATTTCCTAGAAGAACGTTGTTTAGCTATAGTCTATTCTTTTGAAGGCTTACCTTCTAGGGTCTCTACATACTTGTTTAGACATGATTAGCAGTGGTCACTGATCAAATGGTGTCCCAGATAATGTTTCACAAGTTTTATTTTTTAATAATCCAGTCATTTTTGTTTGCAAAAACCGTAATTCTAAACAAAATCCAAAAAACAAACACCATGTTATGATCTAGTCACATGTCTAAAATATTACATTTTTGTTGTATGTGTGTAACTCTTAAAAAACCCAAGACACAGAAAAAGAATAGTGTCTTTAGTAACACTCTATCTTACACCACTCAATCCACTCATCCATTTTTTTTCTCTTTTAAGCCTTCTAGGCATTTTTTTAAATCACAGAAGTGACACTGATGCCTTAAGTATTTCCTGACCTCTGGATTTTGGAAAACAGAAGAAGGAAAAAGGAAAATGTCCTAACACATGGATTTCCAACAGCTAACCAGAAGACTACTTTCTTCATTCGCAGGGGGCAAAGGCACTGATAACTTTTCAGCCTTTGCTTGGCTGATTTCTTTCTATCAGCAGAAATGTAGTTTATTCAGGTTAAAATAATTATGAAAAAAATCTTCAGAATCTGTTTTGTCATTCAGTGGTGGGGTTGAAGTTTAAATAGGCTAAAGTTCCTTTCTGGAAGGTAACTTTCCATGAAGTGGAAAGCCAAGTCAGTATTTGGTAGTTATCTGGAAGTTTATGCAGCTCATTCTTTCATAGTGAAGACAAATTTAAAAACTTGGAGACATGGAAAATTTTTCAGAATTCCATTTGAAGAGAATGGATTTATTGCAGAATCATGAACATAATAACCAAATAACCACTAGGCTATTAAAACTTTAAAAAAATAGATGAGGGTTCAGAAAGAAAAGGGATACTTTATATTTTACAATTAAGTGCTGAGCTTTTGAGCTCAGGGAACTGGTTGTATACTTTTCTATTCTCTCTATTAATATTATCTACAAGACACCAAAAGCCCAATTCTTTCTTGATGAGTACATAATGCAACTAACATGTACGAACTGGTTAACCAGTACTGATTGGGTAAGGGGTTGTGTTCTCTTCTTGGCTTTACAGACAAAACCTGGATATATTTGAGGGAGGGAGGGAGGGAGGGAGGGAGGGAGGGAGGGAGGGAGAGAGAGAGAGAGAGAGAGAGAGAGAGAGAGAGAGAGAGAGAGAGATGAAGGAAGGAATGAAAGAAACAACATGGATGTTTTAAATACTGTTTGAGAGCTTATTTGATACTCCTTTTATTAGGATAGAGGAACTATGTTCCCTTTCCATGAAAGTGGATATATTTTTGTGATTGTTTCATCCAAAAGAATTCAATAGGAAATAGTATCCTGTGACTTGTGAAGCTAGATCATAAAATATGATGGGGGCTGTCAAGCTCTGAGGAAGCTGAAATACCTTAAATGGAGAGACCACATAAAGAGGCCTTAAAGCCACACTATCACACTAAACACACACATACCACACACACACACACACACACACACACACACACACACACACACACCTGCTCGCACACACCAAACACCCCCCCCACACACACACACATCATACACACACCAGATGCTGGTCACCTGATGTTCCAGCTCCAGCCACAGTTTGACTTGAACAGTGTAAGAGAAGCCAAACCAGAACTGCCCTCCTCCTTTCCTCCCCATTTCCTGATCCACAGAAGATAAGGCACCATGACAGATAACATGATGATAGCTATTGTTTTAAGTCACTAACGAGTTGTTACACAGCAATAGATAGGTAGAACAATGTATCTCTTGTTCATTTTTCTTCTTTATCCTCACAGGATGTCAAATTTAATGAAGTGACAGAACTTAGGGTAGAGTTAACGACTCTTAATTATACAATAACCAGAAAAGATATATCTGCATTAGTGAAGGTTTTCTAGAGAAACAGAACCAGGACACATGTACACACACACACACACACACACACACACACACACACACATTGTGAGCAACTGGCTCACATGATTATAAATACTTAGTTGCAGTTTGAGTCCAAAGGCTGTCTGTCTGCTGGGGAACCAGGTAGAGGTGATGCTGCAGAATAGAAGCTGTCTCTGGCATAATCCCCTCTTGCTTGCAGAGATCAGACTTGCTCTAGTCAGGCCTTCACCTGAGTAGATGAGGCCCACATACATTGTGGAGGAACAGTCTGTTTTACTCAATGTCCACTGATTTAAATCCAAAAACATCCTCACAGAAACATCCAGAATAATGTTTGACTAAATATGTGGCAGCATGGCCCAGCAAGGTAGTCACTACTGCAAGGTAGTCACTACTGCAAGGTAGTCTCTTTTGATCTATGGTCAAATTTCTACATTAATTGGCTGAAAAACAAAAAAGAAATTTCATATTTCAGTGCTTCATTATTATGATCACATTTGCCATTGGCTTAAGGTAAAATGTATATATTGGCTGGTCTTACCTGGAGAATAATGGCCACAGCTGTATTTTGGAAAGATAACTTGTAATAACTATAGCAAAAGGAAGAGAGTGAAGTTGGAAAGACCAGTTAGGTAAAAACACACCAAGTGCATGAACCGAAGATGGTATGAAGGCAGGAGAAAGGAGATAGCAGAAGCATTCAGAAAACTACATAATTCAAATGGGAAATAAAAAGGATGTTGGTTCAAGGATGACTCTGAGATTGTAGACCTGAGTAACTAAATGTTTTAAACAGAGGGGATCCACTCACTAGAATAAAATATAGAAAACTTTGATGGGGAAACAAGGCAGAGCTTTGAAGACTAGAAAAAGAAGCTGAGTTTGGAAAACGTTCAGTTTGAGGCCCTAAGGGGTTTATTCCATGTCATCGCATTAGCTTCAATCCATCATTCCAGGCCGGCCCTTTTCAAGCATCTGTTTGTTTGTTTTTCCATCTGAGGTCTGAGCCAGTGTTTCTTATCATTAATGATGAGAAATAGGAGAAATAGAATGATATTGAAATTATCTTTCCTTGATTGCCTTCTTTGCATCAATACCATTGTACATAATATTCGTGTACTCATTTTAATCTGGCATATGTATTCTGTTGTGAATTCACAGGTGAGAAAAATGAGTTTCAGAGTGGTCTGTTACTACAACCTAGGTCACTGTGAAATGTGTCTTTTTTTAGGTCAATGATCCAGGTAAATATATTTCAACAATCCCCATCATCAACTGCATGCTGTCACTATCCTATAGCAAACAGGCAGAACGCAATCACTATTTTAAGGAACAGCAATTTGAGACGTGAAGAGAAATCCATGTTATCTCCTTTCACATACATTTAAAATCTTCTTAATTTCTTGTGCTCAGCTTCTGCAGCCTCCTCCATTGATTGAGCGGTCAGGATGCTAGCCACCTCTTTTAAGGAGGCCACAGGAAGAACTGTGCCTTCGCCTTGTAAAGCACTTAGAGCTTTCTGGGGAGAGTAGCTGTTACCACTTGAGGGCATCCTGTCATTATGTTCTGTAATAGGCCTAAACTCCTAAATCCACCTCAAAACCAGAGTCTCCCGACATAAGGGACTAGGCAGAAAAACATAGCCTTTGCCGGAAACGCTGAGGCAGCAGTGAAAATGGTAATTTACCATGCTAAATTGGTGTTTCCTGGAGCACCAGGTCAGTGAAGTCTGGGTTTCAGGAAATGCTAAGTCAACAGAAGAGGGTACGTGACGCAGACAGAAGTGGATGGAATCTTCCTGGCAGGGACCAAAATAAGCATTTCAGCCACACCGTGCATTTTACAAAGCAAATGATTTGGGAGGAGGAATCTGCATTCGAAGCTTCTTTTGAGCAGAGACAGCAAGGAAAACCCCATTTAAGTGGCATTCCTTCAGAGAAAAGTGTCGGTGGTCCTACTGTGAGCCCACCAGTTCTGGGAGAGATGTTGAGAATGGATAGATACGTCTGATTGGAAAACTGTGATTGATAGTTTAATCCTATACATTAGAATGTTTTCCCTTGGATATTAAACAAGTATGATCCAACAAATGTATAAAACATTCAAATATGTTTGACAATTTGTAATTACTGGCAGAATTCAGTGCACCCTTCTCCAGTGTAGAATAGTAAATAAGAAACTTCATACTTATATGGCCATTTAATATTCTTTTGGTGTTTAGCCATGCAAACGGAGCAAAAATAAAACAAAACTAATAGCTTTTAAGGAAAGAGCGCTGTGACTTGAAGAGAAGTCATGGTCAAAATTAAAATGCAGCATATAAAGCTTTATTTTATGATAGTAAACTCTGGTAAACCAATACATTTTATTGACTCAGGAAAATCTATACATTTTTTGGAGCATCAAAGTGTAAGTCTATGGTTTTATCCACTGTACATTTGTAGCTTCATCCAACCATTGATCTATTTTAGCAGTGAATTTTATAATCAAAATGAATAGCAGTGTTTTGTTATATACCAAATTGCCTTCACTTTTGTTGGGAGGATGGTAAATATATCATCAAATTTGTGAAAGAAGCATAGGGTGAAACCTGTATCTTGTAATTCAAATATGCTGAACTTTATTTTTTCCCTGTAAATTGATTTTTATGCTATGTAGAATATAAAAAGGAAAATAAATTTACACGAAGAAAGTTCATTTGAGAACTAATCATAAAGTAATTATTAAAAAGTAATATAGTATAATATAATAATAGGTTAAATGAACATAGTTAATTATACGAACAGAGCAGCTAGTTAGTTTTATAAAATTGGGTCCAATACCATTCCTGAGAGTTTGTGGATTTTTGTTAAGTATATGTCTTATTAATGTTAGAGAGAGAAAGGAATTGAGAGAGAGTGAAAGATCAATGTGAGAGAGAAACATGAATCCTTTGCCTCCCTTAAGCACCCAACTGGGGATTGTGCAACCCGGAAATGTGCCCTGAACAACCCACAACCTGGGTATGTGCTCTGACCAGGAATCGACCCTTCAACGTTTCTGTAAAGGGGTGATGCCCAACCAACTGAACCACACTGGCCAGGGCCCATTCCGAAGAGTTATTAAATAAAGTTATCATGAGTGTCAATTTTTTTCTGCCCTCACGGCTTACTCTCTCACCCCAGGAGCTGCAGTTAGGGTATTCGCAGGTCAACAGTGGAGTGAGCTATATCAGGTAATGGTTTAGGGCCAGTATTCTTGAACACACATCATGACTGCTTTAGTATAACAAGATAGCATCTTAAAAAGATCCTGAGGTAAACTCTTCTTATTAAAGGCAAACTGTCAATTCTCCCAACCAGGAACATTGGTCAGGGATTTACTCAGAAGTTTGGTCTTGCATTTTCATTCAAAAGGGAGTAAAGCTTTACATATACCCTCACCACACACACAAATCCATTGGGTCCAGAAACAGAAACTATTGCAGGTTGAATAATATAAAATGTTCTAGTTCGGCTGAGACCGGTTTGGTTCAGTGGATAGAGCGTCGGACTGCGGACTGAAGGGTCCCTGGTTCGATTCTGACAAGGGCATGTATCTTGGCTGCGGGCACATCCCCAGTAGGGGGCGTGCAAGAGGCAGCTGATCAATGTCTCTCTCATTGATGTTTCTGACTTTCTATCCCTCTCCCTTCCTCTCTGTAAAAAATCAATAAAATATATTTTTTAAAAAGTGTTCTAGTTCGGATTTCCCTGCTTGTGTCAGGACGGCGGGAAGCTCTGCGGGTGACAGCCTAGAAGGAACATTCACTGGGGAGGTAAGAGCCATTCATTGTAGGTCTCGGTGGCAGTAAATTGCAAACAAAGCATGTACATGAGGTACTGTACATCACTACCCTTCATTGACTTCCTTGAAGGGAAAAAGAAAAGTTTCTACTCAATAGGCTTTAAAGTAATATCTGGGAACATGCAGAAAGAGATCATTACTATGAAATGTTCTATCACCTGTTACAAAGGGAGAATAAAAAGCGTCCTATTACAGGGCTAACTTCTTTTTCATTTAACTGACAAGCTGCTCCTGTCCCGTGAAATGGAATGGAATGAATGCCATGGCCTTTTTAAGTGGCATGGGGGATCTACTTATTGTGAGAATAGATTGGCTGAGAAACGTTAAAATGCAGAGAGAATTTTGGAAGGCGGCTCACAGCCTTGCTGCAGGAGTTCCTCAGAACCCACCTGTCTATGGCATCAGCCTTCTTCCAGCGTCTATCTCATTTACTGAAAGTCGTTTTTCTTGCCATCATCAGACAACACCTCTGCCCAGTTGTAGAGGGAGTTTAAAAAAGTGACATGGAGCATGACATGTGGTAACTTGGTATGATAAAGGTTAGGGGCATGAAAAATTGTCACTCGGTGCCTATTAATTTCATTGGAAAATAGAAGAGCAAATGTGTTTCAGATCTTTTTCATTAGCGCATGTCTGCTGTGGTTCTCTGCATGGGGAACACAGTGGGAGGATGAGGTGTGAGATAAAAAAAGCCACAGTCTTAGTAGTGGTCCATGAAGCTATTTCTCAGTCTGTTAACTAGAAGGATGGCTAGGTTATTAAAAGATGTTGTTTTCATTAACTAGAAGGATGAATGAGTATATTAAAAGATTTTTAAAATTTAATCTCTAATGCTATTTTGCATATCTATAATAATAAAAGTATAATATGCTAATTAGACCAGACAGCCAAACGACCTTCTAGATGACCTTCTAGATGAAGCTGGGGGATGCGAATTTTATGCATCGGCCTCTAGTCAGTTATAAATATTCAGAATGAAAATTTCTGAAATTTTACTTTTACCCTAAGTTTCAATAAAAATCACACTTTACAAAATATAGCACTCATCTTTGTAGCAAATATTTAAAGCAGAGATGATGAAATTCTGATAAAATATCCATAAAGACACTCAGAAACAGAAAATGTAGAGTCATTTTCATATTTAGCAAAGTAAATGATATAAAGAGGAAAAGCAATAATGAGAATTTAACCTAATGTGACAAGCTCATCTTGAACTCTTCATAACCCCTTTAGCCCCTAGTTTTTATTAAACTGGTTGTATATATTCTGTGATAAAATATGTAATTAGATTTTTGAGGCTGGTTAGAAGATAGATACATTTTAGTGTTGAAGACTTATTTTGAAATCAAGAAATGAAGGAAACACAGAAATAGAGCAGAGATCACAATTCAGAACAAAACAATAACATAGTAAGGGAAAGTGTATTTCCTTGAACATGTGCGAACTTCAGCAAAGACAATTATCAGTCACTGAATAGTGAAATAATGACCTTATTTGAAACTAGAGGCCCAGTGCATGGATTTGTGCACTGGTGGGGTCCCTCAGTATGGCCTGCGGGGATTGGACCAAAACTGGCTCTCCCACATCCCCCAAGGGGTCCTGGATTGTTGGGTGATGCACGCCGAAATTGAGTTCCCTCTTCTCTGGTTTCAGGTGCATTACCTGAGAATTGCCGCTGCCAATTGACCTACAGCTCAGCAGCACCTACATTGAGTGCCTACCCCTGGTGGTCAGTGCATGTCGTAGCTACTGGCCAGTTGGCCAGTTGGCTGGCTGGCTGGTCGCTTAGGCTTTTACAAATATAAATGATTCTGTTGCTGCAAATATGTACTGACCTCTCCACAGGAAGGTATTCTGCTTTTGAGTTTTGACTTCTGGGAAGACTTCTGTTTCTGCTATCATGATAGTCTATACCCCTTGAATGACCATCTCAATAAAACCAAGAAAATGTTTGAAATAAAATATTTTTTTAAATTTCATTTATTGCATTGCGCAGCAGGCATATTAGAAAACAAACAAACAGACAAAAATCAGACACCCAAAGAAGAAGCCAAAGCAGAAACCCTAAAGAGCAAATAATCTCCAAAGCCAACTGCGATTGTCATAGAAGACCTTGGTATAGAACCAGGACCCCAAGGAACTGTAATGATGTCTTTCAAAACTATAGGGACAGAGGTATTAACTATTAAAACATGGTGTGAGAACACCACAAAAAATTTTTACATAGCCTACAGAAATGGTGTTGTTGAGTTTCCTGATGCCTTTTGCACCCAGGGAAATAAAGTTTTGCTTTTAAACTGCTTTAGAGTTTAGGAGACATTTTGACATGCATTTCCTATTTAACCTAAAAACAACTCTATGATGTCAGGATCTTTTATTATTCTGGTTAAGAGATTAGGAAATCCATGGTCAGTGAGAACAAAGACTTGCAGAACTCAGAATTAAACCTACTAGTTTTTCTGATTCTGAACTGTGTTTGCTGTCCAAAACTGTCCAAACACAGTCTATGAGTGTGATCAACTTCACCTCCGAATGCATCCAACCTGCATCCGTGGAATAATTCCTGCCCTGGGAAACTTTGCCTTCCTGCCTAGTAGACTCTTAAAAGCCTTAAAAATGCAGCATTTTCTTCATTTTTTCCCCTCCTAACCCAGTTTAGCATTTGAGTACAGAACAGATGAGCAGAAAGCAATGATACCAAATGCTATTTCAAACGTTCTAAGAAGAGTAACATTCTTTCAAATAGCTATTGGGGTTATTAGACATAATATAATCAAATTAGATTGGCATTGATAGCTCAATAAATAGTACCGGGAGAGTTACAAGGGTTTTAATTCAGAATTATTCTACCTGGGGTTAATCTCAATCTTTTACTTTTCCCCAAATCCATTGGATCATCTGTGAGTCTTAAAAGGGCTTTTAATTAACAACCATGAAATATGTGTTTAAAAATTTTAATTTAATAAAACAACCTAGTGCTACCTGATGATATTAAAACAAACAAGCAACCAAAAACAAGGAACTATAATAGACAACTATAGGAAATTTATGGCAAATGAGATCTTACATGAAAAGAGCGTTAACGTTACATCAAAGGAAAACTTTTGATGCTGATGCTGATGCTGATGACAATTTGATGAAAATATATATGTATGACATGCATCATATGTGATATGTACATATCATATCATTTGAGAGAATTATATTAAAATACTGTTTTCCTTTGACATTTCTGAAAGGAAAGAATAAAGGGACCAGATTATTTCAAGACCAATATATTACACAATGGCACTCAGAGTCTACTAATGAAATGGAGGACTAGCTCCCACCATTGTAAGATTTTTGTGTTTATTTTACAGATATCACAGTATTCCAACAGAAGAACAGATGATGGTTTCATATCCTGGATGCTGGCATTAAAGTAATGAAAATAATTTTGAATTCATATGGGTAGTTGAGTTCTCTATCTGTTTATTTTCATCATTAAATAAAAAAGAATGGATTACACAAATTTTTTTAAAAAGTCTCAAAGACAAAAGAATGTTGTTGTTTATTTTTGTGTAAAAGAGAGTGAATTTCAGTCAGTCCATTGATACAGTGCAAAATGACTGATATGGGGAATGATATGAAAGAAGTATTTTTCCAAATAATAGTAAACTGTGGTAATAATATAAAAGATGATATGGGATTATATGTCCAAAAAGACATAGAATTTCTATTTTCTGTAACTATTTTTGACTCTGATTTTATACTTAATATTCAAAAGAGTGACTTTTGTGAAATAAATGACCACATCTAATTAGATAGTAGAGTCTGATATCAGAAACCTCTGGCTCATTGTAGAGATGTTGGCATAGCAGCTTCTGGATCTTCAAGAGGGATTATACTGCTGATGCCCTTATCTGCCAGAATCAATTTGGTCTCCCCTTTTACTTCTCTGAGCTCTATTTGCATCCTATGCTTCAGGTTTTCATTATACCTCACCAAAGACATTGCTGCTAGCATTGTTTGAGTCCTACATTATTCTCTTTACTCACATCCTATATTATTCCTCTCTGGCATTTTAGGACCATGTTTGTATTCATAACTGGTCTTTAGCACTGACCTTTGGCATAGCCTCTAGTTTTACTTTCAGAGGAGTGAGCCCTGTTTAGAATAGTTCAGAGAACAAAGAGAGTACCTGGGTTTGATTTGACCCTCGGTTTCCCATCATCACGAACATAGAATGTTGACTCTACTTCTATCTCTGTTAGCCCAGGGCTTTCACCTTAGATGCTTAAGAATAAAAAGCTCCCGGGCAAAAGGAAAATCACACTATCTGCTTAGTAAAATGCATTTAAATGAAAAGTGATAATCATGTGAACATCTACCACCAACAACTCTCAGACCTTCAACAAGTAATTATTGAGGTGTCACTTTCTTTCAAGCACTGTTCTAGCACTGAGGAATATGAGAGAAAAGGAAAGGGGGTCTCTGTCTTCATGATGAATATATTCTTGTTAGGGAAGATAATGACATAGATATCTGAGACAAATTCTTTATTGAATGCATCATATGCCAACCACCATTGTAAGTAGTTGTATTATAGAAGTTACAAAACAATTTTTATGAAAAATAAAATGGAGTAATTATATAGAAAGGGATAATGAAGGATGGACTTGGTCACCAATACATTTAGAACTGTGATGAGGGGAGAATATCAAATTGATTTTGAATGCTCATAAGCAGACAACTATGGAAAGAGCTAGGGAAAGAACAGAGGGAAGAAATAGTCCAAATGCACCAAGAAATGAGCTTGGCTTGACCAAGCCACAGCAAAGAGTATGTCTGAAGCATAATGAAAGCGAAAATAGTAGGAGATGAAGTCTTGTAAGGGTCAAGCTCAAGATATTACAGATTGTGGTTAGAAGTTTGAGTTTTATCCAATCACACTGAACCTCGAAGAATTAAATTCTTTATAAGGATGTAGGTACAAGTGACTAGCTCTGAGCAGTACATCTGATCCTTGCAAGTAATTTTTTTTTTACAAAGGGTTGACAAGCTACCCCTCCTGCCTTCAGTCAGAAACCCTCCTTGCATTCCTTGACATGGTATTCATTGCAGTTAACAACATAGCTCCATAGAACATGGACTCTCCTTGGTATCATAGCCCACTTTCACTACTTGGTGACAATGCTAGTGGGACTTTGCAAAAGTACAATATCTATAATTTCCACTGATGACATAAAGGACAATTGTTTTCCTGATATTGAAAGCATAAAGTCATAGGAAGTTCATTTTTGTTTATTTATTTATTTTTAATTTGGTTCGGGTCAAACCTTTTTACTTACCCTCAGGTAGATGGATTTGCATAGAGACTATTTTGGTGACTATGTCTTCTGCCCATGTGGTCTTTGAAACATCATTAAATAGTAATGTCAAGGTTAAGAATGTACTTAATCAAGTTATAAAATTTTGAATATGAAAAAGCCCTTAGGGAGGCTTATAAACCAATCTCTAAATATGCTTCTCAATAGATGGCCAACCTCCACACTTTTAGTCACCCATGCACCACTTGAGACAGTTCACTCATATCATGATCATATTTCATTGTTAGAAAAAATTATTTAATGACTGAAATGTCCCACTTCACGTGGTTCGGATTTTATTTTCTGAGAAGCTTTTATATTGCATAGACAACCATGCGTGGGCATTGGCTTATCTCAGCCTAACTCCTCTGTAAATTGAACACATGAAATTCTCTCAGTATTTCCCCATCCAAATGAGTTTGAAACCCTATTTTTATTGGATTTCTTCTCAGAGATACAATCACATTCATCAATATTCTTTTCAAGTGTTATGTCCAGAAAAACAAAATATTCCTAATGTACTCTAACCAGCACTAGCCAATCCTCTTCTTTCTGAAACTCTCCATCCTTCCAAAAAACTAACCACTATGGTGTTTGTTGCTCTAGATCTTTGTCTTAAAGAACTTTTCATATTAAACAATAGCCCAAGACCTGTGGGCCTTTCTTTCTTTAATAATATTAGTTAATAATAAACAACATATGAGAGTTGTTACTGTGCTCCATTAACTATCATGCATGTGCTAACTTATTTAATGCTGTTCTCTATAAGGTGAATTCTGTTTTATCCCCATTTTTTCTGAGATCTGATTGGGTGAAAGAAAAAAAAATAAGTGAATGGTCTGACTATTCTCTCACCTGTCAAGAACCATAAATGGAGCATGAATGTTGCTCCTTTTCTTGCAGAATCAGGTTTTCAGGATCCCGTTAGCTGACTTGTTAATCAAGAATATTATTTCTCCAGTAAGGGATATACAGATGCAGAAAAAAATTAAATACCAAAAAATAAAGCTAGAATGAATAAAACAATATAACTGTATATCTCACTGATTTCTAACCAGAAGGACTTCCCCTTCCTCCCTTAAAAATCACTCCATTTAGGCAAAGCCTTTTTTCCTGCACACTCCAGGATCTGTACCCACCCCCAATCCACTGGGCACATAGGCAATCTCTCAAGAACTTAGGCAAGGTAATTACAGGGAGCTTTCCATCCTTCTTCCCTCACTCTGTGTGCCAGGCAGTCAGTCAGTCTGGCTGGTTTCTGGGAAATATCCCTGCTCCCTACAATTCCCGTAAGGCATCAGCCTTCCCATTCCTTTTTCTTAGCATTCAGAAGGTTCCCCTTCATTTGCTGTCATGATTTAAGGACAGCATAGTCTAACTGCCAAATTTAATTTCAGACACATGTACCTTGGATCAAATGTCCTGCTGGCCCCTATCCAACCTTCCCTTCCACCTTGGATTTCCTGACTTAATTATCTCAAACTCAGATAAAGCCAGATCCAAATTCTATGAAAAATCATATCATGAGCCATTATGGAATGAGCTTCAGATTGAACACAATTGCAGAACATGAGCTGTGGTAAAATAATGAGGAACGCTATTCACTCCTAAACCAATTCTCCTGTTCAGCATTTTACTAGGTGTGAATAGTTTTTAAATGTATTTTCCTCAACATGCCATCTTGGTCATTTCCCAAGAAAATAGGTCTGTGTTCCAAGACCTGGACTGGAATTGTTGATGAGTGACTCAATAACCACCTTCCTTGTCCCAAGCATGATTACATGGAGGATGGTGAGCAGCTGTTCTCACTTTCTGATGAGGCAAGAATCAGAGAAGGGCATGAATTGCAGCTGGAGGGGATGCAAATGATGTAAGGAGGAACTCCGGGAGTAGCAAGCATGGTTAAGCACAGGAGGAGTTAGCAGAGCAGTTAATGTCACTGCTGCCAATGTGTCTGGACTGGTTTGCGAGCTTCACGTAAGGCAGGGAGTTTACCCAGATGACTTGGACAGATCTTGCTTGTTCCAAGATTCTGCCTCCGTTCTTCCTTACGCATTGCAATTGGTGGCCCTCACAGTCTACTTTTCAATGTAGATGATTTACAAAAGTTAAATCAATGGAGACATTTTAAAGAGTAGACAGCTACAGGAGTTATATGATTCAGAGACTACTCAAATTAGGCTTTAGAATCAGGCAGGGTCTAGGCTCATCTATGCATTTGTTTTCTGAGCTCAGGCAAGTCGCTTAATGTTCTTGGGCTTATTTCTTGCTGGTGGTATTAGTACTGGGAAAAATGTAAAGCTAAAAGTACACAGAAGTAAAAATACTTCTTTAACTAGCAAATCTGGGTGGACTTCATAATTACTTCTTCAGAGCATCCGTCGGATTTATTTATAGCTCATCTCTTGGTTTTCACCAGCGCTCCTGAGACTGAAGATTAGTATTTTATAGTTCTGGAAACTGAGACTCAGAGAAACTGAGGGGATTGTTCAAGTCATATGGCTAATAAAGATGATTTAGAAAGTGGAATTGAAGCTAGGCCCAGCTTCTCCAGATCTAGGATCAATTGTTTCTATTGTTTCATTACTTACCAGAGTTCACCTTATAAAACCTGTAAATTTACTATGACAAGAGGAGGGAATAACCATAACTGTCAAATCTGTGACCTTTTCTCAGAATGAGAAAGCACTTTAAAACAGCCTGTCTAGGGATGTCTTAATCTATATGTAGTTTGTTTTCTATAAAAGGCCAATAGTGTTTTATGACACTTTGTCTGCTGTTAAGTCTTTACTTAACAAGTTTTCTTTTCTCTATGAATATACGTATATTATTTCACAATAATCCAGCATTGCCGACAGTGACCAATGAGATGGGATTCACCATCTTTATTGGACAAAGTATGTGAGCATATATCTTTATAGGGAAGACCTATCAAGTAGCCTTCCTAGGAGTAATATTCTCAAAAAATGAATTTAAACCGAAAGAAACAAATTCTCATGTGTATCATTCTCCTCCCATCCCTAAATTGGGGGGTCAGTATTTGCTGCTCAAATAATCTTTCCCACATTTGGTTTTGAGAGTGCAAGAGTAATAGCAATGTACTTTAGCTTTTCTGAACTCTGCATTTGGTGTTATCTATATTGCATCATCCAGAAAATACTAGTATGCAGGTGACTCCTATCTCAATTCACTCAAAGACGATACTAGATGCATAGAAGAGAAGAAAACTAGTTGGGTGAAATAAATGCCCCTTAAAGCTCCAGGGCTTCATTCTCTTGTGGAACCCTTGTTTAGAAAGGCTGATGAAAGAATCTAGGTAGCCCCCCTTTCCTCACTCAACAGTGTCCCTAATGTCTCAGTCTTTGTTAGGGTGCTCCCTGGCCACTCTCCACGTGGAAAGACCAGCTACTACCAAGGATCCCTCATCATCGATGGCCTGTTCTAGCTTTGTCTCAGCACTACCTTGTAGGCATAAAGCACAAAATGAGTAAGAAAAGGCACCTAGTCATGTGAATAAAGATGTTTGTGGAAGTTCAATTTATACTGAATAAATGTTACCAGCTTCTAACTGTGCTAACTTGCATAAGGAAAAGAAGTATTGTGATAATCCAGTTCCTTCCCAACACCTACATTATTATTTAGTCTGTGATTTCAATTATGATATTTTCACAAACTATAAAGGAAGACAGAACACAATCAAATGCTATAATAAAAATTATTTCATAGTAATTTTTAAGATAGAATATAAAATGCAGATATTCAAGTATTAGGTCTCCCTGAAAATGACCAGATTTGGGATAAAATTTGGATAGAATCTGAATAAAAGTCTGGTTGACAAAAATATTAGTTTATTGTGGAGACACTATCACTAAATTTACATAGATAGATAATATATAATTATATATAATTTAATATATATAATTGAAATATATAATTATATATATATATAATTTAATAAACATAAATATGTTTCCAGTTAATGTGGGATGCAGGAAGTAAGGTAGCTGATCTAGAAGCAGAATTGACTCATATTCTGGGCTCTGTTAGAAATTTAAAAGTGACAGCTGTGATGGGTGTTTTCCTCCTTAGCTTGGTTATACAGTGAAGCAGAATTTCACTGTAGGCAGTGCCCTCCCCTGCCTTTCTCCAGTTTGTTTAGACAGGAGGATGAGTTAAAGGGGCAGATACCAGGTAAAACACTGTAGATCCAGCATGTAAGATTCAAAGGCTAACATAGGCCAAATAAACAGGGCATGTGTCCTGCGGGCCGCAAGTTTGACAGGCTTGCAATGGATCTTTGCCCTGCCTAGAAAGCACTGAGTTTAGGGAAAATGAAATATACCATATGTTCTATATATCTATAATGTTTATCAATGCATAAATGCTAGGTTATATCAGGAGAGCAGAGGTCCCCAGGAAACCCAGGAGTTCAAGGTGAGACCCAGGCTCTTCTGTCGAGAGTGCTGGAGCTGTAGGTTAGTACCAAATACATTTGTTAAATCTCTGTTTGTTTCTGTTTCATCCGAGAAAAACACTTGGGTACATACACTGTAGATGCCTAATAAGTGGTAGTTATTTTCTGGAGAAATACTTCAATTTATTTTTTATAAATATAACAACAATATATGCATGGGTGGACAAAAGAGGGTTTATAGTTGTTCTTATGGAAAACAATACAATAATTAATACATTATAATATCAGTATCAACTCTGTTTTATGTACTCAGAACTATAAACCTAATCTTGCCCATCATATATATATATGAAAAAATGCCTCCATCTTGATTTAGATTTTTGTTTTGTTTTCTCTTTGGCATTACATTAGCTTTTCCTTATGCATAGAGGTGGGATATAAGGGGAGGCTGTTTGGTACAACTCTTAGAATCAAACCCGCAGGGGTTTTCTATGTTATCTACCGAATGGCCCTTTGCTGAGTAGTAATTATAAGACCAGGTACCCTAGAAAGGTGAATAACTGCTGGATTTGTAGGTTAAAAATGCATGCCTGTGAGTGGTCAAACCCCCTTTCACTCCAAATGCCTGCAGAAGCAGGTGGCTTGGAACAACAACTCAATTTTGCTTTGTGTTGCACCAAACGTCCATTCAGGGCCTGATCAAAGTAACTGTAATTGAATAAGCAAGAGAACAAGAGTGAGAGAGAGAGAGAGTGAAAAGGAACTTTGGGGAGTTAAATTGGTAATAGACTGAGAGCATGGGAAATCGGTAATAGACTAGCAGGCTGAGGCATGTCACTGGGCCTCACATAAATTGTGACTGAAAGTCATTACCACTGGTGAGCTGCCCAGTCAGCTGCTAGTGTATTCTCAGCATTGATTTTGTTCCTGCTGATCACAGGCCCAGCACAGGCTCTCGTCATCCCCATGCATTTGGCAGCGAACAGCAGACAGCAAAACTTAAATAAGTAAATAGAAAAGAAGGAGAAAACAGTGAGTGCTGGTCTAATATAAAGAGATAGCAGCCCTTTGCCTTGGAGATGTTCTCTCTGAACAGGGCCACCCACAAGGCAATGGGGTTCTGCTTCCACAGAAATAGCCGGGCAGATCCAATCTCAACCACACACAAACAAACAAAAGGTAAATGATTTTGCTTCCAGTGTATCTTTTTGAAACTTCTATCTTTTTTTTTTAACATATTAGGAGAAAATATAGATGACCTGTGACTTTTATGCAGATGGTAGGCAGGAGAAAGAAGACAATTTCCAGGATGTTACAAAGAGTGAATGTATTTTAATTAATTTTAAATATATATATTTTTTATTTATTTCAGAGAGAAAAAGAGAGGGAGAGAGAGATACAAACATCAATGATGAGAAATAATCATTGATAGGCTACCTCCTGCATGCCCCCCCCGTGGGGATCTAGTCTGCAACACAGGCATGTGCCCTGACTGTGAATTGAACCATGACCTACTGGTTCATAGTTTGGTCAACACTCAACCACTGATCCATGTTGGCCTGGCGGAATAGTGGAAATATTTTAAATTAATAAGTACTAGAGACCTGGTGTACAAAATTCATGGAAGGAGCTTGGCCCTCCCAGCCGCAGAGGCTTGCCTCGGCCCTTGCAGCCCTGGCTTTGTCCAGTAGGTCCTCAGAAGACCATCCGGAAGGTTGTTTGGCTGTCTGGTCTAATTAGAATATTATGCTTTTATTGTTATAGACGAGAAAGCTTCTATGAGATAAAACTTCACATGTCATGTCCAGCCAGTGTGGCTAGGTGGCTGAAGCACCAACCCAAGAACAAGAGGTCACTGTTTTGACTCCCAGTCAGGCACATGCCCAGGTTTTCAGGCTTGATTCCCAGTAGGCAGCTGATCAAAGATGTTTCTCTGTCTCATCAATGTTTCTATCTCTCTATTCCTCTTACTTCCCCTCTCTCTCTAAAGATCAATAAAAACATTTAAATAATAAGCTTTACATACTTTAATTTCTACAACAATTTATTTCTATAACTTTAAATATTTTTCACAGGAGCAGTATTATATGTTGAATTACGTCCCCCACTTCCCAATTCATATATTAAAGCCCTAGCCCCCTGTCAGAATGCGAACTTATTTAAAAATTGGATCATTGCAGGGAGGAACCAAGATGGCAGCATAGGTAAATACCTATCTTGCTGCCATACACAGCAATTTCAAATCTACAACTTAACGAAAGAACAAACATTATCCAGAATCACCAGAAAGCTGGCTGAGTGAAAATTCCACAAATAAAAGTGAAGATAGGACACTGTGACTTGGAGGAGCGGCGGCGGACAGCGTTGAAGATTCGTGCGGAGAGAGGTTTGGATCCGTGCACGCACGAGCGGAAAGGGCAGGTGGCTGCAAACCCGGCTGGTTTTCTCAAACGGGAGAGACAAAGACGTCCCACTGCACTGATTCCCCAGCTCTGGGCAAAGTTCAGGGAATCCACAATTATATGGGGTAAAAACTGGACAGTGGGGAGGCTCACTGAAACTTGGGCGCTGCAAGGGTCTGCAAACTTGTGGAGAGGGCGAGCTTGTGCAGAGTGTGTGTGAGCGTGGGAACAGCAGAGCTGCGTGACCGTGCAGAGAGGACTCGTGACTTACTCTCTCGTTCAGGAAACCATCTGACTGCATTGTTTTATGACCCTGGGTGAGATGTTGGGTTTGCAGACTCATTTGGGGAGAGGCTGAATTGTCCAGTAACGGGTGGAGCTTGGCGGCAGCTCTCTCTCAGAGGTGCTGGCAGCCATTGTCACCCGGCACAGAGTCTCAGGTGCCACATAGGGCGGAGCTGTTACTGCCTGCACGGCCTGAAGACTCTGCCTATCCAACCTGAGCACAGCTGAACCTCACAGACAATTGGCTTGGAGGTCAAACACTCCTAATGCTAAAAACAATAATCTAGGCTTAACTTCAACAAGACTGTGCAACCCATATCCACCTCAGGTAACTGGGGAGGCTAAGCCACTATCCCTTAGAGAACATCGACCACACAAAACTAATCGACCAACTCAGGAAAGCAGCCGCCATACAGAGACATGGAAAAAAATCAGATGTGAAAGAAATGGAGCGGAAAAAAACGACTGGACATAGAGTTCAAAACCACGGTTATAAGGCTTTTCAAGAGGCTCTTAGAAAAGGCCAAGACCTACAAGGAAATGAACAGGACCTACAAGGAAACAAACAAGACCTATGAGGAAGTGAACAAGACCTACGAGGATATGAAAAAGGACCAACTAGAAATTAAGCATACACTGACTGAAATAAAAAATATTATACAAAGACCTAAAAGTACTCTAGAGGACCACAAGAACCAAGTTAAAGATTTGAAATACAAAGAGGCAAAATCCACTCAGCTGGGAAAGCAAGAAACCAAAAGAATCCAAAAAATTGAAGATAGTGTAAGGGGCCTCTGGGACAACCTCAAGCATACCAACATCTGAATTAAAGAGGTGCCAGAAAAAGAGAGAGAGCAAGACAATGAAAACCTATTTGAAGAAATAGTGACCGAAAACTTTCCACACCTGGTGAAAGAAATTGACTTAGGAGTCCAAGAAGCGCACCGAACCCCAATATATAGGAACCCTAAGAGGACCACACCAGGGCACGTCATAATTAAAATGCCAAGGCAAAAGACAAGGAGAGAATATTAAAAGCAGCAAGAGAAAAACAGTTAGTTACCTATAAGGGAGCACCCAAAGGATTGTCAGCGGATTTCTCAACAGAAATGATGCAGGCCAGATGGGAGTTGCAAGAAATATTCAAAGTGATAAATAGCAAGAATCTACAACCAAGATTACTCTACCCAGCAAAGCTATCATTCAGAATTGAAGGTCAGATAAAGTTCTTTGTAGCTAAGAAGAAGCTAAAGGAATTCATCACTGCCAAACCAATATTATATGAAATGCTGAAAGATATTCTTTACGAAGAGGAAGAAGAAAAAGATAAAAGTGTAAATTATGAACAACAAATAAATGAATCTAAAAATGAAGTGAATCTAACAAATGAATCTAAAAATCAAGTGAATTGATAGTCTGATGAACAGGATAAAGTGGTGAATATAACAGAATCATGGACGTAGAGAGGGCATGGACTGACAATTCTTGGGGAGAAAAGGGGTGTGGAAGGTATAGCAAGAGAGTGGACAAAAATCATGCACCTATGGGAGAGAACAGTGGGGGGGGAGGTGAGGGCGGAGGGTGGGACGGGTACCAGGTGGAGGGGAGCTATAAGGGGATAAAAATGGGGGAACTATGTAATTAATAAACTAAGCAATAAAGATAAAAAAGTAGGTTTACCAGTTGTTGATATGTGAAAATAAATGCAGGTTATGATTATTAAAATAGCTTTATTAAAGAATGTCACAATGCAACTGTAAACCTCCTTTTGCCCACCCTATATGTAGCTTTATCCTAAAGCATATAAAGAGGGCTTAATATTATGGAATTAGTAATATCAATAATGTAAGTGAGAATAAATAATAATATTATGGATTACAATAAGTCATCTTTGAATTCAATAACATTTATCATTAAAGAAAGTAAATATAGTCATGCATTTTTTTCTAAATTAAATTCTAGCTTTGATGCAATACCTATTAAACATGTCAAATGATTTTAATATTTTTAAAATGTTTAAAGTTCCACTAAAAATGCTATTTATAATAATTACTAAAGTGATCCTCCAAATTAATGTTCTAGTGCATCTAGTAGATTTCATAATCTAGAATATCCAGGAAAACTTTTAAATTGAAGACTTTTTCAACCATTATGAAAAGCTATTATAAAACTAAAATAATTAAAATTAGTATGATAGGGGTATCAGATTATTGACAGATCGATAGACTTAAGAAATAGATCCAGAGTCTCTCTCTCTCTCTCTCTCTCTCTTTCTCTCCCTCTATCTCTCTGAAAGTCACATAGCAATTTATTTTTTAATGTTAGACTTTATCTCACATCATATAGTAAAGCAAATGCTGAAAATATTCAACATTTCATTTAAAAGTGGTAAAAATAAATATTAGAAAAGAAAGCATAGATGACTATTTTATTTTTATTTATTTTATTTTATTTTTTATTTAATTTACTTGGGTGACATTGGTTAATAAAATTATATAGATTTCAGATATACAATTCTACAATATATCATTTGTATATTTTGTGTTTACCACCTCTAGTGAAGTGCTCTTCCATCACCATTTATCCCCTTTATCCTCTGTAATATGAAATATTTGACAATATTGCCAAAGTTTGAAATTAAAAATAAAATGGTATAGAAGTACTACAATTATAATGAAAGAAAACATCATGAAGGAAGCAAAACAAATGACAAATGGAGAAATATTTGTTATATAAGTAATCATAACATTAAGAATACAAAGTCCGCCAAGACCAGTTTGGCTCAGTGGATAGAGCATCGGACTGCGGACTGAAGGGTCCCAGGTTCGATTCCAGCAAGGGCATGTACCTTGGCAGCGGGCACAACCCCAGTGGGGGGCATGCAGGAGGCGGTTGATCGATGTCTCTCTCTCATCGATATTTCTGGCTTTCTATCCCTCTCCCTTCTGCTCTGTGGAAAATCAATAAAATATATTTTTAAAAAAAGAATACAAACTCCAACAGACCTCAATTCCACTCCTATTGCCATTCCTTATACTTTCTGAATTGGGGTATGTCACTTGGCATCAATGTTCCAAAATCTGTGAAGTAAGGGAAGAAAAAGAACCTGTGTCATAGAATTAATGAATAGAGAACTTACTGTAAGTGAACCCCTTACTCTGATACCAAGCACATAATGAGGTATCTGAGTATAATATGCAAAAGAAGGGAGGTAAGAGAGAATATAAATGAGGGTAAGATTTGTGTCTTTTAAGTTGCTAGAAAAAAAGAATTGAAGAGCAAGTAACAAAAATTGGTACAACATTACAAAAGCATAAAACACACTCAAAGGTAAAATATGATGACAAAAATTAAGACCTATATCTGAAATGATGATAAATGTATAAGTGTTAAAACTTCCTCATATAAAATTCTCAGATTGAATTTTAAAATGCTTAACTCAGCTATATGTTGCCTATTGCAATGAATGGGAACTGAGCCCTGTATATTGTTTATTATCAACAACCATGGTACAAAAATGTGTGTGTGAAAGAAACTCTTTTGGAAGTGAATGAGGTGCCAAATGAAGCCATTTCCAAATGTCAGCCATGATGGTGGATGGCTTGAAAACTACAGACATTTTATTGCCAAACCAATTGGACAATGCCAAAAAATTACTTATTTAATTAAAACCCTCCTCTGCCTTATTTATCGAGTATAGCATTTCCCTTTAATGAACAAAGCTTCTGGAACAATCATTGTGTAGAGGGCCCTAATACATTTGTTCCTCCACATTTGCTTTCACTCATTGTCAGAAGGAAGGTTTTCAAGATCTTATGTTTGCCAGGTGAAGTGGTCAAGGTTTTTACATTGGAGAAGCAAACGTTAAAAATACACATGCACAGCAAGCGAAAGGGCTTTCATAGCTACTTGGGCTCCAAACAATCAGATGGAACAAGTAATCTCCTTGCCACAGCAAAGGTCAAGGAACTTACAGACAACTGCACGAGAGAAAACGCTTTTAATTAGCAGAGAGTTATAGTTAGAGCAAGAGCTCTTGGGAAGTTCCCTGGGGAAACCACCATTATTAGCAAAGGCTCACACTCTCGGGGACATTTGTTTCTTTTCCTTTGTACTTTTACTCTTTTAAGAGCAACTCAGAGTAGAGACTTCCCAAGATGGGCTAGTCTCTCTCCACTTTCTTTTCACTATCCTCTTCAAATTATAATGTAATCATTTCAATGGCCGTGAGTTATCACTGCTTCCTTTTCTTTCTAAAAGCTTCTTTAAGCTTTCATTTGTCAATTCTATCAATAAAAGGATAACAATCATGTTTTCTATTGTGTCTTTTCTTTAGAGACATATTGTTGCTCTAGCTTTACTTAACATTTCTTTTTCATTTAAATTTTCTTTAGCCTCAGAATATGTGTTCTTAGTGGTTCAAATAGCGTTACTCCATGGTAGACTTTCAGGAAATATGAGTTAATGTAATTTAAAATTAATTTTGATTTCTAAATAAATTTCTACTTTCATATTGTCAGTCTATAGGAGCTTTACTAATATTTCTCTTTAGGGACCCTCACTTTTGGGGTTGGTTTACCAAATATATTAATAACCCAGTCTTTGTGATATAAACTACTCAATATGTGCTAGAGTAAAATAAACTTCTATAACTTTAAAACTTCAATATATCCTTCTACATGGAACTTTCAATATACAAAACTATGTAGAGTAAATGTGAAATCATATTTTCCCCAATAAATGCTTTCCTTTTTAATATTAAAGTGGAAAGTCAACATAAAAAGTGTATTAATTTCTCTTGCTTGAAATGCTTTCAGTAAATAGTGCTCCTTCCAAAAACGAGAAAATGTGGAATATTAATTCTAATCCCAGACTAAATCACTCACCAGTTAAGAGTATCTGTTTCTAAATTATTTCAATCATTCTGAAACTGCAAATAAAAATATGTGCCGTATTTTTAAGAATCATAAGCACTTTGAGATTTATGAAATGGGGGAACCTTAGCCATTTTTCCATTCAGCTGTTGCAACCCTGAGAGTTATTGATGGATTAACGATATGTATAAGTGGCAGCGATATAAGTAGGTGGAAAGTTTCAGAAGTCTGGAATGTGTAAGTTTTATGTCAAGTGACTTTGAAATGGAGAACTCTTCATTCATTTATAGCAGCATGAAATAGCTATTCACTTCGGTTCCAATTTTAGGCACTGTAATTGGTTCACTGAAAAACAATACACACCAACATTCTTATTTGAGCAATTTTTCTATATCAACAAGGCTTACTTTTATTACCTGTGTATTTTGGTTTAGTTTTAAACAGTCAGGTCATTCCCAAAGTGGTCTGTATGTCTCCACTGAATTTTTAAAAGTAATGAGTTTTCACTTTATAAATGAAAGATAGATGGTTAATTTTGCAGTGGAAGAAGTTATAAGAACCAGTAGACTATCTTTGTATTTCATTCCAGCAGACAACCATTTGCTTCATTGGTTCAGTGGGAGCCAAGTGGTTACTTATATCCATGGTGCATTATCAGAAAATGCAATTTAACAATTCACTCGTTTTTCAGTGATCTTCAAGATCATACCCCCTTGTCAGTGAAGCTGACACTGGGCTCTCACAGTTCCCTGCCACTCAGTATGTTTTGTGGGCCACCTGGTAGCAGGACAAAACAAAGTGTCTTTTTTTGTTGTTTTCAGTTGCCATGGTAGATAAAATCACATAAAAATATCAGTAACAGGACATATAAAAACTATAGGGATCACGAATAAAGCAAAATCTTCCCTATAGTAAAAATACACATAGGTCATAGGACACACTCTGTAATCTTCAAAACAAATCACTCAATGCTTCCTGTAGGGAATCTGAACAAGTAAAATATAATGAACAGTAGGCCATCTGTATGAAGGATCACATTTTGAAGAAGCTGTCCAATCACTATGCTAGTATTTTCTCTGAACTATGGTGCCATTAGGTAAATTAAAGACTGGTTTGCTAGTTATTAAAAGTCTTGCACATAAATTCTGCCAACAATCTGGTGAGCTTTGAGGTGGATCCTGCCCCAGTCCAGCCTCAGATTAGACCACATCCCGGGCCAATGTTTTGATTATAGAATTGTAGTGAGCACAGTTCATCTATGTCAGGACCCTGACTTATAGAAACTGTGATATGTTAAATGTGTGTTGTTTTAACTACATAATCTGTGTTAATATTGTCACATAGTAATAGCTGAGTAATACAAAGATCTACTATTTCTTTTACTTGGCTATCTAGTACCTATGGTCTTTGACACTTAAGTTAATCAAAAAGCAAGAATAGTCACATGACATAAACTCAATAGAAGGTATTATTTTTAATTTAGTACCATATGGCTTCAACCAAAACCAAGGTGAAATATTTTGAATTTGTTGAAGGTTAAGGGATGGGCAGGTAGATGGAGATAGACAAAGGGTAGGGAAAAGGACGACACTTGCAATTATGTCAACATTAATTTTTTTAATTAAACAATTAAATTAAATTTAAAAAGAAGTCCATATTTAGAGGCTAGTCTACTTATACATTTCTCTAGGTAAGAGGTCTGAGGTCAAAAATGGTAGCCAGTGAGCAAAATTTGACTTGCACACATGCTTAGTATGTGGACTACACAGGCTTTTTAAAATAATTAAAATATTTAGCATTAAAAACAAAACATAAACTTTGCAGTACTCATATAAATCTGATTTCTGGGTCATAATGAAATGTGCAACAACACTTTACCTAGAAAAAGGGAATAGAAGCTAAGTAGCTGCAATTTAAATTGAGGAAACCCCTTCCTTTTATCTTTCGCACTGAAGCCAAAAATCAGTAGCTATTTGTAATTATTCAAATCCTTTTTTGACTATTGATCCATTTAAAGCATTTATATAATCCACTTTGCAATATTAGTATATATTATACCTAAATTATATCACCTGCAGTCACCTTATGTGGACTATATTTAGTTAGTTTTGTTCCTTCCCCAGGAAATTGGTTATACTAAGATATGGTATCTTTGACTTTCATAGAAATACCCATTTTCGAAGAACTCAGAAATTTCTTTTAAGTAAGGCAAAGAAACACATTTGTGTAGGACAGGGCCTATTTATAATAACAAATGGCATTTTCCTTTACTGTCACTGTGTCTTAGTTCACATAATGAATTATTCAGTCCATTGGTTAGGCATTGCCAAAGAAATACCATGTATAAAATAAGCAAAACCTCCCAATGTCACACAAATAGGTCGACAGGGTTCAGCTGATCAGTCTGGGCAAACTGTCTTTACTGAGCTTGATCATGGATCTGTGTTTAGCTAAAGATCAACTATGAGGCTCTACTGATATTGGTTGAGCTTACTCAAATGTCCAGTGGTTGGCTGACTATTAGCTGGTTGAAGATGGCATTGATTAGAATGACTGGATTAGAATGCTGACCAGTAATATTCTCCTGGTCACATGGAGAAGCAAGAGTGAACAAGCCCAATCAAATAGTTCCTATTTGTCTGGTTTGCCACATTTGCTAATATCTCAGTGTACAAAAGAAATCACATGCTGAAGTTCAGAATCAGAACTTGAGAAAAGATAAAAGCTACTTAGTATAGGGCACTGGTCGCAAGCTCATTAGTCAACACAGCCAAATATCAATAGTACAATGATTGAAATTTCTTTTGAGAGCCAAATTTTTAAAACTTAAACTTCTTCTAATGCCACTTCTTCAAAATAGACTTAGCCAGGCCCTGGTGTTTTGTGGAAGAGCCACACTCAAGGAGCCAAAGAGCCACATGTGGCTTGCGAGCCTTGCAGTTTGCTGACTACTAGATAGGTATTCTAACAAGAGCAGTTGAAGAATTAAAGCTATTGATACAATCAAGCTACCTCAAATGTTGATCTGCTGTTCTAATCTGGTATCAATGATTTTAATTAAAATATACACATGAGCCCTCCGTTTGGCTTAGTGGATAGTGAATTGGCCTGCAGACTGACAGGTCTCAGGATCAATTCCAGTCAAAGGCATGTACCTTGGTTGTGGGCACATCCTCAGTAGGGGGTGTGCAGGAAGCAGCTGATCGATGTTTCTCCCTCATTGATGTTTCTAACTTTCCCTCTCTCTCCTCTCTCTCTCTCTCTCTCTCTCTCTCTCTCTCTCTCTCTCTCTCTCTCTCTATATATATATATATATGACTATATAATTTAGGAAATATTCTGGCTTAAAAATTATTGGAGCTATACAAAACCATTGAAATGGATTAATTCAGGAAGTCTAAAATCATAATTATGCTTTAACTACATTTGCACATTGAAAAATATTAATATTATATACCTTGTATTTCCAAAAATTATTTCAAATCTACACTGGTTATTCATTAGCTAAATCTATTGACCTGAAATAATTAAGATATTTGCCTTTGTCAGGATTCCATGCTGATCTCCTTTTATGTGACCCATTTGGTTCTCAATTCATGTTCTTCTGCATCAGCAAAAAGTATGTGTTAATGTTAATGTCAAAGATCTTTATAAAAATTGCTCAAAATTACTTGAAATAAAGTTTGAAGTAATTAATTAAGCTAGGAATAATAAAAGTGCTTTTGTTGGTTTTCAAACAATCAGCAGTTGCTGATTTTTCACTAGTCTCTCAGTGAGAAGCATGGTATTTGATTCAAGACACTATTACAATCTAGTTAAAAGACAATACCAACATTAAAAAATATATAACTAAACTACACAAAGCAGCAACTTTTTCTAGCAATGCATTCATCTCATGGTATTTATTGAAATCACATAGGAATTCAGAGAGCAACTCTTCAGGAGGAGGAGGGGAAAGAGAAAAAAGGGAAAAGGGAAATGTAATGGGCAAGAAACAAATATTATGTAAATAGACACTATGGCTAAGTATATTATTGTTCACAATTATCTGCTCCTCTCTATTTAGAGCATCACTCCTGCCTACGCCTGGCTGTGTAAATTTTAGTGCCTTCCTAGGGAGCAGGATAGTCCTCTGCTTTGGCCAGGCGACTTCATTTGGCCATAGGACTATAATTGAAAGTGATGTCTTCCGGCCAGCATGATTTAACGGTTGTGTTGACCTATGAAACAGGAGGTCAAGGGTACATTCCCAGGTTGTGGTCTCAATCCCCAGTGTGGGGTGTACAGGAGCCAGCCAATCAATGATTTTCTCTCATCATAATGTTTCTATCTCTCTCTCCTGCCCTCCTCTCTGAAATCAATAAAAATATATTTTAAAAAAAGAAAGTCATGTCTACCTGTAGCATGATTTTTGCTAGTCCCCTTGATTTTATCTTCCTGCCTTTCTATTCCTTTTTGATTCTCATAACAGAATATTATAAAAAATCGTGTTCCAATATTGTAAAGTTCAATTTTATAGGAAAAGTATATTTGTGGACTTCTTTCATCAATTAATTTACTTTAATCATAATGTTATTAAAATAATTATAGTATAAAACTAGTACAATTTTATTTTGCTTACATCAACCATGAAAGATAAAATAAATGTGTACATTAAACACAAGAAAAACTGAGAAACATTAAAATTTAACTTCAGACTATTAATTCACTGTGTCTGATGATATATTTCTGCATAAACTACCTTACTTATGTCAAGATAAATTATGGAAAATATTATCTGGCCAAGTTCAAAGGACAGTATTTCAACTGTAATAATATTAATGCAGAAAATGCCTATTTGCATTTATATGTATAAAAATGACATTAATAAATGTAATTTATCTTTGTATCCTGACAAGATGTCTCATTCATAGTAGATGTAAAGAAATTATATTTAACCTTTATTTACCAGCTCAGGCAATCAGACCCTATATTTAACAAATATTTTTAAAAATTATCCTCAACTGTTTATTTTAATGAGTACCACACATCCTGTCAAGTACTAAGAACACAACGCAAATAAATCATTATTTCTTGATAAATAAATGAAAATAAATGTGATATATACTAAGAGGTAGGATCATCTGTTGCTCAAGAGTATTTAATAGGACAATTAGTCTAGCTGAAAAATCATGAATTGATGACTAAAGTAAAATATGATTACAAAAAGAGTTAACTGTGTTGTGGGGGAGTGAGTGAGAAGGCAATTCATTTGGTAGAAGGGGACACCATGCTTCAAATAGGGCCAGTGAGCCAGACCACAGTGGTCAGGGAACATGGGGTGTAATATTACTATAGAAGTGCCTTAGATAAGATGCTCAGTATTAAGACTTTCTTATCATAAGAAAAAAGAAAAGCTATTAACATGCTCCAAGCAAATATCCTATCCAATAAAGAGGGAATATGCTAATTGAACATCGCTCTGTCACAAAGATGGCTGCACCCACAGCTGAGTCCAAGTTCCCTTAAGGAGCCTTAATGAGCAATCAGCGGGGACCCCATGGGGCTTGACAGGGACCTCAGGCCAAACACTCACCCTGGCAACAGGCCAGGGGACCTCAGGCCAAGGTCTCCTGCCCAGTGGGGCTTGATGGGGAACCTCAAGGTGAGCTTCTCATTCTGGTTCTGGGATAGGGGAATCTTAGGCTGCTTCCTTATCCCCAGCACCAGGCCAAGGGACCTCAGGCCATGCCCTCCATCAGCTGGGACTTGACAGGGGATTTCAGGCTATGCCCCCCACCTTCGCACCAGGCCAGGGAACCTCAAGTCATACCCTCTCCCCCAGAACCAGGTCAGGGGACCTGAGGCTGCACCCTCCCTGCCTGGCAGGGCTTGACAGGGGAACCTCAGGCCATGTTCCCCACCCAGCAAGACTTGAGGAAGGACCTCCAAGTGCACCCCCAGTGCTGGGTTGGGGAAACTCAGCCTGTTCCCCCTGCCCAGAGGGGCTTAATGGGGGACCTCAGGCCATGTCCCCCACCCAGCAGGTCTTGACAGGGGATCTCAGGCTTTACCTGGAACCTCAAGGAAACACCCCCTGCATCATCTGAAGGAACTCAGACCATGCCTTCCAAGCCATACGCTGGGCCAGAGGACCTTAGACCATGGCCTCTGCCTGGTGGGGCTTGAAAAGAGTGGGCTGGCCAGGTCTGGATTTAGCCCATTGCGTGTGGAAGGGTACAGTTGGGTCTGGGTCTCACACAATTTTGAAGTGCATGTGAGTGGGCAGGAATCTGACTCTGGGTCCCCCTTTTAATGTGCATGTATTTCGTGCACCGGGCCACTAGTATATATATGAAAAATCTATCTATATAAAACCCTAATATGCAAATCAACTGAACAGCAGAATGACTTGCAGAACCACCAGTCTCTATGACTCACACTGACCACCAGGGAGCAGATACTCAATGAAGGAGCTACCCCCAGCCCACAGGCCCTGATTGGCTGCAGCAGCAGGAGGTAGGGACAGCAAAGCAGGTGGTGCCAGGCCAGCAAAGGCAGGTGCAAGTGGGGCTCCCCCTATTGCCCCGCTGGTTGTCCCAGGGAAAGGGCTGGTGAGTGGGCAGTGGCAGGACAGCCAAGGCAGGTGTAAGCAGGGTCCCCAGCCACCCTGCCTGTTGTCCCACAAATTGGCCCTGGTTGCAGGCCAGGCCTAGGGACCCTACACATGCACAAATTTTGTGCACTGGGCCATATATATGACCAGATATACAACATATTAGGAAATCCACTGACTACAAGAAAATATTTTAAAACTCATATATATAAAATACCCATAACATATAAAGAACTTTCAATTTAATCACAAAATAAACAAACAACCTAATTAAAATGGCCAAATTCTTTGCATAGAGGTTTCATGAAAAATTTCACAATCTAGCCCTGATTGGTTTGGCTCAGTGAACAGAGCATCGGCCTGTGGACTGAAGGGTCCCAGGTTCAATTCCGGTCAAGGGTAGGTACCTTGGTTGCAGGCACATCCCCAGTAGGGGGTGTGCAGGAGGCAGCTGACTGATATTTCTCTCTCTCATTGATGTTTCTGCCTCTCTCTCACTCTCCTTTCCTTTCTCTATAAAGGATCAATAAAATGTATTTTAAAAAATTGTTTCACAATCTAAAGCTACTAAGGTGAAAAGTACTCAACAATATTAGCTACAAGAATAACTCTAATTAAAATCACAATCAGATGCCACAATCCACAAACTAAAATGGCTAAAATAAAAAAGAGAAACACCACCAAGACTTGACCAGGATGCAGAGAACTGAATTCTTCATACTTTTCTGACTGACATGTGAAATAATGCAACTACTTTGGAAGAGCACTTGGCAATTCCTTACATGGTTAAAGTTTCCATCAGACCCATCTATTTTGCTTCTAATAATCTAGGCAAGAGAAGAGAAAATCTCTGTTTCCCACATGACATGTGCACACATATTCACAGCAGCATTATCCAAAATAGCCCAAATTTGGAAGCAATGCACATTCTCTCCAACTGGTAAATGGATAGACAAAATGTGGTAATATCCATATACAGAAATACTATTCAACAAGAAAAAGAAATAAACTACTGATACATACTATGATGTGGTAGAAACTTAAACCATTATGCAAAGGGAAAGAAGTCAGACACAAAGACTACATATTGTTCAACTGAATTTTCATGAAATTCCTAAAAAAGCTAATTTACAAAAATGAATAGCAGATAAGACACTGGGTGGGGTAAGTTGCAAGAGTCAGGATTATATGTAAAAAGGTATAATAGATATGTGGGAGCTTATGAAAATATTCTAAATTGTGGTAATCATTAAATAACTACATATGCTAACAATCATTAAATTGTATGATTTCAATGGGATATTTTATAGTATGTCAACCATATCTTCATAAAGCTGTTGAAAGGTAAGTAGCTGCAGAGAAGATAACTCTTGGGTGGGTAATGGATAAGAGATTGGATATAGAAAATTAATTAGGAATGTTTTGCACAAATCTGGGTTAAATAATATTAAATGGAAGCACCATGCACACATCAGTATAGTGTTAATAATGGAGTGACTCTAGAGATCTTTGTCTTCCCACAGGTCTGGATTTTAAATTAAAATTAAAAAAGAATGAATTTTGTATTTTCAAATAGCAATCCTGGAAAAACCAAAAGTAGATCCTTAGGTCTGTTGTAATATCCAGCATTCACTATATGGTTCATTTACACACACAAACTGGTGAAAACCCAGCTGAAATCATTAAAAGCAAAGTTTTCTCTTTAAAAACATTATTGCTCTCGAAAATTGGCACATAAACACTAAATGCTTTTGTACAAAGTGTTAGAATACATATTGCAAAAGACAATTAAACCTGCTAATGGTGTTTTCCAGAACTTTAGACAATCTGATAGCTATTTTTCCAGAGGAAATAGAATGAATACCAATTTGTAAAACAACAACAACTCACTGTGAGGGGTTTCCTTGAGATCATAGACAAGAGCTAAGTCTGATTATTTATGTTCCAGTGGGCAAATCAAGAGATGAGGTTGGTGTGTGGGGCTGAGGATGGAGATGACATCAGTGAAATTAGTCAACTTCAGACAGCAAACATTTTGGTGCATAGTTTAATTCATTCATTTTAAAGAACTATTTGATCCACTTGGGTTCAACAAACTAGGGAGGATTCAAAAGGCCAGTTCCCCTAGAAATGAGATAAGAAAAACTTATTTCATTTGCCTTGATGCTGAATTACTAAAGCCTGTGAAACACTACATGCTGGAAAAATCAATCCAAGGGATTTTATTTTCCTGTAAAGCAGATTATATTTTAATAATTAACCTATCATCAAGTGACACTCACTACGTTAAAATATACATTTCTTACAAAGAAAACCAAGAGCTCAATATACTGTGTGATTTCTTTCTATAAGTATCTACTCTGATGAGGAGTGAATGTAGAAACTTTTATTGCAATGCCACTGATTGAAGCCATTGCATAGATTCAGATCTTTACCATAAATGTTATCTGATTATAATAATCAGAACCTAAGGTGTCTAGCCCCCAGCTTCCATGGTAAAATATTCCATGGAATAGAAAGATTTGAAATCTAATTCTTACATAATCACTAGTTATCTCTGGAATCTTGCGGAAGTTGGGTTAAATCTTAGAGCTTTAGTTTCTCCAACTATTAAATGGGAGTGATTAGACTTGTCATTCCTATCTCAGAATATTTGTATTTGTCAGTTGAGGGTAGGCTATATTACAAAAAGAAAATAACCACATGGCTGTGGTTTATTTCCCACTCATGTAAAATTTAACCTAGATTACTGGACCGCCTCCATCTTATAGCTTTATTATCTGGAACATGTGGTATCCAAGGTCACCGTGGGGGGGAACAAAAGAGATGTGACAGAAGTGCCTGCCTCTTACTTGCCTCAGTCTGGAAGTGACTCACATTATTGTCCCTCACATCTCATTTGCCAATAGCGATCACATGGTCTGAATAACTTGCAATGAACTACCCGATGAGCACTAACTATCAGTGCACTACATTGATGACTATAATAATAATAGTACAACTAAAGTAGCCAATATTTCATGTAATCTACTCCACAGTCCTCTCTGGAAAGCACTATTATGCTTCCATTTTAAAGATGAGAAAACAGAGGTTTCATCACAATGCTTTTGCCCAAGCTCACATAGTAAGTGCTGAAACTCCTAGTCAGATTCACTTTTCTGATTTCAAAGCTTTTCCTGTGCACCACCAAGCTATATCATATAGAAATAAGTGAGAGAAATGTAATTCTCATGAGGTCAATTGCAGTGCTGTTGTCGTTGTTGCTTTAACTGTCCGCTGGTCCACTGATTACTATCCAGGTTCTAAATTCAACTGTAGCAAATTCAGTCTATAGGCTTAGCAGTAGGTGACTTCTCATATAAAACTCTTGGTGGCCTTATTTCCCCAGTCAGACCTGCATTGCCAACATTTGTCCACCATCCAGATATCATTGCTGACATGCACACATAAGGAACAGTTTGACATTAAAACTGGGACTCAGAACTGTTGGTCATTGAAATTGGGACTCAAACATTTCTTGTTCTCATATGTTTATTTCTAGTCTGCAGAGGCAAGATTTTTTAAAGAAAAGAAACAGGGGAAATAAAAATAGATACAGAGGCAAAGAAGCATGGAACAGACTGTCAAACTACAACTGGAAGGCAGGGGAGGTTGGGGGCGGGGGCTGTAAGAGATCAACGGAAGGACTTGTATGCATGCATAAAAGCATAACCAAAGGATACAAGACACTGGGGGGAGGGGGAGGTGAGGGCATGTGCTGAGGGATAGGGAAAGCTGGGGGAAGGTCAAGGGGGAAAAATGGAAACATGTGTACTACTATTTGTAATACTTTAAACAATAAGAAAAACAAAACTCTTGGTGGCTTTGCCAGTATACCCATTCCAATTGTCATATAAGCTCAGAAAAAATCTTGGCCCATTCAACTTTATTCCCATGTGGCAGCTGGATCGCATCTGGCTGCATATGCTGTATAAGAGGACTTGAAAAGCATGGACAATTGTGACATTTGGCCTGCTTAAGTAAAGAAAAAGAATAATAAGAAAAATAGAATTACACATTGTGAAAGAGGTAATGCTAAAATCAAGCTATTCCTCATTTCCAAAGTTTATCTTTGCCTTTACATGGCCAGGCCATAAACTAAGGACCATTTTCCAGCACATTTAGGGAACTAGGTAAGAGAATGACTGGATCTTCACCTTCCACAGTATCTTGGCGCTATAGACTCTGATCTTGCCTCTCGTTAACCTGAATGGTTATCGCAGCTGCAAACGGTTTTCCTTTGAAGATATTTTCAAAGACAAATAATTTTTAAATAAGGTCTTTTTATATTTGTTTTTAAAGTTAAAAAAATTATTGATGTTACTTAATTGATAATATGCTTTCTTCTCTATAAATCTTTAATAGAAGTATTTTTAATAACACAATTGAAGGACAAAGTGACAAGACAATAAATATTGCCCTGTTGGTATATTACAGTACTTCTAGTATATACAGTTAGACTCCATTTCAATTTCTTGATTAATATTAGATTGGAATATAGCATGTGTCATTTTAACTTTTCCAAAGAAATTTTGAATTCTGTTTTGCTTTTCTTTTAGCATGTAATGACTCACATTTATACCACTAAAAGGAAATCTGTCTTCAGAGACTACAAAACAATGATATATACTTTAACACTGATATTTAATGAACACACTGCTGTGTTGAGAGCATTATAATAGAGGAACCATATAGGCTATTGAGCAATCTACAGTTCAGAAAAATAAGCTGTGAAGGACTAAAATATTCCTTGAAATTATTTAATCATAACTCCTTTCTCAGGTGTTCAAAGCACAATGCTCTTTATATAAATACAAAGAAGATAGCAAACCAATGTCAATTTACATAAAAGCTGGTCTATTAAAAACTTTGCAGATTAAGTTGAGGTCAAGAATTCAATTAAGTTCCCCTATAATGATGACTATTTCTACTGGAAATCTGATGCTACCCATCCTGAAAAAGTAAATGATCCAATATTAGGAATTAGTGATATCAGGAAGCATCAGATTAACATGTTTGTACTCTGCAATAAAAATATTGGAAGGAAAAATGCTTTTGAAAAATATTACAATTACATTAAGTTTAATTGAAGGTAGGACAACTACTGAAATATTGGTCCTCTACTTGCAATCCATTCTGAAAGCTTTACATTATAGAAAACTCGAGGCCCATTGCACAAAATTTGTGTGCTCATGGGGGTCCCTCAGCCTGTCCAGTGCCCTCTCGCAGTCTGGGAGCCCTCAGGGGATGTCTGACGGATGGTTTAGGCCCACTCCCCGTGGGCAGTCAGACATCTTTAGCACTGCTGCTGAGGCAGGAGAGGCTCCTGAAACTGCTATTGCCCTTGCCAGTGTGAGGCCAGCTCAGGGCTTCTGGCTGAGTGGCACTCTTCCTGTGGGAGCACACTGACCACCAGGGGCCAGCTCTTGCATTGGGCGTCTTCCCCCAGTGGTCAGTGCATGTCATAGTGACTGATTGTTCTGCAGTTGGGTTGATTTGTATATTAGCCTTTTATTATATATTAGAGGCCTGGTGCACGAAATTCATGCCCAGGGGTAGGGGGGAATGGAGTGTACCTCAGCCCAGCCAGCACCCTCTCCAATCTGGGACCACTTGAGGGATGTCAGACTGCCCATTTAGGCCTGATCCCACTAAGATTGGGCCTAAACGGGAAGTCAAACATCCTTCTCACAATCCAGGACTGCTGGCTCCCAACTGCTCACCTGCCTGCTTTCCTGATTGTCCCTAACCGCTTCAGCCTGCCAGCGTGATCACCCCCTAACCACTCCTTTGCCAGCCTGATTGATGCCTAATTGTTCCCATACCAGCCTGTTTGCTCCTCACTGTCCTCCCCTGGAGAACTGGGTCCCCCCCAACTGCCCTACCCTACAGGCCCGGTCACCCCAAACTTCCTTCCTCTATCAGCCTAATCACCCTTAACTGCCCTTCCCTGCTGGCCATCTGTGGTGACCATCTGTATCCACATGGGGGCAGTCATCTTGTGTGTTGGAATGATGGTCAATCTGAATATTAATCTTTTATTAGATAGGACAGAGGCCTGGTGCATGGGTGGGGGTCAGCTGATTTGCCCTGAATGGTGTCCAGGATCAGAGTGGGGTTCCCTTGGGGTATGGGGCAGCCTGGGAGAGGAGCCTGTGGTGGTTTGCAGGCCGGCCACATCCCCTGGCAACCCAAGTGGAGGCCCTGATATCTGGGATTTATTTTCTTCTCAAATTGAAACTTTGTAGCTTTAAGCAGAGGCCTGGGTTGATGAGGGCAGGTGGAAAACTTGGCTTCCTCCATCTCTGGGTGCAACTCAAGCCTCCTGCTTTCTCCAGATCTTTGGCTGCCATCATGATCTTCCATAATTGAAACTTTGTAGCATTGAATGGAGGCCTAGGCCCGGAAGGATAGCCAGGAAGCTTGTCTTTCTCCATTGCTAGGGAAACCCAAGCCTCCTTCCTGCTCTCTGTGGCCGGCAGCCGTCTTGGTTAGGTTTATTTGCATATTTGCTCCTGATTGGCTGGTGGGCTTGGCTTGTTGGTGTAGCAGAGGTATGATCAATTTGCATATCACTCTTTTATTAGATGCTAGAGGCCCGGTGCACGATATTTGTGCACAGGAGGCAGGGAGTATCTCCCCACCCAAGCCTGCACCCTCTCCAACCTGGGACCCCTCAAGGGATGTCTGACTGCCTGTTTAGGCCTGATCCCAGTAGGATCGGGCCTAAACGGGCAGACATTCCTCTCACAATCCAGGACTGCTGACTCCCAACTGCTTGCCTGCCTGCCTTCCTGATTGCCTCTAACTGCTTCTGCCTGCCAGCCTGATCACCCCCTAACCACTGCCCTGCCAGCCTGATTGATGCCTAACTGCTCCCCTGCCAACCTGTTTGCCTCTAACTGCCCTTCCCTGCAGGCCTGGGTCCCCCCCCAACTGCCCTCCCCTGCAGGCCTGGTTACCCCCAACTTTCCTCCTCTGCTGGCCTGGTCACCCCTAATTGCCCACCCCTGCAGGCTTGATTGCCCACAATTGCCCTCCCTTGCAGGCCTGGACCCTCCCAACTGCCCTCCCCTGCTGGCCTTCTTGTGGTGGCCATCTTTAACCACATGAGGGAAGGATCTTTGACCACATGGGGGCAGCTATCTTGTGTGTTGAAGTGATGGTCAGTTTGCATATTACTCTTTTATTAGATAGGATAGAGGCGTGGTGCATGGGTGGGGGCCAGTTGGTTTGCCCTGAAGGGTGTTCCAGATCAGGGTGGGGGTTCCTTTAGGGCATCAGGTGGCCTGAGTTAAGGGCCTGTGGTGGTTTGCAGGCTGGCCACATCCCCCAGTGACCCAGGTGGAGGCCCTGGTATTTGAAATTTATGTTCTACAATTGAAACTGTTAGGGCAGGGGCCTTGGCCTGGCAATGCCATATCCCCCACCTTCCGGTTCCCCTTCACCATCGGGTGATTGGAGCCTGCTGGCCAGTGAGAAGGCCAAGAGATTGGCCATGTGGCGCACTCCCCAACCCTGCCCTTCACTGCCACCCAGCCCAGTTCCCTGTTTGCCATCAGACAGTCAGAGCCTGCAGGCCAGGGAAAGGAACTGAGAGGTGGTCATGTGACTAGTCAAGTAGTTTTTTGGTGATTTTGCAATTTGGGTTGATTTGCATGTTACCCTTTTATTATATAGGATAGAGGCCCAGTGGACAAGTGGGGGCCAGCCAACCTGCCCTAATGGGGACCCTGGATCTCGGTGGGGGTCCTGCTGGAGGGTGAGGCTAGCCTGGGCAAGGAGCCATGGTTGTTCTGGTCTCTGGTTGTTCTGGTTATTCCACCATTTCGGTCAGTGGGCTTTTATTATATAGGAGGATGTTTGTAGTTAGATGAATATATGTTTACTATTGTCTTGCAGTGATTTTTTTTCCTTGTCTTACTTTAATTTTTTGCAAACAAAATGTATTTCTTTCCTCAGGCTCTAATTGTAAATTAGCATTTAAATTCAAATGACAGCATGTTCCTTTTCATTTCCTGTATAATTCTTGACACAAATAAGTTGTTTTTAATGGTACATCAGCTAATTAGAGATATTGTGATACAGAAAATAAATGGAGTTAAATGAATTAGTATTAAAACTTGGTAATTAATCATTTCTTGTATAGCTACTATTTAGGGCTGAAAATGATTGGCAAAGCTGATTCTTACCCATATGTTTCCTCAGTGTTAGTAGACTTTTAAAAATAAAATATCCCGGGCATGTCTTAAACACACTAACATTTGCAAAGGAATCACAAAATCATTTGAAATTGTGTAAATCTATGTAATTTATCAAGTTACTAAATCTTTATTGAGATTCTATATTTAAATGTTAACTTTTGTATAAATGTTTAATAGATATTGAGGACCCTGGGATAAAATATTATTATAAATACTTGTTTTGAATCATTAATGTCTCTTAAAACTTGTGGGTTGCTATCTGAACACTAACTGTTCTTACTCTCAGCATCTCTGACTCCTAGGATAAGAGAGATTCTCAGATTCCAGATCTCTTAGTGATTTTATCCCAACTCATTCTGCTGGGCCGAAAAATCAACAACTAGCTCTCCACTTGTGAACATTTTCTATAATTTGTGAGTCAGCCTAGAGCAGTGGTCGACAAACTGAAGCTCGCGAGCCACATGCGGATCTTGAGCCCAGGTCTGCAGCTCTGTTGACTAATGAGTTTACTGACCACTGGCTTAAAGCAAGCTTCCCACTCTCTAATGTTTATAGTGCATAGTGCACAAGTGGGGGCCAGCCAACCTGCCCTAATAAAATAAATTATTGACAAATTAGATACTTGAGAATAGGACTTTGGTATAATGAGTTGTTTATTCAAATAACAATTTTAGTTCTGTTGTTGAAAGGTTTGGAATTTGGTTAAACAAATCAAAGAAATATGCAAATATGATTTTTGTACAAAATTGTGATGGCATTTATTTATTTACTAGAGGCCTGGTGCACAGATTTGGGCACTGGTGGGGTCCTGCAGCCTTGTGTGTGCCCTTTCACAATCCAGGATCCCTTGGGGGATGTCAGAGGTCGAGTGCACAGATTCAGCTCAATCCCTCCAACCAGGCCAAGGGACCCCATTGGGCCTCTAGTAAGCATATAAGATCTTTAGTTAATCTATTTCTACCCTCCCCCACCCTTCCCTCTGACAGTTATCAGTCTGTTTTATGTTTCCATGCCTATGCATTGAGCATCTGTGCCCTGGTGGTCAGCTTGTGGCATCTATAGACCACCAGTCTATAGATGTGCTTCTCAGCACTGGGAATATAGACGTCAATAAGAAAACATACCTATAAGAGATTTCATTTCTAGAACAGTTATGAACCACTAAGTCAAATTAGAATGATGATCCCTTTTACACATCACACTGAGAGGGAACAATTGGCCACAGAAATATATACAATGGTTGAGGAAAATTTCCCTCTGGAAATCACCTTTCTTTCTAAATTTCTAGGTTTAAAATCCAACTAAGAACATTAATTTTATTATATACACAAGAATATTGCACCTGATTAGAAGTAATAGCAAAAGAAGTAATGCTTTCACATTTATAGTCAGAGATTGTAGATTTAACATTCCAAACCATATTTTAAAAGTCAATTAGACTGTGGCATATGAATGTCAGTCCCAGATTTTATTCACCATTTTATTACAGAACTAAAAGAGTGAGAGACACATAGAAAACACCTAATCAATTTTTGTTGAATGAATAATTGACGATGAATTATGTAGTCTCCCTGAAATGATTACATTGCTTATCACTTTGCTTCAACTAAATTAATTTCACTAATACCCCCTATTCTTTTACTGAAAGTCAAGGAAACCTTTTAAGCATTATGTATGAAAGGGGATTTCAAATTGCTTCCCCAAATCATGACAGCCATAATGACTAACAGAAATAATTTCCTCACCTGCTGAGCAAACTACCTCACCTCTTTAACAATCTGTGCAAACTCAAACCCAGTTGCTGCCAAGATTGAATTTCTAATTCTACAAATCTTGGATCTTTCTTCTTAGCATATATCCAAAACAAGATTCATGAAACCAAGCAAAATGCTGCCAAGGCAATTATAGGGCTGCTTTCCAATTCCTGACTCCTTTAGAAGGCAAACAGCATCGGGAACCAAATTCTGTCAAGAATTAATTATGGAATTAGGTGATCGTGACAAAGATGATATAGAATTTGAGCCAATTTGGAGAATTAACAGAATAATTAAAACTACAGTAATATGACAACAATGGAGAGGACTTATAAGGCTCAGAATAGCTATTGCTTTGATTTCAGTACATCAGTAAATAGTGAAAGGTCTGAAACTCTAATAATCAGTCCTCGGACAGAAAAGATGAGAGAAGTATCAGAAGCAACTCCCATGAATAATTATAGATCATGCTTATCTAATGTAGTTTGTACAATGTTGCTATGATCTGGGCTCTGCTCTCATAAAGTTCCAACAGTGATTCATTTAATCCACCTAACAACCCCACAATGATTGCTGTTTTTCTTCTACATGTTATGAATGAGAGACAGACCTGGTCAATGTCTGAACCAGAATTTGAACCTAAGCGTCTTAGATCCAGTGTCTATGGTTTTAACCACTGTGTTGAAGGAAAGACATTTCAAAAACCCTAGTTTGAAGAATGTGTTTCCTGGAAGTCCCTACACTTGGCCATTCAGAGATCATGAATAAAAGATTTTACGTATCACTTAGCTTCCGGAGCACACTGTCATATTTTGAAACTCCTCTGCCTTTTATTATGACACTTGTCCTCCATTATTGAAAAGCCATCCTAATCAGCATTAGCCTCCCCTCCAGACTATAGTAACATCATTAGATCTTCTGTTAATAAGAACTTGCTTAAGGCTAAAATATTTAAAGAATAAATGTGTGCATGAGACTCCCAAGTAAACTGCTGAGATTGGACGACTCTGTGAAACACTTAGCAGTTCCACTGATGATATCTTGACAGTGTGTTACTGGTGGGAATTCTTTTCAGCTATGTGCTTAATATATTTGGAAAATTGCCTTGTATTATGGGATGTCAGCTTAGACAGAGACCTGCTAAATGAATGCAGGAATTTAATGAGTCAGGTTGTGACTTCTGACAGAAAATAAGGAAATAGCCTAATAGAAAAAGAAGCTCCACTTGGATTATTAGCTCTGAATAAAGGAATGTCTTGTCCAGATAGTCTTGTTGCGAAGGCCAGTAAAAATCGTTATTCTCTTCGTAAGCCTTCTCAAACAGCTGCTAGACCCAGAGAACCCAGAAGTCTCTTCCCTTTCCTCTTTGGATTAACTGAAAGGATAAAACATGTGGGTTTATAAGCTTAGCATGATGTCTTGAATTTTGAACTTGGATTCCATTCCAACCACAGCCTTGGTTGCCTCCTACAGGTAAGATGTGTCATTTATTGATTCAGAGGAAGTATTTTCCTTTCTACTAACAAGGCTGTAAAATCTTGAAAACGTGACGTGAGTCTGGCATCTCCCAGCTGTAGTCAATAATAACCTTCACCTGCAGGCTCAGTCCGGCCAAATTCTTGACACTGGTGAACTTCTCAGTAGCAGCAGCTTTGGCTTTGGATCATATTTTGTGTCTCCTTTTTTTTTTTTTTTTTGGCTGAATGTATAGATTCAAGCTTTCGTTTTGGGTTGAGTGCTTGTATGGTAGATGGGAACATAGGCCCCTTCCCATGATCCAACTTCCCCTCCTATCCTGTGGGAAATATAGCGAAGGCCATCTTTAGGCAGACTGTAAGACCTTGGAAACCTGGCTGGAAGAAAGGCCAAAGAGAAACTGCTTCTAGATGTGAGCTTGGATTGTAAACAGTTAGTGTTATGATCTCGCACATTCAGGTTCCGCTTTCCCTGCATCGTCTATTTTTTTGTTGTTGTTTTCTGTGCTCTATTAAACCTTATGTTGGAAAAGTCTGGGTGGCAAGGAAATCATAGCCAGCCAAGCTCCACCTCCACACCCCACAGCTGTCCTGCCACCCATACGCAGACCTGATGGGATTTAGTGATCCCACTTCACTGGTGACAGCCTATGTGCCGGTCAGCTTCACAAGTCGGCTGCCACTGGTGCGTGTGTAAGTCCTAAATGAAGCCATGCCTTTCACAGCCAGTCCTCCGGTTATTTCGGTTGGAATCCAAGAACAATATAGTGGGCTTTCCTGGGACCTCGGCACTTTGCAGAACAGTGCTCCACTGCCCTTTTGGATGAAAATCTTTTTTTTTGAGCTTGCCCTTTGCCACCTTGATTTCCTACTTTCAATGTTTCTGGTCACTGGAATCTGTGTGAATAGTTTGTTTAATAAACATAAGTGTCTTAACTCTGGCATTTCTAGCCATGTCTCCGAGCCATGTTTCCTGACTTGGCTATGACAGGAAAGGCAATCCCTTTGTGATTTCATATTTGGTGTTTGATTGCTGACAGCTTTCAAGCTCCACAACCCTTTTCCCCTTCTACCCCACATCTGGACTAGCTAGCAATAAGAACATCTACTTTCTATCTCCTTTGGCACCAATGGGCAGATGAAGTCCCATAAACTCCATTTAGCACACAGGAATCCGAACCTCTAGTCTCATCCCCTAACGACCCTCACACCCAAGTTAGACTTCTTTTTCATGTTCTCTCAAGCTATTCTCAAACCATTTTGGGAAACCTCCCCAGAAAGCCTTACCCTGTGAGTAATAAACTTTCATAATTTCTTAGTGCCTGTATGACATCATTAGGATTGACATCTGAACCAAATTTTGGGCATTGGTTTATTCTGATCTCTGGAGTGTTCAAAAGATCATTTACTCTTCATACAGTCATTTTCACTCTTTTACTCTTATATTTCTCCAACTTGATTTCTTTTCATTTTCACCTTATTTCTGAATCCTTTCAAATATTTCATATAGAAAAAGATGGAAATGTACTTCCCCGCCCTTTTCACGGGCTTTTTTCCTCAGCTGCCTTCCATTCTCTTAATCTTGAGTCTGCCTGAAGACCACCACTTCCTCTACACCAACAATTAATGAAAAATGTTTATTTTACCAAATTAGTTCATGGGTAGTTCCACCTGGCTTTTAGCATTCCTATCATTTGTCATCCTCTTTCCACAATCAAATTTATGCTGAAGAGTTTTGTGCCTGGTGTAAAGTTTCATACTTTATCCCAAATGCATCATAATCTAGGAGACATCAATAATTAGGAATAAGATCCATTGAACTAACCGAGATCCACATTCCCAGACCGGGTTCATCTATGATCTACTTTATTATTGTTTTCCTTGCACTATTTCCTAAACCTTTTTTAGTCAGAATGACATTATAACAGAAATCTTAAATCCAACAACATATTTTCTGACCACAAAGTCTTTTTCTTTCAAGAATCTCACTCTCATATTCACTAAACTTTCTAATTAAAGTACCAAGGCCACCAATCTGCTAACCTCCTTTTTATTCCGTTGTCTTAATGGAAGCTTATCAATGTTAAGTGAATATTACAAAGATAGTAACTGTACAATTTCTTGAATCACTTAGAAAATAAATTAATTATGCATAGTTTCACTCAACATTTCTGTTTGATCTTCATCTACATTGCCATCTATACTTATTTCCTTTGTCTGTAATTCAATAGAAGGAGATCTCTCTTCCTATTTTTACCTAATTATGACTTCAAGCCATTCTGATCCATGTTTTTCTCAAAAGAATAATCTACGGTCTCTATTTCCATTTTTTACCTTCTCATTTACTTCACAATGAATCATAAAATCTACTGAAATTGTTACCACACCATCATCAATAACCCCTATTTTCAAATTTAATGGACATTTCTCTACTCTTTTGTTCTTTCACATTTCATCTGTATTTGATTGGCAACTTCCTCCTTCTTGAAATGCATTCTTCTCTTCGATTCTGTAATGCCGTCTCTCCTGTCTATCTTTATAGCTCTGAAGACACCTTTTCTATCTCATCCATGCCCTCCTCTTCCTCATCCTATTATGCTTTTTATATATGTACTTTCTGAAGGTCAGGATACTGAATTATGTAGTTTCATGCGAGTCACATTCATATGTATTGCTCGAGCCACATTCACATATCCACAACAAATTCTGCTGATCCCTCACCTGAGTGTGCTTTAATCTCTATATATATATATTGACCATGTACAAATTTAATCTCTATTTAATTGTGTAGTATCACCTGATTTGGTCACTTCTGTTATTGTTCAAGAACTTAGTAGCCACCCCCCACATTCAATTATTTACCAAGTCTTAAATTTTCATATCAAATATATATGATATAAATATATATATTATATATATATTACATTATACATTTATATCTCTATATCTACATCTCTCTCTCTCTCTCTCTCTCTCTCTCTCTCTCTATATATATATATATATATATATACTAAAGTTTACATATATATACTAAAGTTTATATATATATATATATATATATATATATATATATATATATATATAATCTCTCTATACTCCTTTGCCCTCATATCAATTTATCTGCACAAGTTCATGTCCCAAAACACTCAATAATGGATTATTGCACCAACTTTCTAGCTAATCTCTCACTTCCATTCTTGACTCCCTAGATCATAATGGTACCAGGATTCTATAAATACAACCCCACTGGGTTATTCCTAGTGAAAATTCTCTAGTCACTCCACATTTTCTAAATTTGGCTACTAGGCATTTTGAGGTTTGGACCTACTCATACAGATTTACTTCCTGTTCTCTCCTACTTCAACTTTGATATTCTAGCAGCAATGAATTGTTTCTATTTTCTCCATACCTTAACCCTCCCTTATTGATCACACTGCTTTTGCTATGTCTGTCTCTGCCCAGTGAACCCTTTCCTATGTATAGGCCGTCTCTCCTACTTCCCACGCCTAGCCTGCCTGGAAAAGTTCCACTCCTGCTTATTCTTTAAGAGTCTAATTAGAGGTCCATCTTTCCAGTGCCTCTGTTCTGACGCTTTTAGGCTGGTTTATGTGTCCCTCTTCTGTATGCATTTTACTTATCAGATTCTGTAGAATAGTTTGTGCCTACCTTTGCCATTAGACTGTGATATCCTTTAGGGCATGGACTATGTCTCATAAATAAGTTACTCCAGCACCTAGAAAAGTTCCTGACATATGGCCAATAAACTTTTATTGCATAGGGAGTCTTCAAGCCGTAAAATAATTCACAGGAGAATTAATGGAGAAGTAACTTGGTTCAAGCACACCTCTGGGAATCCAGTGCTCTGTGGGATGCCAGTGAGGTTACTTAACCTTTCTGCACCTCTATTCTCTTAGCTGAAAAGAGACTGCTGATATTTTAAGGTCCTTTCTAGCTCCATATTTCTATGAAATACAGACTATTCATGCTGCATTTACTTTTTTGATTATGGAAATTTAACAACTCCCTTGAAATACTTTGTGGACACTTCATACAGAGTAACTACACTGAAGTTAAACTATTGTGGACAATGTCATTTACAGAAAATGTAAGTAAATGTAAATTTTTGTAATTAAAAAAATATATATTTTTTAACTTAAAACTGTCTTAAAGAAATACTTTACATATACAATAGAAATTCATATATACATACTACATATGTTTCTCCAGGAAATTTTATACATACAATCATTCATATATATATATATACATATATATATATATATAATTGACTATATATATAAAACCCGTTGAGCTATCTACAATACATTTTTATTAGTGTGGGGTATGAATAGTTCAAAAACTATGTGCTGAAATCAAATAATTATTTATTAAAACCTCTTTTTGAGACTGACTGAGGACCCAGCCTTTTATTATATTCAGTGGGCAGTCCAATCATCAATAACAATTATATTAATAGTATCAATTTAGTCATATTTCCATGCCATTCATGCCATTAAATACTAATTTTTAATGTTTGGGAAACTTTCTTACTCATCTTCCTATGTTCCTGAAAGAATGTGGGTCCTGGAAACTCACCACAGTTATGACTCTGGCCCTGCATTTTCTAACTTTGTGGATCCAGGCAAGACTTTTGATTTTCTTATAGTTCAAATTCCTCTTCTGCAAATAGGGATTAATATAAGATAATTTATACAAATTTGGTCAATTATATCAGATAAATTATCTGATGCAACATAAAAATATATAAAATTAAACAAATTAAAATAGCATGTAGTACATAATGTGCTCAAAAATATTATCATAGTAGATGTTTCCTAAATATATGGAAGATAACATGAAGTTGATAAGACATGTAGAGAATAAGAATCTAGTAGATAAGCCATATAAAAAAGGTCGAATGAAAAGTTAAAAAATAATACTCTTAGGAAAGATAAATTGTATTATAAGAGATATATCATTATGTATTATTGAGATATATTAGTATCATTTTCATTTTTCTAAAAAGTGCATTGGTGTAGGTGCTGGAAATACAATGGGAGCCATATGCTTTTATGTCCTGGTGTTGCTTAACAATGGAGAAGACACACATTGCATAATATTTGCATTGATGGAATATCACATGATAAAGTTTAATGGCAAATAAAGATGATTGCCGGGGCTGACCAGCAGACCCTGAGTGACAGATGAATGGATTACTCTGACACAACAGTTTGCTGTGAAAGAGAGGACTAAGGGGCTACCTAGCTGAAGGAACCAGACAGCCTCTATTTCCTGTCTAGTTGGGCTTTTGTTGAAACAGCAGTTTGATATAAAGTTTATCTTTCAGATACAATCAGTAAAGTAAGTAATCCTGGGAGGACACAAGTGTTTGTAGTGTCTTTTAAGCAAGGACACCCAAAAGATTAAGCATAAGGATTCTAGTAAATACCTGGTGGTCTGCTTGTGCACAGACTAGCTTGGAAAGGTCAAGGAATAATTAGAGGCATCACTTTCGACCCTCCCCTAAGTTAGAATTCCAATAAACAGGGTAGGTGGCCTTCTGTACACTTCCCTTTTCTCAGAATGTCCTCTTTACAAACTTTCCAACCAAGTCTCATGCTTCCCCATAGATGATAAAGTATGATAGAAGCACATAAAAGAAAATCAAAATAATCTGTGTGGAAAATAGAGAGGGCATTTTGGAAGAAATATGTTTTTGTTTGTTTGTTTTTGACTGAAACCCAAAAGATAAATAGTTTTTAAGTGGAAATGAGAAGTAGTAGAAGAAAAACAAGTTTATTAAAATCAGCAATATTGGTAAAAAGTAACCTGACCCAAGATCAAAATCCTTTCCATGTGACTTTTCAGAATATCCAACCCTGAACCCATTTTCCACTTTGAAATTCCCTTTTATAACTGCTGTAACTACTGGGGTTTAGAGTTTTCCTGAGTTATGGCTACAGGGGCTCCCCAAGAATGTGGAATTGTTCACACCACTGTGTCAGAAGTGAATAACTAATGAAAAAAAATGTATACAATGATAACAACTTTATTATTTACATCAAACTTTATTTTTTTCATATATACATTGTCTCACTTAAATTTCACAGCTACTAGTGGCTTCCATATGAATTTTTTTCATTTTACTAAAAAGTGAAATGCAGCTGTTTGGAAATAAAACTTGTGCAAGTCATACAACCATGGGGGCAAACTGTAGATCCTGATAATAATGTAGTATAGAGAGACCCTCCTTCTTTGAACTGATTACAGCTCAACCTGCAAAGTAAATGTGCGAGAGAACCATGCAATTAACAGTTGTTTAATGGAGAACCACCCAGCACCAGGCACTGGTTTTGGTGTTGGGGATAAAGCACTGGACAATTCTGGCCATAGTCCTGTCTTTGTAGAGATTACCTCAGTTACCTTCTGGATGGAAGAAGCAGACAATAAACAACATTAATGAGCAAAATACACAGTCTGTTAGTGGTAGCAAGGGCTCAAAAGCAATAGAAAGTAGAACTGGAGGATTAAAAGTACCCATGGATTTAGAGTGAGCAGAGAAAGCCGAACTGGAAGGGTAGCATTTGATTAATGGTGCAGGAGAGGAGCAGTAGGGCCACACTGAGGTCTTGAACTTAAGGAAGGGCTTTTCAAGCAAAGGCCATTGCACTGAAAGGCCCTCAGCAGGGAGTTCCTGGTGCCAGGTACAAGTGTGGAAAATAGGAAGGTCGTTATGCAGAAATAACAAAGGAAAAGTGGCAGGAAATGTAACAAAGGGCCAGGTTTGACAAGGCTGCATCAGCACTATAAAGATTTTGGTCCTGGCTGTTTTGGCTGTTTGGGTAAAGCCTCAGCCTGCCTGAGGACCTAATGATCCCAGGTTCGATTCCAGTCAAAGGTACATGCTCTGGTTGAAGGCTGGATCCTTAGTAGGGGGCATGCAGGATGCAGCTGATCAATGATTCTTTCTTATCATTGTTATTTCTCTCTCTCTCCCTCTCCCTTCCTCTCTGATATCAATAAAAAAAATATATTAAAAGTAAGACAGGCTGTCAGTGCTGGGTTAGGAAGACATTTAGTTGATATTATAAAAATATTACCTAGTCTATTGTGTTGGGATGAGTCTCTGTTGACAGATATAGATGTAGAACTGGCAGTTAATGCCATTGAAATCATCCATGGTGGTGGGTGTGGCCAGTGAATAGAAGGTAGTGAGAGAGGATGGAATTCTAGACATCTCTTTCATGTTCAGATGATAGGACTTGATTGAGGACTAGATGAGGGGTGTGAAAGGAAGACAGGCACAAATGAATACAAGTTTAAAAGGTAACAGGTCACATATAACCATCATTTATTTTCTCTCTAGCCCTATCTGTATGTGTTATTATTTTTGTTGGCTTGTTTTCGTTTATCCTTTTATTAGTTGTTTTGCAAGAGTGGTTTGAGAAAGAAGAGTGAAAAGGGTGAGGGAAATTATTTAGAACTTGGAAGAAATTCAAATATATATATGTATATATATATTTTTAAAGAACTATTTTTGTAGCAGATCAGAAATAAAAATATTACAGACAGCAGAGCTTGAGTGCTTGTTTTATCACTTAGAAAACTGCCCACTGTCACATGGGCAGAAATTAAGAAAAAAAGCAGAACTTGGTTATATTTTTAGTGGAATTTGGTTTATTTACTAGTATGCATTCATTGGTTGATTCTTGTATGTGCCCTGACTGGAGGTTGAAGCTGTAATCTTTGCATATTGGGATGATACTCTAACTCAGTGGGTGGAAAACTGGCTCGAGAGCCACATGCGGCTCTTGAGCCTTGGTTTGCTGCTCTGTTGACTAATGAGTTTGCCGACCACTGGGATAGGGGCTTAATCACAAGGAACAACAGCCTGTAACTATTAAAGTCGAGAGTCTACCATTTGAGTGATCCATACAGGGTGAATTTGGCTTACTGTAACCAAATCAACAAAATTATCTCTATGCAACATCCTTCAAGAGAACAGCTTGGCTAGCTAAACCCTTTCTTTGAAATGTTGCTACATTTTTAATAGTCCTAGTATTTCACTGAGAGTAAAAATCAAACTGATTTTACACATAGAAAAATATCCTTTTCAGTCTACTTTTTCCAAACTTGGAAGTCAAAACACTTAAAGAGCAAATGCCTTGATGTGAATACTTGGAAAGTGCATTCAAGAAGTAGCAGAGCAGATATTAATGCTGAACAATGACAAGTATGACATAGGTGCTAGACTCCACAATGAGGGGTCACCGCACATGTTATTTCACAATGGCTGCTTCAGTAGATGAGCCGACATAACAACCCACTGCCCATGTCATAAACAATTGCCAATTTCATTTTACAGAAGGCTCATGGGTGAGTTGAACCAGAAAAAGTGATGATGATAGGCGAAACCGAATATGTATGACTCATCTGGAGCAGGCTTATTAGTCCAGGGACACTCGCACAGATTCAGCATTGGAGAGCCCAAGTTCAAACCCCCAAGTCTGCCATTTATTAGCTACATGACCTTGAGCAGACCACTGAGCTGGTTTCCTCACTTTAAAAATGAGGAAATTAATGCAGACTTATAGAGGAGACTCATCTGAATCAAATGAGACAAGGCATGTGTAAAATGGTGTAAAGCACGGTATAAATATTTGATGTTATTATTGAACAGGCTTCCCCTTTGAAAGATGGAAAGAGGGAGAATTGGAATGACTAATTATTGAGTAATACCTGGTTTTAGGAATTGCTCATATGCTACTCCATTTAATGTAAAAAAAAATACAATGACTACATATCTATTATCTATCTATCTTATCTATCTATCTATCTATCTATCTATCTATCTAATTTCTATCTATCTACCTATCTATCTATCATCTACATATTCATTCATACAACAACTTTTTTGAGCATTTTGTCCAATGTTATTGTGTTATGTTAGAGTTAAGACTTAGGTCTGTCTTTGTCCCAAGCCTGCATAATTCTTGTTATTGCTTGTGTATTTTACATGGAGCCACACTGTGTCAGAGATGAGAAAAATAATAATAATAAATAATAAATAATATCTAGTGGTCTTCAAATATTTAGTCGCAAGTTCTATTGGGAAGTTTAATATTTGCTAGAAGCATGGGGCCCTAGTTAAGGCAAAGTAGCTCCTCTTACATTGGATCCTTCTTCACTTCTCTCCTTGGGCAGGTGGGTAACTTAGGGTACAAAAATCTTTAGTTTAGCCAATTGCTCTCAGTTTAGTGATTGAAACAGAATCTAAATGGTTTGCCTGAGAATTCAGAAATTTTTAACGGCAAAATTAGAACAAGAAGCCTAGATCTGTGGAACTTATGTGCCATATGTCCCACATTAGTCCTAAAATATTAATATTTGAACGACCAGTCACTATGATGCGCACTGACCACCAGGGGGTGGACGACGCTCAATGCAGGAGCTGCCCCCTGGTGGTCAGTGAGCTCCCCCTGTGGGAGCGCCAGTCTGCCAGAAGCCAGGCTGGCAGTTTGTGAGCTCAGCAGTGGTGGCGGGAGCCACTCTCGCCTCTGCAGCAGCCTTAAGGATGTTCGACTGCTGGGCCTAAGCCATCAGTTGGACATCCCCTGAGGGCTTTCAGACTGCGAGAGGAGGGCACAGGCCAGGCTGAGGGACCCCACACCCCACTCTCCAAGTGAACAATTTTTGTGCACTGGGCCTCTGGTTAATAAAGAATAATGCAAGAATAAACTGTGTTTTGCGTATTCATAACTGTAAACCTACTTTTGTCTCATCCTGTATATAAAGAAGTGTGTCATGTAGAGATTAAAGTATCATTCATATAATTGACAGAGCTGCTAGAGAACATGGATCACTTCGTGATAACATAAGACTGCTCTCCAGAATCAGGGCTTACTTTGTCACAGGTAGCATCCCACCCCCAGAGTGAGTCTTTACCAGTAAACTTACCAGTAGGAGCAAAAATGGACCCAAATTCATATAATCTTCTTGAAGGCTAGATTCATTCTCTCTCTCTCCTCTCTCTCTCTCTCTCTCTCTCTCTCTCTCTCTCTCTCTCTCCCTCCCTCCCTCCCTCCCTCCCTCCCTCTCTCTCTCTCTCTCTTTGAGGCCAGATTACAAAGCTGAATGGGTAGTAGGCTGAGCTCTGTCTACCTTATTTCTTCTACCCAATTTAACAGATTGCTCACCCACCACAGGAGTAAGGGGGCAGTGAGAGTCCAAGGCTACCTTAATATAAGACCCTTGTAAGGAAATAAAACAACAGGAGAATGGGCTTACTAGGCCCATCTAATGGAATAAAAGGATCACAGATCTAATGGGATCACACATAGTAATATGAGTATTATGGTAAGCGAAAGAAGCCAATCAGAGAAAAACAAGTATCACATGATCTCACTCTTATGTAGAATATATTGAACAAAACAGATCCAGAGTTATAGAAGCATGGAGCAGACTGTAGCATCTTAGAGGGAGTGCAGGGATGGGTGAGAAGAGATCAACCAAAGAATTTGTATGCTTATATGCATAACCCATGGACACAAACAATAGGGTGGTGGAGGCCTAGAATGGAGATTGGAGGTGGGCTCTAAGGGGTCAATGAGGGGAAAAAATGGGAAATATGTAATACTTTCAACAATAAAATTTTTTAAGAGTTTTATTTTGTTAAATTTCTGGTTTAAAGTTCTGATTTGTTTATTGTACTAAGGTTAAAATTCTCACGGATAGAATCAAGTATTTGAGTACTTATGAAATTAATAAATGCTATATATTTCTTGGTGGCATCATAATTTATGGAAGAACTTATTTCTGAAACTAAAAATAATTGCAGATAAGTTATTGAGATGTTATGTGAGGCAAAACCAAATGTAGATAAATCTTGAAATAGCACTTTTTTTGCTACCACCCTAAAAAAGAAGAGTCAGAGTAATTGCCATTTCTTCAAAATGTAGACATCCCAAGAGGGGGAGGAAATTGGAATCTTAGAATCACCGAGACCATGCATGGCCTATGGGAATCACATAAAGAGACTGTGGATAGACAGTAATTGAAACACACACCCTCCAGGTAATATTAAAAAGCTGTTGAAAATCCTAAGTAAAATTCCAATACATCTTGAATCTGTAATTACTAGATGTGTCTTTAAAAATAACTATTCAATTTTGTACAAAAGCAGGTTTTAACATTTGGGAGCATCAAAGTAACAAATATTCATTATACTCTGGCTGGTATTACTCAGTGGTTAGAGAATTTGCCTGCTCAATGGAGGATTAGGATGTGATTTAAGGGTTGCAGGTTCATTCCCAGTCCCCCATTGGGTGTGTTAGGGGGGCAACCAGTCAATGGTCTTTCTCACATTGATGTTTCTCTCTCTCTCTCCCCTCCCTCCCATCTTTCCACTTTCTCTGAAAAGCAATGGGAAAAATCCTCTGGTGAAGATTAGAATAAGAATAAGAATAAGAATAAGAATAAGAATAAGAATAAGAATAAGGATAAGAATAAGGATAAAAATAAGAATAAGAATAAACATTCATTGAAAACTCAATGTATGGTGGTGGTTATGAATATCATCCTATATAATAAAAGGCTAATATGCAAATTGTCCTCTTAGGAGTTCAACCAATCAGGAGTTTGACCACTTGCTATGGCATGCACTGACCACCAAGGGGCAGCCTGGAATAAATGAAGGCCTGGGCTAGCAGCCGGCAGCAGGGGGAAGGCAGGCAGCTGGCAGCCAGGGGAAAGAAGACCCTGATCAGCCCTGATCACTGGCCAGACCTTAGGGACCCTACCTGTGTACAAATTTTGTGCACCAGGCCTTTAATCTTACTATATAATTATAAAATATACTTCCAATATCTAGGAGTTTGAAATGAAGTCACAACGAATTTAATATAAAGATGAATATATATCCTACCTTTAATCCCCCAAAGGAGAAAATTGCATATTCCTTTCCATTACTCTGCCCTTTTGTCTCTTGTGTTTATCACTGGGATGTGAGTCACTCTGGTGAAAGAACTGCCTCCACTGATGTTGCTGTTGTCACTAATTTCATGTCATCCTATAGTTTTCCCTTCAATAGCAATTCTATAAGGAGCTCTCCCATGATTATCAACTGATAATGAGTTCTGCTGGCTCTCCTACCACCCTAAGTTGCAATCCCACCCTTGTAACTTTGTTTATTTGGTTAGTGGGAACTATTTATTGAGCATTGGTTACATATCAGGCATGTTTCCAAGCTCTTGGACATATAATGAGTCAGAAGGACGAGATTCCTGTTCTTATGGAATGTATGTCCTAGTGGGGATACTCCAAGCATCAAAGATTTTAGTGGATTCTTTTTTAACCTCCTCATGCTTTATAAACTTCTACAATAGCTGTTGATGAATAGATGATCAATAAATATTTATTGAATAAATTAATGAATAAATAAATGAATTTGTCAAGAATAAATGCATATGAGATGTTGATTAATACTCTGCAGAGGATTGATACTGAGTGAAGGAATCCATAGTGACTGACTTAGTCAAGAGTAATTGTTCATGGAAGACTTCTATGTCTTGATATTGAAGCTGATATATGCATGATAGGAAGAAATCAGATTTATGTACTATCCAGAAACTGCCATGCTCTGAGAAGCCCAAGCTGTGCTGAGAGGCCTGGAATTTGACCTGTCTCAGAGGGAGAACAAGGGAGAGAAGGAGAGAGGGATGGAGAACTTAGAAGAGGGCAGGAGAGGAGAGGAGAGATAACAATCACGAGTAAAGGAGTCATTTGGAAGTAGATCTTTCCACATAACTGTCACCATGTCAACTAGAGATGAACTATCTAAATTCCTTTCCCCACAAAATTGAGGGCAAAGGTAAAATTGCTATTTTAAATCATTAGAGTTGTTTCACAACAACAAATAATGGAAACATGCATCTTTCACAGCCACTGCAGCCTCCGCAGAGCTCAACGACAGGGCCATGCCGTTGAGAAAACAAAACTGAAGAAAAATAATAAAATGAAGTAAGGAATTTCGTCCCTAGCTGCTTCCTAAACTCTTGGAGTGCCATGTGTTTACATGTGAAGGAAAAATGCTATATAATTTCCAGAGTGAAAGAATTATATCAGGAAAATATATGTAATTTGTTTAATTCTGTGCTTACGCATTGTACTAATAAAGTAGTGGAAGTACCTTGTTAAATTCCATTTGCTGTTGTATTCACAATTCCTAAAGCATTCCTTATATATAGACTCCTCATTTGTAATCTTTTTAACTTAAGAGGAATTTAATACACACAGTAATCCATCAGGCACTGTTCAAGTCACTAGGACCATGACAAAAACAAGCTCCGCACTTTATAGTGGCTCTAGATACGTCGTAAGTTCAAATATATTAATATAAGTGCTATAGTCATGATCTGTGCAAGGGATTATAATCAGGAACTGAGAATCTGATTTTGAGAGAGAAAGAGAGAGAGAGTCAGAAAATATTTCACTATTGCAAGGACTTGTGTACTAAGTCTGAGAGCATGCCTAATTACTCACCAAGAATATATGAAGAAAGGAAATGTTGTCTTTGAAGAGATAAAATGAGACTGATATATAACATCTCAAAGGACTTCTGATGAATGAATTTGATTGGGGTCAGGCATAGGAAATATAGGGGAGAATAACATGGTAGTCAGATGAGCAGAAATCACATATTGGAGGGCTGAGTATGCCATAGCAATGTGTTATTTGATCTACATTATATAAAGAACTAGAGGCCTGGTGCATGAATTTTATTCACAAGGATGTGTGTCCCTCATCCCAGCCTGCACCCTCTCTAATCTGGGACATTCCTTTCATAATCCAGGACTGCTGGCTCCCAACTGCTCACCTGCCTGCCTGCCTGATTGCCCCTAACTGCTTCTGCCTGCCAGCCTGATCACCCCCTAACCATTCCTCTCCCAGCCTGATCAATACCTAACTGCTCTCCTACCAGCCTGATTACCCCTAACTGCCCTCCCCCGCTGGCATGGTCACCCCCAACTGCCCTCCCCTGCTGGCCATTTTCTGGTGACCATCTTGTGTCAACATGGAGGCAGCCATCTTTAACCACATGGGAGTGGCCATCTTGTGTGTTGGAATGATGGTCAATTTGCATATTACTTCTTTATTATATAGTATAGTAGTGAGACAGTTGCATGTTATAGTCAGGCATCTGGTACTCCTAGACTTGAATTTTAGGAAGGTTACCCTGTGAAGAATGAATTGGAATTCTTGAGATGGAGCTAATGCAGCTAGGAGACAGCTGCTATTATAAGCAGAGAGATGATACTGACCTGAACTAAAGCAGAGGCAGATGACTAGTGAGTGAAGGAGTGAGTGACAAGTATGGGAAAGCTAAATAGGGTGATTTATAAGACCCAGTTGACTATTATATATAGAAGTTGAGGAAAATAGTACAGTCAATGATGATTTATTTTTATGTATTTGACTGAAAGCATAATAATTTAATCAATAGAAAAAATGTAGTATAGTTTGGATATTATAATAATACTGAAGGCCTGATGCATGAAGATTCATGAAAGAATAGCTTTACTTTCCCTGGCTGTTGGCACCGGCTTACCTCCAGCACCTGGGACCCGGGCCTTCAATCTGGCCACTGCCTTCTGCCTTCACTCAAGCTCTGCTGCACTCCTGTAACTCCCTCCCTCCACTCCCTGCCCCTGCACTCATGATGGGCATCCTGCTCTGCCCTGGCTGCTCGATGCCTGCACGCGCATGCTTCCCAGAGGCCCAAAATGGCCGGGGTCAGGTGAAATGCCTGTGTCATTGCTATGGTGATGACACAAGCATCCCACTCCAGCAGCCATCATATTTGTCATGTCAATTTGCATATTCCTTCCTTATTGGCTGTGGGCACCACCATCTTTGTCATGGAGTAATGGTCAATTTGAATATTCCATCTTTATTAGATAGGAAGAGATATATATTTCATAAAAGTACATAAATATAACCTAAAATCTTAATGACAAATGAAATAATTTTATTGTTCACACTACATGTCTGCAAGGTATTAGTTCAGCTGCTCTGAAGACCATTTATAGAGCTCATGTCTGTTCTATGTAGACCAGAGGCTACCTGGAACATGTATGTGTCATGGAAAATGCAAGAGTCCAGGAGAAGAAGCAGAAACATGCAGGATCTCTTATGGTTTATAGGTACATAGACAGATGCTATCTTTTTCATCTATAGGTCATTAGTCAAAGTGAGTAAAATAGTCAAATCCAACATCAATAGGGCAGTAACACACATACACTGCTCATACCAGGAAGCACTACATAGTCATATGAAAAAGGTCGTGGATAGACAACTCAAATATATAGAAGGAAGTGAGGAATTGGGAACAATGACCCAATTGACTACAATAGTCATGTTGGTACATTAAATATAAGAGTATCTATGAGTAGACCTAAAGGAAGAAACACTAGAAATTTTCACACTGGGTATATTTCTTGCCACAAAACTTCACTACTTCTACTTCATGTTACTTTGAAATCATTGTTTTATGAAGCTTCCTATATCAAATTCAAATTGCATTAATTTTGGGGCTACTTCATGTCAAAAAAGATATATATATATATATATATATATATATATATATATATATGGTATGCTAAGTGCCCCTTCCTCACTCCAATCAGTTACTATGATGCACACTGACTACCAGGGGGCAGACGCTCAATGCAGGATCTGCCAAGATGCAGTGACTTGGCAGTAGCAGTTCTCAGGTGACACAACCTGAAACCAGAGAGGAGGGAGTCCAATTCCTTGCACAATTCCACCTCCAGCCGTGGGTTATGTTGTTGCTGGGGCACTGTTGGCTGAATCTGGTTTACTGCACACTTGCATTTGCATTCCACACCCTATATGACAGCAACTTTGCAGAGTGCCCTCTTGCACTCTGGGACCCCTCGGGGGATATCAAAGAGCTGAACTCAGCTAGATTCCCCACAGGCCAGGCGAAGAGGCCCCACCTGCTTGAGGGACCCCATTCACTCCACAGATGCCTTTCAAGCCAGGTTGCCACCCCAGGTGCAGCTGGCCAGGGAGGGACCACAGGAAGTTGGCTCCAGGGTGTGTCCAGCCCATCTGGCCCAATCCTGCCCCCTGGCCACCTTCTAATTAATTTCCCTTCAATGTGCAGGAACCTGTGCACTGGGTCACTATTAATAAATAAGTAAATAAAAAAAACAACAACAAGCCAACCTTCTCCAATATGGACATGCCAACAATGGCAGGTGTAGATGAAAGTTGGTACCTCACAGTCTCAAAGGTTATTTGCCAATAACAACCTTTTCCTTGGGAAATCAATACCACTTAGGTTTCAAGGTCCTACTGTTTTTCTAAGTCTCAAATTTGGACTCACAACTGTTCTCTTACTGCCTGCAAACATGACCATCACCATGAAGAATGAGGCAGACAAAACTTCTGTAAGAGTTCAGGTATGACTAAAGGTAAACAGCCCAAGAAAGTATCAAGATAAATCTAACCCCTCTGCATTTTATGATCTAGGAAAGGGACCCTTCTACTTGGCTCCTAGATCTCCCTCTACTCAGCAAAGGTGGTAATATATAGGTTTACCTGAGAGTTCATCAAATCCAGTTGAAATTCAGAGCCAAGAGTAGGGACCCAGAGGTTTTTCAGTCAAACCTCTTTGACCGGCAGAAGTGGGGCTTCCCAAAGATATCCATAGCTCAATGTGAGAACCTCTAAATAGATTACATGGCAGTTGGGAATTAAGTGTAGAAATGTAAGTAATTTTACTAATCAGCTGATTGAAAATTAAGATTATCCCATAGCATCTAGATGGGCTCAATGTCATCACCATGGAAGAGAGAGACAGAAGCAGAGAGCAGAGTCAGAGGAATTTGACATGGCTGTGTTGCTGGCTTTGAAGTTGGATGGAATGGTCACCAACTCAGCTTGCCTCTAGAACCAGACTCTGCCTTAGAACCTTGAGAAGGGTGCATCCCTGCGGCACCTTGATTGGAGCCAGTGAGACCCATGTCAGACATCTTTCCTCCAGAACTGTCAGGTAATAAATGTCTGTGATGTTCAGCCTGCTAAATGTGTGGTAATTTGTTACAGCAGCAATCGGAAATGAATGCAGCCTCCAAATATTTTGCAGGGGATCAATACCAGAAATACCAAACCCCTTTCAGAAAAAGCTCTCCAACAGAACATTACGTTCGCCCTGCGGACAATCACACCAGAATGCAATGAGATCATTCCCTTTCTCAGAAAGAGACAGCCAACAAACTAATAGGATTTCCCCCCTTACACCATTTAGCATCCATCCCCCCAGAAACTCCACAAAAATACTGACACTCTGGGGCAAAAACAACAACAACAATGACATCCACATATTGGCTCGTCTCTGGAAATACGGCATTTGTCCCCTCTGGGAGGGAGATAGGTTTTATGAGGGGGAAAATTCAATATTCTTTTTTAAAAAAGGTACAAAGGTAACTTACTGTATTATCCTGGGATTGTAAATTGTCCCTAGTTAAAGAAAGAAAGAAAGAAAGAAAGAAAGGAAGAAAGAAAGAATAAGTTGCTTTTTTGTATGTATCACAGGGTACAGATCTACACTCTATGCTTGGTAGTAATGTTTATGCCACCACTTCAATATCATCAATATTCTTGTCTCATTCCAATGTCAAAGAGCTCAGGTTAACTGCCATTTCATTTCTGCCTCTCTGGAGTCTGACAATCAGGCCCGGCATAGAATTCCCACTGCATAATTATGGCCGGATTAATTAATTAGCATTAAATGCTTGTTGAATTGACCCACAGCATTTCCTGATTTATAAACAGGTCTGAGAATGAGCTTTTGCAGACCAGATCCTTTTAAAAGATAGGCCAGCATAATAGAGAAGCCGGGTAGTAATATTAATATATTCACCATGTTAAATTGCTGGAAAAATGAAAGACAATTACTAAAGGGAGAAAAAAAAATATCTGTGGGCACAATTGTAAGAGCAGGATGATTTATCCCAGAATATATTAAAATTGACTGGCAATAAGAGTTTACATAGAACATTTGGTTACTTTTAACTCATTTTCTCATTTTAATTCATTTCCATTATTCTAGAATAGCTTTTCAGTGTCTTCCTCCCTTGCTTTAGAATTATGCAATGTAAATGAATTTAATCAATATGCTCAGAGGACTAATTAGTTATAGATACATTCAGGACATTCAAAACTAAAAGTACAGCAATTACAAAAGAGAACATACTAAAAGCGATATTCCAGGAGTGTTATTAGGGGATATAAAAGCCATTTAAAACAAACAGGCTTTTTGGCAGTGGAATACTCAAGGGTTTCATCTTATATTACTATTTGGTTGGACTAAGTTAAATATTCCAAGTAAAATAATGACTTGGCTGATATAATACCCCCCCCCCCCCCCCCGCCCAAGTTCTCATTTGCTATTTCCAGTCCTTGACTGTTTCAGGATCTATAAGACTTACAGTAAAGCACTGGATGGTAAAAAAAAAAAAAAAAAAAAAAAAGAGAAGAAGAAGAAAAAGAACAAGGAATAGTGGCTTGGCAAACAAGGAGCAGCTGGACGTGAATCTATGAATAATACTATTGTGGCTTAAACATTTACATAAAATGAATGCAATTTAATTCTTTTGGATTAAACAAAAACATTTCTGACTTTATACGCTGGCTGCTGCTCCACACTCTCTTAAGTCTACAGCCCCACACAATGAGATAAAAGTAAGACGTGCACATATTTTGGAAAGCAATACATATTCTTTGTGCTCATAGGCAACACATGAATAAACCCATCAAAGATTACAGTAGCAGAGACCAGGGCTGGTATTTTCTTTTCACTGAGGTCCCAGCTGTCCAGCAACCAGTGGCTCACAATAGGTCACAGCAGGATGCAAACAGCTGGGGTTCCAATGGGAGGGAGGGTGCCAGATTGAAACACCTTAGATTTGGGTGGCGGAGGGGTAGTGGGGGCGGGGGGAGAAGAGGTGGTCTGTAGATGTCCCTGGTGTCTGAGAACTGGCAGTGTAGCTAGAAGATGTGGAACCACATCAGCTGCAGAAATGGCAGCGGAATGTGAAACGAAGGGTTGGTTGTGTCATTGGACAGGATTCTCACATGTGGCTTAAACCGTGTTGAGCACGTTACAGAAAGGCATTAGATGGCACTCGGTGTGTTGTGTGTGTGTGTGTGTGTGTGTGTGTGTGTGTGCGCAATCACCTTGGCTCTTGCCTAGATCAGTTTGAAATTTGTGCGGGTATTTTAGCTTCTCTTAGCCTCATGAGAACACTGAAAACTAATTCTCAGAGCTAGATTTTGCCAGAACCTGGAAAGATTTTCTAATTATAGCAGTGACCTAAGAAACACAGCTGGTTGCCAATGCATATTTGCCATCAGAAATGGAGTAAACCTGCTGGGAGAGAAGATGGGGGAAAGATATGCTATTTCTCCTCCATTTCTTTGCCCTTGTCTCAGAGACTGAAGAACTGTATGTGTTATTATTTTTTTTTTTGAAAAAATAGAGTATACTTCTTTTCACCCATGCTCTTGTTCTAAGATTATTTAGTGACTTCCATTAAAATAAATCAGGATAGGATGAAAGGAACGAACTGTTTAGCTTATTGCATCCTTAAAATGTCCATTTTCAGAAAAAAAAATGGTGAGGCAAAAAATGAAAGCATTCTAGAAGTAGTGTAAGCTGTTGAGTATAATTTAGGAAATTTATGTTTTCTCTGTGTACAAAATTTGGAAGTGCAGATGGAAATGATTCCACATTTATTCAGAAAGTCTCCTTTAAATAAATTTATCTTCCCCCAGTTTTATTGAGCTAGAAGGACATGCAACATTGTTTAAAGTGTGATGAATTGAAACATATATATTGAGAAATGTCTACCACACTAAGGTTAGTTAACACGTTCTTTACCTCACATAATTACCACTTGGTTGTTGCTATGGTGAGAACATTTAAGATCTCCTCTCCTAGCAACTTCCAAGTGTACTGTAGTCAGCATGCTGTGCATTGGATCCTCCGAGCTTATTCCTCTGGAACAGGATGTTTTCACACTTTCTCCAGCATGTTCTCCTTTTCCCCACCTCCCAGCTGCTGGCAGCCATAAACCCAAGGTCTGCGTCCGTGAGTTTGGCTGTTTTAGCTTTCCCATACAAGTCAGGTCATACAATTTCTGGATGATCATACAATTTCCACTCAAAATACTGCCTCCTTTTATTCATGTTACAAATATCAGGTTTTTCTTATTTTTTTAAAAAAATTCTTATTTTATTGACTTTAGAGAGGAAGGAAGAGGGAGAGAGAGAGAGAGAAATATCAATGATGACAGAGAATCATTGATCGGCTGCCTCCTGCACACCCCATACTGGAGATCACCATCCAAGCATGGACCCTGAGCAGGAATCAAACCATGACCTCCTGGTTCTTAGGCTGATGCTCAACCACTGAGCCACACCTGACTGGGCAGGATCTCTTATTTGTTATTGCTGAATAGCATCCTATTGTGTGTGTGTCTGTGTGTATCACCTATATTTTCTGTCCCCATTTTCTGTTGGTGAACATTGAGGTTGCTTCCAAGTCTTACTTATTGTGAGCGATGCTCCAGTGAGCATGGGGGAGCAGACACCCTTTCAATAGCTTGCCTTCATTGCCCTCAGAGAAATATCCAGATGTGGGATTGCTGAATTATGTTGTTCTACTTTTTAACATGTCTGGGGGACCTCCACACTCTTTTCCATAGTGTCTAATATATATTCCCATCAACATTACACAAGAGTTCTCTTTCCTCCACAGCCTTGTCAATATTTAATGTCATTTGTCTTTTCTAACAAGTACAGGTTGTATTTCATTGTGTTTTCCATCTGCACTTCCCTGAGATTATGATGCTGGGCACTTTTTTGGGTCTTTTTTTTTTTTGGATATTTGTATGTCTTTGGGAAAATGTCTATTTAAGTACTTTACCCATTTTTTTAATTACTTGCTATTTTGCTATTGAATTATATGAGTTTCTTATATGTTGTAGGTATTAACCCCTTTTCAGGTATAACATGGCATTGTATCTGATACAGGATTATATCAGATATAATATACAAATATTTTTCACATGGCATAGGCTGCCTTATCATTTTGGTCATTATTTATTTTGCACTGCTTATTAGTTTGACGCAGTCCCACTTATTTTAGCTTTTATAGCTTATGCCTTTGTCATCAAGAAGATTTTGCCATACGTTTTCTTATAGGAATTTTATGATTTCAGGTATTATTTTTAAGTCCCTAATCCATTTTGAGTTAAGTTTTGGTAACAGTGTAAGATATAGAACTTTTGTATTTAACTCATTCTTTTGCACGGGAATAGTCAGTTTTCCCAACATGACTTGTTACAAAGCTAACCTTTCCCCATTGAGTATTCTTGATGCCTTTGTCAAATATTAGTTACCTAGCAATGCATGGATTTATTTCTAGGTTCTCAATTTTGTTTCATTGGTCAATGTGTCTGTTTTTTTTATGCTAGTACCATGGTTGGCAAACTGCGGCTCTTTGGCCCCTTGAGTGTGGCTCTTCCACAAAATACCATGGCCTGGGCAAGTCTATTTTAAAGAAGTGGCATTAGAAGTTTAAGTTTTAAAAATTTGGCTTTCAAAAGAAATTGCAATCTTTGTACTGTTGATATTTGGCTCTGTTGACTAATGAGTTTGCCGACCACTGTCTGTGTTTTTCTTTTTTAATTGTAACTTTGTAATGTACTAGTAGTTTAAAATTAGGAAGTGTGAGGGAACCAAGATGGCGGCTTAGGTAAAACACCTATCTTGCCGTCATGCTCAACAATTTTAATACTACAACTTAACGAAAGAACAAATACCTTCCAGAATCACCAGAAAGCTGGCCGAGTGAAAACTCCACAAATAAAAGTGAAGATAAGACACTGTGACTCAGAGGAGCGGTGGCAGACAGCGTTGAAAGATTCGCGTGGAGAGAGGTTTGGAGCACGCGCCAGGGGAGAGGGCGGGCAGCTGAAAACCGGCCAGTTTTCTCGAACAGAGAGACAAAGACGTCCCACTGGACTGATTCTCCAGCTTTGGGCGAAGTCTAGGGAACCCACTATCACACAGGGTGAAAACTGGACAGTGGGAGGGCACGCCAAAGCTCGGGTGCTGCCAGGTCTGCCGGCTTGTGGAGAAGGCAGCTTGCACGAACAGCTCGGCTGCGGGACTGCGCAGAGAGTGCTCTGCGACTTGCTTTCTCATTTGGGAAACAGTCAGACTGCTTTGTTTTATGACCCTGGGTGAGACATTGGGCATGCAAAGTCATTTGGGGAGAGTCTGAATTCCCCGGCAGCTGGTGGAGCTCGGCAGCAGCTATCGCTCAGAGGTGCTGGCGGCCATTGCCCCTGGCACAGAGTCCCCGGGGCTGCATAGGGCAGAGCTAACGCTGTCTGCTTGGCCCGGAGACTCCGCCCATCCAACCTGAGCACAGCTGAGCTTCACAGATAATTGGCCTGGAGGTCAACAGTCCAAGTGCTAACAACGATTAACTGAGCTTAACTTCAGCAAGACTGTGCAACCCATATCCACCTCAGGTAACTGGGGAGGCTGAGCCACTGTTCCTAGTAGGAAGTCTACCACACAAAGCTAATTGACCAACTCAGGGAAGCAGCCACCATGCAGAGACATGGAAAGAAATCAGATGTGAAAGAAATGGAGGAAAAAAAACGACTGGACATGGAATTCAAAACCACGGTTATAGGGTTTTTTAAGAGGCTCCAACAAAAGGTCGAGACCTATAAGGAAATAAGCAAGACCACAAAGGAAATGATCAAGACCAACGTGGAAATGAATGAGTCCTATAAGGAAATGAACAAGACCCTCAAGGATATGAACGAGACCTGCAAGGAAATGATCAAGACCAACGTGGAAATGAATGAGTCCTACAAGGAAATGAAGGAGACCCTCAAGGATATAAAGGAGACTCTCAAGGATATGAAAAAGGACCAACCAGAAATTAAGCATACACTGACTGAAATAAAAAATATTATACAAAGACCTAAAAGTGCTCTGGAGCACCCCAAGAACCAAGTTAAAGATTTGAAATACAAAGAGATAAAATCCACTCAGCTGAAAAAGCAAGAAACCAAAAGAATCCAAAAAATTGAAGATAGTGTAAGGGGCCTCTGGGACAACCTCAAACATACCAACATCCGAATTATAGGGGTGCCAGAAAAAGAGAGAGACCAAGACAATGAAAACCTATTTGAAGAAATAGTGACCGAAAACTTCTCACACCTGGTGAAAGAAATTGACTTAGGAGTCCAAGAAGTGCACCGAACCCCAATATATAGGAACCCTAAGAGGACCACACCAAGGCACATCATAATTAAAATGCCAAGAGCAAAAGACAAAGAGAGAATATTAAAAGCACCAAGAGAGAAACAGTTGGTTACCTATAAGGGAGCACCCATACGATTGTCAGCGGATTTCTCAACAGAAATGATGCAGGCCAGACGGGAGTGGCAAGAAATATTCAAAGTGATGAACAGCAAGAATCTACAACCAATATTACTCTATCCAGCAAAGCTATCATTCAGAATTGAAGGTCAGATGAAGTGCTTCGCAGATAAGAAAAAGCTAAAGGAATTCATCACCACCAAACCAATATTATATGAAATATTGAAAGATATTCTTTAAGAAGAGGAAGAAGAAAAAGATAAAACTGTAAATTAGGAACAACAAATACACATCTATCAACAAATGAATCTAAAAATCAAGTGAATTAATAAGCTGATGAACAGGATAAACTGGTGAATGTAACAGAATCGCGGACATAGAGAGGGAATGGACTGACAACTCTTGGGGAGAAAGGGGGTGTGGGAAGTGCAGCAAGAGACTGGACAAAAATCATGCAACTATGTAAGAGGACAGTGAAGCGGGGTGAGGGCAGAGGGTGGGATGGGTACCAGGTGGAGTGGAACTATATAGGGTGAAAAAAAAAAGGGGAACAATGTAATTAATAAACTGAACAATAAAGATAAAAAAAATAAAATAAATAAAAAAAATAAAATAAAATTAGGAAGTGTGATGCCTCCTATTTTGTTCTTTTTAAAAAAATTTTAAATGTTCATTTACATATTATAATGATTTTTTTTCTATATCGATTAAGGTATTACATATGTGTCCTTATCCCCCAATATCCCCCCACCCCCACTCATGCCCTCACCCTCCTGGTGTCGGTGTCCATTGGTTAGGCTTATATGCATACAAGTCCTTTTGTTGATCTTTCCCCCTTACCCACACCCAATTTTGTTATTTCTCAGGATTTCTTTGGCCATTTGCAGTCTTTTGGGTTCCATATGAATTTTAGGATAGTTTTTAATTTCTATTTCCAAAGTATTTTATTGCTTTTGATGCTATTGTAAATGAAATTGTTTATTTATTTTTCATATAGTTAATTATTAGAGTATAGACATTCATCTCATTTTTGTGTTGATTTTGTATCCTGCCACTTTTACTAAATTCATTAGTTCTAAAAGTTATTTGGTGAAATATTTAGAATTTTCTATATATAAAGTTGTGTCATTCATTTCTATATATAAAGTTGTGTGATTATTCTCAGGTTTTTGTTCAACTGGGTTACTGAAAGCAGACATTTAAGCTGCCCTGGAATTATTTTGTTTGTTGATAGCTAATTATTTATCTTTGTGGGGGGCAGAGGCTGAATCTCCTACTCTGCTATATTGGTAAATTTCTTCATGCTGATGACCATAGGACCATCTTTTCAATGGGACCCTCCTGGAATTATAAATCTGAAAAAGAGATTATACCTACAACCCCAGCAGACAGCAAGGCTGATAAGTTCTACTCCATGCCCCTACTGTTCCAGGGAAGTATTTCACAGACAATATCTCAATGGATCACCTATCGATTTAGCAAAGCTACAGGTCTTGAGGCAGAGCCTAGGATCATTCTGATAAGCCCCACACCCTTGTTGCTGAAGACCATACTTCATTGTGAAGAGCCACACAAACTTAGATGGACTGCCTTAGGATGAATCAACAGAAAAAAAATAAAAAAGAGGAGAAGGGGATATAACACAAAATATTGTTGGAAAAAAGACATAATACATGAAAAATACTTAATTTATTTTAGAAAAAAAATGTAGAAATTTTAAAAAGTTAAGAAGTCAGAAAGGAAGAAAAGAAGATAAGGAGAAGAAAAGAAGAGAGGATTTGAGGAAAATGACATGAAAAAGGCCAAGGAAAAATATAGTCTGGAAGGAATAAAGGAAAACCCATGGAAAATTGTACCTCTTGAGTGTTTCAAAAAGATTAGAATTTGTTAAGATTTAATCTAAAATGAGTAAATCAGTACTTCACAATAAGATGCTAAAATGAGAAAATGGGTTGAAAATACTGACTGCAAAACAGAAGAAATGAACAGAAAATACTATTACAGAATACTATTAGGCACTTCAAGGAATAGAATGGCCACAACTGAAAATGGAAAAAGAAGCAGGATGTGAAGCGGAGCCAGCCTAGATTTGAAACCTAACTCAACCACTTTCTAGCCACATGGCCTTGGTCAGTTACCTAAGGTTTCCAAGTCTCCATTTCCTTGTCTGGATAATGGCAATAAGAATAGCAACTTCTTTATTCATTATTTGGGATCATTTTAAATCAAGATCCCTGAAGGCATTTCTGAAAGGGTAACTATAACGTTAAGTCAATCCCTGTCACTGATTGGCTTGTATCTTTCAATAGTTTCTCATCTTCCTTTCCCATTCTACAGTTCACTTGCTCATTCTGCTTCAGCCACACTCTTCCCACTGTGGCCCCAACTCAGAGCCTTTACGGGGATTATTCCATGTGCCTGACATATGCTTCTCCTGTTGCACTCATGGTTCCCTCACTCATTGTTCTGTCTTTACACAGAGCTTACATATTCACGGATGCCCATTCCCTCTAAAATTGCAATTGAAATAATTTTTCCAATGCTACGGTTCTTCCATCTTTGCTTTGAGGACCCTCTGCATCTCATGTACCTTGATACATTAGCATACACATTAGCATAGCGTGTACTTGTTTATCATCTGTTCCCCTCTCACTAGTTCTATGAGGTTGGGACTTTGGCTATTTGGGTCACTGCTATATTTATGGAACCTAAACAATACATGACAGGTGATAAGTATTTGTTGAAATAATAAAGTTATTAATGCATAAAGTTAGCATTAGGATTTAAAATGAGATAAGGCCAAATTTTGTGACTTACATATATACATCTATACATACGCACATATTTATTGACGATCAAACACAATTTACTTGATACTCTATATCCATCATTTGGTCTAATTATAACAGCAAACGTGATATCAGGTTTATTGTTCCTATTTTTTCAGGTCTAGAAAGTATGCTTTAGAAAAATTAAGTGACATAGACTGAGGTGCACAGCTAATAACAATGCTTAGATCTGGGGCTATGTGATTCCTGCTCATTCGGTTCATCATAATGCCTTGCCTGATACATATATTTACATTTAACCTAAAAATGAGTTAATACATCCACTCAAAGACTCTATAAATTAAGTCAGGCCAGTTCACATAAACAATAGGCACCCATTTGCTGAATACCTGCTCAGAAAAGCTCTTGACCCGAGATTGAATTCTCTGGTCATAACTTTCTTCACAAGCTTACTTTCATCATAAGTACCTAAATAATTATAAAATAAAGCAAAAGTTGTCTTATTTATTCTTTTAAAAGAAATGTGTTATACATCAGCAGTTGACATTTTCATGTAAATCGTGTAAAAGTAATAGTTCTGCAGAAAGATTTAATTTTTATCAATTTTTCAGCATATTAAGACTTCTGGAATCTTCACTGTGATTTGATTTGGGCCCTGGCTCAGTGACAGGACAGGTTTAACGACCATGTGTCAGTATTCCAAGAGCCTCCTGTTTAACAGAAGAGCACTGTTCCCTGGAAAACTCCAGTCACCTCTCATCCACTGACCTTTCCCCTGGAAACATTCATCACTGGTGACACTGACTGATGAGCAGCGTGATCCCCTGACCTCCAATTTATTCATGTTGATGGTCTTGACACTCCTCATAGTCTCCCAGGCTCCACCAGCTGCCTAATATCATCAGTGGACCTTTACTTCCCAGAAATACTTTCTATTTCCTCACCATCTGACAGTATTACTTTCTCCTCCATCCAGAATGAACTGTCACTTTTTTTCTTCTTCACTTATTGCTTTTCAAAACCTTTAGACTCCCCTCCACCCCCACTGACATTTCTAGGTCTCTCATTTAGTTACCTACAGCTTGTCTGTCTTAGGGATTATTTTCTGAGCAAGGGACTACTCTTCCTGGTAGAAATTCTCATCAGCTGTGATAAAGAGACATCTCAATCTAATTAGACCCCTTTCATCTTTAGATTACAATGACCATTTTCATGACCTTCCTTACTAATGACTACTGTTATTAACCCTATTTCCCTTCCTTAAGAATATTCAGCAATTTATGCTGCTAATAAATATATTACTACTAGTAGCCCGGTGCATGAAATTCATGCACATTGAAAGGGTATTAATTAGAGGAAATATTTTAATAGTGCTATTTGCCCTTTCTCTATAATAAAAGTGTGACAGATAAAAGGTAATGAGTACAATGTATATGAAAATAATACATAATTTCATTAATAAATAAATAATAACATAATGATATAGCAACAATAACAAACTCATGATATAAAAACAACATTGATGCAAATAATGACTGATAAAGTGATTAAACTTATTCTAATATCTCCCTGTATATCACATTAACAGTGAAAACACTTTCAGAATGCTTGACTAATTTCCCTTGGGATAAATAAAGTATTCACAACTTTAACTTTAACATCACATGCTCTTCAAACTCAAGAGAAAGCAACATATAACTGACCATCTGCGAAAACGGGTTCAGGTAGGAATATTCCTACTCTGTCTAGAGTTTATCCTTGTGATTTATTAATAGTCATTACCAATGCAGGCATCACGGGAAACTGTCGTCGAATTAATTTAAATGGGAGGCCAGTGTCAGATGTGGACAAATCAATTCTTGGAATCAGAACAACCTCTTCCTCTGCAGATCCTATTAATACTTCAGCTTCGATAATGTTAGGTAGTAATCTTTTAAGGATAAATCTGGTACCATTACAAAGACCCCATTTACTATTAAGATTTCTCAATAGTGTGATGGTTGCACCCACTTTCTATTTGCATTTATGACACGGCATTCCTGAAGGAGTAATACTATTAAGAAATTCAATGGGAAATTTTTTCTTTTCAGGATCATCTGTTGAGTCAATGGAATCATCACTCAAATAGGTGTGAAGATCTCCATCAAGTGTATCGAAAATTTCTTCATTTAATTTTTGAACATGCTCATTTTTTGGACAAAGAATTGCACGTTTAGATATATTTTTAATATTATCTATAAAAGATATACTATTTCCAAAGGTGGCTTCAATAATAGATCCATTACAAATCATTTTATGGGGAATTTCAATAATATCCATTCTTAAATGAAAACTGCTATCAAGTTTGCCATCTCCAAGTTTTACTAAACATTCACTATAAGCAGAATCCTCTAATCTCATATTTTTTAAGAGAAAACTTTCTGAAACATCTCCAAACATCACAGTACTTTAAACTCGTTTGTACTATGGCCAATCGCATAGCATGGGGCACGATACTGACACGTTGTCAAAAATCCCCTCCAAGAAGGAGAACTTTTCCACCAAATGCAACATTCAAATTCATAATTTCTCTTAGTAATCTGTCTATGGCATTTAGAGCATGACTGGATGCCATGGTGCATTAATCAATAATAAGAAGTTGGGCCTTTTTAATGGTTTTAGCAACTTCACCACACGCAGCAGTGGCCACCAGGGTCTCTGCATGCTCCAGAGGCCAGCAGCCAACCCTGTGGTGGGTGCCAGGCTGGGGGCATAGACCCAAACTGCTGCTTGTCTTCAGATCCCACCCCCAGCAGCTTGGCTGCTGCACCCATAGTCCCACAGTGGCTGGAGGTGTTCTGGGACACCTGCCACTTGGGGCCTAAGTACAGCGCTGAGCTGGGGAGTAGGCAGGGACACCTGAGCCCTACAAGGAAGTGGCCACCAAGTGGCAGTGGCCACCAGCTAGCCCTATCATGGGTGCCGGGCTAGGGGCATGGACCTGAAGCGCTGCTTGCAAGCAGCTGGGGTTGGGGTGGGAACATCCCTGTCTCCAGAGGCCAGCAGTCAGCCCTGTTGTGGGCGCCGGGCTAGGGGACATGTAGGGACCCTTGGGCCGCACATGGCAACAGACTCCAGGGTCTCCACATGCTCCAGAGGCCAACAGCCAACCCTGTCGTGGGCGCTGGGCTGGGAATGTGGACCCAAACTGCTGCTTGGCTTCAGAGCTCATGACTGGACACAGCCCCGCCTTGCACTCATTACCCAAGGTGCCCCAGGCACTCATTTACATGTCCCATGAGACAGGGAAACCCGGCAGCTCAGTCGCAGCCTAACTATCAGAGTACCCAACATGTGAACCTCGTGAGGGGATCTTGTGACATCAAATTCCCCTAACCATCCTGAGGTCACCACAAGAGGATGTGACTCAGTCATAGTAACTGAAAAGGCGGGATCTCACCAGCCCTTAAATACCGTGTGGGCAGAGCTTATAATGTGCTTGCTTTGGCAGCACATATGCTAAAATTGGAATGACTCAGAGGCATTCCAAATTTTGCATCCAGCTCTCGTGCAATAGGCCTTCCTTCCCCTGACTGCCCGGCACCACAGTCTCCCTCTTCACATCTGCCGCAGCCATGCCCCCCACTCCAGATTGGCTGGTAGAGTAGCAAAGGTATGGTCAAATTTGCATGTTTCTCTTTTATTATATAGAATTAGTAATAATAACTACAATTAATTTATTTGCTATTTTTCAAAAAAGAATGAATAAACAACTTTAATATTCATAGTAATCAAATGCCGTTTTAAACACTTATCATGTGTTAGAAAAGAATGGTAATAATGATGATTATGATGATAAATAATAATAATGAAAGCTACTTATCTCTTGTGCCAGTCTATATTTTATGTGCTTTATATACAGAGTAGTGGCCCAGTGCAGGAAATTCATGCACAGGGGTGGGTGTTTGTGTGTCTCTCAGCCCAGCCTGCACCCTCTCCAATCTGGGACCCCTCAAGTGATGTCTGACTGCCCATTTAGGCCTGTTCTTAGTGGGATCAAATTGAAATAGGTAGTCCCTCTCACAATCCAGGACTGCTGGCTCCTAACTGCTTGCCTGCCTGCTTGCCTGATTGCCCCTAACTGCTTCTGCCTGCCAACCTGATCACCCACTAACCACTCCTCTGCCAGCCTGGTCACCTCTAACTGCCCTCCCCTGAAGGCCTGGTTGCCCATAACTGTTGTCCCCTGAAAGCCTGGTCATCCCCAACTGCCCTCCTCTGCCGGCCCAGTCACCCTTCACTCCTCCCCATTGGCCTGATGACCCACAACTGCCCTCCCCTGCTGGACTGGTCCCCCCTACTGCCCTCCCTTGCTGGCCTGGTTTCCCCAAACTGCCCTCCTCTGCTGGCCTGGTCATCCCTAACTGCCCACAACTGCCCTCCCCAAGAGGTCATCTTGTGTCCACAGGGGTGCATCCATCTTTGACCACATGGGGATAGCCATCTTGTGTCTTGGAGTGATGGTCAATTTGCATATTATTCTTTTATTAGATAGGATAAGGCGATTAAAAATTGGAGAGTTGATGTATTTTTCTTGAGTCAATGGAAGTGATTCCAAGCAATTCTGTTTGCCATCTGAGTTCTTGTTTGGTGGCATGTGAGTGTCCAGAGCATGAATCAATAAGGAAACCTTTATCAGCAGTAGTAACTGGTGGGTAGTTTGATCAAAATCTCATTGCAATTAGGCATATAATTGCCTCACCTTTCCTTTATATAGACGGGAGATTTCTTAGCAGTGGGCGCTCTATGTTATCTGACCGTCTAGCCCAGTGGTCAGCAAACCTCGGCTCAAGAGCCACATACAGCTCTTTGGCCCCTTGAGTGTGGCTCTTCCACAAAATACCATGGCCTGGGCAAGTCTATTTTGAAGAAGTGGCATTAGAAAAAGTTTAAGTTTAAAAAACTTGGCTCTCAAAAGAAATTCCAATTGTTGCACTGTTGATATTTGGCTCTGTTCACTAATGAGTTTGCCAATCACTGATCTAGCCTATACACTCTCAAAAACTACTTGTTGAATAAACTGAACTTAACGAAGGGAAACTTAGAGAGGTTTCTGAGGCTTGACCAGCCTCCCAGGGCTGGTTGGTGGATGAGCCAAGACCCAGTGGCCTGATTTGTGCTCTGAAGCTCCTCCCACAGTGATGAATTTACAGATGAAGGATTAAAGTAGGAAGTGGAAAATATGCTTGTGTGGTAGCTTTACAATGATCCATACAAATCAGTATATGGTCTCCTAATTCCACTCCAATCTTTATTTCTTTACTATTCTACAGTTCATTACTAAATATGACATTCATTCTTTATTCATAGAATACATATCATTTTCCATCTACATGTTGTATTCTCCTTCAAAATATTTTACCATAGCTTATTAATCATGAAAAAATATAAAAACACATTGATATGTTTGGAAAATATGGTTCATTTAAGTGTATATTTTGAAGGACAATAAATCTTAAGAGTCTTCCATAATTTTGTAAAAAAACAACTTCCCCCTTAAATATTTTTTTCTATTTGTAATGGGTGAAAAATATGAGTTTGTCATGTATGCCAAAGATGCCTATACTCTCTTGTGTAATTACTGCTGATCACACTGTGAAACAGACACTGGTTGCTTTGTATTCCCCACAAGAATTTAATTATATCAATGATTATTCTACATCTTTGAGTTGGAAGAAAGATAATTAAGTACTGGATGTTCCACATTGTTTTTATCCATTGTAAAGCACAAATGCTTTGTCTTAAAATATTTTTTAAGTACTTGACTATTAGAATATGGCAAAAATTCCCATTTATCAAACCTCATTTTTCATGACTTTTTATTAAGCCCTATTATATTCATGCTTTTACAATATATGTTGCTTATCTTGATCCAGTCAATTAATAGTTATCACATCAATCACATTGCTAACAGCAATAGCTTTGTGTCCTGATAATGTTTCGCTTTTTTTTCCTTTAAGAATTTCCTAGGAGCCATCAGCAAAATGGCAGTATAGAAATTTCTAGCACCTGTCTACACTCCCTCTCCCCACCCTCCCCCCGCAATATCAATTTAACACATGAAAATCCATTCACAACAGCTAAGAATTCCAGTGTTGGATTAAAGCACCAAGGTAACACACAGAAACAAGAAAATATGCATTTAGGAAGTTACAAAAGACAGATTTATATTACCCTGCTTATCCCCCAACCCCAAGCTCAGGCAGCAATGTGCAGAGATAGACAGCTGTCTCTTGGGTGGAGGAGAGTAAAGTAAGCACCCAACTTTAGTTTGGACCCCAGAGCTGGCCCACCTGTTTCTCAAAACTCCATACCAATTCCCACGGCCCTATAATTCCCTGTAGGCTCTCATGAACCCAGGCCTCCAGCTCAGCTTGGCTCCTGTCAGCTCCCTCAGCCTCAGGTAATTCTGATGACACTAGGACCTTGGAGGACTCCAGCAATCCCAGATTTCCATTCCATTATGGTACCAGCCAACTCCTTTGGCCTGGGTGACACCTGGGGGCCCAGGCTCCCAACAGCTTCCACAACCCTATTGTCCCTGCCCACACTAGTACTGATTGGCTTCCAAAGCACTGGGCTCCCAGATAGCTTCCCACTCAGGATCCCAGCTCTTCCCAGCACTTACTGGCTTCTATGACCCTGAGAGCCTGGCACCAGATGGCCTGGGGAATTCCTGTGGCCCTAAGCTCCCTAATCAGCCTGCACAAACTCGGCATGTAGGCAGACATGAACCCAGGTTCCAGGCTTGGGTCTATAAGAGGATTACAAGCATGGAGCAAAATTTCAACCTACCCTGCCACCAGGGTGGATTACATAGACCAAGCCTTTTGGCCTACCTCAGTGCAAAATAAATTCCATAGCACAATAAAAAGATAAGACACCGTGCGTGATCACTCAGGATTTATCACTAGAATGCAAGGATGACTCAACATGAGCCAATCAATAAATATGATGCATCACGTTAATAGAATGGATAATTAAAGTTGTATGATCATATCAATTGATGCAAAAAAAGCATTTGACAATATCCTTTAATGACAAAAACTCTCATCAAATTGGGTTTAAATAACATGTAACTAAAATTCAGAAAAGCAAAAACTGATTTAAAAAACAGGCAGAGAACAAGTGGTCAAATAGCTCATGAAAAGATACCTAATGTCACTTATTATCAGGGAAATGCAAATTGAAATCATAATGAGATATCATCTGACATCTTTTGAGCAATTATAAAAAAGGCAAGGGACAACAAATATTGGTGAGGATGTGGAAAAAGAGGAACCCTTCTGAACTATTGGTGAGAATGCATATTGGTATTGTCAATAAGGAAAAAAGTATGAGATTCTTAAAAATTTTTAATTGGATATACTATATGATCTAGCAATTTTATTTCTGAAATGAATCACCGTCTCAGGGAGGCAACTGAACTCCTTTGTTCCTCGCAGCATTATTCTCAGTAGCCAGGGCATGAGAACAAGCTAAGTGTCCATTCACAGATAAATAAAATGACACATATATGTTTCTCTCTCTCTATATATATATAATTCAGCCACTAAAAAAAGAAGAAAAATTCTACCTTTTGCAACACCTTGGATGGGCCTTGGGGAATTATCCTACATGAAATCAGTCAGCCAGAGAAAGACAAATACTGTGTGTTTTCACTTACCAGTATATGTGGAATCTAAAAAGACAAACACATAGAAATATAAAGAACATTGTTGGTGCCAGGGGCTGGGAGATGTGGGGAATGGAGAAATATTGGTCAAAATGCACACACTTCTAGCTATAAGAGAATAAATTCAGGGGATTAAATGTACAACAATGGTAACTATAATTAGCAATGCTATATTACATACTTTGAAGTTGTTATGAGGATAGATCTTCAATATTATTATCACATATAAAAAGTGGTAATTATGTAAAGGGTGAAGGTGTTAACTAACCTTATTATGACAACCATTTTGCAATATATATGTGTGTCAAATCATCACATGTATACTTTAAGCTTACATATGTTATATGTCAATAATAACTAAATATAAAAGCTGGGGAAAAATTACCTAAAGAATTAATCTATAATTGCAACTAAACAATCCAATTCAAAATCTCCCTGCATACATCAGTGCAGATTCAGTATTTCATATTACCAATTGTATACCTAGATATTAATATTTTCTCAGGGACAATTTAACTTCATATCTAGCCTTTACCCAGTAGAATGGCATTAACAATGATTATAAATCACAGGATAGACATTTGAATTAAGTGATAGTATGTCTCTGGAGGTAATACAACATAGAACATCAATGGGCTTCATCCATTGTCATTTGATATTTATTGGGATTATAAATATCAGGTGCTATGCTAGATGTCAGGGATATAATAATGGCTAACACTCTCGTTACTCATCTAGGCCAACTGGGGAGAAAAACATTATACACACACACACACACACACACACACACACACACACATATACACACACACACACACACACATATATATATATATATATATATATATATATATATGTGGTAATATCTGCATGACTGCAAAACTAGTGTGTGCAGCATGATTGTTGGGATATTCAGCAGTTAGAAAGTTAACTAGCTTTTGGGTTCTAGCTCTATACATAACTACCTATACCAAATTATAAATAGTACTCAGAAGTTAGCTCAGTGAGAAGGGATGGGGGAATTAATCCAGTTGAGAAAAAAATATGTTCAGGGAAACTAGATAAGAGGAAATTTGATATTTAAGGTAATATCTGCATGATTGGAACAATCCGTGGGGAGTTAGTGTTTACAGACAGCAATGAAGAAGAGATTGATTGTTATGTAGACTCTATGGGACCATGATCCCAAAGATAATAATTATGGCAGTGAGTTTAAGTTATAAAGGAATTCATTGGGTTAATCTGGAACATTTTAGCACAGTTAAAAATATATATTTTTATTAATTTCAGAGAGAAGGCAGAGAGAGAGGGGGACAGAAACATCAATGATGAGAAAGAATCATTGACCAATTGCCTCTTGCATGCTCCCCATTGGGGACTGAGTCTACAGCCAGGGCATGTGCCCTGACTGGGAATAAAACTGTGACCTCCTGGTGCATAGATGGACACTCAGCTATTGAGCCATGCCAGCCAGGCTCAGTACATTTTTAAGCATAACATTACTCCCACTATAATTTAGTATCTTATAAGAGCTTTCTGTACAATATTATGGCAAAAAAAAAAAAATAGGTTCCTAGGATCCTTTTATTTATACTTAGAAAACATACACACATCTGTCCAGAATTAAAGAACAGATATATAGTAGAAATAAAGAGGAATCATCTAGATTAATTAAATAAATTATTCAACAAATATTTGTTGGAATCCTTTTCACGTCCCATGTGGTTCAGGGTTCCAGCTCAGGGTTTGGGTTCTGGAGAAGGCCGCACCCAAAGGAACAAAGACTCAGAAAAATATTATTTGGGAAAATGGGAGGCCAGGTGGCAGCCCACCTCTAGTGGAAGGACTACGCCTTGCTTTGGCCTTGCCATTCCTTTTATTTAGGTTTTGGGAATACACTCATTGCCCTTAGGCAGGAAATAAGCAGATTATCTTATCAGGAAGGATTTACATGATTATCTGGTGGGGAAGATGCCCTTGCCACCCCATCTCAATTAGATAGGGAGTCATTGGCTCTGACCTTTCAGAGCTTCAGGGTTGACTAAACCTTTTGGATTCCTTGTCCACACCTTTCTATTGGAGAGGTAATGGCTGGTTTTCTGCAAATATTTATTTAGTTTTCATCGTGTGCTAGATATTGTAATATAGAAGGCATTCAATGATGGATAAAGCAATATGTCTGCCATTCCCATGAAACTTACAGTTTAGTCTGTGCACAAAAGAACCATTAGTAGGTACTGTAATAGTGAGTTTACTGGCAGGAAGGTCAGAAATCTCAATGTCTACAGATGTCCAGCAAGATAACACAAATGCATAAAGCAACCTAGTTGCCAAGAATATTTTAGCAAATAAAGATTCATATGTATCTCATAATGTGGTCGTTTGAAATATCACGCAAATCAAATAAAAAGTCAAATGAAAGGCTGCTCCTGATCTGAGGTCTAACTCCTTTGCTATACGGTCATGTGAGGGGGACCCCACAGACCCCATCGGGAAGGCACTGTGACCCTGGATCATGAAGATTGGAAGACGGAAGCACATAGAGGCCCACAAACTCACATTAATGCAGAATAATTACATTACTCAGAGGGAAAAGGTGCAGTAGAGAAACTTGTTTATATTATACATCAGCCCAAGAGGGCAATAAGAGAAGAAGTAACCATCCATCCTAAGACAATAATCATGAATGCAGGCAAGCAAGCCTTTATACACCAGGAGATTCATAACAATGATATTTATAATAATGAGTAAGCAGAAAAAAATATAATAGTCTAAAAATAGTTACCTGGCTAGCTATGCATAAAAATGCCAGTATGGCATATTATACTACAGTTGAACTGCTTCATCTCAATTGCCTTAGAATAGCTGGTCTATTGGCAAAATTTGTACTCTTATCCTCATTTCTAACTTGCACCAACTCTTCTCTTGAGACTATTAGATTTCATTTGTTTGCTTTATCTTATTCCTATTTTTAGTAGCATTTGCCCTGAACTTTTCTCTCATCCTCTATGTTCTGTGTCTTCTGTTCTATCCTTATCTAAATCCCTCTTTATGAAAGTGTAAGACTCATTTATCAGTGACTAATAATGATTTCATTTACTGGCAGAGAAGGACATCCTAATGGATGTTAAAATCTTAAGCTTAATGTGGAAACATTTTAGGCAGCAAGGATCAAAATGACACGGATTTCTGGAGATTGGTTCAATACCCTTGAACCTGAAAAAAACCATAGCATGCAGGTAGTTTTACATAAAACTGCCTGTCCCCACTCCTGTTTTTGACTATTCTTTTGTTCTCATTTTACAGATGAAGGAAGTGAGACAGAGTCAGTACAACTGAGAAGCAAACTTACAGTCCATACTCTTACACCCTACACTGTGGGGCTCCCCTGTCGTTCTTCTTCAATCATTTTTGACTGCATATTACTATCCAAATATATTTCTTATAGCTGGCCACAACCCTGTTCACTATATTTCAGATTTTCTCTCTTGCTCTGCTGCTTTGCGATGCCAAAGGCAATGTCTCTCCCTAGACACTTCCAACACTAATATTCAGTCTCTGAAAACAAATGTCTTACATTTTCATTTGTTGTTAATAAGATATTCAAAAGAAAATGCTGATCTCTTGAAGGGACAAATCATACAGTTTATATATTGCTTGCAGTAAGTCTGATTCAGTTTGTTCTAACATTCTTTGCTATCCATCTCAATAGTTTTAATTTCCAGAAAATGACTAATAGCACAATAGAACCATGGGCCATAAAGAATCCCAACATTTTTGCATTTTCAGCACCCAATTATAGTTTATTGATTCCCCAATATTTGTTTTACCCAAAATGCTGTCTGAAATATTCATTCTACATGAGAGTTGTACATCATTTTTGATAAAGTAAAATATACCATTGATAGCAGGGAAGAAGACCAACTTTTAAACAAAAGAGGCACAGTAGTATGGCAGAGTGTTTTCCTTAGGAAGGAAAAAAGACACGTCTCCCAGACAACAATAAGACCATGAAAATTCAAGCCATCTTAGTCTCCACTGGAATGTGTACTTTCACCTCAAGCTTACCTTTTCTAGCAAAATTGTTATCTTTTGTGAGGGTTCAGTTCAAAGTGGGCTGTCTCCTTGTGCCTTTCACTAGCATTAAAAAGTGCATCCTCACATAAATGACTTAGTGACTGCTTTCATGTCCATGTTTGCCGGTATTGATCAGCCTTCAGGAGGGAGGCGATTGATTCTGTGTGTCTGGCAGATGTTCCCAGCGCTCACTGGAGTTTTTCTCCTTCTCGGTTCATAAGAAGATTGAATGCCTCTGTTCCTATTAAGTTAGGAGTGGCCATGGGATTATTTTAGCCAGTGAGTTTTAGGTGGAAATGACATATGTCATTTCTGGGCCAGAGTATTTAATCACAAGTATGAGATGCTCCAGCCCTCTCTTCCTCTCCTGTCATAGATGGTTATGTGGGGATGGAATAGCAATCAGAAGTCCCTGACTGGCTATGACACATAGAGTCCCCCTGGAAATCTACTTGCGACAAAAGAAAGAGCACGATAAAAACCTGCATTTTACTGTTTTTTGTTTGTTTGTTTGTTTGTTTGTTTTTTTGTTTTTTTTACTTTGTGTGTTTTCATCAAATCCCATCATCTTCATTGTTTAGGCTATTCTGACATATCGGGTAATCTTTGATCTCACTCTGATACAGCCTTTCATCAGTGCTTGTATATGCTAAGTATTCAAGGTATATTTTGAGTTGAATTTTATTTTTTAATTTTATAATTGCTTATTTATTAGTTAGGTCATGCATGTAATAAATTTTAGGGCACTCATTTTGTACACTTTATGAATATTATCAGTATGAAAAGGATTCCTTTTGAATAACACAGACAATATATTCATTTCTTTGATGTAGGCACATACATAGAAGTCCCAGCTGGTCGAAGAATGTTACCCAGGCTTTTTTTTTTTTTTTTGGTTACTACCTCTTTGCCACCTTAACCACAAAGCTCATCTGAAGCTTCCAGTTTTGTATTAGAATCCAGAATTGTGACATTTTTTAAGAAATAAGAAAAAGAAAACTACAACTTTATTTCAAATGAAAATACTCTTAAATGTTCCAGCATTTATTAGCTGTTAAAATATTCCACAGTAAAGTTGAGCCTCAATTCATGAAATAACAAAGGCCATACTCCAAATTTCTTTTTTCAGCCATGAGTAGCTTTAAGAGTTAATCATATCGAGCGTAAGAACAACTCCATTGATGAGCGTGAAATGCAGAGCGAATATATATAGTTAAAAATAATCTTGATACATTTAAGTAATCAAACACTCTCACAAGACCTTCATCTAGTGCATGTGGGTGGTAAGGTCTCTAACTGGAGCACTAGGTCTGATCACCAAATTCACAACCCCAAAGGGACCATATTTATTATCATAAAAAGTACTGTAGCATTTGAAATCTGAGGTTAACATTTACTACCAGGTTTACGAGGAGACGATGAATCTCCAGTGAATTGACTTCATGAGAAAAGTGAATTTATTATCAAGGGCATGAAAGGAATCAGTCTTCTGAATGCTTAATAACTCTGTTAAAAACTCATAATAAACTGTTCACCTCACTGCCTGCTATTCCAAAGTCTACAATGCAAGACATGTCTAACCTCGAAATTATAGTCTTTTTTTCAGGCCCTGCCAACAAGGTAACTAACTCACATCTATTCACTATGAAAAAAAATCTGCCAAAGAGTAGTCATATTCTGCCACTGTCGCTTCTAAGTCTTTGGGTGGTAACTTCCATCGTGCGGGGTCTGCCTGATACCTACGCAGTGTGCATCACACACGAGGTGCTTCACATCGCCAAGGCCCTGGCCACACCAGGGATACAGGGATGAGCGGAGCCGATCCTTTTCCAAAGCCTCTTGGAGGAGACGAAACACATTGCGGATGGTTTTGCAGAAATTAAGCTTCTTGTCCCGTGATGTGCTGGGTTTGAAAAGATAAAAGCACCTGCGGACCTCACCAGAGGGGAGGGAGGCCCGTGAGGCTGAACCGGCAACAGCCTGCAGCCTCACAGCCTGCAGCCTCGGCTGGCATCGCATCGGCACCAAGTTCCAGTAATATCCTGTAGTTCTCTTTTCTTAGACTTTCAATTTTTTTTTTTCTGTTGTGTGGCTTGAAGACAAGCCTTCAGTCTTCAGTTCTTCAAATACTTCCAATATTGGTTACTGATTATCTTTTATTTCTTTATTGATCACCTTGAACACACCACGTAGGTGTCATGCTGATTATTGTACCCAGCGAGTAATGAAGTGCAACATGTCAAAAGAAGGCTAGAAAGGGGAAAGTTGGGGGGGGTAAGAGATCAACTGAGGAGCTGTATAAGCATAGCCAATGTACATAGACACTAGGCGGGTGGGGACATGTGCTGAGGGTGGGGGAGGCCAATAGGGCAAAATGGAGACATATGTAATACTATATTTAATACTTGAAACAATAAAGAATAAAAAAGATAGTTATGTGAGAGAAAATTAAAGTATGGAAGATGGAGCATCTAAAAGTTTGCTTTCCTGAAACTTTTCAATTGTCAAAAAAATCATAAAATGATAAAATCATGGGAATTGTGAGACTGAAGGGGGATATCTGGTAAATGATTTGTTGATGAGTGACAACTAGCAGTGCCCCATTCCTCTGGCTTTAGGGTAGATAGAAAAGGGAATGGAGAGAGTGGTTAAGAAAGATTGGATTTAGTATTGGAGAAGCTGTTAGAGTGATATGATTATCAACTATAGAAACAGCTAGAAATACCATGATCAAAGAAAGGCATAAACACAAGTCTAAATCATTTTAAAACATTTTGCATATTACTCTTATCTGTTTCCTTATTCATGGTAGCCAAGACATGAAAAAAAACTTAAACGTTCATAAACCGCTAGGTGGATAAAGAAACCAGTGTTCATACACATACAAAGGAATATTTTTCAACCTTAAAATAAGGAAATCCTACCACTGTGATAACATGAATGAACCTGGAGGATATTATGCTAAGTGCAGTAACTCAGACACAGAAGAAAAAATGCTGCATGATATCACTTACATGAGGATTATAAAATAGTCAAACTCAGAGGATTTGAGAGTAAAATTGGGAATTACCAAGGCTTGTGTAGGGCAGAAAATGGGGAAATATTAGTAAAAGGATAAAAGTTTGGTTATGAGAAATGAATGTCATAGGTCCTGTAATTAACTATACTATAGTGGATACTTAGTGCTCAGAGGATAGAATGTTAAATATTTTTATACCAAAAATGATAAAAATGATAAATAAGAGTGTAAGAGGAAGCTTTTAGATGTGGTGACATGTTTATGGCAGAGCTCCTGATGATGGTTTCAGTGTATATGTATCTCCAAACATGTTCAGTTGCATACATTAAATATACATAGCTTCTTGAATGTCAAAATACATTAATTAAAATTAAAAATAGACTTACATTTGATCAGAAAACAGAACTGTGTGGTCATCCTATATAATAAAGATGTAATTTGCAAATTAACCCTCATGCTCTCACAAGATGGCTGCCTACAACCTGGCCCGCAGGGGGGTTAGTGAGGGATGACCAAATGATTGAACAGCAGGCTGTGTGGGGTGGCAAGGCTAGCGGGAGAGGCGGGGGAGGGGCTGTGAGGGAGGAAGGCAGGCAGGTGAGCAATTAGGAACCAGCGGTCCAGGATTGTGAGAGGGATGTCCCGGATTCGAGAGGTGCAGGCTGGGCTGAGAGGACACCTCGTCCCCCCCCCCCCCCGCCCATGCACAAATTTTATACTGGGCCTCTAGTATAAAATAAGAGCATTAAGGAATGCAAGACTAGGTAGACAGTCCTAGAATGGCTTAGGTTTAAGCAAATAGTCTGAAAATCCTAACTATCATTAATCTTCTAAATGTTTCACCTACACCAAACCATTGGTCTAGACTAAGAGAGAGAAAAAGAGTCCATAATGCCTTTTAGCGTTGTTTTCAGCTAAGATGATTTCACAAATTCTAACATTTGAAAATATGCCTTTGGCAGTTTGGATAATGCATGGCATGAGACTGTTATTCCCTGGCAGTGCTGGGAGCATGAGGTGTCTGACTACGGCAGCTCCTCCTGGTAGGTTACATCATGGGTGCTGCATTACCCAACTGCTGGAGAATGTACATGCAGGAAAGCAGAAATCAGCCCAAAGTCCTGGCACTCAGAACAAGTAAATGAAAGGGAATCATAAAAACTTACCCATGTTTCTCCAGGGAAACAATCTTTGGGTATGGAGGGGAAATGTCATGATTGCTGAAAATGTACTACTAGCTTCATTATTAATACATGATTGGGGAACATGTTAAGTGAAATGATCAAAACCTGTCTTAGCTATGGCTTTTGGCGAGCTTAAGGCTATGAGGAACATGGCTGAACACATTTACATTCTGTTATTTTGATTCTCATCTGCTCCTGAAAGTCACTAATTACCAAGAAGTTTCATGAAGAAAAGTCATATCACAGCGCTTGATCCCCTTGAGGTCAATGTAGTTGAGTAAAGGAGTAGAAAGGCTAAGGTTTGGAAATATCATCCAAAGTACTTTCCTTTTAAAAACATCCACATTTTCTCCCTGAAATCATCTTGCAATTAAATATGGGCCAGGGGATTAGGTTTATTTCCATAGATGGCAGGTACTGCCTACCAAAAAAAAAAAAAAAAAAAATCAGTGCTTAGCTTTGAACTTCAAACTAAATGCCCCAGGTTGAGTTCTTTGGAAGCAGATGTTGAGAGAGAGAGTTTAGCATGTGAGAAATTTATTAGGGATTCACACCTTTGGAAAAGAGAGAGCAGAAGTAGGATTAGGCAGAGGGAGAAGTGGATTTGCCATGAAGGTCAGAGAAAGCCTAGGATAGGTCAAACACCAGGGAGCTATGGCTATAAAGCCCTCGCTATGGTTTCTGCACAGGCCAACCCATGATGGTGAGGCAGCTGCTGACAGCTGTGGCGATGTCTGTCCTAAAGAGGAATCTGACAGCGCACCTGCACCTCTGAGTACACACAAGACTTTTAGAAAACCTCAATTGCCAAGTTTTCAGCCAAGTTTTCAAATCCAATAAGAGGGATTTCTTGAACATCCTAGAGATGGGTTTTTACATATCAATAACCAAAATTTAAAGGATTAACCTAAGAGTAAGACAAGAGTAAGAGGAAATGCAGCTTTAAAGTGGAGGAATTTATCATAACAATGACAAGGTCCTATTGCAGTGGCTGGAGAAAGGCTTAGCTTTGGATTCCCAGGCTTCTGCACAGGGAAGAGTGCATGCCAGGTTCTGCAGTAAAAGCAGGTGAGATTTCTTTCTTCCTGAGAGAGAAGAATCAGATATTCTTTGAGAAACAAGGACTGGGGTCAGGAAGAAAGTCGCTCATACAGCAGAGGCAAGATCCACAGTCAAATTTAGGTATTAGCACAATTGCTAAATGATCAGGGGGGTGACCATGCCTCATCCAGTACCGCTCCCAGGCCTCTAGAGGGCCAGAAGGACTAGTTACAAAGCATAGACTGGACCTACTTGCAAAACAAAAGATGCAGGAGAGCAGAGGCTGAGTCAAGAGACAAAGGATAGGGACACACCTTAGACAAGAACCAGATGACATGCCTATAGTACTATGAGGATGTACCACCACGACATTCCAACTCTCAGATGAGTAGGGATATCAGACAGGAGCAGTCTTGAGAACAAATTAAAAAAAAGACTTAATATAGGTTTAAATGTAACAGAGCCAATTTTTTATTATTATTGACTTAGTTATAGATCAACTTATCGAGCAAATAATAAGATTTTGACACTTCATGGTAATCAGCAAATATTTACTGTTTTTCAGAGATAGCATAACTTTCTCATAGTTAATCTAGTCCCCCAATTTAAGTAATACATATAGGTTGTATTTCTCAAGTTTATAATCCTACCACTAATACTGCCTTGTGCTTCAGATTGCTATATCTCAAACCTAACATTTATACTTAAGTACTTCAAATTTAAACCTTCCCCAAGTAGAATTTCTGAATCCCTCCTTAAAAAGACTTATTCCTTCAGAAGTAATCTTTATTGTATTATGGGCAGAATCAGCCAACTAGTAACTCAGGTCAAACTTTTAAGGCTCATTTTTAATCCCCTCACCCACTACATCATCCAGTTCTGTAAAGCCATTATTGGGTATACATCTAAAATAGCTCGTGAATTGAACATTCTTTCCCACTTTATTGATACCCCTCTAGTCCAAACCACCATGCTACATCCCTGGGCTTTGGCAATAGTATCTTCATTGTTCTTCTTTTTTCACTCTTATCACATTTTCGTATTTCCAGGTGGCAGCCAGAGTGATTCCTCAGGAGGGTCAATCTAATCATCTTTTTCAAATGCTTAAATGCTTCCATTGCCTTCTCACTTCAACTGGAATGAAATTCAACTCTTTCAGAGTCTTCAAGGACCTATTTCTCTATTATTCTCTAAGCACCTCATTGATATCTTTTAGTAGCACTTCAATTCTTGTGATATCTTGAAAATACCTACAGTTAATATGCTGTAGGCCATTTTTGACTATTTTTTTTATTATCTGGCTTCAATATTCTTCTTGCCACATATATTTGAGTGGCTAGCTCTTTATTGTCAGTTTTTAAGGAAGTGCTTTAAAAAGTATCATCAGGATAAAGGAAGCAGCTTGAATGGGTGTTCACCACTGAAGTCTAGGATGATTTGAGACCCCCAAATAATGGAGAAATACATTATAAAATCAGTGTGTGCATATTTTTTATCGATTTTTTTTCTTTTTCTTTTCTTTCTTTCTTTAATTTCTTTCTTTCTTTCTTTTCTTTCTTTCTTCCTTCCTTCCTTCCTTCCTTCCTTCCTTCCTTCCTTCCTTCCTTCCTTCCTTCCTTCCTTCCTTCCTTTCTTTCTTTTTTTACAGAGAGGAAGGGAGATGTTTAGAGAGTTAGAAACATTGATGAGAAAAAAAATTTGATCAGCTGTCTCCTGCATGCCCCCTACTGGGGATCCAGCCAAAAACCAAGGTTCATGCCCTTGACTGGAATTGAAACCAGGATCATTCAGTCTGCAAGCCAATGCTCTCTCTATTCACTGAGCCAAACCAGTTCGGGCTTAGTGTGTGCAGATTAAAAGACAGAAACAAAGCCTTTCCCAGTGTGGCCCAATGGATAGTGTCAGCCTGCGAATTGGAGAGTCCAGGGTTCAATTCTGGTCAAGGGCATATGCCCCGATTGTGGGCTTATGTGATCTTTAGTGTGGGCATCAGAAAACAGCTGATTAATGATTCTCTCTCATCTTTGATGTTTCTATCTCTCTTCTTCTCCTTTCCTCTCTCTGAAATCAATAAAAATAAAGACAGAAATAAAAAAGAAATGGAAAGAAGTATAGAAACAAAATGGAAAGAATGAAGGAAGGAAGGAAAGGAAGGATGGAAGGAAGGAAGGAAGGAAGGAAGGAAGAAAGAAAGGAAAAAAGAGAGAAAGAAAGAAAGAAAGAGAAAGAAAGAAAGAGAAAGAAAGAGAAAAGTTTCTCTCTTGTTTTATATATTGAAATGTCAACCAATAAATGCAGAAGAAATGGTGGAATTCATATATTGTTTATTTTTATACTATTAAGAATAACTAAAGAATCAGAGATGAATACTAAAGCCAGTAGTCAAAGCTTGACAAGGAACAAGATACTTACACAATTTCCATGTATTTTCCCACTAATTTTTTGCCTATTACAAATGGTAAAATGATACTAGAGTGAAAAAACCTGAAAAACACCATCTATATCAGGCTATCAAGGTCAACTTCCTCAATAATGGGTGAAACCTATATGTTGCTTTATTATAAGATGCACTAAGAAGGACACAACACAACACTTATACATGATTGGTCCAGTAGGCACCACCTGGATCTTATCACAAGGAAGCATCAGACAAACTCAAACTGAGAAACATTCTACAAAATGAAACAAAGCAAATATATATATATATATATATATATATATATATTTACTTATATTCTTCTAGTATTAACTTTCATGTAATTAACAGAAGGCTGAGAAATTGTTAAAAATTAAAGGTCAAATACACAGGGCCCAAAAGTGTTCTGTTTATACAGTTTACTCTGAAATGGACCAGATATGTGTATATTAGACTAATTGTGAATTTCAAAACAGTTTACTTTGGACCCAACTCCTTAAATTCTATCTTGATTCATTTGAACCACATTACCCATTTCCATGTAGTATCTCACATTTGGGGGCATAGATTTTTGATCGTTGAATGGATCTAATGTATGTTCTAAGATAAATGTTTTTATCACAAAACAGTTAATATGCCAGAGTAGTAAATAAAACAAAATGCCGATGTATCTAAGCCAAACATATGGCAGCCATCTGAAAAACAGATCAAGAAAGTAATAACAAGTGTGACTACTGCTACAAGAACTTCAAAACTGTCTATATTACTTTCTGCCCTATAAAAATAATGAAGGTTTAGAAAACTCTACAGTAAATATTTTGTTGATTTCTCATACAACTTTATAACCCTCTTCTGTTTATAACTTCAAAGAAACTGTTTTGTATTTTGCAATGTTTTTAATAATTTTCCAGTTGTGAGTGAAAGTCAGCTTTCTATAAAAATTGCTAAAAGGCTGGACTATAGATATTTGTAAGTGGTATTAACTACATTGAATATTATGCAATGATAGAGGTTTGATTTAAAAATTTAGTATAAAAATATATTTTAAAGTCCTACTCATTTTAAAATCATATTTTTATTGTTAAATAGCTATGGAAAATAAAAGGTTAAGAAAAATAAATGCCTAGTCAATATCATGTTGATTTCTTTATTAAAATGTACGTTATAAAACAATATTGTGTTTACTTCACAAAAATGTTAATAAATCACCAACTGTGATAAACTCTGAGCTCTATTCTGAGAGTTATGGTTACTAATATGTGACCTGGCTTAGATGGGGCTTTCAAAGCTAAAGACAGAATTACATTCCAAGGTGTGGAGAAGGTGAAATGCTTTATCCCTATCCTTAAATGACATTTCCCTTTTCCACTATAAAATTCAGAATTATAAGGAAATTAGGCAAATTGGAAAAAGTCCATAGAGCACCATTCCTTTATTTTTATAAAAACGTTGATGTAATAAGAGTGAAAAAAAATGTAGCCATGTTTCTGTTTATAACAAGCAATTTTTCAAATCTTTCAGGTTTGGCAAGATATAACACATGGTCCTCTCAGCTCTTTTCCTTCCTTATTTTGAAACCCAGACATTTTTCAGGGAAATTCAATCCTTATGCTCTTCATTCCTTTCCACTTAACACATCAATGAGTGGCTTTACATAAGATATTTAACATTCAATATAAATTACTTCCCCTCCCCCTTAAGCATAGGAATCTGTGTTTTTTGCTAAGGGTAAACAAATCAAAGTATTTAACTTCAGGTTGATTTCATCAAGTAGTGTACATCTCTGTGTCCTTGTGTGTGTGTATGCTCCTTTTGACAAAGCAGATTTCTTCCTCTGTTCTAAAAACTATACAGTCATGATAACGAAAGTATGGAAGAGCAAGGACAGAGAGAATACTATTCCTGTTCAGCATCAACAAAAATAATCTTCCTTGAAGAAAATGTCAAGAGAATAATAAGTATACAACATACATGAATAATAGGTTAATTCCATAATATATTTCACCCACTGCCTAAGTTGCATTCATTGATACTAAATAAATGTTACAGGGAAAATAACATCTCATACTTAATGAAAACCACATATGGTATTTTTAATATACATATTTCTTAATTTTTACATACTTTTCTATATATATATATATATATAAATATATATATATATATTATTGATCTGAGGGGAAGGGAGAGGAAGAGAGATAGAAACATCAATGATGAGAGAGAATCACTGATTGGCTGCCTCCTGCATGCCCCCTACTGGGGACGGAGCCAGCAACCCTGGCATAAGTCCTGACCTGGAATCAAACTGTGGCTTCCTCATTCATAGGTCAAGGCTCAACCACTGAGTCACGCCAGTCAGGCAATTTTCACGTAATTTTGAGAATTAAGAATAATTGTTTATATTATACAAATGAGAAACTTAAGGTATTGAGAGGTTATGTGTTTTCCTTAATTGCACATCTTTAATTAGGTGCTAGAGATAGGATTCTCCTAGATTGCAAAGTCAGGGATTTTAGAATATTTGATGCTTTTTCATTTTTGCTGGTATATGGACAGTATTATTCTCTAATTTAGTTTAAAAATAAGTGAGTTTGATTTGGTTCAATCTGCATTGTACTTTAGTTCACTTATATTAGAAACATGTAAAAGATCACCTATTCGTAAAATTGTATGCTTCTTCACATGATTTTAAGTCCTTTGTGATAGCATCAAAATGGGATCAATGCAGTGTCTGAGCTGTCACATTTAAATATGATTCTTCTCTGTAAAAGATTAATATCATGATGTTAAAGAAATCCACTATTAAATTTATTAATAAGACATATAAGATCATAAATCTGGAATGGAGATTACTGGTAAGGAGCCAAAGGAATTCACTTGATAAAATTATTTACCTAGAACTTTTCATAACAAATTCTATGAAATGTATTTTCCCATTATATTCTTATTTAAATGTGGTCAAGCAAATATATATCGAAGTCAACCTGCTATTAAAACTTAGGGCCTAAAAGCTACTTTTTATTTTCATTGCAGAAACTTAAAGAATTATATACATTTATTGACTGTAGAAAAGCTGAGAAAACTTGTTCTTGTAGAAAATCATCATTTAGATGGGTAAATTTATAGAGAATTCTTTTGGCCATTTTTCTCATAAGAGCATGATATATTTTTCCAAAAATAAGATGTGAGACTTGTTATTTTATTAGAAAGTCAGAAAGTGGTTCTGGTGATGGTGATGTAGTCATGGATATGCATGCCTGTGCTCTGAGTCTGCCATGGGGTTTACCACTTAAAGAAGTAGTACTTTGGTACCTCAACTTAAGGTATCCATCTGAGTGAAACAGATAGATGCATAAACAGGTGAAGCAAATACAGTATTTACTGCTCCATTTTAACCCCAAAGTTGGCATCTTCTACTAGATTCAAATTTCTTTCTTTGTGACTGAATAATGTATTGGATAAAAGTTATAAAGAACTACTTTTCAGTTAAACTCTGAGAAGATTATTTAAGGAAACAGAGCCCCCTAAATAAGAAATGGGCCACAGGTGGCATATATCCAGCCTCCCAGAATAGCTGTATTTTTTATTACTTCCACATCCCTCTCATAACACCCACTGCAGTGCATTTTTTTTTTTTGCAATTGTTATTCTACCTGCTGAATCTGTCTGTTTTTGAAAGATTGTGTTGCTGTGTTCAACTATCAGAGTGGATTCCTCTATTTCTCCTTGCAGTTCTATCAGTTTCTCTCTCATGTATTCTGATGCTCCACTGTTAAGCACTTACACATTAAGCATCCCATCCTATATAACAAAAAGTAATATGCAAATAGTCGTCATGCCCTAAGGCCTTCACACCATAATGGCTCAGATACTCAACACTAGAGAGAGAGAAATGGGGACCAGCCAGGCACAAATGAGCTTGTGAGAGCAGAATTGGGACCAGCCAGAGACAAATGAGCTCAAGAGAGAGGAATGGGGACCAGCCAGGCTGAGGCCTTGGAGAGGGAAAAGCTGCATGCCCTGCTATCATGGGAACCAGAGGTTGCGCCTGTTGCCCAGGAGAGGGACAAGCCTCCTGTTTCACAGTCTCAGGGACCAGTGTCTGTGGCTGCTGCCTGGGAGAGAGACAAGCTGCCAGCCCCACAGACCTGGGGGCCTGTGGCTCAGGCCTGGGCAAAGCTACCTGGCCACAGTCGCCTGGGGCTGCAGCCAGCCTGGGTGAAGTCGGCCCAGGCTCTGGGTGCCTGGGGTCTGCCAGAGGGAGCAAAGCCCAAGTCCTGGGTGCATGTGGCCAGCCATAGGAGAAAATCCTGGGTCCTGGGTATGGGGTGAGGCAGATGCAGTTAGGGGTGATCAGGCAGGCAGAGGTAGTTAGGGGCAATCAGGCAGGCAGGCAGAGGGGTTAGGGGAGATCAGGAAGGCCAGCAGGTGAGCAGTTAGGAGCCAGCTGTCCCTGATTGCAAGAGGCAGTTGGACATCTCCTGAGGAGTCCCAGATTGAAGAAGGTGCAGGCAGGGCTGAGAGACCCCCTCCCGGCCCTGCACTCCCATGCACAATTATGTGCACCAGGCCTCTAGTGATTGTATAAACGTAACTGACTCCTTTACCCTTATATAGTGCCCTTCTTCATTCCACTGGAGCTACAAACTCTCTGAGTTTCCCATGCTCAGCCTTTTACAATTTATCAATTACATTCAGACCTTCCTACCCCATCATTGGTTCCCATAGAGGCTTCTGCTCAGGGGTGTCTGCTCCAGTAAGCATCAACTCCTCATCATTGCATGTCCATCTCTTCAGTTGTTTATTTTTCAGTTCAGTTTTTTATTTGCTGTTAGGATGGAGTGACAACTGGCAAACTTCTCAGATGAAGACCAAAGAACCAGAAGTTTATTTGTTCCTTCTAAATATCTTTAACTAGAGGCCCAGTGCACGAAATTCATGCACGGGGAGGGGGGGTATCCCTAAACCCAGCCTGCACCCTCTTCAATCTGGGACCCCCGAGGGATGTCCGACTGCCTGTTAGGCCTGATTCTGGTAGCATCAGGCCTAAACAGGCTGTCGGACATCCTTCTCACAATCCAGGACTGCTGGCTCCAAACTGCTCACCTACCTGCCTCCCTGAGTGCCCCTATCTGCTTCTACCTGCCAGGCTGATCACCCCCTAACCACTACCCTGCCAGCCTAATTGATATCTAACTGCTCCCCTGCCAGCCTGTTTGCCCTTAACTTCCCTCTTCTGCTGGCCTGATCACCCATAACTGCCCTCCCCTGCAGGCTTGATTACCCCCAACTTAAATTCTATAATTGAAACTTTGTAGCCAAGAGTGAAGGCCTAGACACTAGGGCTGCAGAAGCGTGGCTTCCTCCATCGCCTGGGCAACCCTAGCCTCTCCTCTCTCCAGCTCCGTGGCTGCTGCCATTTCTGTTGAGATATATCTTTTAGAATTGAAACTTTGTAGCATTGAGTGGAGGCCTAGGCCCACAAGGGCAGGTGGAAAGCTTGGCTTCTTCAATTGCCGGGGAAATCCAAGCCTCCTTCTCCTCTCAGTGGCCACAGCCATCTTGATTGGGATTTATTTGTATAATTTGCTCCTGATTGGCTGATGGGCATGGCTGTGGCTTGATCGGAGGTACAGTCAATTTGTATATTACTCTTTTATTAGATAGGATAAGACTATGATGTTCCATAGGACAATCTCCCTTATTTATTTATTTATTTATTTTTTAATTTAAAATATATATATTTTTTTATTTCAGAGAGTTATGGAGAGGAAAAGAGAGATAGAAACATCAATGATTATGGAGAATCATTGATCAGTTTCCTCCTGCATTCCCCTCACTGGGGATCAAGCGCACAATCTGCTTCATAGGCTAATGCTCAATCACTGAGCCATGCTGGCAGGGCACAGTCGTCCTCTTTTACATAACGCTGTATTCTTCAGTGATTCGAGTCTCAGGGAAGGTCACCACCTTAGAATACCTTGTGAATTAAATAATTACATTTAATTATCATTAAGTAATTAAACTTGCTAAATCATCCTTATGCCTTCTTCCTTCTGCTTGTCCTACATTCTGATCATTTTCAACAAATCTGTCTTGGGGGGCAGGTGTAACTTTCCTCTCTGAATGTAATGTAAGATTGGATGGACAAGAAGTGCTCTGACAAGTCATTGTAAAGACTTCAAATATCTACTCCAGAAAAGCAATAAGAACACTGGGAAAAATGTGTGAAAATTACAGTTTACTTCGCAAATAAAATGGATTCCAGAAGAGAATGGAATGACATCTTTAAAGTTATGGAAAAACATTATCAACATTAAATTCTGTATCAGTAAACATGTCCTTTGAAAGTGATGGTGGAAAAAAAAGACTTCTTCAGATAAGCGAATAATGAAGGAATTCGTCACCAGCAGCCAACTGGAGCATTGTCATGATAAATACAACTCATTGTATAAAAAGAATCTATAAGCCTATATTTCCATGGGAGAATAAATGAATATAAATACAAAATTGAGGAAATCGAACATTTTCTTGTCGTACAATGCTATTAATAGAGAAGGTGTGATGAATTAGAAAATAATCACTTGATACTAAAATTTGTTGGCGAAAGATTAATGAGAAAGAGGATAATTACATAGTTGTGTGATCTTTATGCATTACATATTAATACAATGAGAAAATCAGTATCTATACAGTGGAGAAAATTTGCTGACACTTCATTAACTGCATTATAAAAGTTATCATTACCACCATGGGAACGAAACAATCTTATTCCTGCTGTTATTATGCACTGAGAAGAAAATACAACTTTTGTGGCAATTCTTCCAAAAATGTATTTCTTAAAAAACATTAGGCAAGTTTAAAATGTGAAACATTCCGTAAATAACCATCCAATAATCTTAAGGAATATCAAATTGATGAAAAATAAAACATGAGAAAATGATCCTTAATAAAGAGACTAATGATACATTATAGCTAAACAAAAGGCATGATCCTAGATTCCATTTTAAACCAGGGGGAAGGAAATAGCTATACATCTCCAAAGAATGAAATTGTAATATCAACTCTGGTTATTCAAGAGTATTTTTTAATGTCAAATTTTACATTTTAATAAGTTACTTATTGTTTTGAAAGAGTCCTGTTCTCAGAAGAATAAACAATTTCTCTAATTTATTCTCAACTGTTTATACACACACATACACGATTTTTAAGCTATCAAATAATATCATGCCATTTCATATCCTAAAAGAGTAACATGCAAAATGACCATACCTTTGCTACACCCACAAGCCATGCCCACAAGCCAATCAGATTGAGTATGCAAACTAACCCAACCAAGATGGCACAGAAAATGGTGTAGAAAGAAGCCAGGCATTGCAGAAGGGAGCAAAGTTGTGGAGAAGTAAGCAAGCGGGCAGGGGAGAAGGGAGCGAGCAAGGCAGCAGAGACAGGAGGGATTGTGGCAGGGGAGATGGTAGAGAGCGAGGTAGTGCAGAAGGGAAGGAGCCTTGCTCAGGGCACAGGAAGCTCTATTCTTGCAGGAATCTTCCTGCAATGGGTCTCTAGTATAATATAAAACCTAACAACAGTATATATTGACTTCCCTCTCCTATTCTTTGTTTTAATACTTGTATACATTTAACTTGTACATATCTTATAAACTGTGCAGTTCATCACCATTATTATTGTTTCAGACAAATTTTATTGGCATTAGAATTCAAAAGAAAATATGTCTACCATCACATTTAATATTTTACTGCTCTTCTTTTATTTCTGAAGCTCTGAGTTTCCATCATGAAGAAATTTTCTCTGTCTGAAGATTTTCCCTTACTTGTTCTATATTCAGGTTAGCTTCCAGTGATAAAATCTTTTGCTTTTTTTTGTCTGAAAAGGCCTTCATTGCACTTTAAAGTATAAAATATATTTTTGTTGGCTATAAAAATGTTAGGTTGATTTTATATTCATTCAGTACTTTAAATGTTTCTGGCTTCCATTTATTTCAATGAAAGGTTTACCTTCATTTTTATTGTTGGTGTTCTTTATAATGTTCCCCCACACCTGATTGCTTTTCAGATTTTTGTCTTGATTACTAGTTTTCAGCAATTTATAATGTGCCTTGTTGTGGTATTCTTGTATTTATACTGCATAGGCTTTACTAAACTTCTTAGATCTGTTAGTTTATAGTTTTCTTCAAACATGGAAATAACTTCAACCATTGTTTCTTCAAATCATTATTATACACTTACTCTCACCTCCATTTTACCTTGGGACTTCAATTACATGTATATTTGACCACTCAGTATTTTCCACAGGACTCTGATTTCCATTCACTTGTCTCCATTGTTTTTCTTCTATCTCCTTTACAAAGTAGTTTCTGATTCTTTGTCCTCATGTTAATTGATTTTCTTCTATGTATTAATTTATTTGCTTTAAGCCCATTCCCCCAATTTCCTCTTAAATCTCAGATATTGTATTCTTACTTCTAAAACTTTAATTTGCTTATTTTTATGGTTTCCATTTTTCTTCTTACTATATGTTTCCTAGTCTTCCTCAAACATATTTATAATAGTTTAAAGTCTTTTTCTGGTAGTTCCATTTTCTCTGTCATTTCCAGTTCTGTTTCTATAACTGCTTTTTTATCTTGACTATGGCTGCATTTTCTTGTTTCTTTGCTGGTTTCATACACATTGGTCAATGACAGACATTGTGTTGATGTTGATGAATACACATTGGTCAATGACAGACATTGTGTTGATGTTGATGAATACAAGAATTGTGTTGTTCCTTTCAAGCATGTTGAAAGGCTCTTTTCTGGTAGACTCTTAAATTACTTACAGATCACCTTGTTTCTTATGAAGTTTGATTTTAAACTCCATTAAAATGCTTCTAGCATAGCTTTTACTCTCCTGCTCCTTTAGACTTACCACCAAGGTGAGACCTCTGGGATCCCTCTTGAATTATCTAAATGTTAACTATAGTCTCTCTATGATGGTTAACTGAAATTCAAATGTCTTCCAGCTCTGGCTGTGTTCTGGAGATTTGTCAGCTAATAGCTCCTTGGCAGGTTGGTTGGCCAGTTTTGCCCAGCCTCATGGATTTTCTCTAAGCATGTGCAGTTTAGTCTTCCGAAAGAGACCCTGCAGATCTCGGGAGCTCTTTCTCTGAGTAGCTAGCTCCTTTATCTTCCATATGTTTGGCCCACAAATTCCAAGGCTGTTGTTTCCTCTGAACATTTTCATTCTCAGGTCAGTGAGACTTCTTTCCATTATTTTTGTGTTTTTATTCTTCCAGGAACAGCAAGTGTTGGAACAAGTGTCTCAACAAGTGTTGATTATTGTTGTTTGTCTGAAAGCAGGTTCTCATATAATTTTTCAGTTTTCCAGTTCCCCAGTTCTAGTAACTTCCACATAATTTCAAACAGAAACTGCCATATAGATTCATATAAAATTAAAATTGTATGTGCTTGGTTAGTGTATTTGGCACCCTGAGCATGAAAACCGTGGTCCCTCATCTGTAGACAATGGCTCTAAATATTTGCCTTAAGACCACCCAGTCTTTGTTGCCTAATGTTTGGTCCTGTTTGATATTTAAAACTCAGTATGATTTTTAATGTCTTAGAAATAAGCTTCTGCTTTCAACACCTTCAAATCTTGGTTAAAGCTAAATGTACTTATGAATATAGGGCATGTTTTTAAAATAGAAGTTAGTTTTATTTATTTAAGATAAATTATTTTATAATAAAAACCATTCTTTGCCCTAATAAAAATAAAATATAGTATTCTCGGCTACGAAAAACATATGGACTTTTGAAGATTGTCTGTTTTTTGGACTACCATTGGGATTGTCCATGTTGTATTAATTTTCTTGGTATTTCATGGCTTCATGTGTGTCATGACTGGCTATGACATTTTTGAACTCATAACAATCTCATAAACGTTCTTCTCTTCAGTTTAAATTTATTTAGTGAAGTGAGCTTGTTGTCCTTAGGTTAAAGAAGGAGAGGAGAAAAGATGGTTAGGTTTCTAAATTCTCCAAATTCTCCAATGCAATCTTAATCATTGCAATAACAATTCTCCTTCTCCTCCTTTATAACAGTTTAAAGCCTCCTCCTTCTCTTGTTCCATTCCTCCTACTCCTCCTCTTCCTCCCTCTCTTGTCCCTCCTTCTCCTTCTCCTCTTCCTTCTGCTCCTCCTCCTCCTTCTCCTTCTTTTTCTTCTTTTGGCTCATTGTACTTTTTGAAATGTTAATGTCTCTAAATTTCACGTTGTTATCAAGATAATCTCACTTTACTGCATATAACTGTAATGTTGTATATCTAATATACATTTAGAACATAATAAATTTATCTGGAAGTATTATAAACGTATCTCTGAAGTTATAAAGTTGTAGCTCTATTTGTAATAGCATGGATGGGCCTTGAGAATATCATGCTAAGTGAAATAAATCAGTCAGAAAAAGCTAAGAACCATATGATTCACTCATATGTGGGATACAAAACTGAAACTTGTGAACACAAACAGTAGTGTGGTGGTTGACAGAGGGAAAAGGGTGGGGAGAGAAAGGGGTCCTCATATATGTTCACAGGAGACTATTTGATTTTGGGTGGTGGGCAAACAGGGCAATATAGAGATCTTGTAACATAGAAACTCACACCTGAAACCTATATGATCATGTCAACCAATGTCGCCCCAATACATTTAATTAAAAAATAATAATGAGCTTATTATTATTACTATTATTATTATTATTTTTGTTGTTGTTGTTGTTTTTTGGGGGGAGGGATCTTTATGCTCATCCTGAAGATATCCCAGCCCTTCCTGGAGAGAAGTGGAATGAGTGACGTTGAAAAATAAAGCCTGAATCTCTTTTTATCAGCTAATGTTAAGTTTTTCTCTGTTCTGGTTTAATCAAAAGAAGCTCCTGATTTTTTAGAGGCAATGAGTGTTCGCTGTCTGCATCTGCTGGAAGGGAATGCCATTTCCACATGGGGATGTGGACATGATGAGGCACAGCAAACCTGGTTCTAAGAAACTAGACGGAAGGACAAGTACATGAGCACGTTTAGTGTCTTTAGTGTGAGGCAGTGTTTTAAGGACTCATATCCCAAGAGTATGACTATGCATGAATAAAATTTTTGTGAAAATTAAATAAAAATAAAAATACTAATTAACCCACAAGCCAAAGAATAACTAGAACCACAAGGAGTTGGCAGAGGCAAGGAAGAGTTCTTTGTAGAGTTTTGATGTTAACGTCTAGCCACCTGAACCTTGAAATCATAAATTTCATTTGTTACAAGCCACCAAGTGATAATCTGTTGAAGAAGTCCTTGGAAACTAGCATAGATAAGTTTTAAACAATTCTTTCACAAACTTCATATTAACAAATCTTTATGAATCATTTACAAAAATCTATTTCTGACGACAAAGTGTAAAGCAAATATAAATATCTCTCAACACAGAATAAACAATAGAACACATTGTTCACTTACATTCTGACCATGTATTTTGATGTTTTGATAAATATCTGATGTTTGGCTGATTTGATAGCTGAAGTGTCCACAGTGAACTTATGAAAATGTCCAGATTGCCATTCAATTACCTTTAATTCTTGGTTCTTCCCCCAAATAACTTATGATCAGAACCTTAATTACAGGCAATTTCAAAAAGGAATTGTTACGTGTGAGTATTTTCTGTGTGAGAAAGGCTGCTTTACTTTTCCCAGCTTTCTAAGAATAAAGAACTCTTTAAGTTGACCCACTAAACTTAAAATTACTATATCAAATACTATAGCTAAGTGCATCCTTATATGATACTAATTGAAGAAGAAACTAGACTTTGGTACCATCTCATTATCTGCAGTGAAGTGACCGCCATCCAGTAGAATAACATTACTTACATTGTAAACTCCACAAGAAAATAATAGATATTTCCTCCACAAACTGGTTTCTGTGGTGAAAAGTATATAGTTAAATAAATTTAAATGTTTCTGTAGGAAATCCTATTTTTAAGTATGTATCATGAATCTTTATTTAGAAAAAAATATGCACTATTTCTTTTTAAGTATGTATCATGAATCTTTATTTAGAAAAAAATATGCACTATTTCTCAAACTTATTTGCCCTTTTACACAATTTTCATAGAATATAGAAACTCTGAGCATGAGTGCTCTGCAGCAATTATATTCAACCAGCGTGCCACAATAATTTTTAAAACATGCCATATCTGACTATTTAGTCAGGTGCCCTGTACTTCTTTTCCCTTAGATTGTCAAATAAAAAAAAAAAAATGATGGCAGCCAATCAATGATACCATCCAGTGTGAATGGGTAAAAATTATACCTGTTTTTTTTTTTTTGTCAGCTTGAAAAAAATATATTTTTGGAAGAATTTCTGTAATTAGTTTACGTGTGCCATGAGATGAAAGTCACTCTAAGAAGTATAGTTTGCAAATAGCATTCTAATGATTGGTGTTATCATGAGCTTTCACAGTAACAACGATTTACTAATTTCTCTAACATAATTCTTTCTCCTCTTTTATAATACATACACTAACTCTTACTTTAATTCATGCTTTATTCTAGGCATAGTTCTAGTTATTTTACTTTCATTATATCATTTAATCTTTTTAATAATCTTGTGAAATAAGTAGTATTAATACATCCGTTTAATGTACTTCATAACATACCCACAGCTGGTACCATATGCTATCTCATAGATACTGTTAGAACAGGAATTGGGATTCCAGGCAGGCGGGCTGCAGAGTTTATGGATTTAACCTGTTACAAGAATTTATGGCTCCAAAATGAAGTTTCATATAGGCAAGAGTAAACTAAGAAAGCAAATTGATGTTTCCTAAATATTTTTGTTAATGGGCTCACTTGGGAATCCAAAGAAAGCTACAAAATCTATACTCATAAGAATGTATACACACATATCCATAAATGCGTGTATGATATCCAGAGCATTGCCAATTCTTAAAGCATCCAGTGGACACTGGATTAAGAATCACTGATTTAACTTTCACTACGTATTATTAAACAAATGGTGTCAGATAAAAAAAAAAGCACCACAATATTGAAGTAAATTAGTATGTAGCAGAAGCATAAAAGCTTTGGAGGTGTGTCTAGGGAAAGACACTTAAATTACTCAATACTGTTCAATGGGCTAGGATGGTATTCAGACCGATTTTGTTGTTTGCTCTCAAAATTTCTACTTCTTTTTCAATTAATTTTCTCAAAAATTCTTTGTATAACTGATTATTCTTAATTTGAATCAGTATAATTGTTAGTGATCTGATGGGATAGGACAAAACTTTGATTTACTCTTTTACTATGATTTGATTACTATGTTTGATGTATGCTATTTTTTTATTTGACTTGATTTATCAATTTATCCTTACATAAAAATATGTAAGTTAAATTCTGACATACTTTCAGGAACAAATCAAAACAGTTAAATAAAATTCAAATACATTTGAACAGGTTTGTATTCAAATACAGGAGTCTAAAAATAAGATTTTTAATTTAAATGAATATATTAATAGAATAGAAACTGATCATGCCAAAATATATAATTCATCTATGGTAGACTACTTAATAACAACAGAATAATGGCTAAAATGTGGATTACTCAAGTGTAGCCTAGCATAGTGAAATTACATGGAAATTGGAGGAACATGGCCCTGGGTTCCAAATCATTTATATTTTCAACAAATATACATCAGGTATGTGTTGAGTAATATAAATCTATGCTATGAGGAAAAAGATTACATATTGTTTTCCATTGTATCCTTCCAATATCCTGCATTCAAATACTTTACTATTTATGGCCTGCCTTAGCTGAGGCAAAGGTTTTCACTTTTCTTTATGTGAGTAGAAATAATTTTTACCTGCCTAAAGATATCTTATAATTACTTGTTTATGCAAATCATATAAAAACTTAAAATAATAGCAACTCATCAGCATCTGGCACAATGCCTGTGGCTCAATAAGAGTATGATGAATAGTTGTATGAATAAAAAAATAAATGTTCTGGGAGTTAATAAATGTTAAATATGTGTGGTATCAGTGTCCAGTACATTGCAATTGCTGAAAATGTGTTTCATATTTTTCCTCTTTTTCTTTCTGTATAGTTTTACAATGCCCAGAAAAGTCCAATTTGAAAATAGGATTTCATGTGCATGCTAGTTAATAATTTGAAGTTAATAAACACTTTTGGGCAAAGAGTATATTTTTCTGAATGTCTTTTCCATGCTTGCTTTAACTTTAAACTCAGTGTTCTCATATTATATGTTTACACGTGAAAGGAACAGTGATTTATCAAGTCCCCAGTCTACAAAGAACATTGTTTTGAGTGCCATGAGCAGTTACAGCACAGGGAAGACCAAGTTCCTCTCAAAAAGAATAATATTTTAGAGGAAGGAAAACAAACTTAGTCCTCAAAAATACGAGCTAAGAAAAAAAATATAACCAAATATGGCTTTGCAGTACAAAAAAGGAATGCCAGAACACCAAAGGATCTGGAGCCAGATGAACTTACTTTGCAGAGATTAATGGAGATGAAATTGCTTCTTTCCCCATTAAATATGATAGCCACTTATTGTGCAACTGGTGTAGTGCAAGTGGTTTTACACATGGTAGTTTGTTTAATTCCCACAATTACCAGAGTAAGCATTCCTTTATAGATAATCAAAGTAAAACTCAGGAAAGTTAAGTCACTTTTTTCAAGATCATACATCTTGAAATAACAGAGCCAAGGGTTGAGCTTAAATTCCACAAACATACTACAGCCATCAGATTGGTAGAAGTACAAACTAGATGTTTTCATTTGAATTTGAGTGAAGACCCACCTCAAACTAATATACACCATTAGAGAGTTTATTGATTCTACAAACTAGGGCCACCTACATGATTAGTAGATACTACACCCTTAGGGATATCATCAAGGATCCAGTGACTTTCTCCCTCTGTTCAGTTGTGTTTGTAGAATGATTGACAACTGTAATCAATGCTAAGGGTTTTCAAAGATAGAGAGGCAGAGTTAGAGAGACTATGTTTCTACCACCACTCCATAAAAGTCTTCAGTTGTCTGTTGCTTGAATATCCTTAACACATTTTTATGGCAAAGAATATACAGGTTGCTGATTATCTTAGTTCCAGAAACCTGAATGGCCCTACCTGGTTTGGCTCAATGGATAGAGTGTCAGCCTCCAGACTGAAGGGTCCCAGGCTCGTTCCGCAGTAGGGGGGGATGCAGGAGGCAGTCGATTAATGATTATCTCTCACCATTAATGCTTCTCTCTCTCTCCCTCTCCCTTTCTCTTGGAAATCAATAAAAAACATGATTAAAAAAAAAACGTACCTGAATGAATCACTGGAAAGGTGGGGTTACCTTCATTGTTTTAGACTATGAAGTGTCCACCTCTTGATTTGGGAGTATAGTCAACACCACTCAACTGCAGGGCAGTTACACAACATTAACAGAATTAAATAAATGACGAGGAAACAGCCACTGAAGCACCAAACAAATGACAGTGAACACACAATTACTTTTTTTGGGGATTAATTTAAAAATTACAAATAAAAAAATGAAAAATTATATCTGCTTTAATGAATAATTATTTTAAAACTAGAAGTCTATTGTATGAAAAATTCATGCACTGGAGAGGTGGGCCCTGAGTCTGGCCTGCCCCCTCTCACAGTGTGTGAACCCTCAGGGGTGGGAGGTGACCCGGTGATCAGAGGAAAGCTATGCTGCAACACACCTCTGCTGCTGCTACTGCTGGCAGTGCAAACCTTGGACAGCCCTCATTATCTAAGCCTCGGGTAGCCCTGGGCAGCTGGGCAGCTGCCATCCAAGGCTTGCCTGCACCTTGGCTGGCCCTGGGAGGCTGGGCAGCCACTAACTGAGGCTTGCCTGCACCTTGGGCTAGCCTGGGCAGCTAGGGGCCTTAAGGGACTTGGAGAGTTTGGACACAGGTGCATGGAGTGGCTGGGTTGGCCTGGAGGTAGGCCCAGCCTTGCCACACGTCTGCCACCTTGGAGGGGCTGAGGCAACTGGGTGCCACCATCTTGTGGCTGTGGGTACTGCCATCTTTGAGGGCATGATATTCAATTAGCATATTCCCTTCTTATTGGGGGTGGGCACTGCTATCATTGAGGGCATGGCAGTCAATTAGCATAATCCTTCATTGGCTGTGGGTGCCGCCCTCTTTGAGAGCAGGGCAGTCGATTAGCATATTCCCTCCTTATTGTCTGTGGGTGCCACCATCTTTGTGATGGCATGATGGTCAATTAGCATATCCCTCTTTAAGACTTTGAATTTCAATTTTCACATCAAGAACCTAAAGAAATTTGAATCTCTGCATGTTTATCAATAGCTACAGAATTGATAAATGTAATGATGTGTGTTTTGGGGAAAATGAAAGAAATGATAGGTTTATTATGGTATGGAGAAACAGGATACATCTGAACAGTCTAGGAATATTGAAAATTTAAAACAAAATATCACAAAGTAGAGGTAAGTAATAAGCACATTATTTAATCCACTCCATTTTGAGAAAATATTATTTCCCCTTGCCAATGTACAGGAGTACCAATAAGGCATTTTTCAAAATACTAATAAATTGGATATCACAATAATATAGATTCAGATATGTCTATGCTTGAGTTCTGATGATGCCATTTCCTAGCAGCATTATTTTGCACAGGTAACAATTTACTCTCCTTTTGTTCCTCATTTATGAGATGTTCATAATAGTAGTAGCTGTTTTGTACTGTTACAAAAAAAAGAATGAAGTGGATAATATATATATATATATATATATATATATATATATATAATGCTCAGTTAAATGACTGACATCTATAACCTTAGTGAGTGCTTGCTGTTAATTTGATGTAAATTTATCAAGTGTTAGACTCCCTAAGATTTATGCATGTTTATTCTGCAGAGCCATCTATCAGCTTGTTATTTCTAATAATCAGATTAAGTTACTCCTACTCAGTGTCATTATGAAGAATTAAGGGGAGTGATAGGAACAAAGATAAACATGTTGTTTTGGCATTCTTATAAACAGACTTTCATCTTTGACTTGCTTTTCTGTTCCAGTCATTTGTTTATTTGCATAAAGGCAAAAATGAAAAGCTACTAAGAGCTGAATGCCATGCAATGAGACGAAAACTTGGCATGGCTTTGAAACTTAGTGATCAAAGCACTGGGGATGCATGATAGCAGTGCCCAAGTAGCTTTGGTTTTGTGAAGAGCTAATGATGGGTTGCATGTGATGTTAAAAGGCTTTAATTTAAAGACACAATATAGCATGGAGTGCAAAGAAATCCAACAAAACATGCTGAAAGTTACCTCATCATTCTAACTTATTATAATATGAAGTTATAACTACTACTGACCTTCAAATATAATGAACCTCAGATAATGGCAAAGAGTTGGCCAATTTAGAATTCTCACAATGAGAGAGATAGCTTTTGGCATCACACCCAGCAGATCTTCTGCCTCCTTGAACAATCTGCTTAACTCCTATGAGAATCCATATCCTCATTTGATAAAATGGTACAATAATATAAATCTCAGGATTTTCTTAAAAAACAACAACAACAATACATGAAGTAAATATAAAGCATGTATAACATTTGGTAGGTACTTACTACTCACCTACTTTATTTTGCATATCACTTGTAAAAAGATATTTTAAAGCTTAGTCTATCTTAGACAAATATATATATATATATACTAGTGGCCTGGTGCACAAAATTCGTGTACTGGGGGTGGGTGGTCCCTCAACCCAACCTGCCCCCTCTCACATACTGGGAGCCCTCAGGGGATGTCCAACTAATGGCTTACCCTGACCACCCGGCCCTGGGGGCTGGGCGCTCACCACAACTTCCGCTCACAGCGCCTGGAAGCTGGGTGCTCCCTGCTGCCGCTGTCACCACGGCCACTGCTGCTGCCACCGCTTCCCCTCACAGTGCCTGGGGGCTGGGCACTCGCTGCCACTGCCATTTCATCTCCACCTCCGGGGCTGGGCGCTCACGCCACGTGGCCCTGCCTCCACAACTGATTGGCTGGTAGCATAGCCAATCAGGAGCTAAGGTACGGTCACATTTGCATGTTTCTCTTTTATTATATAGGATATATATACATATATATACATACACACACACACACATATATATATATATATATATATATATATATATATATATGTAACATTTTAAAAAGAAAAGTAAATAAAGAAAGGGTTGAGACACAAAATAGAGACAGGAATGATACTAATAGAAAAATTCAAAGCTTGAATTTCTTGCTTACATTCTAAGGGTAGGCAAACTTGTCTCTGAGGATTTAATGTTAAAGGTATAAAAGGAATCATGGTTTATGCAATAATTCACAAATACCATAGCACTAATAAAAACAACTAGTCAGTAAAACAAAAGTCTTCACTTATTAGGAGCTCATTCTGTCTGTGAGGGACTTAATTTCATTTTTAATGAAAGGTTAGCCATATTTCTAGATACAATTTAGCAAATTTTATTTTTATTAATTTAAACATTAAATTTACTATATAATTAATTCTCTCATACTTTAGTGTTTTTCTTGTATGTTCCATTAAGCTGAGTGCATATTTTTCTACTAATATATTATTAAATTTTGGTTGCTTTAATTTATGCTTTTGTAAGAGGAAAATCTCTTTTTGTTGCTTTTCTTTTTACACAAATATATTTTTATTGATTTCAGAGAGGAAGGGAGAGGGACGAGAAAGAAAGAAAAAAATTTTTTTTATTGATCTGAGGGTAAGGGAGAGGAAGAGAGATAGAAACACCAATGATGAGAGATAATCACTGATATGCTGCCTCCTGCGTGCCCCCTACTAGAAATCAAGCCTATAACCTGGGCACATGCTCTACCTGGGAATTGAACCATGACCTCCCTGTTAGTAGGTCAATGCTCAATCACTGAGCCATAGTGGCCAAGCTGCTGCTTGTCTTTAACAATTTTTCTAAATTCCTTCCATATTTGTAGATCCAAATGTGATTTAAAATCAGTTTATCAAAATTTATTAAAATGCAAAATATTTTCAACTTTATTGAATGTATAAGTTATCGTGAAGAAATATGACTTTATTATATTGTCTTCCTGCCCATTTGCTGTCTAATATTTGTTGTTAATGTAGTATAATTGTTCATATTGTCCACATTTTATGAAGTTAGTTATTAGTTTTTATTTTCCTTTTTTATTATGCATCTGATTTATTTTTATTAAATGTAAAACTAATTTTAAATTGATTTTTAATTCTTAGGGTAAAAATTCAGTGAAAGAAAAATATTCTTAACTGACACTGTTGAGATCATTGCTATGTCAATTATGTCAATTAGAAGTGAATGAGTTTGGGGTTTTTTCAACTTATTTCTTAAAGATAAGAAAACTTAATTTTTACTTTTTTTGTATGTTGAACATAATCACTTTTGCTTATTTGAATAATTTTAATTAACTTAGGCACATAGAACATGTGTAATATGCATTCTGTTATAGTTAGGACATCTATTCCTTAAGATAAATAAGTTTAGTCTAGTTCTATAATTTACTTCTATGTACGCAGAAGAGAGACTTGGAAACACGGAAGGAGAGTTAGTCATGATTAGACAATCAAAGGAAAAGTATGAAGGGGGTAAATGAGACAGAGAGATGACAGACACACATACACAGAGAGGACAATTTAAATAATGCAGTGATTTTCTTCCTCTTTCTAATAAGTCTTACAGTGGCTGTGAGATACAAAAGGGTGTGTGTATGTTATTCCTTCCTTCATTCTCATTTATTTTGTGTTTCTCATGGTATACGCATGTGACCATGATGAATTTGATGTCCCCAGCATTGCTGAGTATTAGGTATAGACTTCATAGAACTAGATGTATTTAAAAAGAAAAGTCAGGCACTCTAGACAATGTCAGAAACATATGAAGTGGGATACTAGAGCTTCCAAAACATTCCAGTGCTTGATGGGAAACATACAGTAATTGGCTCTGCTCAGCGTAACCTACACTCTCCTAGTCAATCTTAAGAGCTGTTAATAAAAATATTATTGCATTTATTTTAAGTGTTAACTTCTGTTCCTCAGTATCTTGCATATATAACATCGCAGTGTCTATGTTTTGTGGTTTCTTATATACAGGCTTTCTTCTCTTGGGGTTTTGGCTAGTATTTATCCCACAGAAGTTCATTTTGGTTTCATAATCTATTTCATCTCTCCTCTAACGTTTCATTCACTTTTTTCCAGGGTACCTCTGAAATCTTACATATGGTTCAGCCATTTTACACTTCCTAAAACATTTGAACCCTTGATTAAATAAATAATCTGCTCAAAAGAACATAAAATACTTTGATTAAGTATATAAACACTCAGAAAAACATACAGTTCTTGTAAACACTTCATGCACTGTATTAAGTTTAAAATTGGTGACATGTTTAATGTCTACATTTGAAGAAATTCAAAGCTTCATGTAAAAAAGATTAAGTAAATACATGTCAAAAACACACTTTTCATAATGGAATACAACCTGTCACCTGCTATGCAAGAGTATTTATGCTATTGGGTAAGGTTTGCATAACTACTCACTAGCTATTATTTATAAATTTTATAAAGTTTATCACTACTTAATCATGAAAAATGTAGCAAACTGTCCTGGCTGGGTGGCTCAGTTACTTGGAGTGTTGTACACCAAAAGATTTCTGGTTCCATTCCCTGTCAAGGCACATAACTAGATGCAGATTTGTCAGCTGGTTTGGGGATGCATGGAAGGCAACCAATCAATGTTTCTCTCTCACATCAATGTGTTTTTCTTTCTCTTTCTGGCTTTCTCAAAATCAATGAAAACTTCCTCAGTTGAGGATTAAAAAATAAAAAATTCAGAAAATTGAAAATTAAAAAGAAAGTCTTTACCTTGGTAAAGGTATTCAATGAAGCTTTAAAAATATCATATTTAAATAGGGCATAATAGCAGTCCTATGAAAACTGTGTTGAAAGTAGGCATGATCACCACCCTTACAACTAAATATATAATCAGAGCCTCCTAAACAATGAAATAATTTATATAACAATTGGAAAAAATGGACACCATTACCGCTTATTTTTAAGAAATAGAATTAATTCATAAAAAATAAAAGAGCATGTATAAATTATTAAAAGTAATCCTATATAATAAAAAAGAAACATGCAAATTTTACCATACCTTAGCTCATGATTGGCTATGCTACCAGCCAATCATGAGCGGGGGCAGGGCCAAGTGGCGTGATTGCTGGGCCCTAGGGATGGAGATGAAACAGCAGTGGAGGCAAGCGCACAGCCCCCGGGCTCTGTGAGGGGAAGCGGTGGCAGCAGCAGGCCCCTGGCGCTGTGAGCGGATGTGATGGCGAGCGCCCAGCCCCTGGGCCAGGTGGTTGCAGGCAGCTAGGACTGAGCTGAGCGGGGAGATGGCTGGGTGCCCAAGGCCTAAGGGGTGAGCCATAAGCTGGACATCCCCTGAGGGCTCCCAGTATATGATGGGGGGCAGGTTGGGTTGAGGGACCACCCACCCCCAGTACATGAATTTCGTGCGCTGGGCCCCTAGTAAGATAATAAAAATGCTGAGAAGAAATAGGTATAAAAATTCAATGTTCTCATAAACCATTTAAAGCCAATGAAAACAGGAATTAATCATAACACATAATAGCAAGACTTATAATATATATGTAAATCTAAATAATTAAGTGTATGAAATGTTATAAATAAATTTTAGAATGTATTAAACCAAATTTTTAAAAAATGAATAAGCTACAGTAATGCTTCTGAGTAATAAGATTTAATACCATAAAGATGTCAGATAGCCCAGTCAAAATGGCTCAGTGGTTGAGTATAGTCTAATGAAGCAGGTCATGATTTGATTTCCAGTCTGGGCATATGTCCAAGATGAGGACTTGATTCCCAATGTGGGGAGTGCATGAGGTATCCAATTAATGTTTCTCTCTCATCATTGATATTTTCAATTCTCTCTCCCTCTCCCTTCCTCTCTGAAATTAATAAAAATATATTTAAAAAGGTATCAGATAGTAACAAATTAATTTGTAAAATCAATGCAATTTAAATTAAAATCTGGTACTTGACAAGTTGATCCTAAAATTCCTATAGAACCATAAAGTACTAAGAATATGTAAGATACTAGAGGCCTGGTGCATGGATTTGTGCACTGCTGGGGTCTCTTGTTCTGGCTTGTAGGGATCAAGCTGAAACCAGCTCTGTGACATCACCAAAGGATCCCAGATTGCAAGAGGTTGCAGGCCAGGTTAAGTAACCCCACCGGGGCAAAAATCCATGCACCAGGCCTCTAGTCTATACTAATTAAAGGTCTGTGGCCATGAGCCATAACATGGAACGACCAAATAACTGGTCACCAGGAGGTCCAGAGACCAGAACACCGTGGCTCAGCAGAGACATGCACCCCAATTGGGGGTATAGCCAGCCTTGCAAACCACCAGCACCCCAAACCCAGTCTGGCCTTGCCCCAAGTCTAGGCCAGATTCACCCCAAGCCTAGGCCAGCCTTGCCCCCCAGCCAGGAATCTCATTCACCCACATCAAAAATCCAGACACCAGAGTGGTGAGAGCACTATCCCTCAGAGAACTGGCTATTGGTCAGTTTGCTGTCAGTGGCCTGACAGCCAGGAGTCCCATTTACTCGCACCCAGGACCCAGACAGACTGTTATTGTTTATTTATTAATAAATTTATATATTACTTTCATATATATTTTTCTAATTTTCTTTAATCTCTGACACTTCTATTATAAAAAAAGTGGAAATAGTGGTATTAAAATATTTCTTCTAATTAATTCCCTTTCAAAGTGCACAAATTTGTGCACCAGGACACTAGTATGCATATAAGTTCTTTGGTTAATCTTTTCCTGCCCCTCCTCCCTTTTTTACTCTGATATTAATCATTCTGTTCTGTGTTTCCATGCCTGTGGTTTCCACTCCTGCGTTGAGCATCTGGCCCCTGGTGGCCAGTATCTGTCAGAGCTACCAGTCATTCAGGTGGTTGGTCAGTCACTTAGGCTTTTATATATATAGACTAGTGGCCTGGTGCATGAAATTCATGCACGAAGGGGGGAGTCCCCTCAGCCTAGCCAATCAGGGACCCTCTCCAATCAGGGTCCCCTTCGAGTATGTTTGACTGTTGGCAGTCGGACATCCCTCTTGCAGTCTAGGAACTCTGGCTCCTAACTGCTCACTGGCCTGCCTGATAGCCCCTAAGTGCTCCCCTGCTGGCCTGATTGCCCCTAATTGCTTCTGCCTTGTCCCACACCTGGGACCCAGGCTTCCCTCCCTCTGGCCAGCTATAGGCACCCAGGACCTGGGCCAGCTTCACTCAGGCCAGCCCCAGCCACAGGCAGCCTCAGGCACCCAGGACCACAGGGCATTCAGCCTAACCCCAGGGCCTAAAAGGGCCACTGCCCTTGAGCTGCTACCCCACCCCTTGCGTGCCACCGCCCATCCCTTGCACTGCTGCTGCTTGCACCATCACCCTGTTCCCTGCTCTGCCGCACCTTGCGCCGCCTGTTCCATTGTGAAGTGGCCTGGGGAGCAGACGCCATGTGCGGCAGTCCCAGCCAGCCCAGAGCGGCAGTGGAGGTGTGAGGGGCATGGCCGTGTGGCATGTGGCCCTGCCCCCTCTTCTGATTGGCTGGTAGTGTAGCGAAGGTATGGTCAGATTAGCATATTATTCTTTTATTACATAGGATAGACATTTAAAGAAGGATAAAGTTGGGCCATTGGTCCTCTCATATATCAAAACTATTTTAAAAGTATGCTAATTAAGACCTCATGATATAGAGGCAATAATAGACAGATTAATTACTGAAACAAAATAGAAAGCCTATAGAGTTAAGTCACACACACACACACACACACACACAGAGTATTTGTAGGGCAAAGGTTGCATTGCAACCAAATGGGGAACAGATATACAAATATATTGGCACTAAATGGTGAAAGGAACATTGATTTTCTTTATGGAAAAGTAGATCTCTATGTCATACCATGAAAAATAATTTCCACATGTATTATAACCATGCATATTAAAATATAATTATCAAACTTTAAGAATAACATGGATAATAGCTTTATGGTAGTAGCTGAATAAATTATTTCACAAAAACTAAGAACACCACATAAAATAAGACTGGTAATAAAATAACTTCTACTAAAAAGATAATATACACACATTTAACACATTTCATAAGCTTTAAGAAGCTACTTGAAAAGCATAGACAAAGATTCAGGGTCCAGAAAACATTATGGTACTCTATGTTATTTTTAAAGTCATATTATATCCCACTCACAAATACAAAATAGGTAAATTATAGAAATAAGTAACAAAACGATATAATTGAATGAAAAAAGTTATGAAAAGTTACACAATCTCTCTGATAATCACAGAAAGGTTGATAAAAATAGTGAAATACTGTTTTTCCCATTACATTTATAAAAATTAGTCTATTGATACAAAAAATAGAAGTATGAAAAAACATTATGATCTTTAATAACTTGTTGATGTATATACCCTAAATCCAGCAATTCTCCTCAGTTCAGTTACTAAGAGAAAATGTCACTTATCTGTATGTTCTAGTTTCCTAAGACTGCTATAACAAGGGCTAACGGTGTGGCCTAAAAGAAAGCCTCCTATACTGGCAGAGGGAATGTAAAGTGGTTCAGCCACTATGGAAAACAGTATATGGAGTTTTTTCATAAAGTTAAGAGTAGAGCTACCATTTGACCCACCAAACTCTTTTCTGTGTACCTACCCCAAATTGGAAAACATTTATTTGTAAATATAAAATGTACCCCTATATTCATTGTAACATTGTTCATGCTAGCCGAGCCATATAAACAACCTAAGTGTTCTTCAATGAATGATTGGATAACGATGTAAAACACATATATAATGGAATACTATATACCTACCAACAATAACTGCAAATATTAGAAGTAGTCAGGTCAATTGGAATTCTCACACTTTGTTGATAAGAGTGTAAAATGGTACAGCTACTTTATAAATAGATTTGGTAATTTAAAATTTCTATTGGTCCAGAATGTATTTTCTATTAGAGAAAAAATAAAAAGGGAGGCTCCTCAGTTATGCAACACCATGAATATTTTATGTAAACCAGAGAATTTCCACAGCGTTGTGTTACATTTAACATTTTAATTTAATGCCTAAAGTCATGCCAATCTATATATATAAAGAGCCAGGGACCGTAATGACCAAGGCTCAATGGAACACCAGAAGGCAGTGCTGAGTTGCTGTGGCGACTTAGCCCTGACTGCTGAGGGGGCTAGGATCAGGCCCAGAAAGAGGCCTACAGGGAAAGACGCAGGGTCTGATTCCCAGCCCCCACAACAGCTGTTGATCAGCCATTGCCTCCTTCTCTCTCTTCCAGCTTCACCAGCAGCCACACTTCTATTTCTTTACAGGCCTCCTAGGGGGCTGCTGATCATAGACCTGACTCTGATCTGGCCCAGAGATAAGCCCAGAGACACTGACTGGCATAGAAACCTACGGATAAGAACCAAATCTGGGTGAAGTGCGAATTCCCAATAGCTGCCTATGAGACAGAGCTTTTGATGCTGACTGGCATAGAAACCGACCAATCAGAACCTAATATGGGTGAAGCACAAAGGCAGAACCTAAGGTAGGGCTTAGGAGGGCTTTTAAGGGCAACAGCTGTTTGGTGTAAGGTATAAGAAAGCAGTTCAATTTTTTCATGACCGTTTTGGCAGTATAGTGCATATGGCTGGCTGGCTATCAGTCCAAATACAGGGATTATGTGTTTTTGTTTGCCAAGAGCATCTCCTTCTGCATCTCCTCCAATTTAAGCAATCCTATCCTATATAATCTATCTATACTATTAAAAGGGAAATATGTTAATTAGACCGGGTCAACCAGTCATCTTTCAGACATCCGACTTCCTTCCAGACAAAGCCATGGTGGTGGGGGCCAAGGCAGAGGCAGTTAGGGGCAATCAGACCAGCAGCAGAGGGCAGTTGGGAGTGAAATCAGGCCAGCAAGGGAGGGCAGTTAGGGGCAATGAGGAAGGCAGAGGCAGTTAGGGGCAATGAGGCTGGTAAAGGGAAGGGCAATGAGCGGTGACATCAGGCCTGCAGAGGAAAGCCATTGGGGGCAAGATCAGGCTGGCAAGGGAGGGCCATTGGGGGCAACCAGGCCAACAGGAGAGGGCACTTGAGGATGAGATCAGGCCGGCAGGGGAGGGAAGTTAAGGGTGATCAGGCAGGCAGAGGCAGCTGGGGGCAAGATCACACCAGCATGGAGGGCAGTTGGGTATGAGATCAGGCTGGCAGGGGAGGGCAATTAGGGGTGATCAGGCAGGCAGGCAGGCAGGCAGAAGACATTAGGGGCAATCAGGCAGACAGGCAAGTGAGTGATTAGAAGCCAGCAGTTTTTGATTAGAGATGGTGCAGGCTGAACTGAGGGAACCTCCCCACCCTCTGCATGAATTTCGTGTACCAGGACTCTAGTCTATATAATAAAAGCCTAAGCAATCATTATGGTGGAACGACCAGAACAACTGGTCACCATGATGCGCACTGACCACCAGGGGGCAGATGCTTAACACAGGAGCTGCTCCCTGGTGGTCAGTGTGCTCCCACAAGGGGAACACCACTCAGCCAGAAGCTGGGCTCATGACTGGAGAGCACAGTGGCATTGGCAAGAGCCTCTCCTTCCTCTGGGCAGTGCTCAGGAGCAGCAAGCTGAGCAGTAAGAAGCAGTGAGCAGGCGGGTGGTATGGGGCTAGGGCTCCTGGACTATGAGAAGGCATAGGCTGGGCTGAGGGATAACTCTCCCCCTGCCAGTGCATGAATTTCATGCATCAGGCCTCTAGTTATAAAATAATGTAGAAGCCTTTGGTGCATACTTGAATTTTCTTATGTTCTGAAGAGTGTTCCAAGATCAGCACAAATAGGATAAGAATCCAAATTTTCCAGGTAAACAGTCATATTTGCATTATTACTTTAAACTACACACTATACAGAATTGTTGTTACATGCAGTACATATGGTCTCAGTTATATTTTGATAAATAAAGCATGATAACTCCTCACTTAATGATGCATGTCTTTCAGTGAAATTCCATGAGGACAAAAATGTCTCATGTAGCATTATTCTTCCAGTGCCTGCAATAATACCTAGCACATGACAAAAACTCAATGAATATTTGTTGAATGAAGGACTATGACTGCCACACTATAATATTTGCAAGACTATAAATGTTTATGGCTGTATATCTGTGTGTCTTCATAGAAATTGACATATTACGAGGCTATGTGAATTGCTAAATATCTATCGTTAATATATATTATTTGCTGGAAATTAAAGACTTTTTAATCTGAGTACATTTGTTTATGTGCTTTAGAATTTTACTTCAAATATTCTGTAAAGCATAACTGTGTACTTATATTCTTTACTACGACATTCTGAATTACAATGTGAGATTGCAAAGGCTAATATAAATGCTTGGTGAATTTTATGTTTGCGCATTTCTCAGTCAAATGTTTTTCACAGCTTATGGGGCCTCCAGCTATATGCAATCACTCTTTCTGTTTCACAGCTAAAATTTTATGTCAGGAGTAAGATCTAAGAGAGATCATTTTTATCATACCAATTAATTTCTTCGCTATATAGGTCATCAGTATGTTTTTAATAGGTTAAGTATTACATTTTGTCATTATTGTGTGTGTGGTTTTTTTTTTTTGCTATATTTCTTATTTTCCATTGTATTACTATGAATCAAAAGCTTTGATTCTTATATTAGGCATTTTATATAGTTTGGGAAGCAACTGAAGTGATTTTTATATGTTAGTTTTTCTTTGGCAATTTTTACCATTTTGGTCAAGGATTATATAATGATTGTAGCATTTTCTACAATTAGTCACATATTAAGAAGTGTATTTTTCCTTTACCACTTTTTGACGATTATGTATTCATAGGATTTGAATCTCATTTAAAAAAAAACATATTTTATTGATTTTTACAGAGAAGAAGGGAGAGGATAGAGAATTAGAAACATCGATGAGAGAGAAGCATCAATCAGCTGCCTCCTGCACATCCCCCACTGGGGATGTGCCTGCAACCAGGGTACATGCCCTTGACCAGAATCGAACCTGGGACCCTTCAGTCTGAAGGCAGATGCTCTATCCATTGAGCCAAACCAGCCAGGGCTGAATCTCATTTTTAAAAGTCAATTCTGATTCTACAAGTGTGTTTTCCCTCCATTGACCTGATCAGTGGAAGTTTTTTGGTACAAAACCAAGACTGCTTTCATGTTTTCAGGTTTAGATACATTATCTCTGGCTTGAAAGATGTTCAATAATCAATCTGCAAAAGGGTCTTACAGTGAGAATGAAAGAACTTACAGTGTTTGCTATAGTTACACTTCAAAAATGAAGTTTTAAAAGTAACATATATCTAACTAGGGGCCCAGTGCACAAATTTGTGCACCTTGAAAGGAACTGTGGGCTGTGAGGCTGCAGTGGGCACAGAGGTGGGTCTCAGCCCACCCTTCGCACCCCCACCTGGCCACTCCCACTGTGACCCCTATGGCTAGCAGCCCCGCTCCTTCTGAGCGATTAGGGCTGGTGCCAGCATCGGGTGTGAGCGAGGCTGGTGATGTCAGCAGGTGTGAGCATAGGCTGCTGCCTACATTGCCCTTCAGAAGCAGGGGGAGGTCGAGAAGCCCCCAGGGGTGATCAAGGCTGGCAGCCACCACTTGCACCTGCTGATGGTGTGAGTGAGTAGGACTGGTGCCAGGTGCCAGAGGCAGATGTGAGTGGCGGTTCTGGAGATGAATGCAGGTGTGAGTGGGGTGGTCAACAGCAGAGGTTGTGAGAAGCTGCTGCTGGCCTGGATCACCCCTCGGGAGCAGGGGGAGGTGGTGAAGCCCTCAGGGGTTATTTGGGCTGGTAGCCACAGCTTGCACCTGCTGATGGTTCCCGAGAGATTAGGGCCGGCACTGGGCATTGGCATCAGGTGCAAGTCGGGTGGGAGCCTGCAGCAGGTGGGAGCACGTGGCAGAACTGAAGTGTGCAGGAGTGAAGAATTTTCAGTAACTACCAGAGGCTTGCCCTGATGACAATGACCAGCACCCCCTTGGTCTGGTGTCCCAACTCATCTGCTTCACATCTCACCATGGCTGATGCCACTGTGTTCTGTGCTCTGCCACCTGCTGCCTGACTCCACGGTGGTTGGCTCATGTCATAGTGACCGGTTGTTCAGTTGTTCGGTTGTTCTGCTGTTTGATCTATTTGCATATTAGGGTTTTATATATTTAGATAATTTAAGTAAAGTGTGTTCATTATGAAAAATGGGGGAGGGGATAAAATGGCATAGGAAAAAGGTAAAAGACTCCAGATAAATTCACTGTTAACACTTGGGTACCTTTTTCCATTATTTTCCCACTTGTGACAAATTAATATCATATTGTATTTACTATTTTGCTATCTAAATATATTATTTTTCACTTAGCAGCAATAGAGTGATTAAATATTCATTTTCAATGTTATTTTAATGATATTTTTATTCCATTAGTTAAATGTAGAAACCAATGACTTACAACTGGACAGTTGAGCTGTTTCCAATTGTGAATATCCATGTTTCTAATTTCATATAATATCTTTTTTATAGGGAATTTTAGAGTTAAAAAATGTCACTTTATGTTAACCTAAAGTATCAAAAAGGAATAGCTGACAAAAATGATTAACGTTTGTAATTGAATAAACTGTAGTATGACTCTGGTTCTGATCCAGAGAACTAGATCAAGGAACTTTTAGTCATGAGATCAATTCAATTATTTGGTCCCTACTTCTTCCTATGTGAAGGAGTTGCATTGCTGAACTGGTTTGGCTCAGTGGATAGAGCATTGGCCTGTGAACTGAAAGGTCCCAGGTTTGATTCCAGTCAAGGGAATGTACCTTGGCTGCCGGCATATCCCCATTAGGGGGTGTGCAAAAGACAGCTGATCGATGTTTCTGACTTTTTATCCATCTCCCTTCCTCTCTGTAAAAAAAAAAAAAATCAATAAAATAATTTTTTTTAAAAAGAAGGGGTTGCATTGCATGATTACTGACTATCTTTTCAACCCTAATGTTTTTGTATGGCTGTGAATGATTTTTAAAGATTTGATGGCATACACTTAGTACAAATCAAGAGACAGTTTTATCCATGGTTTTAGAGTTATCTACCCAATCTTAACCTACACACTATTCTATATTTTCGACTTTGATCCTGGCAGAGATGGCTCTTACTACTTCCATCTTCAGGGGTATGAATGAAGGAGAACAAGATAAGATTTGTAAACAGCCTAAGTCCCATTAGCAGATAAGTAGATTTAAAAACTATGGTACCTCTACACAATGAAATACTACACTTCAGTAAAAAAGAAGGAATTCTTACCATTTGCAACAGCATGAATGGAACTGAAGAGCATTATGCTAAGTGAAATAAGCCAGGCAGAAAAGGATAAGTATCACACGATCTCACTCATTTGTGGAATATAATGAACAACATAAACTGATAAATAACAAAAGATGCAGAGACAGAGAAGCATCAATCGGACCATCAACCTCAGAGGGAAGGTAGGGGAGGGTAAGGGTAAGGGGGAGAGATCAACCAAAGCACTTGTATATTTGCATATAAGCCTAACCAATGGATATAGACACCAGTGGGTGAGGGCATGAGTGGCGGGGGGATGGGGGTAAAATGGGGAGGATAAGGACACAATACCTTAATCAATAAAGAAAAATATAAAAAAGAGGATTATGACAACATATTATAAATTGACTGAAAATAAATTTGTAATCTTCTCATGGGGAAGATATGATATTTGCTCGTACAAATGAATATTCAAGGTGATACCTTTCCTTGTTTTAGATAAAACCTGGATATTGAATATTTGTTATTAACACTTTGTGGATGTGGAATATATTTTTAGAATAATTTTTAAATTTACTAAAGACATGCTCTTTTGAAAATAGCAAGATCAAACTCCTGAGATGCAACTCTGAAGGTAAATTAAATTCAATAATGAAGTAAAACTGGATTGGATTCAGAATAATTAAGAAAAATGTGCTTAGATATCCAAATAAATAATTAAATACTTAAAAGAATAACAAGATAAATGCATCATGCTATTCTGATCCATATCGGATCCATAGTAGGTTACTAACTATGAAGACCCCAGCTCTTCAACAAGGGATATCTCAACAAAGAAAGAAAATATTTCTTCTTAGTCTTTGAACATTTGTTTGGCATTATTTTTCTCACTTTTGCTTTCCACTTAGTTTTTTATTAAATATACTAGAGGTCCAGTGCACAAAATTCATGCATGGGGGTGGGAGTTCCTCAGCCCAGCCTGCACCCTTTCCAATCTGGTACCCTTCAGGGAATGTCCAACTACTGGTTTAGTAGATTTAGGATCCTACTAAAGTGGCAGTTGGATATCCCTCCTGTAATCTGGGTCTGCTGGCTCCTAACTGCTCACCTGACTGCCTGCCTGATGCTCCTAACTGCTCCCCTACCCGCCCGATCACCCCTCACTGCCTCTGCCTGCCTGCCTGATCACCCCTATCCGCTTCTGCCTGCCAGCCTGAATGTCTCTAACTGCCTCTGCCTTGGCCTTTGCCACTGCAGCTTTGTCCAAAAGGACTTCTAGAATGACATCAGGAAGTTGTTTTGAAGTTCTGGTCTAATTAGCATATTATAGATTACTGACTATATTCCCTATGCTGTACTTCACTTCCCATGATTGTTTTGTAACTAACAATCTCTACTTCTCGATCCCTTCACCTTTTTTTAAATCCTCATCCAAGGTTATGTTTTTATTAATTTTCAAGAGAGAGAGAGAGGGAGAGAGAGATTCATTGATGATAGAGAAACATATTGCCTCCTAAACACGCTTTGACTGGGCATCAAACCCACAATCTAGGTATGTGCCCTAACCAGGATCAAATCCACAACTTTTCTGGTGTTCAGGAGAGTGCTTTAAACCAGGGGCCACCAACCTTTTGGACCTCACAGACCACCAGTGGTCTGTGGACCACCAGTTGGCAACTGCTGCTCTAATCAACTGAGCAACCCAGCCAGGGCTCAGTGGTTCAGCGGGGCTTGCTACTTCTTAGTGCTAGCCTTACCCCCCACCTAGGGCCAGGCTGCCTTAGGGAGGGGTCCGGGGAGGTTGAGGCACAACAGGTCGCATCCAATCCAGTCTCTGTAGAGGCTCTGGGACCGCACCATCCCCTGTCCTGCCCCCCCTCCACCACTACCACCTCTACAGAGTTGTGGTGGGGGACCAGGTCCACGCTACTGCTTTTGTGGCTGCCTCTGTGGAATGGGCAGCAATGGGACCATGCATCTCCCTCTCCCACCATCTCTAGGGAAGGAGCCATGGTGCTGGACCGGCCCTCACTGAGGCCTCCCCCATGCCACTTCGGTGTAAGGGGCAACAGCACTGGATTGACCCATATAGCTGCCTCTCCTGCGTCACTGCCTCTCCCACGCTGCTACCTCTGCTGTGCTGCCACCTTTGTCCAGAAGGACATCTGAAAGATGTCTGGTCTATCCGGTCTAATTAGAATATTACCTTTTTATTAGTATAGATTTTTATTCATTCCAGAAAAGAAGAGAGAGGAAGAGAGAGATATAAATATCTGTGATGAGAGAGAATCATTGATTGGCTGTCCCCTACATGTACCCATACTGAGGATGAAGCCTGAAACCCAGGCATATGCCCTGACTGAAAATTGAATCGTGACCTTCTGGTTTATAGGTTGATGCCCAATAACTGAGTCACAGCAGCCAGGGCAACTTTCCACTTATTTTTAATCCAAGTTTTACTTTACAATGGCCAGCAAGAGACCAAGTACAAAAGTAATATATTTATTTACAATCAGACAAAAATACATACAATTTTGATTGTTTTGCAAAATGTTAACAATAGTAATTACCTACCCCTTTTGGTCCAAGTGACTTTTTAAAAAGTCAGGTGCCTATACTTGTATATAAGGATTTCTGGTACCAATAATTTAACCAATCACATGCAATCTTATCATGTGATATGAAGAATAAGAGTAACTCTATTATATGACCTATATATTTGTGGTTCAAAATAGGACATTCACACCAGACTCTTATTGTAGTGTTGACTGTTGTCATTTTTTTTTTTTTGACAATCAAATTGAAAAGAGGTCAGTGCCCTGTCTAAATAATCAGGTATAGCATGTTTTAAAAAAATTTGTGGTACACCAGCTGAAAATCACTGACCTAGATTCTAGAATGTGGGCTAGTTGGAAATTAGTATCAGGCTTTACATAAATTTTTCATATGATATGGTTATGAGAAACCTTGAAAACACTCATACTATTACATTAAATATTTTTTATCTCTGTATCTTGCAGGGGGGAGATGATTGATTAAGGGTGTTTGGTCATCATTCTTATTTCTATTAATTTCAGGAAGATATCTGTTAAGCTTCCCAGCTTCCTTGACTAAAATTTTCATCTTCCTTCCGGTCCTAATTCAATTTTATGACAAGTTAGACATGATTTGTCTTACTATTTACATTCCCCCAACTAGACCAATGCAGTCTGCTCAAACATATGGTCTCTTTTGGAAAATATATTAACTTTAATTTATTCTGCACACCCATATGATTTGGCAAACTCTGGGGATCTTGAATGCCTGGATTGGAGGCGGATCTGACGAAGGCCTTTTTAGACTCAATGACTAATGGTTGACTTGCTTACCAGCATTTATGGTTTTGAATGGTAGCATATGGTGTTAATCTGTGGAGGGTTGCCTTTACTACACTATCTGTAGATCAGTGACCTCTATATTACTAAAGTGAAATAAACTCACTTGCAACTATTAATCTTACAGTGGCTCTTCTGGGCTCTTTTGATATACTAGAAAATTTCTATGGCAATTTAACTATTGAAAAAGTGATGATGAGAAGTTTAAAATAGAGATATTTTCAAACTCTATTATTTTTTAAAATATATTTTTATTGACTTTTTACAGAAAGGAAGGGAGAGGGATAGAGAATCAGAAACATCAGTGAGAGAGAAACATCGATCAGCTGCCTCCTGCACACCCCTACTGGGGATCAAGCCTGCAACCAAGGTACATGCTCTTGATGGGAATCGAACCGGGGACCTTTCATTCCATGGCCCAACACTCTATCCATTGAGCCAAACTACTCAGAGCCCAAATTCTATTATTGACCAATAGTTGTCCTTTTTTCTCCCCAGATAGTGCTATTTCCTAAAATAAATTTAATGAAAATATTTTTAAAAATTCATTTCTCAAAATTACCTGTAGACATATTTGGAAATATGATCATCTTATATCTTATGGATACATTTGAATTTAGGAAACAACCAAAGATATTCTTTATTGTATTTGGTGAATCAGTGAGTATTCAATCTAGATAATGAATAGAAATAAACAGGAACATTTATATACTTTTCTGAATGACTCCATAAATTGCATTATGCTATGGAATAATCATCAGGATAAATAAACATTTTACTAATTAACCCAGTTTGAAGAAATATATCCCTACAAATTTTCATATTCTGTCATGTTTTATAATTTCACAATAATATATAGTCATTCCTGAATATTTTAGAAAGTAACATTCAAAGATGTCCCCTTAGGATCAATGAATACACTGCAGTAATAAGAGATAATAATTGTTAGTACTTTTCATATGCCAGGCAATATGCTAACATTTTGGGAAACATCAGTAACTTTTTCTCTCTATAAAAATGTATTAAATGCTATACAATATCAAGTACTGTTCTAGGGACAAGGGATGCATCAATAACAAACAAAAGAATTCAAGTCTCTGTTATCACAAAGTATTAGAATGAGGAAGGATGATAGGATACAGCAGACATAGACTGTAATAGACTAAATACATAATATTTACATGCATTAAATCGTATCTACCTGAAATGCATATGTTGAAACTTAAGCCCCACTACCTCTGAATGTGTCCCTATTTGGAGAGAGGGTTTTACAAGATAATCAAGTTAAAATGAGCTCGTTAGGATAGAGTCAAATCCAATATCACTGATCTTCTTATAAAAAGGGAAAATTTGGAGATAGACATACAACTAGAAAGAATGCCAGGTGAAGATGAAAGCAAAGATCGTGGGTTGTTTCCACAAGCTAAGGAACATCAACAGATGCTCCTAACCACCAGAAGCTAAGCGAGAGGCATGAAACAAATTCTTTCTCATAGTCCTCAGAAGAAGCCAACCCTAGCAAACACAGTGTTATTTTATTAGGGCAGCCCTAGCAACTGATATCAGTGTGTAAGATGCTATGAGAGAATGTCATTAGATGGCTTTTAGTAATTCCTGTTCTCTCCATTGGTACATGGTAATATTTCCTTCATGAGGTGGAGTCTATTTACCTTTGTATCTGGACTAATGTGACTTGCTTTGAACAACAGCATGAGCTGACAGTGAGGTGGTGCCTGTACCACAATGCTACCTCATAACTGTAATTTTGCTACTGTTATGAATCATAATGTAAATATCTGTGTTTTCCGATGGTCTGAGGCGACCCTGCTAGCGCTTTTCAACCTGTGGGTCAGGACAGTTATAAAGTAGCAACGAAAATAATTTTATGTTTGGGGGTCACCACAACATGAGGAACTGTATTAAAGGGTCACGGCATTAGAAAGGTTGAGAACCACTACAGTCTAAACCATGAAAAGAGATAATCAGTTGCTATTTTAAGTTTCCCAGTTTTAAGGTGATTTGTTAAATAGCTATCTATAATAGAAAAAAATAGATTGATAAATTCTAATAAAAATATTTTTAAAAGTATGGGGAATTGATTGAGAGAGAGAGTATTTTTGTGTGGCGGTGATGATGATAGAAGAAAGGATGTTACAATCCTTGCTAAATCCTCACAACAATTCATGAGATAGATATAATTAATATCCCCTTTCCCAGACAAGCAAATGAGATTTACAAAGGTTGAGCAATGTATCAGTGTTTACCTAATGAAGTGTATATTAAAATTCAGAATATCTGTCTAAACCACTGTGGCAGATAAACTATTGTGTTGGGGAGGAGAATAGGAGACCTTTGCTGGAAGTAAAGTGCCATCAATGAACTTTGCTCTTCCAGATAACAGCCTAGAAAATATTTTTAAGATAAAGATTTCAAGGAAAATCTGATAATTAATTTTATGTGTCAACTTGACCAGGACAATATTATTCTAGGTCTGTAGTAGAACATGGATGGGCCTCATTAATTAGTTGAAAAACAGAATAGAATAAAAAGATTGACCTGCAATTCAGAGAAAATTTGTCCTTGGAAGACTGTCTTCAAGCTGAGACATTATTTTTTATTTCTGCCTTTGGACTTGAACTGAAACATCAGCCCTTCCTGGATCTCCAGCCTATCTCACATGAGACTAGAACTGTACCATCACCTCTCCTAACCTGCAGCTTGCTGACTGCATATCTTGGAGTCTGTCAGCCTCCATAATTGTGTAGGCCAATTCCTTATATTGAATCTATCAATATATGTCCTATTGAGTATGTTTCTCTGGAAAATCTTGACTAATAGCAAATGTATTTTCCATTTCTTCATATTTAAAAAATATCTATTGAAGTTGAATAGGGTGCCAATGCTTCCATCCTAAAGATAAAATATAGTTGGTTTGTGTTTGAGAAAGAGTCATTGATGGATATATATGACACGGGGTTTGAATAGCAACTTTAGAAACTTGGTCTATAGCAACTTTCAAAAAGATTTTAAAAGGCAAACGGGAAATAAACCTATGGGAAATTGCTTAGCAATATAGATATGGCAGAGTGCACCGAAGGCTTGCATGAGACCCATAACCACAATGAGTTTGTTATAATTATATTCTAAAATATTTTAAAATAATACACTCATGAAAAATTGAAGAAAAAGCAGTATAAGATAAATGAACTCTATATAAGCATTCACATTACACACTTTACCTTTTTTTCATGATGTTTCTTCTTTCATAAAATGTTAGCTTTACTTTTAAACAAAATTGAAGAGAGAATTATCTCTTCCTCACATTTTTTATTGTTGCATTGTTCATAATCAACTCTGTGTTTTTATGTTTCCCTCATGAGAAAATAAAATTACTATTCCTATGTTCCCTGGGCACAGATCTTGATTATAGAGTAACTAGTAGTCATCTGTGTAATGCAAAAAAATGTTTTCTTATTAATCAAATTCCAATTATCCTATTTTCTCTTTGAAAACTCACTGTAGGAAAACTGCTTCTACTTAATTTTGTGTAGCATTTCTCTTAAAAAGATAGCAGTTTTCCTCCATACCTTTTAAAAGTAGAATTAGAAAATATATAATTTGTGGTTTTCAGCCAGTATCATTTCCATAAATTTTGTCTTACAGAGAAAACCAAACAAACAATAAACAACAACACTTCACAGTAGACATTTCTCTTTGATGAAAAATTTAGTTAATTTTATCATAGGAGGAAGGTGTGTGGGTAATGAAATAAAACTGATTCATGCAGCTTAATTTGCTGTATGACTTTGGGTATATTAGACCAACTTTATGAACTTATATTTCTCTTAAGAATAATAATAGCAGCACCTCATTATGAAGATTTTGTGATGATTATAGGTAATATATGAGAACTTACTTAGTTCATCTTGAGTGTTTTGACAATACTAGTTGTCTAAGACATTGTTTCATTTTTTGATATTATCAATATTATTATTATTACTCCTTAGGAGCAAAAAGAAAGTCTCAGATAGTTTTGTGACCTCAGAAAGGAAGAAACTGGATCATTCCTCCTCCCTTGGTAGCCAGGGAACATTCTAGGTACCACAGGTAGTAACACATCCATGATGTAAGCACTGACTAGCTTGCTTCCAAAATTCATATCTTTGTAGCCATAAAACTCTTTTTGGAAGAATAATCATTTATATAAAATAAGAATGCCATATTTTATTTTTTCCATGTACCCTATAAATAATTGAATCATAATGATACTGCTTTTATGATTGTGTTCTGGTGACCCTGGTCTAATTAGCATATTACTCTATTATTAGTATAGATTTACAATATAAGAGTGCTATAAATGACTGATAATATATAAATATATCTTTATAAACTATAAACACAGTTATATAAATAATGCTAATGGAATACTATGGCAATTAAATAATATATAATACAGAGACTTATTTAATTATTAGTGTCCCGATGCATGAAATTTGTTCATGGCAGGTGTCCCTCAGCCCAGCCTGCCCCCTTTCCAATCTAGGACCCCTTAGGGGATGTCCCACTACATGGATTATTTGGATTTTGTATCCCACATGGTCCACGTACCATATTTGATTTTATAATTTGAAAAAATCGAGTACATTGGTCTTCATTCAGAATTTCTGCCTTAACTATATGGTCAATGTCATCTTCCATTCATAATTTGGATTCACTATCTAATAGCAATAATATGTGAGTATGAGGCAATCTGCGTTTCTGAAATTCAGTGACATGAATTTTAGCTAATACTTTGCCAAATAAATGCAATTTACATATATCACTTAAAAGAGCATTCAACTTAATATTTAAAAACTCTGGCTACCAAGTCAGGTATGTTTTCAACTTTTTACCAGTGTTGCGAATTGTTTGTAATATCTGCTCATTTGGGATTGCATGTGATGGTTATGAATAAATCGGGCTTGTCATACTTCGTTACAATTGCCATAGAATTCTGATATCACTGCTGTATATTTCTGGGACTACCCTCAAAAGATGATGGAAGTATTATCATTTTACCATTCAGTATAGGCACATTGTCATTTTCAGATCTAGATGTGAGATAATCCATCAAACCACTGTATTTTTCAACTTTCAACTTAGATTGGTTTGCATTAATGAAATTGATCTGATTGGCCTCCATTTTTAATGTGAATCCACAATAAACTGTTGAGTTAATTTTCCTGCTTTTAAAATAGCATTGAATGTGTCCTGCACAGAGAGATGAAATCCATAATACTGCATTTGTGTGACTTGTGTCCTTACATTTTGTCTAGTACAATAGTTGATTACACTGTTGTTTCTGAGTCTTAATGCAATATCTGTTCCCCAGCCTTTTCACCAGGTGGAAAAAGAATAGGCTATGTCATTGCATCTAATGCAGGAAACAGGATACTGATTTGTTTCATTTTAGTGGCATTCAGGTTATTGGGATCTGGTTTACAATGAATGAGCAAGTCTCTTTCAAAAGGAGGTTCTCCATCATTGTTTCTAAATATGATGGCAACATCGGTTACATGAGGATAATTATATTTACCCGGATCACTGTTACAATTGCATTTAATTGCTATTGTTACTTACATGGGAGCAATACCTTTTGCTGCTTCTTCACATTGGGTTTCCTTTTCTACCTCATATAGTATCTTGTATGATTTTGTTAATTCATTTATTTCATGCATGAGATTGTTGATTTTGATGAGTCTTTCTGAGCAGCCCTGGTTTTCTGGCATTGCTAATCTTTTACTTGCTGCTTCAGCCATATCTCAAATATAGAGTTGAGTAAATTTCTGAGAACCACATCTGAGGGATGGAAAGTTCCAGTACTGCGATAAACTTGTCCATGTATTCTAAAACAGTATGGCTCATATCCTGATGGTGATGCAATATTTGCATCCATTGAATCAAAAGCAAAAGAACTATTTATGGAACAAATATTTTCCATGAAATTTTTACTGTCAGAATCTTTGTTTGCCATTAATTTTTTTAAATATGTCTAGTATTCTGGAAAAATGTGTATCATTTGGACAAACCTTTCCTTTGCTACAACATTGAGTAAATTTTTCATCAGTCATTTAATGATAGGCAAAATTGACATCTAACAGTCATTTCACCACAATTATGTTCAAGAATTGCATTCTATTTTTGCTGAGAAGGCAGTTCCTACCAGTATTGGTAGTACTTGTTGATGACTGTTCGTTAGACATATTCTGTCATCGCTGCCACCATCTTTCAACTTCAGTGGCATGTTGTTTTTTAGACATTTTCTGTTGATATCAATGGCTTCTTTCAGCTTCACAGCTATGTTGTGCCAATAGTTGCTCTTCAGATATATTCTCTCGCTGACACCCCCTTCTTTCAGCTTTGGAGGCATGTTGGTCTTCAGACATTTTCTGTTGATGACCCTGACTTCTGTTGGCTACAGAGCTACATTGTGTCAGTAGTTGCCCTTTAGAGATATGTCCACCTCCCTGCTCTCAGGGTCTGGGATGCAGGTGAATGAGCATCCTGGCTAATCAGGCCACTGCGAGCTGGCTCACCAATGGCTGATTCTGGCCAATTCTATGGGGACGAGACTCCCTCCTTCCTGCTGTCAGAGTCTGGGCTGGCTTCCATGGGGACACAGTGTCAAGTCCACCTGCGCTGGGAGACCCAGAGTCAAGTCCCATGTGCTTCAAAACCCCATGAGATCCAGACCTGCCTGCTCCCAAGCAGAGGGACGCAGCATCAAGCCACACTGAGCCACCCCTGCAGCACGCAGGGCTGAAGGAACTCCACCTGCAGGTGCAGGAACCCTGGCAGCAGGCACGCAGAGCAGCCAGCCCTGCCCCTGCTATGCCTGCTGCCATCTAGTGACGGCATTCCGGCGTGAGGGTTAATTTGCATATCACCTCTTTGTAACATAGGCTAGAATATGACTATTCAATACGTGAATGCCAACAAAGTTCAATAATATAAACTATGAGTTGAAATAGTTTTAAAGTTATGACTTTTATGATCAATAAGCATATCGATTTTCCATCACGTTACATTTTCATGAAATCGTTTTGGGAGTACTCCGGTCTTCACATGATCATTGCAGATACTTATATGTAAGCCCATTATAAAGTTATATTTCAACCCAAATATAATTGGGCAATTTGCCTTATAGACTCAGCCGTGCATGCAGCGGCATGCAGCAGTGACCCTTTATCAGTAGCACAATCTTGACACTGGAAGAGCAGAGAGAGCTCTTAAAAATGACACTGCTGTGATATTGTCACTGGCTAGATACTAAGCCTTGCCACGTAAAAAGTTTCAACCTGACCAAAGATTTTATCACGAGTTACTGTTTTCCTAGGAAAAGACAGATTTGAGAAAAATACATAAAAATTCTGACACCCATCTAAATAAATTATACATACATGAGCAAATGTGGAAGCCATTTACTCTAGCACAAAAATCATCATAACTGCAGCCAGATAGAATTCTGAAACTTCACAACCTGCCACGTATTTTACCTGGGTCCTGGTGATGTTTCTAGGCTTGTTAGCAAGGATAATTTTTATATTTACATATAACTTAACTAATCCAAGCAAGTCTGTATCCCCGTCTTTGAAAGTCCCTTTTGAATGATGTTTTCTTGGCAATTTAGTTTGATCTAAGTAACTATGAAGTTGCCGTGAGGATTAAACTGGTAAGCTTGTAAAATACATAGAACTGTGGCTGGCACAGAGTAAAATCACAATAAATTATAATATATTCTTATTAATAAACCAAATTATATGCAAAGACTAGAGGAACAAAATTTCCTCATTTCTGAAAGACCTTGCTATTGGTGTTTTTTTTTAATCCACCCAATGATATATTTTTATTGATTTTAGAGAGAGGAAGGAAGAAGGGAGAGAGAGAGAGAGAGAGAGAGAGAGGTGGATGAGAAATATCTATTGGATGCATCCCATATGCACTCCATCCAGGATCAAACCCACAAACCAGGCATGTTCCCTGACTGGGCATGGAACCCAAGACGCTTCAGTGTAAGGGACGAAGCTCAACCACCTCAGTCACTCTGGCCAGAAGAGATACTTGTTTTTTTTTACAATATCAAAATTCTTAATATAAACTATGAAAGAGAAGCTCAGTTTCCTTCTCTGCAAAATGGCGATTACAGTACCATCATTAAAGTGACTCTAGGAAGTAGGTAAACAGCATTAAAAACAAATAAGCAAACAAAAATGAGGCCCAGAGAGTTTATTACCCAAGATCACAAAACAGGAGAGAGCAGAAACAGAAATAAGCCAGTGCTTTTTCTCTTCTGTCCCGTGCCGCGTTTCCCCTTTTGCAAGTTAATTCTGTGCCATCTCTCTTAAGCGGGCAAAACTGAGCAATAACTAGCTTACACCAAATACCTATAATTAGGTCATTACTAGCATTTACCACCCGGGCTTGTTGAGAAGACAATGGCACAAAATATTGGTCTCAAATTTTACTATTACTCCTCATGTCATTTGATCTGTCCTCCAGTTTCCTCTCTGAATTATTTCTTGGGACCTAGAATTTACCCCTTAAACCAGCAATTTTCAACCTCTTTCATCCCAAGGCAGCCATATATTAATTACTGAAATTCTGTGGCAAGCCAAAAAATATAACATGGCTGATCTGACAAAAATAATAGGTATAATTTTGATGTCTTCATTCCCACTGGATGGCTTTTGTTGTGTTTGCTGTTGTCATTTTTTTTAATCTGACAATTGAAGGGGAAGATGTCAGTGGCCCTGGTTTCACATTTTTACATATTCTTGCAGCACACGATTGAAAATCGCTGTCTCAGACAGTGACTTCTGTTGGCTGTCACTTCACTGCTGTCCTCATCCTGTTGGAAGGCAGAGTGAGCCAGAGTGAGAATGAAAAAGAAAAAAAACACACCAGGAAATGTGGAAGGTGCTCAATGGGCTATGAGAACAAAAAGGCTTTTGGGAATCTAACGATTGTGAAAGGGAGTGCATTTACATCCACATTAGGCTTTATAAAATGTGTGAGGACATTTTGGCCTTCACAGTTTCTGGGGTTACAGGTATTTTTGTCCAAATGCTAGGAGTATTAAATGCCTGGCATTGAACAGGACATTTTACCCTAAATGTCACAATGCTCAGATGACATTAATGCACTGAGCTACACAGCAGGAGAGCCTTCGTGCTCAGTCGAAGGGGACGTGGAAAAACAGAAAGGAGCAAGCACTTTGCTCTACTCACAAACTGTATGTAATCATCTCATGGACATTTGAAATATAATCTTATAATGTATGATTTATATATGTGATGCTCCCAAATTCATCAAGAATTCCAATTTCCAAGCTTATGTTTCTAAGTGAATAGTATACTATGCTTATACACTCTCATAAGGCGAAGCAGTGCTAACCACACAGAAGTTGTGGTAAAAAAATACAACAACCCTTATCAATATTGCTTGGCCAACACAATTATTTATCTGTGTTGGCTCTTCTACAAATGCTTGGGTAACTGAAGTTCTGCATTTACCTTTTTCACTGTTCTAATTTAAAATATTTTAAAATATCAGGTAACAGTGCCATGAAAAGTTAGTGATGATGCAGTAAAACACACTGAGAAATCAATAACCAGGAAAGGAAGTCAAATGAGATAAAAATGCCACAAAGAAGCCCGAACAAGCTCCATAATGTGCTGCACATTTAATTTAAGAGTGATTATTCTGAGAAATATTAGCAATAATTCCAAGGAAACATAAACGTATCCTTAAAGCAACTAAACCCTTCATTTTTTAAACACAGTCATATACATGAGCAAGAATAATGAAAAGATGCTGGCTGCAAGATCAATGCTACTGATGTGCTTCTAAGCTTGGTTATTATCTGTCCTAAGATAGAAAATATTCTTGATGTTTTAAAGGAGATGGTATATCTAAATATATTTTTTGCAAACATTTATTGAGCAGAGGGAGTGTGTGTATATGTAAATATATATTACAAGCATGTGGATGTATGTGCTTTAGAAGATATTTCCCCTTATTTACGTTTCTTCAATGAGAAAAGTAGCCTTAAATCTTTTCATTCTACTCTTGTATTATGAATTTAGGAGTCATTTTAGCACAGTAAACTCTGAGCTATAAAGCGCTCGGCTGGCATCTGTTTTCTCAAATACACAGCTCTCCAGAGCTGAATGGAGAAAGAGACAATATGTGCTAAGTACTTAATAGAACACAGGCCCTCAACCTTTGGCACATATCATCAAGATAATAACAGAAGATACTACTATAGCACTAAATACAGGCCAGTATCTGCTGTCAATGCAGACTATCCTATCTAATAAAGAGGGGATATGCTAATTGACCTTCACACTGTCACAAAGATGGCAGTGCCACGGCCAATAAGGAGAGAATATGCTAACTGACTGTCATGCCCTCAAAGATGGCGGCACCCACAGCCACAAGATGGCAGCGCCCAACCCCTCAGCAGGCATATGGCAAGGCCGGGCCCATCTCTAAGTGGGCCTGGCCTTGCCATACACTTGCCTCAGGAATCTCCCAGTTCCCTCAACCCCCCAGCCACACAGAGCCACCTGAGGTTCAGGTAACTGAAGCTGGCCAAGGCTTGTGTTGCCTACAGTGGCAGGAGCAGAGGTATGATGGGGGCACTACCTTTCCCTGATCTTTGGGTCACCTCCTGCTCCTGAGGGCTCCCAGACTGTGAGAGGGGGAAGGCTGGGCTGAGGGACCCCCTCTCCAGTGCATGAATTTTCATGCATTGGGCCTCTAGTATGCTAATATGTATTGTCCTCAAAGTACTTATCTATCTTAGATACTGTACCATCACTTCTATTTTACAGGTGAGGACACTAATGTAACGTTTGTCACTTCCCATAACTAGAAAGTGGCTAAATTGGAAGTTGAACCTAAGCACCCCAGTACTAAAACCTGCCATTGATACATACGAGCCCTTGATATAGTCCCAAGGAACGAATCAGCAAAATGTCACTTACGAATAGATTTTCACTCATGATGTAGTAGTTGTCCAACAAGCCTTTAAACTGAAATTAGATATTCTGTGATGATAGTGATGAGTGATTGACCACAAGTCGCTCACTAGTTTGAGTCTGGGATGATTTCCTAGCCAGATGCATGCTTCAAAGATAATTATATTTGATCATCATCAACCAATAGAAAGAACCGTAAACATAAGGTGAGAGAATAGGCTCAAAAAAGAGGATAATGATAATGACATTCCCCTAATGTTGATTGTGGTCGGGAATGGGGTGAAGCTACAGTAGACAGGCCCAAGAAACATTATGGTTCCCCCAAAAGTGTAAGATAGCTAAATAAAAATTAAGGCATTGGCAATATTATGGTTGCAAAGTGCCTGGCATTTTACTGGAGAGTTCTTTCTACAATTAGAGCATGTAACAGCTGGCCCAGAGCCAAATGCACATGACCACCCCATGCTGTCAGTAGGGGAAGGATTGTTATTTCTACCTGGGGTAGAGCTGACCAGAAAAAATGAAATCTTTTAACCACTTTGCTCTTTAAATAGCGTTTTGGGGTTTAGACTCAGAGTGAACTCACTAAACCACCTGTGTTTTTATTTTACTTAAACAAAAATGCTCTTTCTAGACTCTAATTAAAATCTGCTGTTTATACCGGCCTTTAATGTGGTGAGTTTGCCATGGAGTATGTGATCCTTTAATGTCTTGGTGAGCCACTGCTGTTGAGGAGGTAAATAGAAAGGGAAAAAAAATATTTTGTTTCGGCCTAGTAGTAAGTATTTGAAATCATGAAACTTGCATTTCAGAAAGTCATTAAATATGGAATAAATTGATATGAGTTTGACATCGTTCAGACTTGGAGTTGTTGTGGGCATCATGCCTTGTGATATTATACAAGGCAGATGCTTCTTTTCCCAAGCCTACTGGTATCTCTCCTGACACATCGCTATACAAATTCTAGAAACTGGTTTATTTCCTTATTAGCTTTAGGACCACACAATGCAGAAGTTAAGGGCAATATCCCTGAGATTGCCCAGCATGTGAGTGAGATGGATTAACATGGAGGGGGTATAGAGCATCTGATGTCACAAAGCAATAATCTCAACTCCCCACCTCCCCAAACCATTCAAACTCAGAAAGCTAACAGCAAAGGAATGAGAAGTGCCTGCTTGGGAATCTTGGCTGAGCTCCATCTCCCACTAATTCTGGGACCTTAAAAAAGTTTCTTTTACTTCTCAGTGGTTATGAAACTACAAAGAAGTGTTGGAGGATAGAATGGTATAGCATGTATAGAGCTCTTGGTGACTCTAAGTATGTAGAATTCTTTACGGCTTAACTCAACTCTGCCTCCTCTAGGAAGTCTTCACTGACTAGCTTGTCTCCTGTGAACATTCCTTCCTCTAAATCTGCTTCTTGAAATTTTTTTGCTGTGTAATTAATAAGAGAGGCAATACAATGCTTTGGTGTAAGAATCCTAAGGAGAGCAGCACCCTGTGCTCATTTAACATCAGTAAAAACAACAACAACTATATATATATATATATATATATATATATATATATATATATATATATATACTCTCCCAGCAGAGAGAGAGAGAGAGAGAGAGAGAGAGAGACTAAAATAAGAGTTCAGAAAAGGTTTAGCCAGGGGAGAGAGAGAGAGAGAGAGAGAGAGAGAGAGAGAGAGAGAGAGAGAGAGATTAAAATAAGAGTTCAGAAAAGGTTTAGCCAGCTGGGGCACTTTGGCCAAATTCAGTCGCCACCTGTTTTTGTCCATAAAGTTTTATTAGGAAACAGCCATGCTCATCAATTACATATTGTCTATGTCTACCTTAGTTCATCGACAGCAGAGTTGAATACCCTGTTTCCCTGAAAGTAAGACATCCCCCCAAAATAAGACCTACTTTCAGTTTTGCTTCTCACTGTAATATAAGGCATCCCCCCAAAATAAGACCTCCCCCGTAATATTTTTATTCTTGAAACTGAAAAAGCCTGGGCCACACAAGTAGTTATAAGGAAGTGGGTCAATTTAATGCTGCCACTTGTTATGCCAGGGAAGCAAAGAGGTCTGCTAGTCTGGGATGCAGCCAGCACTCACAGTGCTAAAGACATGAAAAAATTTCTTCAAGAAAGAAAAATAGATCTAATAACGATTCCCACAGGAATGGTGGCCTGTCTCCAGACTCTTGATATTGCAGTAAACAAGCCATTCAAGGACAATTTGCACATGGAAATTAATGACTACATTGAAAATAGAATGGAGAGAAATCAGCGTGGAAACTTTGTGAAACCTAAACTGCAAGAGATTGTGACTTGGGTGAAGAATTCATGGGAGAAAATCACTGACAGTTGCATTGCAAATGCACTATGAGCAGGCTACCTTGACAAGAAGTACTCATTTAAGGACAGTACTCATTTAAGGACATGCTAAACATGAACATGAGATTTGGTCCACTGATTCTAAAAGAAATGGAGTCACAAGAAATTCACCAGAAAATTCAGGGTTTAGATTGTTATGATGATGTTCCAGAAAATGATGACATGACTGCCATTGAATAAATCTTACTTTGTGTTCATACCAGTAAATATCAGTATCAGTAAATGTACCATAGGTTGTTGTACATGGAAATAATGGTAGTAACAAGAAATTCTTGATACTGTAGATTCACAGTTTGTCTGGTTATGCTGGTTTGTGATGACAACTACTACGGTACCGTATACAGGTAATAAATTTCATCTTTTTTTTGTTCGACAATAAATGTGTACCGTATTCTTCTTCAAGGAAAAATAAAACATCTCCTGAAAATAAGACCTAGCACATCTTTGGGATCAAAACTTAATATAAGACACTGTCTTATTTTTGGGGAAACAGGGTAGTTACAACAGAGCCCATACAACCTACAAAGCCTAAAATTGTTACCTGCAGGCCCTTTACAGAAAAAAATTGCAGTGTTGGGCAAACCATTCCATTTAGCATTCTACTCCATGAGCTTATGTCCCAGGGTGAGCCTAATAGCTTATATGAATCTGTAGTTGTTTGCTGGAGGCAAAGACTAACAGTAGTTTACTTATAAATGTGAGAAGTCCACTGGAAGGCTAATGGACTTTGATATTTAGCAAGGGCTGAAAATAAGCATTATATTATATTATCCTGCTGTTGGCTGAATGGCTGAAGGCAATCCCCTCACCTGATAATCCTTTTACTGTTTACCAAACTTTACCATTGATATGCCTGTTTCCTTTGCTAAAGGGCAAATGGGAATTCAAGTAAATACAAACTGATGGGTCCTGGGTTTCAGGAAGCATCTCTGCTAGAGGGAAGTTATCTGCCTGGCTCCCCCATGCTTCTAAATTGTATTTTTTGTCTCCTGTATCCGTTTGTGCGTCAGCTCCTTCTCCAAACCTTGAACCCTAGCTACAAATGGATGTGGTATTCACAGTTCTGGGTTTCAGTTCTATTCTGTGGCTCTAAAGGGGATTCTAATGTTTCAAAGTAAAGCAAGGGATTTTCACACAGCCTGACCATTAAACACAAGGCAGCTTCTGCATCTGGTGTCAATGAATAACCAGCAACGTGGTCACAGCATAGACTGTGGAATGTATTGCTAAGTGGCTTGCAGAATTTTGATTTTTGTTGTTGCTGCTGTTTCTTATTTGCTTGTTTCTGTTTTTAAGGCTCTGTTCTGTCATCAACCACATCACAAAATACATCTAGTCAAAGTAGGTTACCTGCCATTCAAGGACAATTTGCACATGGAAATTAATGACTACATTGAAAATAGAATGGAGAGAAATCAGCGTGGAAACTTTGTGAAACCTAAACTGCAAGAGATTGTGACTTGGGTGACTTGTGTCACTTAATTATGTCCTCTACAAGCATGCTGGTTCTCATATGTATCCCTGGGCCTCCGCTGTCCCTGTTTCTCTTGCTTAGTGTAGCAGAAACCTCTGGGTATCTCCCAATACCAACTTACACTTCTCTTCTTTCATGGAAACAGCCATGCCTGGCTAGCCTCCCTTTCTCGCTTATTGTGGTCATGTGATTAGGTTGCCTAATGGAATGTGTGCAACTTCTGAGTCATGACCTTATTATAGGAAGGAGCAAAGTTTGCCTTTTGCTCTTGTGTATATTGTCCTCTTCTCTGCCTGGATTGTGAATGTGGGGATGAAGTATCTTGGACAGTACCAAAACACCCTGGAGATACTCAAAGAATGACATAGAGAGACTGCATTCCTAACATCATAGAACTGCCTTACTAGCCATAACTATTATCAACAGGAGAAATATACTTGGTGTTTTTTAACCCATTGCATTTTTTGTTACTTTTTTTTATGAGCAACACTGTTCCTTAAAGGGAACCCAGTCACTGTTCTCATAGAGTTATCTGCTTGTTCGACTTATTATACCAATGAATAGATAATTTAAATTTGAACTCATGCAGAAAACTTTATCTTATAAAGACATATTTTAAAAAATGATTTGATCAATACAGGGTGAAAGGAAATTATTAAATGCTCCTCTAACATCTGACATGGAAAGTTCTAAAATGTGATACTTTGCATTTGCTGTTTCCTCTGCCTGGTAAGCTCTTGCCCTATAATCTGGATTTGTAGATGTAGCAGAGGAGGTACTCCCTTACTTCCTTTAGGTCTCTGTCCAAATATCACATGATTAGAGAGCACTTCCTAGGGTTATTACATAAGAGCGTTCTTCACAGCACTTTGAACCACATTAAATGCTCTGTATTCATGTCTTCTCTAAGTGCCTGCCCCTGCACTCTCCTACACTATATAACATACTCCAGGTGAGGATATACTGAATCTGCTTTATTAGCTCTTTCTCTGGAGTAAAGAAGGATGCTTGGTAGAAAGTGGGCCCTTGATGAAATTTTGCTGAAGGATTGGATATATCAATGCACAGATGTCAAGAAGACCTGAACCACTCACTGCAGCACAGACAGCAATGGAGTGAACAGAAAATGACTTTGTGGCTCATATGAAGAGTTTGTCTTTCTACCAAGAGCTATGGAGATATGAAAGAGTTTTAAAGGGACTAGAGTGTTCCATGATCAGATGTGGGGATATGAAGGCATCATGCCCCCTTGTAGTACTGCACATCGGGTGGGAGGAGGTCAGAGTTCAATAAGAGACAACGGTAGTAGACTACTGCAGTCACTTAGGGGAAGAGTTATCAGTGGACGAGCAAGGCTAGGCTGTGGAAACAGTACTAGTCATTTTCCAATCTGCTCTAACTTCCATTCCTCACCCTTTCCTGCTCTGCTCTGTGCTGGAACATGTCTAATGTGTATAGGCTCGGTATCCCCGGATCCCGGGTTAGTCTGCTCCTGGCTGGAACCACCCATGGGAAGCACTGGCAGGAGATTTGAAGGTAAGGTAAGTATTTCTCCTACCTCTTCCTATCAACAGTTTTTAATGCAGTGACTGTGTCTTCTCTGTGGCCCCAGCTGTCACTTACCTTAGCTCCCTTTTCCATGGACTCATCTTCCACCAAAGATTTGGCACCAGAAGGCAAACAGGTTCCTAGTGGTAGCAGGTCTCCCATCCCCTCCCGCTCTCAGGATGGTAGCTGCTTCCTCCATTAGTTAATTTCTGGGTGGCCTCTTAGTCCCTTGTTTATTTCTCACTATCATCTAATCACTCCTCATATATTACCTACTGGGGGAAAAGCTTAGAGCATTCCTATGTTACTAAGTGAATACTGACTGATGTAATTCTATATATTCTGCCAAATCAATACACTTGTCCCAAAAACTTTGTTATAGAAATGGCTATTATATAGTTTGCACATAAAACAGTTTGCTCAAGAAATAAAATGCTCATTTTAATATGATGACTACCATTATAAGCTTTTTGGAAATAAGGTTTCCATCCCTTTATCTTCTTATTTTCCAGATGCCAGGTCTGAGTTTGCTTAAAGTCCAGAGCAATGTCAGAGATTGTGCATACGGATGCTTGCAAGTAAAGATTTCAGTCTTTGACTTTCTTTTATTGTCATCTCTCTGAATAAAATGGACAGCATCGTCTACTTATGATTTTCTATTTCCCATTAAAATGATAGATTTTATTACATTATTTTCTGCTGCAAATTAGCTTAATAGCAGTTATCACAGTATATCACGGGAGTGGCCCAGCTGCTATTGTTTTTATTGCGCTATTCCAGTGCCTCCGGGTAATTACCTTTGAGACCTCCAATGCAGTTCCCTAAGTAAAACCCATTCTTTCTGGTCTGGTATTTTGAGGCATATTCCTCTGTGTTTGCTTTATTTTCTCCTTTTTATTCATCCACAATGACCATTTCATAATCCGCTCTCGATGTTCTCATATCATCTTCAAGGAGCACGTCAAAGGACACACAAAATGAACTCTGTGTCTTTGAGAGCCAGGGAGGAATTTAGCACTTTGGCAGGAGTTTGGGGCTGTGTGGGAGCCATGAGTAATGACTCAGGCTCCTGCCTTTGCATGCATTAACTGCTGGTCGCCTCTGAATAATTGGCTGAAAATATTGGTTAACACGTCAAGTGAAAATGTATGTGGCGGTGCCTGTCTCCATCATCCCAGGAGAACATCTGTCCACTTCCCAAATCCACTGAACAATTTGGCTCTCGTCTGTGTGACTGGCAGCCTGTCCCAGGGAGGCCCTTTGCTACAAAGCAGGCATGGGGGGACGTCTGGGCTTGAGTTGTGTTGGCAGGTTTTGTTGAAGCACTTTGGAGACTAATTTTACAAAATTTACCCGCTGGTGATATTAGCCCTTTATTTTTATGAAAGTCAGAGGGAAGAAAAGAAAAGAAACACAACACTTTCTGTGAATAAAAATTGCTTTGGGAAGCAGCTCTTTGGTTCCATTCAGGTTACTCTGTGTGGACTGAACCCTGCCAAGCTAGAGGCATGGCCCATGCTCTAGAGGAACTCAGTTGAGCGTGGGGACTGAACCTTTAAAAACAAACAGATATATATGCTCTTACGGTAAAGCTACAGAAAAAAAAATAATACATTTAAAAACACAATTTGATTATAAGAAAATAGAATAATGGATGAGTTATTTGACATCCTTTGATGCTGCAAATCAATAGCAAAACTTACAATTTGTAGCCTAGAGAGCCCATTTTTGCCTTGTTTTTTTATTTTATTCTATATATACCAAGCTATACATGGACATGCAATGGTAACTTCACTGTTGGAGTTGATTTAGGAACTTTTAAAATAATTCATCCTGAGATCGCCCACCTACGTTTCCTTCCTTTCTTTTCTTTTCTTTTCTTTTCTTTTCTTTTCTTTCTTTCTTTCTTTCTTTCTTTCTTTCTTTCTTTCTTTCTTTCTTTCTTAATCCTCACTGGAGGATATTTTTCCATTGATTTTCAAGAAAGTGGGAGGGAGGAGGAGAGACACACAGAGAGAAACGTAGATGTGAGAGAGACACATTGATTGGTTGCCTCCTGCATGTACCCTGACCAGGGCCAGTGACAGACCCTGCAACCTAGGTACATGCCTAGGAATTGAACTCTGACCCTTCAGTCCACAGACCAATGCTGTATCCACTGAGCCAAACTGGCTAGAGCACCCATCAACATTTTCTCCTAACATTAAGAGCTTCTTCTATATCATAGATTTTCCTGCCCATTTTTTCCCATTCATGAATAATGAATGTCAGTTCCCTGAATAAAATGGACATCTTCTTATGCTTTTTCCATTTCCCATTACAATAATAGATCTTATTACACTATATTTCTGCTGAAAATTAGTTTAATAGCCATTATCACAGTGTATTCTGGCATGGCCCAGCTGCTGCTGTTTCATTGCACTATTCCAGTCGCTGTATTTTGAACTTTGAAGTCACTTTATAGCTTAGGTTCCCTAAAAGGAGCTAGGACGACACACAAGACCAATTAGGGTTTTATGTCATCCTTGCCTGAAATTTTGGGGTCTTCAGCTCAAATTTCTGTGTTTTTTCTAGCCCTGAGGCTCTCTGATTCCTAAGGTGAACTTGTCCATCCCTTCTGCCTCCATCCCGGTTCAGGCACTTACTCTTAAGGATGATCCCAACAGATGTCAAACAGCGTTCTTATCCATCAACTCTTCATCCCCCTACTGTGTCATCTAACACTGACAGATTAATTAAGGAAATCTCCAAATGTTGAGATGGCTTCTCATCACTCTCTAAATTACCTTCTAGTCTCTGGCCATTAGGTAATCTCTAGTCAGGTCTTAAGGGCTTTTCCTACACATATTCTACATTTGTGCTAACTTAGACTACTCACTGAACCACAAAATACACTATGCCTGTGCCTGTCTTACTCATGCTATTCTACTCACTTAGTAAGCCACACCCCTTTATCCTGCCTGTCAGATATTACCATCCTTCAAGGACTAACTCGCATGCCACCTCCTTATGAAGACTTTTAAATGTTCACAGAATAGCCCTTCTTTGAAGTGGCATGCGATTCAATCGCAATCCACCACATTCCACAATTATTTGTACAATTAACTTATTTGCTCAATGAAGTTTTGCATTCCTCCAGCTTAAAACTTCATATGGCTCATGTTTGTACAATTAGTGGTGCCGGGCACACATCCCATTAAGTAAATGAAATAAGAGAGAAAAAATCTTGATATGATAAGTCCAATGACTACAGTGTTGACAATATTACTTTCAAGTTTCACATTCACTTATATACATAATAATTATGTGAGTTTTAAAAGATATTTAATTTATTTTTGAATTAAAAAGTAAGATGCGATAATTTCATGTGATATGGTGCAAAATGTCTTAGAATATAAGTTATTTAATTTAGCCATTTAGTTATCTTAGGTTTCTCTGGCAAAAAAAAAAAAAAAAAAATGTGACCAGCTACGCGTGCATAAGAAACATCGAAAGAGAGAGATAAATAGACAGGATAACACTGGACAATAGTCATCATCAAGTCTTATAAAAATGATTTAACTCACTCTTGATCCAAGTGGCTACAATTCTCACATCAGAAGATGGAATAAGGTGTTGCATTGAATGAAATCCGGGATTTATTCTAAGCTGCGGAATTCCATAGAAAAGAAATGGTTAGTTAAGACACATCACATTCTCTTTTAATTGGGGAGTGAAATGACTTTAAATAGTACAATTTGATTTATTATTGAGCACATAGAAATTAATACCTAAATAATATAGTTGAGTGGCTGACTTGTGGCCTGCTGATATGACTGGCCTAGTCTTTATAATAAATTAAACAGTAGTTGGGGATACTAGACAAAAAAATAAGTATATAATTGTATGTTTTGCTATCAATAAATTGCCTTGGTTTTGCCCAAATATAATCAAACGCTGCAATGTGTCATCAGTATTTCATCATGAACAGGTTACACGTTGCTGGGTGTTATCAAAGAGAAGCAGAGGCAGATGCTAGCTAAAGCTGTAAAGAAAGCCCTAGCTGGTTTGGCTTAGTGGATAGAGAATTGGCCTGCAGACTAAAGGGTCACAGGTTCAATTCTGGTCAAAGGCACATGCCTGGGTTGAGGGTTCAATCCCCACTAGGGGGAGTGCAGATTATCAATTATTCTCATCATTCTCCCTCTCCCTTCTCTGAAATCAGTAAAAAAAAAAATATATTTTTTAAAAATTGAAAACATTTTTTAAAAAGCTGTAAAGACAGATTTTATTCAGTGGCTATTGAAATAGGGGCAAGAGACCATTGTAGCACCAAACTCTACTGCAAATACAAGAACAAGTGGGAGCTTAGAGAAAAGAACTAGGGTGAGGAAAATTACTAAAAGGTAACATTAAGAGGGATTCTTGCTAAACAAATTGAACAGGATTCTTCCTAGAGGCTGGTCAGAGTGATCAGCTATCAAGGGTGGGGGTGGGAGGCGGATTATTGCTAAAGTGCTTAGTAGGATTCTTGCTACAACTAGATTAGTTATACTGAAAATAGGGCCCAATCATGATGCCTAGTCTAAAAGGGGGCCCTTGGAGTTCAAGGAGAGAGTCTGTTAGTATCCTTGTTTTGTCTAACCTTCAAAAGAGAGACAATATTGTCACACAGTGTGTTCAGGTGGTATTACCTCCAGAGAAGTAGTGAACTTTAATTAGAGGACAAAAATAATTTCTCAGAATTTGAAATGCCAGGCCATAATTTTTATGAAGAAAAGTGAAAGAAGAAATCGCTTTCAAAAATTCTAACTTCTATGAATTCTCTTTTGCTACTGCCACAAAGGACCCCAAATTCAGCAGCACAAAACAACACACATTCATTATCTCAATGTTTTGCAGGTTAGAAGTCTGACACAGGTGTCACTAGGTCACAATCAAGGGGTCATGAGGCCACATTTCTTTCTGGAGGCTCTCAAGAAGAATCTGTCTTCTAGTTTGTTCTTACCTTAGGGGCAGCCCACATTTCTTTCTGGAGGCTCTCAAGGAGAATCCGTCTTCTAGTTTGTTCTCACCTTAGGGGCAGCCGACACTTCTTGGCTCATGGCCCTCTCTTCCATCTCCAAAGCCAGCAGGTGGGACACATTGTTCTCACATAGTGTCATCTGTCTTTGTTTCCACCATCACATGTCTTTTTCTGACTCTTCTCGTCTTCTCCTCTCACTCTCTTAAGAACCCTGTGACTATCTATATTAGGCACACACAGAAAATCCAGAATGATCTCCCTATGGTCATCTGATTGGGACCTCAATTTCCCTTTGTCAAGTAAAATGACATGTTCACAGGTTCCAGGAATCAGGGTGTGGACATCTTTAGGGGCAATCATTCTGCCTACCCACCAACAATTTGTGCAGAGATCAATATAACAATCTAGACCAAACACAATACATAAAATTAAAAATACTGCCCTAACCAGTTTGGCTCAGTGGATAGAGCATCGGCCTGTAGACTGAAAGGTTGCAGGTATGATTTCTGTCAAGGGCATGTACCTTGGTTGCAGGCACATCCCCAGTAGGGATGTGCAGGAGGCAGCTGATTGATGTTTCTCTTTCATTGTTGTTTCTAACTATCTCTCTCCCTTCCTCTCTGTAAAAAAATCAATAAAATATATTTAAAAAAATATATATATATATATATATATATATTATGTAAAATAAATAAGAGGCACAAATTCTCCTCTAGAGCATTATAACTCTCATTTACTGTATTCCACCAGACAGAGGGTGTAAAGATAACTAAAAGGTAGATCGTCTTAAGAGCTGGTAACCTCATGGGAAAAGCATTTCAGGAAATAACGTTTCTGATTTGAAAAAAACAAAAACATAAAATAAAAAGCTATCATTCCATTTATAATAGCCTAGCATTCATGTTTTGTACTTTCTATCCCTGGTGTTGGACTGACCTTGTTTGATTACATTTTATTATCGTATCTGGACTCTAAGTTAGTCTCAGAGATCCACTCACTGTGCTTTCCATCCATAAGGGAGGTTGCTCTTGGCAATTTCCCAGTGCTCCTTTCCCACGTTTCAGGACGGTCCTCAGACTAATCTCAAATCACTCTGAGCACAGATTCCTGAGTCTGCACCTTGTTTTATCAGCAGTGGATTCTGGGACTTGGTGTGAGCTTCCTGCAAGCAGCTCTCTGCCTCGCTTCCTTAATGGAAATCTCAAACACATCATAGCATGTGTTGCTTCATCGGTGATGGATGATGACAGTGGACACAGTAGCTTGCATGAAGTTATCAATAAAAAATGCTTATGGCCGAACATGTCACATAGTAAAAATGTGCTATCTGGTGCTTATATTATCTCTCATTGCCCTCTGCTCAGCATATCTTGAACTCAACTCAGCCTTTCACAGCTCTGAATCGCCTTGGTTGTCTAGGTTCCTGGGAAACCCCAACTTTAGCATGTCCATTATCCTCGCTGGTTTACTCTCTCCCTCCCATTTTTCATGAGGAATTGGAGGATTAAGGACCAGTTGGAGCTGAACTGCTTCATAAATCGCATTGCATTTCACCTTATTCAATATTTTTATGAATAACTGTGGGGACAAAGGAAAGACGGGCATTTGTATTACTCAGGCTGCTTAGAGTTGCTTGTGATGTTGGCAGTTGCACCGCATTCAGGGAGAGTAAACTCTGCTCTTAAATGTCTGCCAAATCAGGACAAAAGAAGTCTGTCATTCCCATCCAGACATAAGAACATCAATATCAACGATACGTCCAAACTCAGAGTTATCTGAAGCCAGGGCATTCTGTCTTTTCAGCCAAGTTAGAGAGAGCAGAGGGTGTCTGCTATGCCAAACATGTGGGACACACAAACATTCTCCCCAAGTCCATCTCCAGCCTGCTGCAATCTGCCCGCAGCCTGAACTTTAGACCAGAGCTATGCAGTGTTCCTGCACCAGATCCTGTTACGTCTCCTGGCACCAGCCTTGCTAACCCAAACATGAGCTTGGAGCAGTGGACACATTATTTAGACACTTCCTGAGCTCCACTGGGAAAGGCTTGAGGTCAGGAGCACCTGCCTCTCTCAAATCCTGATTCTTCCATTGAAACAGAGGAATGACCTTTGGAAAATTTCCCTCTGCCCCTTTCCTCATCTGAAAGACACATTTCAAGGTTGCTATGTTTTACAGTTATTAAGGAGAGTAAATCAGGTTATTCAGGACAGGGGCCAGTGCATGGTGAGAGCTGGACTATTTCCTAGGAGCCTCTGCAATCCCACTTAATACATTTCAGAGTGGAGTTTTCTGAGGATAAAAAGAATCAGTGAGTGTTGTTGGTGACTTCCACTCTCTTAATCATGGTTGCTTTCTCTAATTTACTACTCAGTCCTCAGGAATCCCTGTGCCCAATGATTCTCTAGAAGATATCTGAAATTCATTTGCACTAATATGAAAAGATTAGCAGAAACTCAAAGTGAGACCTCTTGTACCAAGAATATATCCATTTTTTTAGTGAATTAATATGAACTTTGATTAAAAACAACAAGAAAGTCTAGCTGAAATTCCATTCATTCACTCATCAAATCTTTCTTTGCATCTACCAAAGTCAAGCACTCTGCTAAGATTAAGACAGACTTTCAAAGCCTGGTGGAGACCTTCTATCTATAAACAGACAGATATGTTTTGATATGAGGATTGCTCCAAAAGCTTAAGCACAAAAACTTCAAGATCATAGAGACAGAAGGAGTTCCTTTATTTCCAGTGAAGGGAAGGAATTGGATTGGAGGAAATAACTTACGTATGCTAAGGAATATAAAATCAAATCACCCGAGGAGTTATCTACTTCTGCTAATGCAAAAACTGCCGACTAGATCTGAGTGCTGGCTGGAGCACTGGTGTACCTTAGACAGTCCAAATGCATGCAGTCAATTTCTGTAAAGTGGGTTTAAGGTATGACATCGTGTTGGAAAAGTGGGCTGAGGGCTTGACCTAAAGCCCCATTTGTCTGGTGACACGTTTGGTTTAGATTGCAGATTTATTAGGGTGATTTGTGGTGCTGCTGAAGGTGCCACAATTCTATTAGACCTCATGACAGCTTTGGACACGTCTGTCTCACTATGCAGAATGCGAGTTAGCAACTAAAAGTAGATATTCCAGCTTTAAGCAGCAGGTTAGATAAAATGCTGAGTAAACAGCTTCCAGTTGGCAGATTTGTTTTCTCGGTGATTAATAATTATATTTCATATTTTTTCCTTAAATTTAATTATATTCCCTGTGTTTTTTCTTAAAGACTACTAATGATGCTGGTTATTGGGATGGAAAGCTTATTATAAAGCACTTGGTTACTTAATAAATATAATCGCATATATTATGTCCTTGCATCTTTCTAACACAATTGAGATATTTATATGATCATTTTTTTTTTCACTTCACAGATGGAGACATTGAGGTTTTGAGCAGTTTAACCTTTGTATCCAGAGATACACAGCTGAGGGATTGGGAAATAGGTTTCAAACCTAGGTTTTGTGAGTCCACATGTTTTATCCTGTCCCTTAGAATGATTTAATTGTAATTTATCAAGGAACAAAACTCAAAATTTCAAGTTACTAGAGATTATGGAATCTAACATATAGATTTTACATATAAGGAAACATAGTTTATTTAAGTGACTAGCGTCATAAAACTGCTTTAGTTTCAAAGGTAAAAGGAGAACTCATATCTCCCGCCTTTTCCATTATGCTGAGCTGCCCACCTCTTTCTGGCCATGAACTTCAGACACAATCAAAAGAGATTTCCTTTCCCATGTATTTTCTTCCACTTGATTGCCTAAGTTAGCAACAGCTTAGGTAAGAGAAAATTCCAGAGCCAGTTCAAGTCTTCTATTAATAATTTCTCTGAATTTATAAGAACATTAAGATTAGCATGTAGAGCTGGGTGATAGGGGAGATATTTTCTGTGTTTAAATCATAAACACTCTCATATATCATCTGCATTTGAAAGGGGGAATTCACACGAGTAACTACAACTGGGAACCTGTGGCCCAGGAGGGCTTTCCCTATTTATTTAAGATATGTGTGCATATTCAGAGTCACAAAACCGAGTTCTAAGGAGGCCTGCTATCCCGCAGCTGGGAGGGGAAGGGCAAGAGGTGAATTGTATTTTTTAAGCCTGTCACTTTGAAAACTCCCTGCTTCAAACTGCATTTCCAGGATTGTCAACTTCACAGCAGCAGTGAAGCGGGAGAAGCAACGGCATCTTTGGAAGGAACTGCACATTGCAGTACTTAATCTCTCCCCAGGCTTGTGAGAACTTGCTTATCTGGCAGGTTTTCCAAGCAGGCTGGGCTCTGTGGACAATAGAGTTGGCAATCTGGAGACTGTCGCTTCATAATAGAGAGGCTTTGTGGAGATACGCTTCCTTTAAAGGGGATCTAAATGGATAAGTATTAAATGACTTCCCTGCAAAGAAAGTTCAAATAGTTATTGAGTATATTCAAGTTCCATTCTGATCTCCTTCTTTGAACACTTGGACCCTTTCTCACTGGGTATTATGCTGCAATTTTATGGTAGGTTAAATCATGCCGCTACGTGCATTGAAGTTATTCTTAAAAATGGTTATTATAGCATTTCTTATGTAGCGTTGACTAGTTCATCAATGAGTGATATCTCTGTTTTCCAGTCGTCTTTGGATTAGCATGTGGCATCTGCCAGAGAAGTCCGCATGGGTAACCTGCATCCAGGTTGTACTCGTATCACAAATGAACTCTGTTCAGATGTCAGCCTCAGCTCTGAACTTCAGAAATATACCACTGGAGCCTAAGTCAAGGACAATGCTATCTGCAAGGAATTGAAACATATATGAAGAAGTTTTGTTTTGCTTTTTTTTTTTTAAGAGATATAAGAAAAGAGACTTATATCACACCCACCTTGGGTGGCCTGGTACCAGTGCATGTCTAGCATGGTCATCCGGAAGGTAATCTGGACGGTTGTTCTGCTGTTCAGTCATTTGGTCAATTTGAATATCACACTTTTATTATTATATATTTATTAATATCAGCATGAGGGGTTTTGTGAGAATACAAGAAAAGTATATCACAGAAAACATATGTCAGGTTCTGTTGAGCTCCATGGAGACCAATTCACTTGAGATTTAAAAGTGAGGACAGAAGACTGATGAATTAAGAAGCTCATCACTATTAAGATATTGTATGTCCAAGTACAATGGGTTGAACAAAAGGGTATCTTTTGCGACAGTCTCCAGATTGCCAACTCTATTGTCTATCAGACATATCAAGAAATCTAATGATACCTCAGTAGTAGATAGATAATTTTAAAACTTAACAAAATCATTTCACCAACTTCAGTGTGGAGTCTGTAATTCTGTGGTTTGTCACCTCATAGGTACAAGATGGTAGCTCTAGTTCTAGTCATGATATCTTTACTAATACCACACAAGAATAGCACTCTCTTTTCTTATACCGCTCATAGACGAGAATGAAACTTTTCCAGGAAGCTTCCATACCTTCGCTTTAGGTTTGTTGGTTATTATTGGGCCACATGCCCACTCTCCAGCAACAAAGGAGGGTAAGGAAGTGAGTGTTTGGCTGCAATAGCTACTGCAGTAAGAAAATGCTCTGCCAGAGTGAGAAAACAGAGGGGAGATAAAGTTTGAGAATTCAATCAGCAAAGGCTGCAATTGCTTTCCTCTTTCTCAGAGGCCACCTTGATGTTTTCATCGTTCTTCCTGTTTATATGGACTTTTGATCAGTATGTGTCATAACTGTGCACATGGCTGTAAGCTGATTCTTCAGAACTACTCATACTTAACTTTTGTCTCTTAGTGCTCTGACTTCAAATTTCTGAAATTTTTGATAGAAGGAACTTCATGACCCAACTCAGCTACTCAAGCTAGCTAATAGGTGATAAGTGAATGTCTTGGTTTAGTCAAATTGGTTGACATTGGGCAGAGAGTAGGGTCACATGGTCCAGTTCAGATTCAGCAGAATTATAGATAGTGATGCTGGGTAACTTTAGAGATCTTTGAAATTAGATTCCCAAGGCATACAGACCCACTTCCTATTCCAGTATCTGGTCATTCTCTGTATATTATTCTGATTCTCAGCTACTTTATATCCTTACTAGAGGTCCAGTGAATGAAATTCATGCATGGGGGAGAGGGGACATTGTCCCTTAGCCTGGCCTGCATCCTCTTGCAATCTGAGACTCCTTGGGTAGGGTCCTGAGGCCTGGCTGGTGATCAGGACATATAGGGGCTTTCCTTTCCCCAGGCCCCCCACCCCACTGCCACTGCTTGCCATCTGTGTGATGCTACCCCCTCCTCCCCCCAAACTGGTTGCCTCACTCTGTGGGTGATAGGCATGGGGTGAGATCGATTGGCTGGCCTGGGCCTCCCTCTGCAAGGTTATCGCTGGCCAGCCCCACAAACCTGCCACAGTGTTACTGGCTGGTGGTCTGGGCTACCCTCTGTGGGGTGATTGATCAGGAGGCCCCCAGATCTATTGCCCCATAGAGGGAGGCCCTGTCCATTCACCACAGGGCCACTAGCCAGGTAGCCTAGGCATCCCTCTTTGGGGTGATCCATTACCCAGCAGAGGAAGGCCCCACCCACCCAGCTGGGGCTTCATGATCAATAGCTGTGCAGAGGGTAGCCTGGACCTCCCTCTTTGGGTAATGGATCGCAGAGCCCCCTCCTCCCAATAATCACCTCACAGAGGGTGTCCTGGCTCCCCCTCTGCAGGGAAATCTTGGAGCAATTACAAGGCCCCCCCAACTGATTGCATCACATTCACCTTGGCTGGCCTGGTGCTAGTGCATGTCATAGCGTGGTGATCCAGAAAGTCATCTGGATAGTTGTTCTACTGTTCAGTAGTTTGGTCAATTTGCATATTATACTTTTATTATTATAGATTTATTAATATCAGTATCAGTCAGTCAAAAAAACCTTTATCCTACTTATCAAATAGCATTTTTGATAAGTATAAGTATCCTTACAAATAACATTAAAATTGGTATGAGTGTACTTTGAATAGTTAACAAGAGAAATACAATTATAAATTATTAGAATACATCATCCTTAAAATTTTTTAGACAAAAATACAAGCTCAGTCATATTTTCATCAATGTAAGGTATGATTATACAAAATATACAGAATCTACTGCTTTGCAAGCTTTATAACACGGATGTTAATTATAAATGAATAAGAACCCATATCTATTATATTTACTTGCATATCTCCCATAGTTTAATCTGAACTACTTTAATAATATAATTAAAAAGACCACAGTGGTGGGCCCATTGTATTGTAAGTTAGAATTTTACTTTAAGGTATTAGGAAGACATAATTTAATAACTTTAAAATGTATAGATATATTATGATTTGTTGCTAAGCATTAACTTACTCTGCTATGGATATTATCATGTATTCCTTTCTCTTAAGAATACCATGACAGACTCCCTCCCCACCCCCCCACCCCCCGGAAAAAAAAAAGAATCTCTAGAGAATGTAAAATAGTGGGAATGTCAAAGTAAAATCCTCTGATCTATTAAAAGCTGTTCTTAAATGAAACCAGCAAGCACCTCAAGATCTAAAAATGTACTCTAGCCATCTTATAGGACCAGTCTAGCAAAGTTTATGAATATTGTTGAACTAAAGTGAAAACAGTTTATGATTTACACATTAATCCACTAGTCACTACATCTGGCAAGATCCAGTGATAAGCTGTGTTTGGGCTTTGAAGGGTAAGGGTGTATTTCTGCTCTCAATGGCCTTTCAACTTGGGTGAAGGGATGTATTATGGATGACAATATAACCATAATTAAGGCTACCTATGAGAAGAAACAAATTTGTGATGCCTAAAATAATCATTAAATTTCCCAGAGAAATTATTTCCTGTTCTCTGAAGGACTTAGAGAGGTATACAAATTTAGTTTTTCTCTTTTCTCAGCCAAAAGGAAATTGTAGTGGGACATTTTAAGAGTAAAAGAATTATGCAAAGGCATATGACAAAGAACAAATACCACAAGTTGGTATCATATTTCTGAACTATTCTCTCCATCCTTTATCTAGCTAACCACCCATCTTTTATCATTTATCTTTTTTTATATCTAATTACTAGAGGCCTGGTGCACAGATTCGTGCACTGGTGGGGTTCCTTGGCCTGGTCTGCAGGGATTGGGCTGAAATTGGTTCTCCCAACATCCCCTGAGGGTTCCCAGATTGCGAGAAGGCACTTCTCGCTTCTCCGTGACACTCCCTAGAATAGGGCTCCCTCCTCTATAGTTCTAAGTGCATCACGTGAAAACTGCAGCTGCCAAGTCACCCCAGCTCAACAGCTCCTGTTTTTAGCATCTGCCCTCTAGTGGTCAAACAGTTGGCTGGTTGGCCAGTCATTTGAGCTATTATATATATAGATTACCAGTCTATTCTTTCATTTTTTTTCCACGGAGTATTTAGAGATGTAATGGCTCTAATAAACCTTGCAACCAGAAAAATGTGTGTATTTACGTACACAAAACTTGCATTGCTATGGAGTCAAGAAAAATTCTAAATCCTATGCATGTACCTACATTAGGCTCATTCACTCCAGACAGAGTAACCTGGCTATATTAGTATTTTATATGGAACCATTGGTTCTAATAGCTCTCAGCCTTTTCTTATATATTCTTAAAATCATAGAAAGTAAATGATAACAATATAATAGGATTTAACCTAATTTAGTCTACTGAAAGTCTGACTTTTTTCTACTTTCTGTTTTTTAAAGAAATTTGAATGAATTTTATTATACCTACCACCTATATATGTTTAATGTAACATAAAAATCATATATATTATTTACTATCTTTAAAAAGTTATGTTTCTCATGTGGCTTTACATACAATCTTCACATTAATAAATATTACCATATCACCCCTTTGCCATTTCCTACTTGTAGATGGAAGAACCAAGTTGAGAACTGCTTAATGGGGATTACCTTTATGTTATGCTAAAGTTATCCTCCTTAGCCCAACAGAAGATATAAAACCAGAAGTGATCTGGCCCTTTTCTGGTTATTTGTCTTGCCCATCCCTGCCCACTACTGAAATATCTACTTCCGACTCAAGCTAGTTCTTGAATTTGATCTACTCTCCTCCATGTCTTTGTTCACACTGTACCCATTGCTCAAATGTCTCATTCTATTCACTGTGCCATCTTACATTCATTCTTTCAGACACATCTCAGTATTTCTTCTTCTGTACATCTTCCCCAAATCTGGGGGTCTATCCCTGCCTTATATTTGCCCACTTCACATTAACCATTTTTATTAGTCTGTTCCTTCTGCTGGCTCCATAATCCATTTGCATATCTATCAGTGTCCCAAAATAGTGTCAAGAATGTGATGGATACTTGGTAAATGTTGCTTGAAGTCAATGATGCATGGAAGAATTCACTGAACATTTCCAAAGATGGTATTCACAAGAGAAAAATGATATTTTAAAAAGTGTAATACTTGTCTTTCTCTGACTGGCTTATTTCACTTAGCATAATACTCTCCAGGCCCCTCCATGCTGTCTCAAAGGAGAAAGGACTCTTCTTTTTTATAGTTCCATAGACAAGTATCACATGATCTCATGTATACATGGAATCTAATGAACAAAATAAACCAACAAACAAAAATAGATTCAGAGGCATGAAAACACAGACTGATGGATCTCTGAAGGAAGGAGGAGGGGATAGGTGGAAATTAACCAAATAATGTGTATGCATATATGCATAACCCATGGACACAGACAATAGTGTGGTAAAGGCCTGGGGTAGGGTAAGAACCCAGTGGAGGGGAGCAATGGGGGAAAAATGGGAAGCATCTGTAATACTCTCAGCAATAAAGATATATTTTTTAAAAAGTGTATTCTGGAATTGGAGGATGGAGCATATAACTATGGAAGAAGCCAAGCAAACCAACTAGGAAGTTACTGTAATTGTTTAATATTCAGAAATGGGTCAATACAAGTCAGCACTAAAATAGGAATAACATGGAGGATACAACTTTAAGAGTCAAGTCTTGATTAAGGAGAATGAGGCAAAAAGAGGATCAAAGATACCCATGAAGTTTCCAGACTGAATGATAATGACAGTTGAGGGGTCCTTAGTTTTGTTCAAAAGATCTCTATGTGTCACATTGGAGGAAGGATTAATGGACAGAAATCATGTCAAAAAGAAAAGATAAACACTAATCTCCAAGGTCAGCAAGAAAGAATTCAGTTGACTTCAACAATGACAGGAAAAACTAAAGGCCACTTCTAAATCCCACAACCTTCCACTGGTTGGGAGAGCCAGGCTGAAGATGAAACTTAGTGACAGCAGGAGAGAAAGCAAGTATTCTCTTGGATCAAGTCCTATTAGGCACTGCAACACAACCATGAACAACCAGTGAAAATGAGTCTAAGACTGCTTGCGGGTAGAACCACAGAAGTTTCTAGTCACACCCACATTCCCAAGGCAGAGCTCAGCCAGAAGTATCATTTGTAAGTACAAAGGTCCTAGGATCACCACATTTTTATGCCATAACATCTGTTCAATGTAAGTATTAACTTCTCTTTGTTTCAATGCCAACATTTTTAAGACCAACTTAGTTGTACACTCATTAGTATTATTACTGTGTTCTGTTTCCATGCCATGATTCCAGGCCACTCTAGTTAACAAGAAGCTCACCCAACTAGCCTCATCATTTGCATTGAACCAGAACAAGCCAGAAAATAGATGCTTTTATGGCCAGTTACTTTCCTAACTCTAAACTAAATTGGCTGAGGCAAAAAAAAAAAAAAAAAAAAAAACCTCAGCTATCTCCCATGGGTTCATTCCGAATGGCAGCTCTCGACTATTATGAATTAGAACATCAGCCTCTGCTAATAACTTCCTGTGGGCCCCTCTCCTGCTTGTTTTCTGACCATGTCTTTCCTCTTCACTTATTCATAAAAGTTTCTGTTGGGGTTTTTCTTCAACAAGCTTGTGCCAGAGCTGGCCTGTACCTGAGGCTGGACAGTCCTTAAATAAGTGGAGTTATAGAAAAACAAACGTAAGTTCTCATCCGAGAGACTTCTATATGTTTGTTCATTCATTCAACTGTATTCTTAAATTTATTACTTCTCTAACTCATCCACTCCTTCTTCTTCATCAATATATCTTGAGTGTTATTTAAGTCCTGGCTATTACTTTCACAATGTTTGATAGACTTGAAGGATAGGAGAGAATAAGAGATAAATATAAAGAAGACAAGAATAAAGGAAATGAAGTGGTAGTCAAAGTACGGTCTGTGACAGACAACCTGAATCAATATCACCTAGAATGGGTATTGAAGATTCAAATTCCTGGGCTCAACATATGATCAACTAATTCAGAATCATTAGGATCAAATCCCCAAGATCTTTGTACACAGACAAATTTTCTCACCACATTGAAATATGTGAACCACTGCAATCATAAGAAGGAGTGTTCATTTTAAATATTTCTTTGGAAAGCTCTAATGTGATTAAGGAACAAATTTTGAAATATGATATGTAATGATTAATCTTTAACATATATATGTGTATATATACATATATAATTTTTATCTCTATATATATATGAGAAGAATCATGATCACGTGATTCATGGAAATATAAAGCAGGAATAGATCCTCTTATATGAGGTGAGGTGACTTGTTTAATGTCATAGAACTCTAATTTTTCAAAATTTGTTTGCAAATAAGAATAAAATCAGATTTGGAAAATTATTTTGCCATCTCATCTAGAGAAGAACTACCAAATATAAAAGGATGTATTTAAATGTTGATACATCCTTTTCATTTAGGCACTAATTTTATTCTTTTAAGTCTCCCATAAATAATATAAATTCACATATAAATTATATAGGAATATTTGCCAAAGATCCAAGAATATAGCATCTTGGAAAGCTTGGAAAATAATGGTATTGTACTTTTATTCAGTCATTGCACAAATGGTATTACTGCTTGAGGTGAACTCAGCTTAAACTTGATAATTTATTAAAAAACAAAAAACAATATTGAATGAGCGCTATTCTAGATCCTGGGGATGTTAGGTGCTTTACTCATGGCCCCTGGATTCTGGAAGCAGAAAGATGAACAGGTAAATAAAATAGAATTAGTAAATAATATACTGGGAGGATACCATAGGAACTCATAATTAGATGGGGTTAGTCATAGAAGTTTTCTTTGAGAATGTGATATCTCACTTGAGTTTTGAAGAACAAGCTAATATTAAACAGGGTGGGGAATAGGTGTGTGAGAGTCTAAGGTGAAGGAAGGGATCAATGGCAGTGAAAGTGGACTATTTCCACAATATTCCATCTCTGTTGTTCACCCCTCTCTAATGCAGCTCATCTGCCCCCATGGCCCAGTCTGATCCAACTTGTGAGCTTGGCACCAAAACAAAAACAACCAAAAAACATGTGTTTGCCTGGGCCCCAAACACCCTCATTTTGAAATACTCATTGGTGAGGTCTTCTGCCCTCCATTCCACGTAATCCTCTAAACCTTGCCTAGACTCCCAGCTCCTATGTGTGCTGCTTGGGCAACAACTGTTTATTTCTGGGTCCTCTTGGGCTTCTTGTCTACTTCTGTTTTCTGTTTAGGTTTTTGGTCTTGTCTACAGTCATATCTTTTACCTCTGAATTCTGCTTCACCTTCATTGTTTATAGTCCCAACTTGTATACCTGTTGTAAAATATAAAGTAGCAACATTCAAATTCTGGCTCTTTCTGCATTAGCAATGAAAGTAAAAAGATAATTCATTTCCCCCTGGGGCACAATTGTTGAATGAGTTCACTCATATTTGTTCTACTTCAAGCCAGTCTGCACCAGGAGTAATCTGATTACTTCATTCTGTAAGTGAGCCAAATCCATAATTGAGTAGGTGTAACCACGGAGTTGCTAAAACTCCAGGGATTGTCAGGTACTCCTTTGGGGAAATGCGCTATTGAAATAGAATGCACGGGATTAACAACACAAACAATGGCCCTTCAAAGCTGCTTCTTCCTCTCAGTAACAAAACCAAACACATCAAACTGGCTGCCTCAGCTTATTGAATGAGGTTAGATAGGAAGAAAAACAATTAAGAAATATAAATTTATCATTGAAATTTTTAAACCATTGGAGTGAAACAGTTTCCGACCAGCTTCTTTGCCTAACTCTACCACCAAATTGCTACTTCAAAGTACATATCCTACTGTGGATATTTGCTGTTTTAGAGGCAGGGGCCCACTTCCCTCTTCTGGTAAACTCATCTGCCTCACTCTTACCTGACCCAATCTCATTTTAGTGATCAAATCATGGGTGTATATATGATCACATTTAAACTAAAGAGAGTCAGATCCAGTTCTTTTATTTGAATCGTTAAGAAAGAACTCCTTTTTAGAAACTTGGAGTTGGATTCAGTACATTGCTGAGAATGCATGAGGCCAACAAATAGAGAAGACAGTTGAGAGGTAGGGAGGGAATGCTGATAATACCTCTGAGGCTGTGGACCAGGCTACATATTCAAATCAAATCTATCCTGGATTTTTTAGGCATGCAAAACACTGATTTTGCTCTGTGTTTCTTTCTTTTTATTGTTTAAAGTATTACAAATAGTAGTACATATGTTTTCTTCTCCCCCATTGACCTCCCGCTGGTCTCCCCCACTCCCCAGCACATGCCCTCAACCCCTAGTGTCTGTGACTATTGGTAATGCTTATATGCATGCATACAAGTCCTTTTGGTTGATCTCTTACCCCCCTCACCAATCCTCCTCTGCCTTCCTGCTGAAGTTTGACAGTCTATTCAATGCTTCTTTGTCTCTGTATCTATTTTTGTTCATCAGTTTATGATGTCCATTATATTCCACAAATGAGTGAGATCATGTGATATATATCTTTCTCTGACTGGCTTATTTCACTTAGCATAATGCTCTCCAGCTAGTTTGATTTAGATATTTTTTTTTAAAAAAGTGAACCTTAAAGACTTTTGCTTAACATACTTGAGAAACCTACTCAATTCCGTCTTTACCATGGTATGATCTCTTAGCTTAGTCTTAATCTCCACTCTTGTTTTATTACTCTGTTGGTGCATATTTAATTTGTTTTATAAGATAGCTACATTTCCATAATCGTGCTCCAGTAACTTCTGACAGTTGGTGCGTAAGAACTATGCCATTCATTCACCTTTATGCACAGGAACAAACATGTATAACTTGAATAAAATAGACTCTCTACAAAGTTTTCTTCAACTATGATAATTTATTGGACTTGAACACTAAAGATTGAGTTTCAGAATCTGACTCAATGAGAACCACTGCTGTTTAACTCTGTCATTTATTATTAATTTTATTTCCAGAGGGATATGGCTTGAGTTTTTGGCTTTTCCTCTAAGCTTCTATGATATAAGCGAACTTATTAAAGGGGGATGAGGAGCCCTACCATCATTTTGAGCAACACTAAAACTAACTCATCAGAATCAAGAACTCTCAGGAGTTGAGATACATTTTCAGGAGCAGGAAAATAAAAGCAGAACTCAATTGGTGTTAATATTAAGGGGCTCAGATTGATAACAGCAAATAATACAGATCTCATTTATGAGAAACTTTTTTTGATCCTGTCAGTAGTACATATTATTTATAATTCTCACAGTAAAACTGTAAGGTATATATTATTAATACTATTTTGTTTGGGCCAATTAACTTTTGCTGTGTAGCAAACCACGCCAAAAAATTAATGGTTTAACACAACAAGCATCTCTTATATCTCAGACATTTGTGGGTATAAAAATTCAGCTGATCTCTGCAGTGAACCAATAGTTGGTACTATATGGTCTTTAATAGCTTCACTCATATATCTAGTTCTCTATAGCTGGTGGTCAGAACCCTTAGCTCTCCTCCATGTAACTGCTTGTGTTAAAATTTCTAAGGACCTACTGGCCAAAGTGAATCACACAGCGATGCCAAGATGTATGAGGTAGAGAACTAGAGCCAAGTCATGATAGGAGAAATCGCAAAGTTGCATTTCAAATGGATGTGCATATGGTGATAAAAGGAATTGTAATGTGTGTTTCTGTTGTTGACTTTTTTTGGGGGGAGGGAGAGAAAGAAAATCTACCATAAAGGAAAAAATAATTCAGCTGAAGGTAGAGTTCAGAGCAAGGCAAAGAATGATTGACTTAGAAAACTTGGTATTCTACATTCTACTAAACTTACTAAGAAACTGAAACAACTGAGGAAGCGTTGTAATTTGTCCTACACAGCACTCATGTTTACGCCTTCTCTGATCAAATAAGAACTTCTACATCAAAATCACTTAGTTTCCATAATCTTTGATTGATAAACACATCATCTCTGATGTTGTGCAATAGCAAAAGTTTCATGTAACAGAGATCCAAACTCAAATGCCTGAAGGAGCCAGGCAGGCAACATAATGTTATAAGCCTAGCTAGATGTAAGATAAGAGAGGGATATTTTCTAGTCTGGAATAACATGGAAATCTAAAACATCAGCCCCATCCAAGTTGTTGACATTATATATATCCCATATAATAAAAGAGTAATATGCAAATTGATCCTAATGGTGGAACAACTGGGAATGACTGGTCGCTATGATACCCACTGAACACCAAGGGGAAGATGCTCAATGCAGGAGCTGCCCCCTGGTGGTCAGTGCGCTCCCACAGCGGGAGCTCCACTCAGCCACAAGCTGGGCTGTCAGCTTCCAGCCCAGTGGCAGTAGCAGGAGCCTCTCCCACTTCCTCCACAATGCTAAGGATGTCCAACTGTCATCTTAGGACATCCCCCGAGGGCTCCCAGGCTGCCAGAGGGATATCTGACTCCCCAAGGGATTGGGCCTAAGCTGGCAGGTGGACATCCTCCCAGGGATCGTGAACTGCAGAAGGGTATAGGCCTGCCTGAGGGATACCACCCCCTCACGTGCATGGATTTTTGTGCATATATATATATTACACACTGTGCTGAAAAAACAAACAAAAACAAAACAAAAAGTTCTATCTCAGGGCCAGAGGTAGCCAAGAACTACCTTGTTGGCAAATCTCTGCCATGTAAACACTTACCCATCTTTCCCAGGGATTATCAATATTGTAAAAGGAACAATTCCCCCAGAGTCCTGTCCTTCTACAGCTGTCAGGTATGTACTAGAACATTCCCATGTCTTAAAAAAACAAACAAACATGTGTTTTTGATAGTGAAACAGGGCATATGTACTTCTTCCTGGGGTCAGATGGTTTGGTGCTCCCTACAGAGAGAGGAACTGTCTGACCAGGGCTCAGGCAGCCTAACCTCACTATCAGCCCTGGAGATGATGGGTTGGGCAACCCTGACTGGTGGAGGAAATGCCAAACAACAATAAAAAACAAACAAACAAACAAACACATAACTAGAGTTGTGTGGTGTGGCTCAGCATTGGAGTGTTGACCCAGGAACCAAGAGGTCCTCAGTTCCCAGGGCACATGTCTGGCTTCCAGGCTCCATCCCCAGTAGCGGGTGTGCAGGAGGCAGCCAATTGATGATGTTTCTCTCTCATCAATGGTTTTCTTTCTCTATCCTTCTCCCTTCTCCTCTCTCTATAAATCAATAATAATAATAAAAATATATATATATATATACACACACAACTAGAGTTTCAGGTTGTCAGCAAAGGGCAATGGAAAGCTGTGTATTTTCTCTCTAAACTTGTGTGAAAATCAGGCATTTAATATCACCGTTCCAACTTCAAACCAGTCAAACATTGGCAGTCTTGGATTGTTTTATTTTGAGCTTTTAGCTTATCTCCATGGAATAAAACTCTTTCCAAACTGGCTTTAACTAAAAATGTCATCGTTCCCAGCTGCTCATTGGGTAGCAGAAATCACGGTAACAGAAGGCCCCCGTTGATAGCCCTCATCCACAATATCATCCAAATTAGCATGGCAAAGATGTGGGAGCTATTTATATGTTGATTATTACAGTGCTGCAGTTTATATTTTTCTTAGCACAGTTGAAAATTATATTTAGAAAGGCTGACATCATCTTTAACTATATATGATAGCTCTCATTTGGTGAAGATGAGCTGTTGAAATACATGCCACCTACTCAACTTCTCAGAAAAAAAGGCCTAGATGTTTCACACATGGTTATATATAAATGCATACACTGGCAGAAAATTGCACTGGAACATACAAGACTTAGAGGGAGTTCTGTGGGCTCTAGTTTTTGCCTTCTCAGTCTGTTCTTTATTTTAAAAAAATAGGAAATGCAAGTTAATTGTAAAAACAGGATTTTTTTAGTTAGAGAATTCTTAATCCTCAATTCTAGCTTTATAACATACTAGCTGTATAATTTTTAAAAAAAAACGATCTATCCGCTGAAAACATCTGTATTTCTGAAGTATAAAATGTGAGCATGATCACTCTCTTGAAAATTACTGAAAGCAAAATGTGTGGTACCTTTAATAGTTAATGAAAAAGAATATTTATATTTATTATGCATGTTCTCAGCACCAGACGATGTACTTGATATGGACTGTAATGATTAATTTTATGTCTTTTGGCCACAGGGTACTCAAACATTTGGTCCAGCATTATTCTGGATGTTTCTGTGGGGTTACTTTTAGATGAGATTAAAATTTAAATCATTAGAGTGAAGCAGATTGTCCTTCCTAATGTGGGTGGGCCTCATCTAATCAGTTGAAGACTTGAATAGAACAAAAAGATTGAGAAACAAAGAATTCTTCCTGCCTGACTGGCTTGGAACTGAGCCATCAGCATTTTATTCTGCTTTTAGACTCAAATTGAAACATCAGCTCTTCCTGGGTCATAAGCCTGCAGACCTTACACCATAGACTCTCCTGGTTCTTAGGTGCTCAGACTCCAAGTAGAAATACACCATTGGCTCTCTTGGATCTCCAGTTTTCTCACTCACCCTGCAGATCTTGAGTCTTGTCAGCTTCCATAATCATGTGACCCAATTCCTTACCTACACGTCCTATTGGTTCTGTTTCCCTGGAGAATTCTGAGTAATATGTAATTTTTCCAGTTACGTGTTAAATTCTCAAGAATAGGTTGTTGAAGTAGAATGTAGAAATTACTCCATTTTAATTACCCCAGTCAACAGATGACGCCTCAAGAAGCAAATTAATCTGTTTCACATCATAGAGGTATCACATGGTGGAAGCAAGATTCAAAACCTAGTCATCTAATGAATTATTTTACCACTTGTAACTACTATCCTTTACTGTCTACAGATTACATGTTAGGTAAAAGTCAGCTGCTGTTTTTTGGAAACCTGATGATCGTGGTAAAATAGTATCAAGTAAACTCTAAGATCCCAGCATACCCCCAGAGAGCCCTGTATGCAACATAGCACTGCACTGTAGGGGGCAGAGGAAGCCATGAAACCTGAAGGCATAATCATGTGGTTGCGACTGGGTTTGGCTTCCCTGGCCAGACTTCCTCTACCATGATCTAACTTGAATTTGGAACCTGACTGCTGATATCAACTAGATTTGTGTTTGTGATTCTGTGGCACATCTGAGTGACCATGGCCCAAGAGGAATATCCATGACTGAAATGGCATCTAAAACGGTCTACTATTATAATAAAGCAAATTCAGAGCAATATTTTCCTTATTAGCTTTTAAGTGTCAGAGTCCAACATTTCACCAATGGAGCTACATTGGCGGGACCAAAAATTCACATTGTTTAGTATAATAATCCAACTTTCACAGGTCAGATGAGAAGAGCCAAATATTCCAGATAAGTGTAACTTTTTGAAGGATTATGTGACCACCATGCTTAATAACTTGAGTCCTCTAAATGACACTTAGATATTGTATTTTGCCAAATTTAACTATTATGAAATGTCCTTCTAAAATCATTTCCCCATGAATGGAAATAAAAATACAGCTGCAAGTGCTAAGAGTAGTGAGATGACATTTTATTTTTTATAAGCTGCTTGGCAAAAATTCAACTTTCATAAGCACATATGCCTATGTCAAGCTTTTAAGGAGTCAGGTTTATGTTTCGTACCATTCTTTCTTCTTGCCTATTAAGCAAGTCCCAGTTTGAGCCAAGATCGGTTTTTATATGAAGCTCAAAGGTAAGTCATTCTATATAATATTTGCATAGGCATAATTGTTTCCACACACTATCCCTGATTCCCCGCCCTTCTCTGGACTGCATGGCTATAAAACTAATTGGTTTGAAACCTCACTCTCAACATGTCACACCCTTGTTCAAGGAAAAGGTTCTATTTCATTAAATGAAAATGCTTCAGGCTGGTGTTCACAGTCCTGAGCCCACTTTCTTTGATAGTTATCATGAGAATAATATTTTTTAAAGACTTTTTTTTCTCTTTGCCTTTATTTTTTTACTTCCCCAGAACAAAACCTCAATAAACAATTCTGGCTTGCCCTCTCTTAGTTCAGAAACAATCAAGAATTAAAAAGCAGCAGCCATAAAGATTCTGATCAAAGTATCCACTTCACTCTAAGAAAAGTAATTATGGAAAAAAGCTTGTCTTGATACTTCTGTCATGTATAAATTTTCTCTCGCCCTCATTCTGACTTAACCACCATAACTGTAGACAGTCCCTTGCCACACCAAGGGCAAGCAAATAAACAAACAAACAAACATAATTTGCCCTGTTATAAGAAAACTTACCAAAAAAAAAAAAAGAGTAAGAAATGAGCAAAATCAAGCTTACCTGCTTCCTCTCTCACATTCACCAAGGCAAGAAGTCCACTTATGGTATGTGTGTGTAGAAAGAAAATGGGTGTGTTTCATATTCTATCTCTGTTTAGTTTTCTGTTGCTGCCTATCCAATGACCACAAACTTAGAAGTTTGAGACAACAGCTACTGATTAACTCAAAATTATATATGTCAGTGCTACTCATGGTCATCAGGCTGAAATCAAGGTGTTGGGCAAGACTGAGTTCTTATTTGGAAGCTCTGGGGAGTGAAATCCACTTGTAAGATCCTTCTTGTTAGAATTCAGCTCTTTGCAGTTGTAAGACTGAGGCCCCTGTTTTCTTGATGGCTGCCAGTCAGGGCTACACTCAGTTCCTAGGGGTCACCCCAATCCCTTGCTGAACATGTCCTTCATTTTCAAGTTAAAAAGAGTACATTACCTATAGCTTGTGCTTTGAATCTGTCACTTCTCTGTCTCTGACTTCTAGACTTAGATCTTAAAAGATCAATTTTAGGTTTATAGAATTATTGTGAAGATAACATGGAGAGTTCCCATATACCCCACACTCAGGTTCCCCAATTATTAACACCTTTTGTAATTATGGTATACTTGTCATTATTAATGGACCAAACTGATATATTGTTATGCACTAAACTCCAGTTTTAATCAGATTTCTTTAGGTTTTTTTCTGTCCTTTTTCTGTCCCCAAATCCCATCAGTATACCACATTCCATTTAACTTTCTAAGGTTCCCTTTGGCTAGAACAGTTTCTCAAATTTCAACATTTGTGATGACTTTACAATTTTGAGGATTACTGGCCAGGTATTTTGTACATTGTCCCTCAGGATTTGCCTGATGTTTTTCTCATTAGACTGGGATGATGTGGTTATATGCAGAAGATCACAGAGCTAAAGTGCATTCTATCAAGAGAACACACACTATCCATATGATTAACCACTATTCAGGTTAATTTTGGCCACCTTGCTTGAGGTAGCTATTGTCAGTAAAGTTACTCTCCTACCCCCCTTTCCATACTGTGCTCTTTGGAAGTAAGTCACACTATGCAGTATACAATTAAACGGTGGAGAGCTATTCTCTGCCTCCTTAAATGTAGAGCATTGACATAAGTTATTTGAAAAATGTATGCACAGAATATATTTGTTTCTTCTCCCCCATTTATTTGTTTATTTAATCATTTGCTTATATCAGCATGCACTCAGAAATATTTATTTAACACTGTAGGTTTTGAGTCAGTATCTATTTATTTAACTACTCAAATTGTTCCAGTTTTAGCCACTCAGAGCTTCTTCAGTTGGCTCCTGCATCCCTATGACATCCATCCAGAATATCTCATCATATAGTCAATTTTTCTATAGAACATAACCTACTCACAAGCGTGAGCGCCATCATATTTCTAGTCTCAAAGATTATCCAGAGCACACAAAGGAGCAAGAATTCATGGGGCCCCCCCTTACAATTTTGCCTACCACAATCTTCAGCCTAGGAAGTGAGGTAGAAAGTTACTAAATCCTACAAAGCATGCCAAAAGGGAAATGTCTCTGCTCAACTGCCATATTATACACACACATTATGGAAAAAAGAGGATCTCCCCATCTCTATGTATACCTCATTACTGAATTCACTTTTCTGTCCTTTTTCCCCTCTCCTTACTACCCCACATTTAAACTGGCAATAATACTTAGTAGTATTTATTATAGGTCTGTGTTCAAACATATCTTAACTGTTCCTTACCATTTCCATAGGCTAAGATACCTTTTTCATTACTTCGAGAGTATCATAGCTCTCTTATTGTCCCTCCCAGAACAATTACATGAACTAGAAGAATTAAATCAACAAAGTAAATTATATCACATCTGTCCTCTGCTCAAAACCTCCAATAGCTTCTAAACTATTAGAAGGTATCCTTTAAAAAAAATCATAACCTGTAAGGCTCCAAGTCAGCACTTTGAACACTACTTATAGAGAAGGACCAGTCTTCCTCAGCAGCCCTTCGTAGGCCAACCTCATATCTCCACAGTGTGGAACTGACCCGGTAAATTCAACAACACCTGTCCTTGACCATATTCTGCTCAATGCGGTGAGTCTGTCCACCGCTGCTCAAATGCTATGTAATGTCAAGGTGCTAAAAATGTCTCCTACCTCTTGTTTTTAATGTTATAGAATGGAGGGCTGGTAGGCCAAAGATGGGAGTAGCTTGAAGATCACGCGTTGATTGGTAGTGCTCTCATAATCTGATTCCTAGCCACCTCCTTCCTCCTGCTTATCCCATTGGCACTTTCTCAACAGCAAATCTTCCATTGCTGCTCTCTCTATAACGCACTGTGTTGGTTGATTTCTCTATTGCTATGTACCAAGCTACCACTACTTTAGCAGCTTAAAATAACACACATTTATTATCTCTGGAGTCAGGAGTCCAGGCAAGGCTTGTCTGGGTCCTCTGCTTAGGAACTCCTGAGGATGAAATCAGCTTTTCATCTGGACATTAAGATCTGCTTCCAAACTCATGTGGTTATTGGCAGAAATCAGCTCTGTGAAACCTGCAACTCTTACAGGCACCCCATAGTCCTTTGTTAAATGGCTCTCCACAGACAGACACAATATGGAAGCTTGCTTCTCCAAAACCAGCAAGTAACAGTCTCTCACTACAGTCTGTTAAAACGGAGTCTTATGTAACTGCACAAATATAGGAATTAGATCTATCATAGAACTTTGTCATAAACTGTAACTTAACCGAAAAAGTGACATCCCACAACCTTTGCCATATTCATTAGTTAGAAGCCAATCACAGGTCCAATACATTCTACAGGTGGGGATTACACAGTTATGGACATGAGAAATCACAGGGTCAGCTTAGGGTCTGTCTGATGCACACTGAGCTGGTTTCAATGTTTTTATACTTGTTTTTCTCCCTCCATAAAGACTATGTGCCTCATTTCATTCAGATCTCAGCTCAGATATCGCATTCTCAAAGAATCTTTCCAGAACCCTGTTTCCTAAAACAGCCACCCGCGTCACAGTCTTTCCCTGTCCCTTACTCTATTTTTCTTCAGATCATGGGCCATTCTCTGACATTAAATGAAAATTTGTTCAAAATCAATCTTCCAATTAGAATGTAAGTTGTTTTCTAATCTCTAAAAAAAAAATTAACCCATTGTATAGTACATGCTCAGATGTGTTTGTTGAATAGTAAGTCAGTGAAAAGTTTTCATTTGCAGCAATGGTCACGAAAGCCTTTCTAATTTGATCCACACATTTTTGCACCACGTTATAAACAATGCAAGCAGCTAGTAATGTTTAATCTTTTCTCTGTTGCAAATAGAAACTTGATAGAAGAGATAGAGCACAGACTTTGGAACAGTACAGACTGAAATCAGATTCAGACTATTACTAACTTTGTGATCTAAGAGGTTAATTTCTCTGGATTTCATTTATGAGACCAGAAATTCCCCTACTCACTGGGATGGCTTTTGACTAGTTTCTCAGGGTTCTGGAGGCAGAGTGGCCTCATTTATAAAATGGAGATAACAATATTGAATTATCCCAGGTAGGTGACTGTCAGGTTAAAGGAATAAATGTATGAAAAGCATCTAGCTTAGAGAAGGGCACATTATTGCACTCAGTACAAGTTAGCTTTTATTAGTATTCTTTCATACATATCCATTAATATGTTATTATAGTATTAATGTCCATATAATTCTGTTATACACAGTATATTAAATATTTACTTTTTATATTTTTATTTAGACTTGGCATAAAGCTAAATATAATAATAATCCTATATAATAAAGAGGGGACCTGAGTCCGTGTCTCCCCCCACCCTCCAACTCCACCCCAGTGGGGTTTGATGGGGAACTTGAGGCAGCAAATCCCACCTGGCAGGGCTTGACAGAGGACCTGATGGTTGTGTCACCCCACCCTGTGGGGCTTGATGGGGTGGTGCTCGCCAGGTCTCGGCTTCATGTGATTCTGAGGCATGCACAGGTGGGCGGGGACTTGATTCTAGGTCCCACAGCTTACCCCAGACTCTGAAAGGAGGGATATTTTCATATAAATTTTACTAATTTTCTTTCATCTCTGACATTTCTATTATAGACAAAGGGCAAATAGCAAAATTAAAATATTTCCTCTATTAATTCCCCTATAATGTGCACAAATTTTGTGCACCAGGCCACTAGTATTAGTGATAACTGGCTTTTGTGAGCAAATTTTATTACAGATTCTAAACAACTCTTCATAACAGATGATCAAGAAGCAGGTGCTGCCATTGCATGGAGCTACTAGAGGGTTATGATGAAGAAAACATACATAAATCACTGCAAGTTTCATACTATGGGGAGTTGCTATTTAATGGGCATGAGTTTCAGTCATGAAAGATGGAAAAGTCCAAGAATTCTGCTGTATAGATATCTTCTTATATTAGCAATACTGTGCACTTAAAAACTGAAGTGCACTTAAAAGCTGAAGAGGATAGATCTCATGTTTTTTACCACAATCTTTTAAAAGTATTTTTTAAGATTTCACTCATTGCATTCCACAAATCATACATTTTTATGTAAGGATGGGTTAAACAACAATACTTTTTCATTCTTAAACTACAGGAAGTACTCATAATATGATGATTAAGAAGAAATATTTTCTCATTCATTAACATGTAATTATATATAGTCTATAAAATTTTCTACTATAACCTAAAGTAACAAGTGATTAAAAATATAATATCTGACAAAGAGGGAATGCAAATATACTTTGTTGCTGTGCTAAATTTAGAAATATATACATGTTTTACATATTACAAAATAAAATTAAATAGGGATGTAAAAAAAGCAGCATTTGAAAATTGAAAATAGAACTCTAATATAAATATGGTGACTTATTTATAGCAAAAAATTTATTTAAAGTGATTTTGAATTATAATGATTTTATTATTTATCCATAGTGGAATATATTCTAAGATAAATAGGTCTGTTAAGTGAAATTAAACAACATTCAATAGTCTACTGTTTCTATTAATATTGCTACTATTATATTGAGACTATGTGTATGTTTGTATATATATATATCTATATATATACACACAAACACAAATATTTAAAAAAGTTAATAGGGTCAATGGTCTCAGTATACAGAAGATAAATAAAAATATCAAATAAAATACTATAAATAAAAATGTCATGTTACCCTAAATTTGAAATTATTAATGTAGAATCAATTTTATTTTTTATTTCATTTTCATTTATCCCCACATGCCCTCTTCCACTTCCACCATCCCCCGCTAATCCAAAAATCATCACAAAGTTATATGTGTCTATGAATTCTTTCTCCTTATTTTTCATTTTTGCTGAATCCCTCTATTTTGTTGTTTTTAAAATATGTTCCTGCTAGTTCTGCCTACTGAAAAAGCCTAGCAGCCATGACAACCCAATAACAATAAAAACTGCTAATATGCAGATTGTGTTCTCTGTATATACTCTATTGTAAAGAACCAGCGAGTTTAGTCTCAAGCAGAAAATATCCAAGATGAGTCTGAGGCTTCTTGTACAAAATCCTATCACCTCATACCTGCCATAAATCAACAAACAGTAAGTGTTGATGAGGATGTGGAGAAATGGGAACCCTAGTACACTGCTGATGGGAATACAGCCTGGTACAGCCATTCTGGAAAACAGTATGGAGTTCCCTCAAAAACTTAAAAATTGACCTGGCTAGCATGGGTCAGTGGTTGAGAGTTAACCCCTGAACCAGGAAATTATAATTTGATTCCCAATCACGGCACATGACCAGGTTGCAAATTCAATGCCCAGTGTGCGGCATGCAGCAGTAGGCAGCTGATCAATGATTCTGTCTCATAGTTGGTGTTTCTCTCCATATTCTCTCATTCTCTCTCTCTCTCTCTCTCTCTCTCTCTCTCTCTCTCTCTCTCTTCTTTGAAATTAATTACAAATATATATTTTTAAAAAATCAAACTGCCATTTGATCCAGTAATCATAGTTTTATGCATATATACTAAGAATTCCAAAACATCAATCAGAAAGAATATTTGCACACCTATGTTCATAGCGGTGCAAGTTACAATAGCTAAGACTGTAAATTGTCCCAAGTGCCCATCAGTAGATGAATGGATAAAAAAGCTGTGATCAGTTTACACCACGGAACGCAGCAGTAAAAAAGAAGGATCTCTTACCCTTTGAGGCAGCATGGAGAGCCTGAAGAGTACCATGCTAAAGGAAATAAGGCAGTCAGAGAAAGGTAAGTATCACGTGTTCTCACTTACATGTGGAATCTAATTAACAAAATAAACTGAAGAACAAAATAGGTCCAGAGGTATGGAAGCATTGCAGGGCTGATGGATCTCAGAGAGAGGGAGTAGGGGGGAAATGGGTATCAATTAACCAAATAACATATGCATAGATACATAATCCATGGACACATACAATCATGTGCTGAAAGTCTGAGGTTGGATGGGGACCAGTTTGTGGAGGGCAATAGAGGAAAATGGAAAACATCTGAAATACTCTCAACAATAAAGATAAATTATAAAACACACACAAAAAACTAATACCATATTTTCTGGCATATAAGGCGACTTTTTAACTCAGAAAAATCTTCTCAAAAGTCAGGGGTCATCTTATACGCCGGGTGTAAAAATACCATAGCTTGCAGTTATGATGGGCATTGCTAACTTGCCAGGGACTTGCCTGGCACTTGATCTCTCTCTCTTGTTTGTTATCTTCCTCCTATCATCATCAGTTCCAGTTGTCTTATCACCGGAAAATATGGTAGGTCATTCAAAACATTCCAGAAACAAGCATAAAGTATCTCTAGTGTGTCGTATGTGAAAAATTTAAGCATATAGTAGCAATAACAATAGTAGCAGCAATAATAATATTAAGGAAACAAATAAATACAAATTACTATTAAAACACACTGAATATGCTGGCAAACTCATTTAGAACCATTAAAATTTAATAGAACATCAGCTTCTTTCTCTAAAAATAATAATTTTAAAGGGAAAAAATTTTTTCTGCCTTTTTCTGTATGAACTATATTTTGATGTTGCTAAATAGCTTTTGTTAAAGAGTTCTCTTTTGGTAGAAAAACCTCAGCTACTAAATAAAAAAAAATTAATTAGAATTTTAAATCAATATTTGGTGCCCTCAAAACAAGTAATTAATTTAGGCAATCATCATCAATGGTTGAAACCATTTTATAGTGGAATCTTCAGGCAATCATAACCGGAACCTACTGATCATGGTACTCTCACTGAAAGTAAGGTAAATAGACATTTATGCATCTTTATAAAATATATTTTTTTATTGATTTTAGTGAGGAAGGAAGAGAGAGGGAGAGAGATAGAAACATCAATGATGAGAATCATTGCTCGCTGCCTTCTGTATACCCCACACTGGAGTTTAAGCCCATAACCCTGGTACGTGCACTGACTGGAAAATGAACCATAACCTCCTGGTTCATGGGCTGATGCTCAACCACTGATTCACCATGGCCAATCAAAGCATGTATGTTTCTTAAAGTGATCTGTCAATTGCAAACTACTAGAGGCCCAGTGCATGAAATTGGTGCATGGGGCAGGTATGTGTGTCCCTGTACCCTCTCTAAGCTGGGACCCCTAGAGGGATGTTGGGCTGCCCTCTCACAATCCAGGACTGCTGGCTCCCAACCACTAGCCTGCCTGCCAGCCTGATTACTTGCAAACCACTCCCCTACAATCCTGATCAATGCCAAACTGCTCCCTTGCCAGCCCAATTGCTCCTAACTGCCCTCCCCTGTCAGCCTGGTCCCCTCCAACTGCCCTCCCCTTCAGGTCTGATCACCCCCAACTGCACTCCCTTGCAGGCCTGGTCCCTTCCAAATGCCTTCCCCTGCTGGCCTGATCTCTCACAACTGCCCTCCTTTGCTGGCCATCTTGTGGTGGACATCTTGTGTCCACATAGGGGTGGCCATCTTGTATGTTCGAGTGATGGTCAATTTGTACATTACCTCTTTATTATATAGGATTCTTTTAAAACAAAACAAAACACAAATCTTCTCAAGGTTCCTGTGCTAACTTGCATTCTAAAACATATCTCTTTTGAAGTTGCCTACAAGTCAGACTTTAGAATGAGGAATAAAACTTAAGTACTTATTAAAGATACAATTGAGGGAACAATTAAATAACAGCTTAAGTCAAGTTGGAAAAGACATTGTAGAGCAGAGGACACAGGGTAAGCAAAAAGACTAGGACTGGAAGGGCAGAGTAAAGGAGCAAACAAGAGTGAAGGACCTGCAGAGGTCAGGACTCAGAGGGCTGGGTGGGGAGGGCAGCTGTGGCTAGAAAGGTGATTAGGGACCCAATAGCCATGGTTTTGCTCAAGACATCCCAACCCCCTCACATTTTTTGTCAGAAGAAATGTTCAGCCAGACATGTTAGAAGAAGGTGGTCAGTTTACACAAAATTGTTTTGACCTATGCTCAACATGGACTATAAATGCTGTGGTAAAATTTCAATAGACAACATTTCCTGGAAATAATTATTTTCCCAGTTGTGTTGTTAAATTCTGGGTCTATATACTGGGTCTCTGTTTCCATCCTGGAATTTTAAGGGAATACAAAGCACTGGGTGGATTTATAAAGGGTCCCTTCAAAATGCCACCTGAACCCACTGGCAAGCACAATGCTACTTGTGTTGCCAAGTCTGGATACAGCAGGTAAGGGACTTGTAGCAAGTGCTGTTGCCAAGCCTCTTGGAAATTTTCAAGCTCTCTTTGGCATCAGTTCCATGCATACTCCACTGGCAGTCAGGGGCTAAGGGATTTTGAAGATACTATTAACATTTTCATCAATTAGGAAATGTGTGATCAAATAATTGTCCTAAACTATTCAATATGGCTTACCTCAAAGAGCTGGAACAAAGCTATGGATGGATGGCTATCCTTCACCAGAAGTTTACTTATGGTATGATGCCAACTGAAATATCTAAATTATGAAAGACTCCTGGGGGTTTGTTTACAAACATGGCTTGGAAAAATCTGCTAATTTGAGCATTCCTTTACCAGTACAGACTCCAGGCAAAATGAGCCATTCTATTTTCTCCACATATACCCTGGATGCCCTACTTTAAGTTCCTGTAATGTTGCCCTTTCCTCCTAGGGGAAGCCTCTTCCTCCCTTCTCCATCTTTCTAAATGTTATTTGTTTCCTCCACACCAGGATTAATTCCTGATTTTGCCATTAAGACTTGAATGACCTTAGGCAAATCCCTTAACCTTTTTAGAGCTCTACTTCCTCACCTGTGAAATGGAGGTGATGATTGTACCTAACAGAAAGAGCATTGTAACACTTAACAGAGGTAACACCCTTGAAGCACTTTGTACATAATAAACACTTAATAATCAATCAACACCTAATAATCTGCCATAAATTTTATAATATTAATAGCCTCCTCTATTGTATTGCCATCACTGTCATAGAATCATTTCTGATTCTCTACACAGAAGTTATCTTTCCGTCTGCTTTGATTTCCCACTGCAATGTATCTGTACCCTTTTACGGAGTGCGCTATTTCTTACCTTAGGTGTCCTTTAATGTACCTGCAAATTCTCCAGGTAAAGGTACATGTGTGTTTCACCTGAATGGGGAACTAATTTAAAACGTTGAACGTGATAAGAAAATGACATGTCCATGTAACTTAGAAGGTAGTAGTGGGACCACCAGATACTCTTGCTTAGAAAGTCTTCAATGTCTCCAGACCCACCTCCTTGACTTCAAGCCTGTTCCCCCCGGTCACAGTGTCTAGGCAGAATGATTATCCTCAGGCACAAATCAGATGGGGTTTTAGCCCCTCATTTTATTTCTGTCAATAGCCTTCTGTAGTCTGTCCGATCTTTAGCATTGCCATAGAGGAAACCTTGTAATCTTCTGACTCCTCCTCCCTCTCTTCCAGCCTCATCTCTCACCACTGCCTTTGCTTTGTACAATATGTGGTACCTACACGGGACCACTTGAAATATGATATTTTTCATATTCTTTTTCCCTTGTCCAGTGAACCATTTTTTGGGGGGTCTGGAATGAATGCCTTGCCACTTTGCACTGTCATCCAGTTTACTGTACCTCATCCTTATGATTCAGTTTAAATGCAACCATTTTATACACATCAGAAAGCCTTTCCAGTCCCTCTCTGTTTCAGGTGTTTACTGTCCTCTATGTTGCCTTGTCAATCTGTGTGTATCTCTCCCATAACACTTAAAGCAGGGAATTACAATTTATTGTCTTACCTATAGGTTTCAAATCTCAGACTGTGAAATTCTTGTGTGTAAAAGCTCATAACCATCTTATTCACCCTGGGCACTCTCCTCTAAGAGTTTCCAGACCTCCAATGACCATGAATCTACGTCACTGCCTTCCACCCTCATATCTACCCACTCCCTGCCTCACTTCTAATTCATACAAAATTGTATAAAGTCTCCTGTAGATACCAACCTATGCAATGTTTTCATGCATTTTTACATGCAGTCACTCTTTCTATAAATCCCACTACAACTTTATTTTCTTAATAAACACTTAAATTTTATCGCAGGGACTGCTTATTCTAGAAAGCTTTTATGAATCCTCAAATTGGGTGAAGTGCCCTTTTATGTTCTCTGACACATATAACATGTAAGACTTCAGTTTCCTTTGTGAGTAAATTTTTTTTTTTTTTAGAAAAAGCTACTGACTTCTGATAGCCTTCTAGACCAGTGGTTGGCACACTCATTAGTCAACTGAGCCAAATATCAACAGTACAACAATTGAAATTTCTTTTGAGAGCCAAATGTTTTAAACTTAAACTTCTTTTAATGCCACTACTTCCAAATAGACTCACCCAGGCTGTAGTATTTTGTGGAAAAGCCACATTCAAGGGGCCAAAGAGCTGCATGTGACTTGTGAGCCGTAGATTGCTGACCACAGTTCTAGACCATTGTGCCTCAACCTTGGCATCATTGATGATTTAGACCAGGTAAGTATTTGTTTGAAGACTGTCCTGTGTACTGTCATACATTTAGTAGCCTCCATAACCTCTATACACTAAATACCTGGCGCATGTGCCCCTTCTCTTATAGTAACCCCAAAATAAAATCTCCCAACATTAAACATTGCAAAGTATCACCTATGGGGAAAAATCATCATCCGTGGTTGATATCACTGCTCTAGACCTTAAGATTAGAATTCAGAGTTCCTCTATTTTCTCATAGTAAAAGATGGGTATTTAATCCATTGAAGAGAGTGTGTGTGTGTATGTATGCCCGCGCGCTTGCATGTGTGGCATTATTGCTGATAAGAGGCACATGATTAGAACCTAGAAAATGAACCCTATTTCCCATTAGACTTATACTCTTTTATTTTAATAGGGTTTCTAGATTAAAAACAAAAGCAATGCTTTTCTATTTACTGACATATACACAAGGCAAGAACCAAAGACTATCATAACATAGTACTTACTATATAAGTAATAGGCAGAAACCACCAAGGATTAGTTAAGTGTAAGATCACCCTAGAATTTTTGCCCAAGAGTTAAGGCAGTGGCAAATATCTATCCAATTAATGCTATTTTGCAATTATATCAATAGTGTCAATTACATCAAACTTATTTATTTTTTAATCCTAAATCACAATGTAAATTATGCCTTCTTCCTTGATCATCTAGGTTATAGAAACTAGGTTACCATAAATTTTTCAATTTAACTCAATATAGCTAGGTTTTATGCAATCTGGCGGACATTATGAATCCTCTTCAGTGTGCTTAACTCTTTGATACATTTTTAGGACCTTGCTCAAGCTACTTACATTCTGGAGTATTGTTCAAGATCTAACAATGTGTTTGCAGAGCCTTCTCAGGGGTCGAGCCAGGGGAAGTAATACAGATAGTTGGTTTTGAAGAAGGAGTAGGAATCTTTGAAATAGACAAAGCAATGAGAATGTATCAAAGGAAAGGCACCAGAATGCAAATAAAGGCACTGCTTCCTTCATAAAAATAACTGTCTTGCTACAAGAATCTCAGCAATGTAGATGATTGAGTTTTGACACTAGCCTCTTACTATTTTACAAACATTCTGTAGACCAGAAGGGGTCCGTTGACTAAGCTTTTAGTCACTCTGTTGTAGGCACAAAGAGCAACATACTTAGACCTGAAGCAGATTATTTTAGTGAGCACATTCCATCAGAATTATTGAACATTTAAATTAGGGCATAACATTGAGTATAATGAGTGTAGGAAAGAAATTAGAGGGGTAAAACAAAAACAAAAAACAACAACTTTCCTTCCAATAGTGAATTGAGTTTACATCCACGTATTTTCTTAGAAGTCAATATTTGAATGATGGGTACTCTGCACAACTTTTCTATAAACCTAAAACTATCCTAAAATAATTATTTAAAAAAGGACAAGCCCTAGCTCATGTGGCTCAGCTGACTGAGTGCCATCCTGTGCACCAAAAGGTCATTGGTTTGATTCCCAGTCAAGCACATGCCCAGGTTGCTGGCCCAATCACCAGTAGAACTGAATGCAGGAGGGGGCTGATCAATGTTTCTCTCTCACATCAATGTATCTGTCTTTCTCTCCCTCTCTCTTCCTCTCTCTTCCTCTCTCTCTAAATATAAATACTTTTAAAAAGACAAAAAAGTCATGAAAATTAAAAATATCCTGAACAATGAGAATAGATGGGCAGAAGGGAATTGTAGGGCAGGCAGGGCACTGAAATATTGGGAGGGGATTTAGTTCCCTCTGTTTTTGCAATTATAGATCTCTATCCTTAGCCCCTCCGTGATCCCTTTCTGACCACATGTGCCCTTGCTCTCACTTCCTCCTATTACTAATTAGGGTGTTTTATGTGAATTTCAGCATGTAATATTTTATACTTAATAACCCTGCATCAGAAGAAGTGGGAAGCCAAAGAGGCTGGAATTTATTGCCAGGTGCTCTGGAAAGCATCTGGGGCATTTATAGCGAACCCACAAAATTTCTCAATACCCTAAGGAATCCACAACCCACACTTTCAGGAATCCAATAAGTTTCAGCTGAGAATCCCATAAATACCACAGGGCAAGGGCCATGCCCTGATCAAGCTCATTCCCTGGATATTCAGGTGACAGGAAGTTGACACTGGGGCAGGGGGAGGCATAATTGGCCTTTGCATTTAGCACCTTGTTAACATAAATTGAGGAAATTCACACCTCTAATCTGTTGTTGCTAATGTCAACCTGTTAGAATCGGAACTCAATAAGATGAGGTTGGTTTGCTAGAAAAGCCTTTTTTTTTTTCTAACAAGAGGAAAGAAATCTAAATATTTCATCTAAGATACATGGGACCTGACATGGGCAGTATTTTAAATCTGTGGGAGTTTCCAAAGCTAAAAGTTAAAATCATAAAATACTAAGATTAGTACTAAGAGTCTTTGTGATTTCCATCTTTTTAAAATGTTTTTTATTGTATTGATTTTTTTAGAGAGAGAGAAAAGGAGGTGGAGAGATGGAAACACCAATGACAGAGAATCATTGATCAGCTGCCACCTGTACACCCCATCCTGGGGACCAAGCCTGCAACTCGGGCATGTGCCCTGAACAGGAATTAAACCATGACTACCTGGTGCAGAGGTAGATGCTCAGCCACTGAACAACACCAGCTGGACAGTTTCTTGTCTTTTTTAAGAAATCACTTTATACTCTCTCTTTTCTTGTACCTTATACTAAAGCCAAAATGGTTGATATGATGATGCATGCAAACAGCCCCTGCTTCCCTTTCTCTTTTGTGTACAAGTAGCCATCACCTCAAGTACCATTTCCTCTTGTCATCAGAAGTCCAAATCCTACTATTCCTTAAAAATCCTACTCAAATTCACCCTGTTTAAAAAAAAACAAATAACCAAGGGGGTTAAACTTCCATTTCTCCTTGAAGCATTCTTTACTCTTTCAAATATCACTCTTTACTTCCATATGATGGTTATTTTTAATATAACACAATTTGACACATACAATTTGTCATGTCTTTTTCCTTGGCAAAGTAACATGCTTCTTGCAGACAGCTACCTCCAATTTCTCAATTCTCACAGTGCCCAGGCTAGTGGTAGTGTTGGTGACAGTATTCCCTGAAAGTCACCTTTGTCAAGCTTCTTGTCAGGGACATTTAGGAGAACAACTAGAAATGATGCTTATTTATGCCAGAAATAAGCCTGTCTTTACCAGTGCCAAAGCTTGGGCCTTTATAAAGGCAATAGAAATGTCATCTCAAAAGAAATGAATGAGGACTTGAGGATTAACACAGAAGAGTAAGGCCGAATAACGGAATTCCTCTCTACCAGCTTAGAATCTAATGAAATGAATACTAAAATCTAGATAGTTGAAATAAAAAAATACCATCAGCAAGCATATATGAAAAGGAAAACCATCCAATGCTTTAGAAATTAGAGGCTGTGCAATGAAATGGAAATTTCTATTGTAGCTCAGTGCCTTTACATCTCTGCAGAGTTGTTCATCTTAACACAAATGTAGGTCTTGAGCCTTTTCACTATTAATCCAGCGTTTTGAAGAAAGCAAGCCAAAGTGGATATACTTCAAGTCCCTTTGTTCTTATTGATAGTGCATAGGATTAGCGGTTATGGGGGATGGAACACATATGCACTGGTAAAAGAAGGAAACTTGAGACTCCAGAGTTAGTCTGAGTTGGAGGATAATACAAAGCAGGATGGTAACTGTGCCATGAGAACAGATTATACTTTACAACTAGGAGAAATGAAACTTGATAGAGGACACTCAACCAAACATTAACCAAAAAGAAAGAGCTGATAGTGTATAAATATGGCGCGCTCCTATTTCAGACACCCCTTCCTCCCCATGGCACCCAGCTACAGAGGAATAGACAAAACTCAAATACCTAAGCTTCTAACTACTCTTTGTAAGGAAAACAAACTAGTCCCGAATAGGTGAGAAAATGTTCAGTATTATTGAAGTCACCAAGCTGCCAGGAGAAAGCAGCCATACAAATGTAGCTAAGATAAAGCAAGGAGGCATAACTGTAACATAGCATTTTAAGGACAAGTAAATCTAAAAGGAAAAATAAACGGATGGACAAAAGAGAATTATTCATAAGTATTACAGTTTAGAAAAATATTACGATATGAACTGAATAAACCAAAGTCTAAAAGACATACAAACTAACAACAAAAGATGAAAAGATATATTGAGAACTGATGAAGCAAACAACATCATTACTGAATTGTTACATCAATTAGACTTAGCAAGGAACCAATAGGGCCAGCTGAAAATCAAATCACAACAGAAAACAATCAAACAAAACCACCTTGGGATAATCAGAAATAATGCATCTAGGAAGGCAAAAAAGATTAAACCAGTTAGATCATAAAAAATTGATATACTTGCAACAGAGAAAACATTAAAAAGCAACAAAAAGAAAAACATATATGTTTTCAAGTATTTCACAGAATATTCCACTTACATAAACACAGAACTAAATTGGCAATTACTATAGACAATATTTCAGTAAATTGTGAAGGGGAATGATCAAAATCACTATGCATCAGATTTAAGTTGCTGAACTTCAAGTACAGAGAAAGCTTCTTTGCCCATTTGAGCAGAAAAGGAAAATTACTCACAAGTTAGATGTAACCATGCTGGCTTCAGGCTTCTATCCACAGGAGCATTCAAAACAATGAGACAATCTGTCTCGGAAGATCTGCGGGGAAGGATATATAGTAAGAATATTTTACATAAACCAATCAATTAACTCAATGGAAAACATGTCATGTGTTTTTCTTTCTAATTTAGATTATTAGCACTTATAAAATAAACACCCTAAGTCAGTGGTCAGCAAACTCATTAGTCAACAGAGCCAGATATCAACAGGACAACAATTGAAATTTTTTTTGAGAGCCAAGTTTTTTAAACTTAAACTTCTTCTAATGTCACTTCTTCAAAATCGACTCGTCCATGCTGTCGTATTTTGTGGAAGAGCCACACTCAAGGGGCCAAAGAACCGCATGTGGCTCGCGAGCCACAGTTTGCTGACCACGGCCCTAAGTGATTATCATTGGTGCATATAATATATCCAAATGTTTACAGAAATTTTGGAAGAAATTGTGAGATGTTGGTAAGTTTCTATTACCAGGTAACTTTTAATCAGGTAGGAGAGAAACATGTTAAGATAAAAATGTGAGATTAAAAAAATGAACTCCTAATGTCATGGCAGTTTTAGAAAGAGGATATTGATATATTTGGGTGGCCTGACAGTTCTTGAGAGTAGTGGCTTTTAGGTGCAACAATGAAGGAAGAATAAACCTTGAAAAGGCAATGATGGAGAGAAGGTAGGTTAAGCTATGGGACCAGCATAAGCCACGGCATGAGGTGGACATGTCTTTCTAGGTAGTATAGGTCGTGTAAGGGAGGCCTATATGACAAGGACAGGAGAAGGTAGTAACAGAGGACAAGGTCAACGCAAATTTGTGAAAAGCCTGTGCACTTCTTACATCACCTACTAAAGCAGCATGGACCACAGACACTTTGAGAAATAGTGTGTGCATTTCCGGGTATCTAGTTTATAATCCACTATCAAGGATCAATAGAGCTGCAGCTATCTTTATTAAATTACATATGTTGTATATAGGTCCTTCCATTGCTTGGGGATTTATTTTTTCCTTCATCAAGGAGCCAGAGGGAGAGAAATTTAAAGGGTTTCCTATAATAATTCTCAGCTTTGGAGTAGATCACTAAATACCCTGAACCATTACTATTATTACAATCCTGTATTAATGAGTAACAATAGTAAAACCTTAAGTTTTGTTAGTAAAAATATTAACAGGATGAGTAAGATAAACGAGTCAATGCATTGGTTTAGATAGATTGTCAAAATAATTGGAAACTGTAAGGCTAAGTCTCAGAAAAAAAAATTAATTACACTCAGCATTGTATTTTTTTAAGTATCCCAATTTTCTGAATTCTACTCTAGTGAGTACAGCACTGGGAAATATTGGCTCTTCCTCCCCCCCATCCTCATGCTTGAGAATACATCAGCTCCTTTTAAACTGCGACACCATGTGGAAATGGACAAGTTGTTTTCTTCATCATCTGAGAGTAGGATAGTATGCTGAAAAGAACATTGAGTAAATCTCATAAAGGAAGTAATAGCTGTGAACTCTAGGCCACGACAGCCTCTGGACTGTGTTTCCTTATCTGTAAACAGAAAGAATGCAATGCAGTACTCATGGTCATAATAAACATTAAATAAAAGCTAATGCATAGAAAGGATTTACAATGGCATATTGTATATGCAGAATATATATCGGTCCATTCCTTTTTTCATCCTTTATCACTGGTCTTAGAACCAAGAAACTGATTTTTATATATATATATATATCTCAAGTTCACAAAGTAATCTTGTCTAGGCACTTAAGCAAGTATGGTCCTTGTCTGTATCTGTGTTTCTTCCAGCACTGAAACCTGTGAGGTAAACACGTAAAGCGGTAAAGAGCAACTGTGAGATGAAGGGATAAAATCATTTAACACTACTGCCCACATGACTATGAAATCTGATCTGCATGAACATCGCCAAGGATGAGGAAAACTCAACCGCTATGGACAGCACTGTGACTGTGTTTGATTTTAACTCTTATTTTGTCCACTTTACTGTGTGTGATAGCCTTCGTACACGGCAAATTCAAACCCCAAAATGAAACTCACATGATCCACAGGCGTAAATTTATTAATGTTGATAAGATTAACCACTGGAGCTTCTGACTCCCAAATGCTGCCTGTAGGTTCTTTAAGAATTATTTTGGAAATAACTCATCCAGAAGCAAATTAAGAAATGGTAGAACCTACATTTTCCATTTTCATCTATTTCCTCCTGCTTTTCTTAAATAATCTGGAAAGTGATGAGCTACACTTGAACCAGCAAGTGGCAGGAAGTGAGTTTGAGTGCCATTATTTTCCCAACTGCCTCCCTTTATTTTTTAGGGTAATAAATGATATGTTAAAAAAAATTCTGAGAACTCTATTATACACTGGTTTAAAAAATTATGAGGTTGTGGTCTACATATGTAAATATTGATTTCAAATTTCAGCAAAGCTATATTTTGTAGGCCAGTTAAGAAATAGTCATACTTGAATAATAATAATGATAGTGTAGAAGACTGAGTTGTACATTGTCTATTTAACTAGGTTTTCTGGCATTCATGCCAAGTTTGATTCTCATAAAATATAATTTATTTCTTCTTTGGGTGGCATTGGAATCTATTTAGGTAACTGTGATCTGGATTTATAGTTCACAGAACTGTCACTATGATTTAAATGTCTTGATTTTATATAGAGGCTGCTCAAAATAAAGATTGGATGTGAAATATTCTAGATAGAGACACCACTATATCAAGAGTACTATGAATTGTCTTGATACATTTTCTCTAAAATTAACCTTTGCCTAAAGAACGCAAGAAAACATTCGCCCTTTATTTAGATCCATGCATTCAGTAGGGTGATGACAGCAACTTATTTCCAATGTAAATTATTATCTGCAAGAGCAACTCTATTTCTTTGCCAAACAGAATTCCATTAACTAACTCAAATTTGAATTAACAACAATCACATAAACCAATTAGTTTCTATTTTTTTGTTTTTTATTCATTTATTTCTCTTTAATAAATATATTCGGTTTATTTTCTTTTGGTTTAGTGATTTGAATAGATAAGATAGTCAGTGTATGGACAAATATGCAGCAAAAAGTTACCCCAACTGGTTAGCACCTATCCCCTTCCCCAATAGGTAAGTACTTTCTAATAGCCACTTCCATGTCTGATGCATATACTAATTCAGACATATTCTTAGGCCACCATGTTTTTAAAACTAAATACAATATTTTATAATAATGTTTTATATCTTGCTTTTAACATTTAATACATCTGGGAGATTTTCCATGAGAGTTCACAGACAGAGTTCTTGGGTGTTTTCATACTTGTGGAGTGCTCACAGTCTGGGCACAGTCCCCTATCAGCAGGCAGTTGAGTTTGATCTACTTTAAATTTTTTATTGAATTTATTGGGGTGACATTGGTTAATAAAACTATATATGTTTCAAGGGTTTATTTTTATAATACATCATTTGTATACTATATTATGAATTCACCACCCCATTTAAGTCTTCATCACCACTTACCACCCTCCTTTACCATCTTCTACCTTCCCTCACACCCCCCTTTTCCATCTGGCGAATCACCATAGTATTTGTTGCCTGTGTCTATGAGGTTTTGTTGTTTTTGCTTAATTCCTTTACATTTTTCACCTGGCCCTCCAACTGCCCTTTTTCTGACAGCTGTCAGTCTGTTCTCTGGATCTATGAGTCTGCTTCTGTTTTGTTTGTTAGTCTCTTTTGTTCATTAGATTTCACATAAAAGTGAAATTATATCGTATTTAGCTTTCGCAGACTAGTTTATTTTACTTAGTATAATACTCTCCAGGTCAATCCATGCTGATATGAAGGATAAGATTTCCTTCTTTTCCTTTTTATTCATCATGCCATTGCCAAATAGAGCAGTGTTTCTTCAGACTTTCAATGGATTAGATAAATATTACCTCCAGTGCTAACTATACAATGATGATACAGATACTTCAAGGTTAATTTCCTTTATCTAGGTAGTATTTTTGAAAAATATTTTTTTTCCAGAAAATGTCATTAGCCCAAATAGCATTTTCTCATTTTAAGTTTTAAATTGAGTGTGAGTCTATAACAGATACAGAGTAGTCACCTTTTATCCATTGTTTCAGCTAACCTGAGGTCAAATTTTGGCCTCAAAATATTAAAGGGAAATTTTCAGAAATAAACAATGCATAAGTTTTAATTTGCATGCTATTCATGATGCAGTCCCAAGCTATCCTGTCTTGTCTGGGATATGAATCATCCCTTTGTCCCACTTCTCCATGCTCTACTGCTCGTCACCCATTAGCCCCTTAGTAGCTATCTTGGTTATCAGATCAACTGTCACCCAGATTGTGTACAAGTAACGCATATTTTACTTAACAATGGCCCCAAGGCACAAGAGTAGTGATGTTGGCATTCCCGATATACCAAAGAGAAGCTGTAAAGTGCTTCCCTTAAGTGAAAAGATGAAACTTCTCAACTTAATCAGGGGAAAAAAAGTGGTATCCTGATGGTGCTAATATCTATAGTAAGAATGAATTTTCTGTCCATGCCATCATGAAGAAGGAAAGAAAATGTGTGCTAGTTTTGCTGTTGCACCTGAAACTGCAAATGTTACGACCAGAGTGAGTGATTAGTGCTTAGTTAAGATGGAAGAGGCCTGCCGAAACCAGTTTGGGTCAGTAAATAGAGCATCAGCCTGCAGACTGAAAGGTCCCAGGTTCGATTTCAGTCAAGGGCATGTACCTTGGTTGCGGGCAAATCCCCAATAAGGGGTTTGCAAGAGGCCACTGATCGATGTTTCTCTCCCATCGATGTTTCGGACTTTCTATCCCTCTTCCTTCCTCTCTGTAAAAAAAAAAATCAATAAAATGTATTTTAAAAATAAACGAACACAAAAGATGGAACAGGCCTGAGATTCCTGGGTGGAAGACATAAGCAGAAAATATGTACATATGACAACAAATCACTGAGTCTATAGAAAGACTTCAGCAAGAGACCCTTGAAACAAATGACCACATGCACATCACTTTTATTGCAGTATATTGTTACAGTGGATCTATTTTATTATTGTTGTTAATCTCTTACTGTAGTCTAAGTTATAAATTAAAGTTAATCATAGGTATGTCTGTAAAGGAAAAAAAAACAGTACAGTTGAAAATTCACACATTCCAGTCCATCCTCCACATATGAGTATTCCCAACTGTAGAGTTGACCCTTAAACAAAACAGGTTTGACTTGCACAGGTCAATTGAACCTCGTGGGTCAATTGCAGTGTCATCGATTGAAAAAACACACACATCTGTATGTAAGTGGACCCATGCAGTTCAAGCCCTTATTGTTCACGGGTCAACCGTACATACAGGATTTGGTACTATGTATGGTTTCAAGCAGCCACTGAAGTATATTGGAACATATTCCCCATGGGTCAGGGGGACTACATAATTTTATCTAAAGTAACCTGTGGGCTTTGGTGATAATCATTCCCTTCCATGACAAACCAGTGACTCCATGGTGTATGCCCTGGTCCTAGAACTCTATTGGTGTCAGTATCCAGGGTGTGATGCTAAACCCTTTTTTCCTGTCTATAGTATTTCCTGTGTGATCTCATGTTCATAGTACTATCTATGTGCTTATGTCTTTCCAATCCGTAACAACAGCCAGAACCTTTTCCGGAAACTCTAGATATATGTACCAAATAGATGACTATCATCTCCAGTTGAATATGGTTAAATGAAACTCTCAATTCTACTTACTGAGGGGCACAGGCAAGAGATCCAGATGACCTGAGTCAATAGCCCAAATCAGAAGAGTGTCTAGCACCTAATAAATTCTCAATACGTGCTAATTATTAGTATTTTTTATTGTTCTGAGTAGTTGGGAACCTAATTCTTTTCCCTAAGAAACTGAGGAAAATCTATAGCCACACATAATTAAGAAGGGCTCCCTACTGCCATCTAAATATCGCTTGTTATTTTGCGGATATTCTTCAAGTTTAAGTGCTCCCTGTTTTTACTTTCACATCATTTAGTTTGAATGCTTCTTATACAACACTTATTACTACTCTCAGACTTCTTACTACCTGCTATTACCTAAAGTCCAGAGTAAGCAGTGATACTAGGGTATGCCTAGGAAACATTCGCTCTTATTTAACAGAGCTCTATACTCCGACATTTGAGAAACACTGCACCGGATGATTGCCCAGATTCTGGCCATCATGGTTGTAAACTAGCACTGGGTTTCATGAGCCTACTCTGGGCTTCAGCTCTGCTCTACCATTATCGCAGCTATTCCAACTATTTAGAATAGATGAAGGACAGGCTTTCATTTTCTCCTATTCCATCGTAAACTGACACTTGAAAAACACCAATAAAATAATTACTATGAAAATGGTCACACACTTGTCACAATGTCAAATTGTTACAGCACTTTCTAAATGTGTACTCTGTACTCACACCATCAAAGATCAGTAAAAATACAATAGGTGGGTAGATAGATGGGTGGTGAGTTATCTCTCTCTCTCTCTCTCTCTCTCTCTCTCTCTCTCTCTCTCTCTCTCTCTCTCCCCACTTTCTCTCTCTGTATCTCTCTTCCTCTAGCAGACACTGGGTCCCTGGTGCAGGATATGTGCTCCCCTGCATTCATATGGGTTATGGCCACATAAGACTCCACACAAGAACCAATGAACTATACTTAGCTGGAACATGGAATGGAAGCTCCAGACACTGGCCTGCTTTTGGAATCCTAGCTGCGCCTCTTTCAGCACTGGCTCAAGGGGCAGTGGACTTTGGCACCTGAGACAAAGAAGCTTCACCAATAATCTGCTTTGGGCCCCCTTCCTGCTGTCCTTGTGGCAGAAAGCCCATCTATCCTGCAGTAAGCATTGCCGCTGCTTAAAAAAAAGTGGATGAATACTAGTTGAAGGACCATAGTGGCATTGCCTTTCACATTATAGACAAGGCATGCAGTCACTGAAAAGAGAAAAGAGAAGAGATTGTCTCTAAATTTAAAGAACATTTGGATTTCCAGAGAGACGTGAGGAATGAATAAATCCTTCCATGTGCCTTTGGAACTCTTAACTCTAAGTTTCACAGAGCCTAGATTTAGATACGAAGGGGCACACCTCTTTGAAATGCTTTCAAAGTATATACACTGACCAGCACATTAATATATTCATTCTTTCATTTAACAAATAGTTTTCTAACAGACAAGATGCTCCAGGAACTCTTTTAGCTATTGGGGATACACCTTTGTTCTTAAATATTTATATTCTCGTAAGAGAAATTAGAAAATATGTACACAATATGAAAACATGCTCAAAGTCACTAATTATCCAAGAGATGCAAATCAAAACGACAATGTGGTACCATCTCACACCTATCAGAAATGCTATCACCAACAAATCAATAAACGAAGAGGATGTGGAGAAAAAAGGAACCCTTGTGTACTGCTGGTGGGAATGCAGACTGGTGCAGCCACTGTGGAGAACAGTATGGAGTTTCCTCAAAAAAACTAAAAATGAAACTCCCATTGGATCCAGTGAACCCACTTCTAGGAATATATCCCAAGAAACTAGAAACACCAGTCATAAAGGATATATGCACCCCTGTTCATAGCAGCACAATTCACCACAGCTAAGATTTGGAAACAGCCTAAGTGCCCATCAGCAGAAAAGTGGATTTAAAAACTGCGGTACTTCTATACAATGGTTTTATGCTGTGGTAAAAAAAAAAAAAAAAAAGAAGAAGAAGAAATTCTTACCATTTGCAAGAGTATAGATGGAACTGAGAGCATTATACTAAGTGAAATAAGTCAGTCAGAGAAAGATAAATATCACATGATCTCACTCATTTATGGAATATAAAGAAAAACGTTAACTGATGAACAGGACAGATCCAGAGAGAGAGAGAGAGAAGCATCGATCAGACCATCAAACCTCAGAGAAAAGGGGGAAGGGTTTGGGGAGTTAATGGTGGGATGAGAACACATATGTAATACCGTAATCAATAAAGAAATTTAAAAAAAGAAAATATGCACACAAGTAAATAAGCAAGAAGTAATTTGAACAGTTATTGGTCTTACGACAGGAACAGGTGTTTGGGTAGCCAAGAAAGCCTAAAACGTAAATGAGAAGGAAGGATGAGCCATGATTAGGGAAAAGCATTGCAGGGAGAAGTAGAAAAAGCAAGAAGTGGAAAGTTCTCAATGTAGCAATGACTTTAGGGAGTTACAATAGCAGAAACAAAGCCTCTGTGGCTCAACTGCTGTAGGTAATAAGGAAAATTATTAAAACAATAAAATCACCCAGCATGGCTCGGTGGTGGAGGGTCAACCTATGAACAGGAAATCACGGATCAGTTCCCATTCAGGGCACATGCGCAGGTGGTGGGCTCAATCCCCAGTGTGGGGTGTGCAGGAAGCAGTGGAGCAGTGACTATCTTTATCTTTCTCCCTCTTCCTTCCTCTCTGAAATCAATAAAAGTATTTAAAAAAAAACACACAATAAAATTGTAGAAGTAGCCGAAACTGGTTTGGCTCAGTGGATAGAGCATCTATCTGTGGACTGAAGGGTCCTGGGTTTGATTCTGGTCAAGGGCATGTACTTGGTTGCAGGCACATCCCCAGTAGAGGGTGTGCAGGAGGCAGCTGATGGATGTTTCGCTCCCATCCATGTTTCTAACTCTCTATCCCTCTCCCTTCCTCTCTGTGAAAAATCAATAAAATATATATTTTTAAAAACTGTAGAGGTAATCAAGGGACCACCAACACAGGGTCCTTTATGCCAGTAAAAGGAAACTGGATATTACTCAACGTTCAGTGGAAATACTTGGGAAGTTTTGAATGATCTCACATGTTTTTAAGATGTCGCCACAATGTCTTTGAAGAGAAAGGATGGCAGGTTAGCCAGAGTGGAAGCAGCGCATAGCAAAGAAGCCTTGGTCTTATGTGGGTATGTTGACAATGAAACATTGTAAGATATTTGGGATATGGTTTAGAGGTAGATTTACATATTAATCTTGTGGGAACAAATGTGAGGAAGGTTAAATAAAATAGCCTGAATGCCTGCTTCAAGAAAAATGAATCCACCAGCATTTCCAAAGAGAAATAGGTTGAAAAGATTGGCAAAATATTACTTTTCAATTCATACTACTAACATATAAGTCACTGAAACAAATAAATTCTCAACAAGTATGTACAGTGCTAACTCATTTACACTGTCAAATTAGGAAGGTAAAAATATACACTCAACAGAGGGATATTGTCCCAGTTAAAAACTACAGGCTCAACTTCACACTTTCCCTAAAGGCCTTGCTGAGAACCTAATAGTTGTTATTTGCCTCCATTCTTCTAACTCTTAATTTCTGAGTTGTGTCTCCAAGATCTGGTTGCTGAAAACTAGTTCATGCCCTTTCATTTTACCATGAAAATCATAACTAACCATCACAAAACTTTTACCAGATAAGTCAGGTACTCATGTCACATCTCCTAGGATCTGCCTCTGGTTTCAGCTACAGCAAAATCAGCCGTTGTTCTCCAGGAACTCAGACTCCTGAGGCCCTGGCAGCATTTAGCCTGGACCCTAAATCTGGTACCTTTTCCTTCTGCCTTGACGTTGTATTTAAAAAGAACCCGCTCTGTCAGCTTAGCTCACTGAGCCACGACCACAAGTACAGCCAAATGTTTGAGGCGCTTTATCATTGAGAGCAATGCCAATCAGTGGAGGCTGACTGGATGAATGGACCAGCCTTCTGCCCTTTAAGTCACCCAAGCAGCCCCAGCTAATCCAAGTCCCTCATGTCCACTTGGTAAACATCAAAAAGCCTCCTTGTATTAGATTTCCTTTCTACCATCTCATACTCTCATTCTCCCTGGCTTCTCCACTTACCCTCTGATTCGATCTCCCAGATGAGCATACAAGTCCATCTGGAGGCCCTATTTTTGGGAAATCCTAACATCAGACAAATAACTACATTTGATAAATAATCTTTAAAGTAGTTTACCCATAATTTCTCTAATTCTCATCACATTCTAAAAATCATCTCTTATCTTTCCCCACTATGTGTTTAGAAAATTAGGATTCCAAGAAGTCACTTGTACAAAACCCACAGTTAAGAGACAATGAGGCCAGCTTCCCAAATACATGTGGTTGAATGCAATAGAGCTTGGTTATTGCCCTACTTGATGCCATAATGTAGATTTTAGTCACTCCTGGCTTGGTATTTTGGCAAAAGCTTTCCTACTCTGGTCTTGCCCTTGGCTTTACCTCTGGTGTTTACTTCTGATTATTCTTTCCTAGATTGTCTCTAGCCCCTGGTGAGGATGGCTTATTTCCCCAGAGAAGTCCCCACCCACACTCCTACATGACTTGGTTTAGATTCCATGGCGACCAATGCTTAGGGATTAAAAGAGCTTGCCCATAGCTTAGAGGCTGAGTGTGGATCTATTAGCCAGGAGGCCATGGTTTGATTCCTGGTCAAGGCACGTGCCTGGGTTGCAGGGTCGATCCCCTCTGTGGGGTTTACAGGAGGCGACTGACTGGTGATTCTCCCTCGCCATTGGTGCTTCTGTCTCTCTAACTCTCCCTTCCTCTCCCAAATTAATACAATTATTTTTTTTAAAAAAAGCTTGCCTTTACAGGTGGGTTATTTTGAATAAAGACTGACTATGCCTGGTGAGCATTTTTTTGCTCTGGTGAACATCAGGTTAGTTCCTATAAAGATCATAAGCAATTATTTCCTATCTCTCCTTAGATTTTTTAAATTTAAGAAATGATTTTGTTTATTATACTAACTTTCATACTGTTGATATATCATCATTTTAGAAACCTTCAGTGAGTAGAACATTATTAGTTCTATTTATTTCTCTGGATATAATAAAAATAGGCACTGTGGAATTTAAAATTTATTAAGTGCTACATGATGGTTAACTTAAATTATGTATATTTTTATTAATTTGAGGCAATAAAATCATATTTTGTTAATTTCCATAAACTAAATACATGTATCCTCTGAAACTTATAACTAGGGCAGCTATAATTTATTGAGTCATTACTATGAACTAACTATTCTCCTTGCATGTCAAAGGAATTGTATTTTGGCTAAACCAGTGCCCAACACCCGCTCCTAACCTCATTTTTCCACCTGTGCTATAGAAGCTAGAAAGATAAACACATTCTTATCTTCCTTTGCAGGATAGCTATGTGACATTATTCTGACCAAGTTACTTACCTGGGCAGTTATTGGTGAGGATATTTAGATAGACTTTTGCTATTTCTGATGAAAAGGATGAGGAAGACTGGCATGACCAACCATTACCCCTTTTTCCAGTTTTGAATATGAATTTCATGCCTAGAGCTACAATGGCTAACTTGTGACCATGAAGAAAAGACCAAGAGGATCACATTTACTTTGATCAACAGAATAGTTGTGAAAAGCTCCTTGTGCATTTAAGATAGTATGAAACACTATAAGGAGCATAAAATCAGTGTAAACATGACAACTGCCCTAAAAACATGTGCACTATATTTGTAGAGATATGAAAAATAAGATAGAAAAGAGTATGGTTGAAATTTTACAACAATTGGGTACATTAGTAGCTTCCAAAGTTAGTCATATCCCCCATGGAGATGATTCAAAGACCCTGCCAGTAAAATCAAGTAGAGCTGGTATTACGATGGTGTTGGCACTGGGACTCACTGATAGTTGTACATCTTTCTCATCATTACTCTCTCTTACTCTTTAGTCCATATCCCACCATCTAAGGAACAGCCCAAACATATAGATTGTGCATTTCAGTTCACTATCATGCAGCCATGAAAAAAAAAAGAAAGAAAGAAAAACACTGTTATTCTCTCCAATTGCTAAAAGCTCAGAGAGAAACAATATTTTCATCCAAATTGTCTGGCTTCCATTTTACATGTTTGAGCCAGACATGGAGAAACCAGATGCAATTTGAGACTTCTGGAATTTATTTCTCAGCCAAGCAAGAAGCCGAATTAATAGACTTTTACTTTTGTTGAAATGAGAAAGCTGAAGATTTTCCAACATATTCCGACCAGATGGCATGCTCTGTTGCCTACACATTTGCTCCCTGCTGTGGATCACCTCCAACTTGGTCTCCTCAGAGGTGAAGAGAAAAAACACACACACATATCTGCCTATTTATATGGTAATCAACGCAGGAAAGAGAGGAAATATGTCTGCCTACCTTCAGCTATTGCTCAACTTGACCTAACTGCACAATTCTCTCAGAGTCTGGTAAGATATGATTTCTTGAAATATAAATGCAGAGAGTATTATATTGAAAAGACAAAATGAATGGATATTTGATGGCTAGTGAACTAAATAGGACTTAGAAAAGGATTTAGAATGTTGATCAAAACCAACTGAACAAATTCTCTACTTTTAAAACAATGTTGCCATTGGAGAAATTAATTTGTTGCTCTTCTTTTTATATGGTATCCCCTGGAATTTTCTTGGAGTATAACAAAACAAGATATATTAGATCACATTTAGTTATTAAAATAGTTGAATTAGAAGAGAGTAGCATTAAAAGTTACATTTGGGCCAGTCTAGATTAAAATTCTTACATTTTACAATGGCCCAGAGAAGTGAGAAATTAAACAGTAACCTAGGAAAGAGAATATTTATTCAATAAACTCAAAATGCATTGTAACTCCCTGAGATAACTGAACACTACAAGTAGCATGATTCTGGTAACCTCAACAAAAATACCAGTAAGTACCAGAGGGATGGTTTTGTGATTTTTCGAGATGGCGTAGCTCTGTTAACTCTAGCTTTGACCCACTTTTCATATCTATTTTCTGGAAAAGCAAATGATCATTTCATTACCAGGGTAGAGACCCCTTTACAGTTTACTACCTGTTCTCACATTGATGTAAATGGCTAGAGATCATCTATGATTTATTTCACATGACTTGCGCACAGACATCAGCTTTCAAAGAGAAATGACTGGGCACAATAATTCTTGGAACATAAAAATATTCAATCAGTATTTTATAAGTCTCACCCATGTATATCCGCTCTTGTGAGGGTCTGGGATGACTTTCTCAGGTGCCAAAGTCCATAAAGGGTGTTCCTTGCTGGTCCTCGGCTGTGATAGGGAAGGTGTTTTGATTCCTAAATAGCCCAAGCAAAGGATATTCACTTGTAAGCATCTTTCCCCATTACTGCATGTAATTGAAGACAATGCTTCCACAGAAAGGTATTCAGAGATAATTTAGGATAAGGAGATAAATTTGGGAAATCACAAAAAGAAACAAAATTGAACGTATCCACCACAAGTCAAATTAGGACTCAAGCCCCTGTCTTCTCACCATTGTTCTTTGGCTATTTCAGTCCCTTCATACTTTTTCCCATTTCTCTAACATAGAATATTTTCAGCTACAAGTGATGGCTTTCGGACTGCACATGAGTATCTCTTTCTCTTTCAAAAAATATATTTTATAAAACATTCAAAACTCATCCTAGTGTCTGATTTGCTGTTAGAACTATCACATTTATCAAGTGACCAGTCTCTTATTGTTCTATAATATTTGCTTGAATGTAATTTTTCTTATTAAGTTCTCCTTTTCAAAGTGTCTTATCACACCTACTAATTTTTTTAGAGAATTCATTCTGCAGCAATGCCATATTATTAATATTTAAATTGTACATGTTAAGCCTTTTTATTTGGAAAGTGATTCAAGGTGTACTTTTTATTACAGCAATGATTCACTTCTTACAATAACTTCTCAATATGGACATTACATTACAGTTAATTTCTATTTCTTTCCTGCTGTGGGAGTGCCGGTAATTTGCAGCCATATTTACTGGCCAAAAGGAAATGCAAGGTGCTAAACTGCATAAGAAATTGAAACATAGTGAGTTATAGCTTGAGGTGAAGCCATTGGTATCATTAGACACATTTCCCTTATCTATAACTAGAGGGCTGGTACATGAAAATTCGTGCATTCAAGGGGGGAGGGTTTGTCCCTCAGCCTGGCCTGCACCCTTTCACAATCCCGGACCCCTCGGGTAGGTCCTTTAGACTTGGCCTGAGATCAGGACTTATCCAGGCTTTCCTCCCTGGCTGCAGACAGCTGACCCCACCCCTGCCACTGCCACTGCTTGCCATCTGTGCAGCACTTCCCCCCATCCTCTGCCACCAGTGGCCTCCCTCTGCAGGCATCAAGCTGGGGTGCAATGGCTTGGCTGACCTGGACCTCCCTCTTTATTTGCTGGGGGGTGGGGCCAGTCCTGTGAGAGGCCATCTGCCTACCTGATTGCCCCTAATCACTTGCTTACCTATCTGATCACCCCTAACCACTGATCTGCCTACCTGATCACCCCTAACCACTCTGCCTGCCTGCCTGATCTCCCCTAACAATTTGCCTGCCTATTTGATCACCCCTAACTGCTAGTCTACCTACCTGATCACTCCTAACCATTCTGTCAGCTGGCCTGATTGCCCCTAACGCTTGCTTGGGGACAGGGTCAGCCTTGCAAGGGGATGTCTGCCTACCTGATCTCCCCTAATTGCTGGTATGCCTACCTGATTACCCCTAAACCCTCTGCCTGCCTGCCTGATTGCCTCTTACTGCTTGCTTGGGGGCAGGGCCAGCATTGACTTCCAATTGGTCAGCTTCTGGTCCTTACTGGTCATTAAGACCGAGGGTTTTTATATATTAGGATAATATATAAAATGGCCTAACAGTAGAACAACCGACCTTCTGGACAACCTTCCTGATGAAGTCAGGGCTGTGAGGGGCTACTCTTGCATGGATTTCATCCATCAGGCTTCTACTTTATAAATAAAAAGCTAAAGCCATTCCATTCTATGCCAGCTCTGTAACCATTTTACCTTTTGGTCTCTAAATAAACTATTTAGATACACAATGGTGGAATTTTAAAACTCTTCTTTCCTTTTTGTCACTGATCTTAACTTTTCTGATCAGTTGACTGAAGGTGGAAGTCACCACTGTACTCCTCAGTCAAGGTCAAGGCGTCCAGCTACTTCCTTTCCCAAAGTCCTCTCACTCCCAGACCCCTACAGTCAGTGTATCTTACATCCAGGCCAATGCGCCTCATGGGCTCTTCATTGCCTATTTACTTCCCCGACCACCAAAAGAATAACAATTAACCTCATCTGAACAAAACCACAACAAAAGAGAATCTTTCTAAAGGAAAAAATAGAGGAACTGTTAGTGTTCTGTAGCTATGAATGTGCCCACTCTTCTGTGTATCCACTCTGATGAAAGCCGCCTTGTAAAATGCTCTGAGTCATCCACTCTGGTCTAGAATTGTGCAATAGCGGTTCCTCCCTTTGGCTTTTCCAATCAACAGAAGGAAACTCTCTCACCCTCCTGCATGCTTGGCTATTAAACTTGAGGTACCATGCCAAAAAAATCTTGTCAAACAAATAGCCAGACAAACCACAGAAAGCGAATTCTAGAATGATGAAGTAAAATCGGACCATGCTAATAGGTTTGGTGTTGGAAGGGTAATATTGAAAGGTGTGTTTTTTTAAAAAATGTGTGAGATATTGCATGCCTAGCAAGCCTTAAGTAGTTTAAGAGTTATTTAAATATTTTCCTGAATCTGAGTCACACCTTATAAAATTCCAGAGGCTTACATTAATTTCCCCGCATGTACACCCCCAGGAACCACTGCCTGCTGGTTGGGGGATGAATTGCTTCGATTTCATTTTCTTTCATCTCTAGTCAAGAAAGGAGAAGATTTTTATTTTTGTTTTGTTTTGGTCAAATATACAGAATTCATCAAAAAAGCAGAAAAGGGGGGTGGGAGCAAGGAGGAAGAAAAGAAGGAAGAAGAGGAGGAGGAGAAAAGATAGTGGAGGAAGGAGAGGTGGTGGATGAAGTGGAGAGAGGAGAAGAAACTTCACTATATACATAAAATTATTTTACTTTATAATAATCACATAAATTCACATACACCAAATGAAAATAAAAATGCCATTTATAATCCCTCAAACCGATGAAGTTCCTTATTGACTATTTTAAATTTCAGCTTTACTGAGGCATAATTGGCATGATATTGTAGGATATTTAAGGTGTAAATCAGGGTGATTTGATACAGATACATAGTGTGAAAGCAGTTTGTTCATGTAGTTAATTAACACATCCATTTCCTAACATTAATTTCTTTATTAGTTAATTAATTTTTGGTGAGAATACTTACATTCTATCTGCCAGCTAATTTCAATTGTACAATACAGTGCTAACAACTATAATCACCATCTTTTACATTACTTCTTGAGACATTATTTGTCTTATTACTGAAAGTACCTTTCTACCAATCTCTGCCTATTCCCTTGTACCCTGCCTCTTGCACATACCTTTGAACTCTGTTTCTATGATTTTGACTGGGATTTTTTGTTGTTTGCTTTTTTTTTTTTAAGATTTTACATCTAAGTGATACCATGCAATGTTTATCTTTATCTGTCTTATCTTATTTTATTAGAAGAATGCCCTCAAGATTGATCCATATTGTTGTAAGTGGCAGGATTTCTGTCTTTGTCATGGCTGAATAGCATTCCATCTTTCCTGACCATTCATTCGCTGATAGTTTCCCTGCCTTGGCTATTGTGAATAATGCTGCAATGAACGTGGGAGTGCATCTACCTCTGCTCCACACTGGATTCATTTCCTCTTGATATACACTGTGAGGTGGCATTGCTGGAGCATGGAGCAGCTCTTAGCAGTTCTACTGTCTGAATTTTAATTCTGTGAAGTGTCTTTTGAAATTTCAGCTAATTTTCTGTTTTACTGTCTGCCTTTCATGTATTTATATGTAACTGTTCTTTCTACATCTCAGATATAAATTCTATTATAAAAAATGCTTCTGTAAAAAACCCCCTTAATATCTTTGTATCAGAACTTTATAACAAGTTTCTCAGATTTTAACAAAGTTTTTCACTCTAACATTGAAGAAATCATTTGCTACCACAATAGTCTATTTTTCCAGCCTGAAATTATTTTCCATGATGTTCCTGTAAAAATCTCTATTTTTTTTTCAATTGATCTTAGAGAGGAAAGGGCAGAGAGAGAGAGAAACATCTATGAGAAAGAGAAACATTGATTAGTTGCCTCCCACAAGCACCCTGACTGAGAATTGAACCCACAATTTTTCAGTGTACGGGACAATGTTCCAACCAACTGAGCACACCAGCCCTTTCATCCTTTCTAGAAATCACTTAACTCGTCCTTCTATGTTGAATATCAAATGATCCATCTACACATCCATGGACTAGGGGCTCTTCCAAATTCTATTCTTGAGCTTCATCTGGAGATGAATTCTTTATTTTTCCCATTTTTTGTTCATAAGCAGAAAAGAAACACTAATAATATGTATCTACCCATCACATGTCAGCTCTGATGATTGATATATGTATTTTTCAATATTCATGAAACAATGTAGTAGAACACATAATAAAACATACTTCCTAGATGACAAACTGAAACTTGGATCTAACAGAGATGCTGCCCTAGGAGAAGCAGACTGTAATTATGGGTGAGGCCAAAGTCCAATCTCCTCTGTGCCCAACGCCAGGACTTGTGCTCTTTCTCCTGCTCCATCCACTGAGAGGTGTTGTCCTGAGTCCATTTACATACAGTCACTGCCAGGGTGCAGCTGCAAGAATGTTTTGAGGTGGGTTGAGTGGTGGCCTGTTCTCTCTGAGAGCCTATGAATGGGACCGTGTTGGGGAAAAGAAAGTATTTGCAGATAGAGTGAGAGTAAGGACCTTAAGGTGACATGACCCTGTATTATCTGGTGTCCCTCAGTCCAATGACATGTATCCTTATAAGAGACAAAAGACAATTCACACCCAGGAGAGAAGAAGGCCATAGGAAGACAAAAGGCAGAGATGGGAGTGATGAAGACAGTACACTGACAACAGTCCAAAGGCATCAACAACTGCAGGAGGCATAAAACCACCCTCTCAGGAACACTGAGCTCCTGACACCTGCCTTTCAGACCTCTGCCTTTCTGAATGGCCAGAGAGTACTTTCTGTTTTGTTTTCAAGTCACCAGTTCATACTAATTTGTTACTACAGCTTTAGGAAACTATTATCCCTGGATTTGCAATCCAGTTCACATTTTTTTTGCTATATAGCCTAGAGCAAAATATTAAAGCTCTCTGGGCATCAGTTTCATATCTATAAATTGAGGATGAAAGAAGCAATCTCATTGTTTTTATAATTAAATGACTAAATAAATGCTAAGTGCTTAGTTTGGGATGGTGCAAAGTAAGCCCTCAATAAATCCTAACTAATTTTATTATTAACTTATTATCCTGCCAACTAAATTTTAAAAACCTAAAACAGAAGCTAACGTGTATTTATTTATCTTTATATTCTGACAGAAGAGTCTCTTCTTATTAAAAATATTTACCAACTTAAAATAGAAAATAGCAACAATTTACCAACCAATTAAACTGTTGCATAGCCATGCTAAGGATATAGGTTATTAAGAAAATATCCATTGTCTGAAATTAAGTCATACTTTAGTCATCACTATACTTAAAAAAAAAAACACAAAAAAAACATCTTCCTGAAATTCAATAATGCAGTGCTCATAGAACACATAAGAAGTTAAATGCAAAGGAGGTATTATAATTTTACCAAATGGAAAACCTTTCTAACAGTATACTTTTGGAAAAAAACAACTGAAAATTCAATATGGTTGCCTCCCTCTCATTGTTTTAATTATCCTAAGATGATCAGTTTTGACAAACGAAATGCAACAGTTTTCATCAACATTGCTTCTCAGGTGCTCACAAACAGAAGCTGGGTGTGGCTGTCTTTCATCGTGAGCGAACTTGAGACCAAGACTTTCTCACAAACCAGTCCAAAGCGGCCCTTGCTTGCAGGGCTGGTTACCAGAGCCCACATGACATCATCTGTTCATCTTGGCGGGCCCTTCCACAGTCTAGAAGCCTTGGCTGTGTTGCTCTGGCTAGAGTTTCTTGTTTCACCTATTAAGGAACTTCATTGCCTGCAAGTCTGCCACTGGATTTCTGGCTCCCTACCCAAGGAACTTGTATGCAAAGCCTTCTTGGCCCATCCACAGGAGCAGGGGTAAGAACTGCACTTGACAGGAATCTACCAGCCTGGACAAGGGGAGCTGTAGAACTGGATTAATCACATCTCTTCTGGTAAGTTTCTCTGGGAAACCAAATTACAACGGACAACTTTTCAAAAATTCATCATTGGCCCTATTTTACATGAACATCACTAGAAACGGTATAGTGTGTATCAGGAAAGTATCAAGGACACTTACCTAGAATGAGATTAAGTGAACTTGTCTGGAGACAAGAGCTCTGAGTTCAAATACAGGCTCTGTCGTTAGTTGTGAGAACGTGGGCGGGTTACTTGATCACTTTGTTATTCTTTTGCTTTGTATGAAAAGTGGGTTAGTAAAAATACACAAAATTTAGGTTTGCCTTACAAATTCAATGACTTAGGAAATGTATGATCCATAAATGGGCAGCTATTACTTTGCTAAATGTTCATCTTGAAGGAAAGCTCAGAAGATGTGGAGTCTACATTCTTAGGCTCCAGAACAGATAGAGCTGCCCTTTTCAGGAATGACTGACTACACTTTTTTAAAATGGTTTGTTTGCCCTAACCTGTTTAGCTGAGTGGATAGAGCATCGACCTGCAGACTCAAGGGTCCCAGGTTTGATTCTGGTCAAGGGCATGTACCTTGGTTGTGGGCACATAACCAGTATGGGATGTACAGGAGGCAGCTGATCAATGTTTCTCTCTCATTGATGTTTCTAACTCTCTATCCCGCTCCCTTCCTCTCTGTAAAAAAATCAATAAAATATATTTAAAAAATAAAAATGGTTTGTTTTAACATAGGTATACTCAGAGCACATGGATGGAAGTCTCTAAGAAGGAAAATGAATCATATGCCTTTTCCTTATGAATGTGATATAATACAAACCAGTTGTCCTTCTCATTCAGGCAAGAGTGGTAGGCACATTGCAGGTCTTCCATTACCTACATGTCACTTTGGAATGCACTCCCAAGCGAAATACTGAGTTTGCAGAGCAGCCCCAGAGCCGGGTTGATGCCTTGCACTGGCCTTGATGAGGAGCGCCTCAGCTCCTTCTGGCTGCTATAACAAAAATACCCAAAACTGGGTGGCTCAGAAAGCAAACCTCCGTTTTTCACAGTTCTAGAGGCTGGTAAGTCCAAGATCAAGGTGCTGGCCTCTGGTGAGGGTTCTTGTTCTCGTTCATAGATGGCCACCTTCCTACTGTGTCCTCACAAGGTGGAAGGGGCCAGGGAGCTCCCTCAGGTTTCTTTTATAAAAATATTAATATCATTCATGAGGGATCCACCTATATGATCTAATTATCCTACAGAAGGCTCCATTTCCTGCTGAAACTGGTTTGGCTCAGTAGATAGAGCATCGGCCTGCAGACTGGTCAAGGGCATGTAACTTGGTTGTGGGCATATCCTCAGTAGGGGGTATGCAAGAGGCAGTTGATCAATGTTTCTCTCTCATCGATGTTTCCGACTTTCTATCCCTCTCCCTTCCTCTCTGTAAAATCAATAAAAAATATTTTTAAAAAATAAAGAAGGCTCCACTTCCCAAGAACATCACATTGAGAATTAGTGTCAGCATTAGAATTTTAGGACACAATCATTCAGTATATACTTCATATTCCTAACCTTTCCTAGACTTAGTCCCCATAGTTTAGAAATATGAACCAGTGGCTGACTCACCAGTCAGGATCCTATGAGCCCCCTCAGGAAAGACCCTGGTGCTCAGAGGATTAAGTGATGAGTAAGGAGCTTTATGGGTAAGAGCATTGGGCAAGGGCTTCGTAGGGTCACAATGAGGTGGTCCTATAGGAGCATTCACTCTTTCTAATGACAGTTTTACAAATGTTTGAGAGAGAAGAGAAAATTATTGCACTTAAAATCATTAAAACAAGTAGCTTATCTCACTAATGGGCTAAAATGCATTTCAAAAATCTTAAACCATGAGCTCCTAAATGTAAGCTTCTATTCACCTATGGGAAGAACAGACTCTAGAGTTAGGATTCTGGCTTTGCCCATCATGAGCTGTGTGACCTATGCATACTACAGTGACCTTGCTTAACTCTCTGAATGTCAGCTTTCACATATCAAGGATGATAATGGGTTTAAATGAATGAATACATTACTTGGAAGAGTATGTTCGTGGCACTTAAGTGCTCATGTTGATTAATAATATTGTTTTAATATATGTTTATTGATTTTTTTACAGAGAGGAAGAGAGAGCAATAGAAAGTCAGAAACATCGATGAGAGAGAAACAATGATCAGCTGCCTCCTGCACACCCCTTATTGGGGATTTGCCCAAAACCAAGGTGCATGCCCTTGACCGGAATCAAACATGGGGCCTTTCAGTCCACAGGTCAATGTTCTATCCACTGAGTCAAATCAGTTTTGGCAATAATAATATTGTTTTTAAAATTGCTTTTTCCCTCCTTTGTAGCCTCCACAGTGAATTGTACATAGCAGGTGTTCAAGAAAATGTTTGATGGGAATATGAGCCCAAATACTTTACCAAATACTCTATTATTATATGTCAAGGGTTTATTATTATAGAAATATAATAGAAGGAATCTCTAACTGAGTAAACCTCTATAAATATAGGCAACCAGCAACTCAAATTTTATTTATAGGTAGAAAATAAATTGCTAAACAAAAATGTTTGAAAAAAAACACCTTGCAGTGAGCTGTTTGAAAATTTAGAATTCATGTATCCAACACTTATTGAGAAGCATCTAGGCCAATGCTTCCTATGAGCCCCCTCAGGAAAGACCCTGGCGTTCAGTGGGTTAAATGCGAGTAAGGAGCATTGTGAGTAAGAGCACTGGGCAAGGGCTCTCTAAAGTCACAATATGGTTTCAGACTCAGGAAGAGCCATCTCTTTACAGAAGCCTGGATTTCATTTGGGGGGACAATGCCAATGGAATCACCATTTTATACTGTAAAACCAATATATAAATGTAACTCACTGGGAAGAAATTAACATGGACTGCCTGCCAACTTCATGCTGGGAACTGCATAAGCACTTCAGATATTCGATCTTATTTAATCCTCAGCACCACCCTGGAAGGCAGGTGTAATTATCCTTTTATTTCCTTTTTTTTCCTATTTCTCTTTTCTTTACAGATGAAAAGAAATAGATGGTCAAGTAATTATGCACATTTTCTTTTTTTAATCTCTTTTTATAAGGACACGTATGTAATTATACACATTTTCAAGACCAACCAACTGGTAAGTAAGGAGCTGGAATGTGTACTCTCATTTATATAAGTACAAATACATTGCTGTTTGCAATATTGAAAGAAAGATACGAAAAGAGATAGGGAGGGCAGAATTTTACAACTCACAATGGCTTTTCTGCTTCAGTAAAACTGTGCCTACGCATGTAATGATATTTTACTAAATGGGAAAATGCCGAATTTAATAGGAGAATAAAGGAATATAAATGAGAATTCATGTGCATGTGTTATTTTATAATTTTCATATTACTGTATAAGAAATAGCATCAGCTGGAATTTCAAATATGAAGGCAGTTGAGAATTCCCATAAAGGCACAATAACTTGAATTCTTCTCAATGACAGGTACTGCTTTGAACCGATACTGCTAGAACTAAAGATGAATTCAGCATCTGGTTGCTACCTGGCACACCACAGTGCCGACCTACTCTGGAGCTGCTGGGCAGGTGAGTTTATGTTGCCAAAAATGCTTTTAAAAGATAGGGTAAAAATAAAATGTGGCTGATAGATTACACCAGATCCATCATTTCTAGATGCAGTTATGTAAAGTGCATACATATTTTAATAGTGGGCCCTTGTGCTGGAGAGGAGTCTGGAGCAGAAGTAGCGAACTTCTGCAGAGCAAACTTCACCCTACCAACAGCTCCCAACCCTCAATGCAAATGGGTGACTCTAACCACTGAGAAACACTGGGGAGGAAGGTTGTTATTTACTTATTTATTCACTTCTTTTAGTGACCTATCTTCCAGTTCACTAATCTTTAGCCTTTTCTTCAGCTGAAGGAAAACTGCTCAATCGTGAGTTCAATTACAGTTATTTTATTTTTCATATCTAGAATTTATTTTTTATAGATTCCTGATTATTTTTTTTATTTCTTTCTACTATCCCAAGCTTATTAGTCACAATTATTATCAGCTCTAGGTCTGTTCGCTGCCCTAAATCTTTTTTCAATTTTCTGTTAATTTTCACTCATAAATTTTCTAGAAAAGGTTTGTAATTTCAGATAAGCACAGAAACTTTTACAAAGCTCTCCAAAGGAGCTACCGAACCATCCTTTCAGACATTTTCAGGCCAGGGAGCATCTGGCTTCTAAAATCTCTCTGACAAGCGTTTAAAACTTCCTCTGACTCACATTACCAATCTGAGCGTTCTGTTAAACACTGCATTAGCTTCCTTGTAGAAAACTTGCTAGAATACTGTAGGAAGGAAAACTGAGGTGATCCCTCTGATCCCCACCTCCCGGCAGTCATCGCCCCGCATGCTCCCCTTCCCTTGGATACCTGGCCTCTGACTCGCTTCTGATCAATAGACTATAGCCCGGTGAAGAGGTGGGCTTGCTTGTAGGTGATTACTCATGCACGTTGTAACCCTGATCTTCCTGATTCTCTTTTTCTGGCTTTGAAGATGCAAATAACCGTTTCTGGATGGCTCACATGGCAGGAAACTGATGGAGTGCTCTGGTGGGCAGAGAGGAAGACACCGAGGCCCTCAGCCCAACAACCTGCCGGGAACTCAATGTTGCCAACAGCCGTGTGAGCTTGTGAGCCCGGAGAAGTCAACTGCTCCCCAGTCAAGCTGAGATGAGACTGCAGGCCTGGCTCACACCCGGTTTGCAGCTTCTAACACCTGGTTTGCAGCTTCGTGAGAACGAAAATAAGGGCTTGGTTGAGGCAAGCCAAGGTTCCTAACTCACTGACACTATAAGATAATAAATATATGCTGTTTTCAACCACTGATCTTGTAGTGAAATTTTTCGGCAGCAATAGACACCATACTTGCATATGTATACGCCCTTGATTTAAGAGTTTTGATCAACAGTTATTTATTAAGCACCGACCATATGCCAAGATTCATCCCAGGGTAAACATATGGTCACTGGCCTGAGGGATGTTTATTCTTTTGGAAAAGACCAGATGTGTACACCTCAAGGAGCAAAGCACAATATCTATCTCATGAGATTATAGCAGCAGACAAAAAAGACAATATGTACAAAAACACGTAGCAATATGTCTGATGCATAATTCATGTCTGATTCATGAATTTAAAGGACTTTTTTTTCTTAAAATTAAGTGCTGAAGCTACAAGGTAAAAGGCCCAGGGAGGATGGGGGTGCTGCAAGTTGGGGAGATATGAAAGCCTGACTTTGCAAGGGAAAGAAAAAGGATGGTGCACAGTAGATGGTGCAGGTAAACCTGTGCATTAGGGAGTCATACAAGTGTTACATTTTTAAAAAATATATATTTTATTGATTTTTTTACAGAGAGGAAGGGAGAGGGATAGAGAGTTAGAAACATCGATGAGAGAGAAACATCAATCAGCTGCCTCCTGCACACTCCCCACTGGAGTTGTGTCCGCAAACCAAGGTACATGCCCTTGACCGGAACTGAACCTGGAACCCATCAGTCTGCAGACAGATGCTCTATCCACTGAGCCAATCCAGTTAGGGCAGAAGTGCTATGTTTGAATAGCAACAGGGAGAAGAGATGGAGTAACAATTACTGCAGGAATGTAGTTTTCGTATGGAGCAGGACAAAGGATAGATAATTGAGTTTTCATTGCCTGAAGTACTAGATCTGGAGCCAGAACTAACCCTGCTAATTAAAAATACTGCTTCTTGAGTCATTGAAATTGGAAGATTTTTTTATCTCAAAAATGTTGCCAAGAAACATTCACCCAAATTAGAAAATGTGCAGTTAAGAGATATATCATCTGACCTAAAACATCAGTTATGAATCGTGTTTGAAATTTCAGCTGTGACATTCATTGGTAGCTGCTACCAGACACATTAGTGCTTCGGAAATCCATGCCAACTCATTAGTTATTACTTATTCTCAATTGTGCTTGAGGGATAGATTTCCAATTCATAGTTATTGCTGGTTCTGCCCAGTTTTGCCTGGGAAGTTTATTGCCAGTTCATTGAATATCAAAATTGTGTTTGAAATCTCAGCTGTAGCAACCAACTATAGTGGCTACCAGATACAATTCTGCTTGGGAGAGTTGTCGCCAAGTAAGTCTTGACCTACTGCTTCTTCTATATGCTAATGGATTTTACTTTGCTTCTTAATTAGAATAGCCCCTGTAGCCAATTAACAAGTGCTTGAAAGTAATACAGTATTTTATAAAACAGGGGATGATTTCCAATGGATTCATTATTTTAGCAGTGATTCAAGTTATCATAGACCTACTGAAATTAGACCTGTCCAAGAGAAAACAGCAAGAATTCAACTTATTATCATTCAACAGTAAAACCAAAAACAAAACACATGTGGCTAAAGTGATCATGCAATTTATTACCCAAATGGGGGTACTTGTGAGAGTGAACACGTTAATATCCACATAAAGTCCTAAGTGAATTGGCAAAAGTCAGGACAGTCACGGGCACAATGAGAGGCACAGTCACCTTCCCTACTGTGCACTGCTAACGGTTGTTGTTGTCAGTCAGATTGCTGGCCCTCAATGATTTCTGTGTCCGGGATAAATTGCTTCTTAGATATATGAATGATGGTCTGAAGGGTGGTATGGAAATGTGAAAGTGAGAGTTTCTCTAGTTTATTGATATTATCAAAAATAACACTATAGGTCTGTTTAGTGCTTTAGAGAGTCAATTTCCTATGATCTCATTACATATGATAATAGTTCTACCATCTAAGTATTCATGCATTCAGTAAAACTCATTATCTTAGATGTGTCAAGCATTGTTGTAATTGCTAGGTATACACCAAAGAACAAGAGAGAGGAGGTTACCAGACCCCAAAGTTCATAATCCAATAAAAAAGTAGAAAACTATTTCACCAGTACAGATTTAACCAAATGAACACCAATATTGAAACTCATAGCCAAGGCCTATTAGTGCCCTATGCTGACCAACTGTGGCAAGAAAATGGTCCATCTGCCAGTTATCACCTCCACTTTAGAGATAAACTAATCCTCAGATACACCAAGCAGGGCAGTGACAACTCAGTAAAATAACTGGTAAATGAGCATGTGGTAACATTAGCATTGAAAAGGTATTTTAGTTACTGTGTAAGAGGCAGCTGATTATCAGATTTGTATATTTGTCTTCTTCCCAAGCACAGAGAACTACAAGCCTGGCCTCCCTTTCTGTTAGACGTGGCTAGGTGAAATGAAACATAGACAGCAGAAGGTGGGTAAGAGCAATGACATTTTCCGACCAGATCATAAACCCTTCCCCTTTTCTCCATCCACTTCCTCTAACTGAAATCAAGGTCACCAGGCTGGGTCCCTGAGCCTAGGAGGGCCTGTCTCACCAAGAGGTTCCCTTGCCTCACACTGTCATGAGACTAAGAAGCTTCTATTGTATTTCAACAGAACACATTATAGAGTCTGTTATAGCAATTCGCCTACCTGAAATAAAACAGAAATCTTCCACAAATGCTTTGCGATTGTGTCTTTCTCTGTGTCTTACTATTAATCATGTCAGTTTTTGTTTGTTTGTTTGTTTTTTCTTCTGCATCCAGACAAAGCTCAAAATCTTTCAAAACCCAGTGGGACAGAGAGCCAATATCAAATGAATAGAATCCGGATACAAGTGAAACATGGTGGTCATTATATTAACTATCACTAATTTATAGTTGATGGACTTGAGGCCTGGACATGAAGCTGGATGTAGGTGTCAGATCCATCTATCTACCAAAGCAGGCTCAAGACTATCATCCCAAAGGGTAAAGGAAACTTATTGTTTAAAAATTTTTGGTATAAACTTTTTAATTTAAAATATATTGAAATATTGTCTAATCTGTATTCTGGAATCTTATTAAAACCAATTTTCTTTTTGGGTGGAGGGGCATCAGGGATAAGAAGTCATATTCTACTAAATTTAAGGTGTCTTTCCAATAAGACTTAAATATATCCAATATAGCTTGAAATAATGGAAGAGTAATAAGATCGAAGGAAAATTTTGTTCTGAGAAGTTTCTTTAAAATGATAGGAAGAGCCAGGCCAGGATGGCTCAGTGGTTGAGCAGTTGACCTATGAACCAGGAAGTCATGGTTCAAATCCCACTCAGGGCACACCTCCAGGTTGTGGGCTGGTAACACAATTCAATTAATGGTAGCTTTCACGAACATGATGAACAGGCAAAGGGCTCGTTTCTTCAAAGTCATCTGAAGTAGGAAAATCACCTACAATTGTCATATAGCTTTCGTCCCAGAAAAATAACCAACCAAACAGGCATGAGCAGCTCTGGGAGAAGCGGCATCATTTGGGCTGGAGGTCACGCCATAAATATTTATTACAGTATTACTTTATTATGGAGGGAAAAAGACAGACGGCCATTAGAAAGTCTGAGTAACTTGTTAAAATTTACACAGTGAGTGAAAAACTAGACTCAAAACGCTGCCTTTCTGACACTGCAGTTGCCTCTCACGACGTCATGCTGGGGTCTCCTGTCTCTCAGCTTGTCTGTGTCAGTCTCTACAGTATCTTCCACATCTTGGCTCTTAACGCCTAGTTCTGGTGTCTATGAAGCTATTAACATTCTGGAATCTCAATGTCCATGGTCCTGCCCTTTTCAGCACTTCCTCTTCCTCTCTTCCCCGCTGAGCTCAAGGAGCCCACCTTCGACCAGATAATCCCCAAGAGGAAAGCAGTTTTAAGAACTTCAAGTGGCAAAACTCTTGCAAACTTTGAGGATTATTTTGCGTACAGTTGCCTATGGAACTGAATGCATAGTGTTTTGGTACTTTCTCTCCATTTCTAAGACTATCAATGTTTTTTAAAGTGGTATGGATCCCCGAGACCCTCCTCTGATCATTAAAAAACCACTTAATTACATATAATTGTATCAAGTAGAAAGTAGTATCCAAGTGAATATTTAAAGTACTTGGTAATGAGTTTATATGAATGTTCCATCCTACAAGCATTAACTTGGAGTTTGCACTTTCAACTGGGCTTCCTCGAGATGACTGGAGTATTCCAGTTTTTGTAAAGAAATGGATATCTTCAGATGACATATCACAGAGGTCAGTTCAAAGGCTACAGTAAAAGGAGAAATTAAAATTCAAATTTATCTTACTTTTCCTTGTGTCTTTTTATTAGGTGACTGCATACAATTGGAAAGGAAGATATTAATCAAGAAATAATTACCATCATTTTTCAAAGATGTTGAGAAGAGAAAAAAAAAGTTAAAGGTTGACAACCCAGCATTTTGGAAACTTTGCTAATTCTTTGAAATGTGAAAGTGAACTGTAGGAAGCATGCAGGAAAAGAGCGAAATAAGCAGGTTTCATTGTATTTAATTTGGCCTCTTAAATATAGCATGATGGAACTTGTAACCCAGAAATATTTTCTTAGGTATATTCACCAGGGAAGGTAAGCATAATTACAGCTGCTCAGACTTCATGCAAACTAAATTGGCGTTATGGACAATTAATCTTTTGAAACATTGAGATACCTCTGTAATTTCTCACTTTTGTGAAAAGGAAAAGGAAAGAAACATAAATCAAATTTTGGTTAGGAGGCCAAAATTTTACTTAATTGACAATGTAAGACAAAGCGTCACTAAATTTTCATAACTTTGGGACAACCCATAATTCACAACAGTCTACCTAGTCCTGAGCATGCATAATTATGTCCTAATTCTTACCTACCTGAGTAAAAAATAAATAAAAGTGGTAATTGGGCTTTTTTGTTTGGGTTTATTTTTCTGATTTATTTTGTTTTGATACCCCCCCCAATAAGTCTGATTGAGATAAAGTGATGTTTTAACTTATTCTCTAATATCCATTCATGTAGAATGTGCAAAAATATAAAAGAGGAAAGAGAAAAAAAGGAAGGAAGGAAGGAAGGAAGGAAGGAAGGAAGGAAGGAAGGAAGGAAGGAAGGAAGGAAGGAAGGGAGGGAGGAAGGAAGGAAGGGAAGAAGGGAGGAAGGAAGGAAGGAAGGAAGGGAGGAAGGGAGGAAGGGAGGGAGGGAGGAAGGGAGGGAGGCGGGAGGGAAGGAAGGATCCATGGTTTCAGTGGTCTTCAGGAACTGGAAATAAGGAGGTGAGCTTCTATGGATCTGGCACTATGTTAATAATAAGAAATATTTAATCCTGGCACAAAGCTCCTCAAACCTTTAGAATTTCCTAAGTGATAGGAGTGCTCTTTGCCATTCATTAGATGTGACTTTTGAGTGTATGCTAATGAGGTGACTTATGGTGAGGTTCCTAGACAGTCGCTGATGGGATGGTCACCAGAAAGACTAGTGATTGGGAGGTTGGGACTTTCGGGCCCTTTATTGGTTGGGCATTAAAATGGCATCATAATACAACAATGTTTCTGGTTTGGTCTCTGGTCAGGACATCTACAAAGAATCAGCCAATGAATGTATAAGTAAGTGGAATGGCAAATTTCTCTCTCTTTCTCTCTCTCTCTCTCTCTCTCTCTCTCTCTCTCTCTCTCTCTCTCTCTCTCTCTCTCAATAAGTTAAAATAAAACTTTGGTACTTTCAGCCCCATTCACCAAGCTCTGGGAAGGACAATGAGGAGAAGTTGGCATTAAGCTCTAAGAAACTCTTAAATATCAGCCTTTGATAAGCTTCCAGGCTGGTAAACCAGATGCATTCACATGCCAAGAGGGTGGCAGACCCAAACTCACCAGGACAGAAGCTTCCAACCTCATCTCAGTATCTCTTCATCTGGTTTTTTATTTGTATCACTTAATGTCTTTTGTAAAAAAACAGTAATCTGGTTTCTGATATTGTAACCCACTCTAGGAAATTAATGAAATCCAAGGGGGGTGTCATGAGAACCTTCAATTTATAGCCAATCATCAAGACAGAAAACAATCTGGACTTGCAACTGGGATCTGTGTGTGGGAAGCCTTGTGGGACTGAGATATTAAGTTATAAGATCTGACTATCTCCAGGTAGATAGGGCTTGAAGTAAGTTAAATTTGTGGGACACTTTGTCAGTATCTGCTGAAAATTGGAGAATTGCTTGGCGATATGAAAACACACACACACACACACACACACACACACACACACACACACTGAATTTACCATTAAAAAAAGAAATTAAATTTGATTAGAATTATGCCCAATAGAATTGGGAGTAGCTATGTAAGCGATGGGCATGATATAAAGCAAAGCTGAATAAATTGTCCAAGTTAAAGTAGGGTAGGGACAATGACCTATAATATTTCTCACACTTTTATGGAAAGTCAGGGCTAGCTATTAGGTAAGTTTCTTATGAAAGTCAGAAATATACAGATTAGTATATGCAACTCTCAATTATGTGCCGGCACTTTAACAGAGAGAAGCTAATTACCTTGACCAGATGCTTCCTCCCTTTTTCATTGAGAGTCTCATATTTTGTCTTTGCCCTCTTCTTGTACACTGCATTGCACTTTATTTTAATTGCCACCTTACTGTCAAATGAAAGGGAAATATTGCTATAGGGATGGGTAGAAATTACAGGGTTTTCAACATTCCCCAGATGTGCTGGCTCCCAGGCTTAGTGGCCTTGTTTTCCAGAATGTAAGTTTGAAGGTCACGGCCCAATTCCTAACCTGGGATCTATGTACAAGAGCACAGCATGTGGCTTGGAAAACAAGATTTTATGCGCATGTTCTGCAGCTGAAGGAACTCCTGTTTTCTAGGCCTTCGTCTCTCTGGCTATGTCATACAGAGTCCCTGAGCCTCCACTCATCAAAATAAGTTTTGTGGGCTAGTTAATTTCTAACGCCTCTTTGGTCATGACATGTTTTTCATCTGAAATTTAGATGAGGTTCCACTTCCTTTTTAAGACTTCCTCATAAACTTCCTCAACCACTCCCAAGACCAAGTTAGGTGTGTTTTTTTCATCAAAATACATGATTGTTCCCCTATGGATCTCTCCCTGGGTTATAGACATGCTTTTCATAAACAGAGACACTGCTTTATTTAAATTTAGGTCATTAGTTCTTTGCATAATGTCCAGTCTATGGTAGGCACTCAATAATCACTGGTTGAATCAATGAATGGCTGAATTAATGAATCAATAAAAAACAGAAATGAATGACTTAATGACATCAATCACTTAAATAATTTCAAATGGTAAACCCAATTTTCTTTTCCTGATCTCTTGAGTCCAATATTGGCATTGCAGGAGCCTGGGAAGTGAGAGAAGACACTCTTCTCATTTCACACTCATGAACAATGTTAACTAAAATGACCAACTGCTTAGTATAGACCCATGGATAAAGTTAACTTATAGATTAGACATAGAAAACCTCTGAGATAGGTACAATGAAAAACACTACTCTAATGGCAAGAAGATGGAGATTTCATTATGTAAAGTGTTCAAGGTTTAACAGCTAGTAAGCAAGAACGCAGGAATTTGTGGTAAACCTGACACCAAAACCATTGGTTAACCACTGTGGAATTATGCCGCAGGCCCCAAGCTTTATAGTCAACCAGTGGCTGAGCTAAAACTCTAATCCTAATCCTCCATTCCCAGCATTTTCTGTCAGTCTTCATGGAAGCAGACTGTGAGCATAACTATCATTAGAATTCCCTGCCCACAGGTTTTTGCTAGTGGACTAAACTTAATTCAGTAAAAGTTGCCGTTGGAACTTAATGAACAGGGGAGGCCTTCAGTCTTAGGTCTAGAGTAACAAATAACAGCAGACTATCACTGACTACAAACAATAAAACGAAACATGCAGAAACTACGTAGCTGATATAATCATGCTATTCCCTTCTTATAAGAAAACAATATATATACATACACACACACACACACACACACACACACACATATATATATATAATTAGGAAATAAGATTTGGTGAGATGTTTCTAGAGAAGTAAGATACTTGGATAATACAATAGCAAAGCACACATCTTAAAAGGAATATGGGATGTCTGTCAATTGAGAGACATAGTATCCATGTGTATGTGTTGTGTATGTGTTTGTATTACATGGAAATTGATAAACAGCATATATTTTCCATATGTGTATTGGTAGGTCTAGTGGGTGCCTGCAATTAGGTAATTGCTTATTCTTTTCCTTTATGTAAATACCACTATGAATATTTGTTCTTAAGTCTTGCATGTCAGATTCCTTTGATAATGTCATGATATGACTTTGGCTTTTTATTTTTTATTTTTTTGCCTGTTTATGTAGCAAGTTAGCTCCCTTCCCCCACTGCTGGGCACTCTCCATGAAGAAGTTTTCATCACCTGGAGGCAGGGATGCATGTTCTTTTATGGTGGCCTGCCATGGATTCTTAACAACCCTTTGCACTGAGCTTGAACACAGGGGCCTTTAAGCCCTGCTGTGAACCTAACTTTCCTGCCCCATAAGACCTATGGTGTTAGAAATTGTAACATTCTGCTGAGATGTTTTCATTATGTGTCTTTTGTTCAACCACGAATAGAAAAATAGAAACAGAAGAAGAAAAAAAAGAAAGAAAGAAAAGCACAAACCTCCTTTCCATTTAGACTTATTAAATATTCAAGTGATCCCTCAAATACACTCAGCCTTGCTGTGGCTTCATTAAAGTGCAGTTCCATTGTGTTTTACGATGGAACAGGGGCACAATATGCTTCCTGCAGTGGCTACCCGCAAGCAAATAGATTACTGCATTCCTCACCAGCCAAAGCTCAAAAGTAGCCCAAAGTCAAGAGTATTATAGTAATCAAGACCTCAGGTTAGGGGCCTGGATAATGATGGTAAAATCCACATCAGTGAAAAAGGAGGCCGCAACGTCCTGCTCAAGTGCAGATGGAAAGAGCACACAGCTATTTCTAGTCAAGGGTTAGTGCCCCTTATTCAAGAAGTCACTTCTAAAGACCTGCTTCAGCAAGGGGTCATGTTTGCTAGAGATAATACTGGAAATGAGTGAAAATGATCAGTTGTAAGACTATGTCAAAAGGATAAATGATCTACTGTCTGCTGTGAAGTGATAAATGAAAGATAACACATAAAGACATCAAGGAAACATATAAACCATGATTTCAATGACTAAATGTATGCGGGCATGGGGAAAAAAATCAGAGCAAAGTGTAAAACCTATAACAATGAGCTTCACTGACTAATTATTGTATGTCTGGCCTTTTCCAAAGTTTTAATTTATATTATTTTATATCATTCTTTTAAAAAAATCCAGAAGAATAGATATTTGTATACATTTATAGATCAGAAAATTTTAGACAGTTACTAAAAAGCATGAGTGATGTACCCAAAGAGTGGAACGACCAGTGGAAGGACCGGTTGCTATGTTGCGCACTGACCACCAGGGGGAAGACACTCAACACAGGAGCTGCCCCCAGCCTGCAGGCCCTAAGATTGGCCAAGGTGGATGCTGGGAGGAAAGAGGCAAGGGGGAACTGCCCCGCTGGTCTCCCCAAAGGTCAGCCCTGATTGCCAGCCAGGTCTAGGGACCCTACCCATGCACATATTTTGTGCATCAGGCCTCTAGTTAGCTCCATAAGAATATAAAACTATCTTCTGTTGAACTCTAGGTACTTTAAAATTTTAATGTCAGTATTAGAAATGTAGGAATATAAAGAGATAATTATGTTATATTTTTATCATTCCACCAAACATTTACCATTAGCAAGCAATGTACAAAGTGCCTATTTTTGCTTCGTGAGAACAATGGGTACTTTGTAGATTGCTTTCTCATGGTAAATGATGTTTGGTGGAATGATGAAAATGTAAACATAATTATCTCCTTTATATTCCTACTTTTCTTATACTGACATTAAGTTTTTAAACCCTGCTTTGGACTATATTCCATCTTCCGCCCTACATGCAAGATTTTAGCCTTAGTTTGCAAGCTTTCTCATATTGAAATGCACATTCTGAGTCACGATGGAGTTTGTTTTTACCTGCTGCAGCTCAGATTGTCGCCCTGTCTTCACAAATTGCAACAGTTAGCCCAGAAGATTCAGTTCTGAAGGGGAATGTGCACTATACTTCTTGCGATGAGACTTTGAATCTACACAGGGACATGCGATATTCTTTTTCACAAAGTCTTTCATAAAAACTGATGATATATGAGGATCATAGCTCCTTAAGGTTTCAGGAGTCAACCTAACTATGTCGGCAGGATTTATTTGTACAGAAAATCCAATAAAAACAATCATTAAAGGCATTAGTAATAAACTCACTTAAACTAAACTTGGCTTCTTCATTGCCCCCCGCCACACACACACACACAAATTCCAAATTCTCTAGAAGGAAAAAAAGAGAACTACTTTTTTTGGGGGGCGTGGGGGGTAGGGGTAGGGGCAGAGAGAAAGGGAGGGAGGGATGGAGGGAAAGAAAAAGAAAAAGAAAATTAATAAGCTGCCTCCCTGACCAGGAATCAAACCCACAACCTGTTGGTGTATGGGACGACTTTCCAACCAACAGAGCCACACCGGGGAGTACTGAAGGAACTACCTTTAATTTTAGAATGTAGTAAGTCTTTTCATTCATTCGTATATTCCAGAAATATTTCTTGTGTGCCTATGTATTGTTGGGCACATAAGACTCTAGGAAAGGAAGTGATGATCATCAATAAACTGACAGAATCAGGTCAAGTAAACAGGAGATAACAATTACAGACATGTGACCCTCCACAGAATAGTCTGTTGGCATATATTAATAACATGAATGCAAAAAAACAGAGAAGCAAACTTACAAAGGACAGTCTTAGGCTTTCCAGACCATTGTCTAATAGCACAAGGGTACTTAGAAGTATTTGTTTCTCATGTTCCCATGAAAATTCAGGATTAGTGTGAGTGTAGTCCATAAAGCAAGCAAGTCAACAAATACATTTATTTATTTATTTGTTTGTTTGTTTGTTTGTTTATTTATTTATTTTTGCAAAATGCCAGTAATTATCTTGGCAATAAGTTAACTTACCTCACCACCTATTTAACATAGGATAGCCCTAAATATACTAATGACCAAGTAGAGAAAAGTAGTGGGAAGTACAAAAGATCTAAACTGATTAAGACTCTAAGAGAGCTGGAATTCAAAGGGAATTTATGGATTATTTTGCCTAATCTATTCATTATTTGTTCAAGCATTCACTCTCATCTTCAAGGACAGAAAACAGGCTGTGCCTGGATTTATGGGTGAGTATGCTGGTGTGCTAAGTACAATGCTAGGCACTCAGTGAGTTCAGGGGTGGAGGAAGTCAGTGGGGCAGTATTGGCTGATGAAGAGAAGTGCAGATGCCCAGGTGCTGAGATATGACTCTATCGCCAAGGAGCTTAAAGTTGAGTGCACATATTAGAAAGAAGTGGATATACCATAAGGAAGGACACCATAAGCTAAATAGATTGTTTGATAGAAGGTTCAAACAGAAGAAAGAATGTCAGTCTATGGTCATCTGGTAAAAAGTTTTGTGAGTGCTAGGGAATAAAAACACTAAAATTCCAAAAAATTAAATCCCAACACCACTGTTTGTCAGAAGAGAAAGTCAAAGGGGAAAGAAAGGCCTTCATTCTATCTGTTAATCCAGAGATTTGCCTCAAAGCCATACATGTGCCTGGGTAAAAACAATAATGCAAATCCTTTCTTCCTGCCAAATACCATACTCTATAGTTAATTTTTTGCTTTTTTTTTTTAATTGGGAAGTAAATGCTAGTAAAGATAGCTATCAAGTTAACAATTAGGCAGTGGATCATAGAGAAAATTAGCACATTTAAGATGTCTTAATCCTTCCAAGCTATCTTTTCATTGACAAATATAAAAGTAAACTTGTTGAAATGTTATTTTTTATTTTATAGCATTATACATAGAACAATTAATAAAGACTTTGAATAACATAAACTTCATGGTTGTGAGGTATTTTTTGTTTAAGTCATTTGGAGGAAATATATTTTCCCATTTTAATAGTTGTTTTTTAAAAAATTCATAATCTTACCCTGAGATGCAGAATAAAATGGATAATAATTGAAAGTGCCAGATAGAATAGGTGTGGGACAGCTGTGTCTAATACAGAGAGACAGAACAGGAGATCCCACAGACCTTTGCTTTGTGCTTACTGAGTGCAGGACCTTATTCTGTATGCGTTATATGAGTCAACTCCTCATTCTCTTAAAAAGTCTACAGAATAAATGTTTTTTACAGCTTGAAGAAATCAAAGTGAAAACAGGTATGTTTGTTTTCTTTGGCTGCAACAACAACCAGCCACAAACTAAGTGATTTAGAACAGCTGAATTTTATTCTCTCACCATTCTGCCTCCATCTTCACAATGCCTTCTTTATTTTGCGTGTGTGCTGTATATGTGTCCTCTCTGTATCAAATCTCCCTCTGCATCTCTCCTCACTGCCGATAGGGAACATGCAGGACAATCCCCATCTCTCCAGATCCTTATCTTAATCACATCTGTAAATATCCCTTTTGTCCTTATTAGGTAATACAGTTTCCAAGAATTAGGACCTGGCATATGAAGGTCCCGTTTATTCAGCCAAATACAAATGATTAGGTTTATGAAAAGATGTCACAGTTTATAATTTGTGGACCTCTCAAATGCTCACTGTATAAATTCCATAGATCAATTATTGTTTTGTGGACCATTGTCAACCACTGATTTTTAGGATGTGCTGATTGTAAACTCATTGTAAGGGAATGGAAGGTTTTAGTTTTATAACACGTTAGAGGCCCAATGCACAAAATTTGTGCACTAGGTCTCTCAGCACAGCCTGCACCCTCTCACAGTCCGGGACCCCTTGAGGCATGTTTGACAGCTGGCTTTAGGACAGCCCTCTCACAATCTGGGATCCCTCTTCTTACTGCCCACCTGCTTGCTCCTTACCACCCAGCTCGCCGATCCTTAGTGCTGCTGCAGAGGCAGGAGAGGCTCCCATCATCGACGAAGTGCTAGCCAGTCATGAGCCTGGCTTCTGGCTGAGTGGTGTCCCTCCTGTGGGAGAGCACTAACCACCAGGAGGCAGCTCCTGGTGGTCAGTGCACATCATAGTGACTGGTCATTCTGGTCTTTCCACCATAATGGTTGCTTTGGCTTTTTTTATATAGAACTAGAGGTACAGTGCATGAAATTCATCCCTCTCACAATCCTGGACTGCTGGCTCCAAACTGCTCACCTGACTGCCTGATTGCCCCTAACAGCTTCTGCCTGCTAGCTTTATCACCCCCTAACCACCCTAATCAATGCCTAACTTCTCTCAGCCAGCCTGATTGCCCTCACCTGCTGGCCTGGTCACCCCTAACTGCCATCCCCTGCCAGTGTGCTCGAGCCTAACTTTCCTACCCTCCAGGTCTTGTCTCCCCCAACTGCCCTCCCCTGAGGGCTTGGGTCCCAGACCCAACTGTCCTCCCTGCAGGCCTGGTCCCTCACCTCAACTGCCCTCTCCCACAGGCCTGGTCTCCCCCTCAACTGCTCTCTCCTGCTGGCCTGGTCTCCCAAAACTACCCTCCTCTGCTTGCTTGGTCCCCCACAACAGCCCTCCCCTGTAGGTCTGGCCCCCCCCCCACCCCAAACTGCTCTCCCCTGCAGGCCTGGTCCCCCCCCCCAACTGCCTCCCCTGAAGGCCTGGTCATCCCTAACTGTCCACAACTGCCTTTTCCTACAGGCCATCTTGTGGCAGCCATCTTGTATCCACATGTGGGCAGCCTTCTTGTGTCTTGGAGTGATGATCAATTTGCATATTACTCTTTTATTAGATAGGATTGGATTTCAACTTGATCCACTTCATTAAAGTTTGGGATTTTTCAAGACCCACTTTTACCTCAGTGTAGGTTTTTTTATTATATATTTTAAACCTTCTTTCAAGGTTTATAACTGGTATGAAAAGTGTGCTGACAGTGACTCTGAAAAATAGGTCCTGCTGCCTATCTGCCCAGTTTGAAAATCAGTGTGTGAGACCTACTATGGCACCACAACAGAGTAATAAAAACCAGGGTTTGTTTTAATTTTAAAAACTTTTTCTCAAAGACACATTTTTATTCTAGCAGCAAGCCTTATTTTTGGCTTGATTTCTGAATAATTCATGCAGTTTAAGAATATATATTTTTTTGTAAATCTTTACCTATCTTGTAATAAAGTGAGGAAAGCTGACAAAATAATGTGTTTGTTAAAACCATTCTGTGAATTCCACAAAAATTCAATTATTGTCATTAGTAGCACTTAAAATATTATGCTGTGATATTTTAATATTGATCTTCCCCAAGTCCAGTGAAACCCCTGAAAGATCAGATGCTTCCATCAACCCCGTGCCACAGAGAATGTGACAGAACCTACTGTTGACATGATTTAAGTTTCTTAGTGATGGCACTGCAAAGAAAATTGGAGGACTTAATTTTATTCTGTGTAGGCAGTTTGATATTAATTATAAAGATGGTGTAACTACCACTTTCTGGATAGATTCCACAATCAACTGAGTAATAATTTGCATATGTTTAAGAATATAGCTATCTGTTAAGTTCTGTGAATACTGATTATATATATATATAAATATATAATGTACACATGATTACATGTAATATACATATATAATATTTTACTTCCTTATAAACACCAGTGAAGATTTGACTACTTTGAAAAAACTTGTGAACACGGTATGAGCTGAGTGACAGTATGAAGTCATGGAAACAGGATGAACTGAGCTCTAAGGGAAGGACTTCTTTTCTGGCTCTCCATCAATTACTGGCTACAGAATTTTGGCAACTTGGACGATTGCTCTGAGATTCCATTTCCTCATCTATAAAATAGTGTGGACATTGACACCTATCTCATAGTATTTTTTTAATGAAAACATACTGTATAAAAACTGTATAGTTTCCCTAATTGATAAAGGAGACATTTGAGGTTAAGTTGCCCAGACATACTTCAGCCAAAAATTGTGAGACCATCCACTTGCCTTAAAGGACTAAGGTCTTCCTTCCTGCTCAGCTTAGAGTTGCCTGAGGCAAAGAAGAAAGAATTCGTTGCACACAGAATTGAGATTCCCACTAATTCTTTAAATTAATTCTAGCAGAGACATTCCATGAATTCACAGTGCCTAGAACTTTGTATAATAAAGAATATTTGGGGGGAAAATTTAAGGTCATGTTTGTGTTTTAACCATGTGACTCCAGGGAGTGGCATTTGTCCTAAAAGATTTGATCCTGCTGCCATTTGTTTCTTTTCCTTTTCACTGATTTCTGATATGACATGCTCCTTGCTAAAAATTCAAAGGCTTCCCAGAATGCCATCAGGAAACATGAAGTCCCAACAAAGGTGATCACAATAATTAACAAATGAGGCAACCCCGCATGAAAGAAATAGATTGAGAACATTATTATTTTTTTTTTACTTCCCCATCATAATATCTCTTCATTGCTGGTCAATAAGAAAAAAAGGTGCAACTTCTCTGCTCTTCAAATTGATTTTCCTGTTTGGAAGCTTCTCGCAGAGCCAAGAATGGGGCTATAGGAGGCATTGCTTGCTGAGCATCTGGCTCCCCTCATGCCTTAGAGTTGTATTGGCTGTGTTAGACTTACCACTGGGCCTGGGATTTTGGAGCAGGCTACTGTTCTGATTTGTCTAGAATATATTTCTTCCCAGAAGCTATTTTTCTTTGACTAACCTTCCATTTTCATTTGTGAACTAGGAAAAATGAAAGTGAAAATTCCTTCAGACTATTTTCATAGCCTAGAAACATAAAGCAAGTCAAAGATGATGAAAATGTAATGCACTATTCTGTAGTTAAAATTATGGAATTATAAGTAATCATTTACTGTTATAAAATTCTACCTTTATATATATATATATATATATATATATATATATATATATATATAATCCTATATAATAAAAGCCTAATATGCAAATCAACCAAACAGATCAACTGGTTGGTGGGGGAGCATGGTTGGCAAGCAGATGGCACCAGGTCAACCAAGGCAGGTGCCAGTGAGCAGAGGCAGATGGCAATTGGGGGGCAGCAGCAGTGGTGTGATGGGGGTGGGAGCCAGCCACTTGCCAGCCAGTGCCATCCCCCAATTGGCCCACTGGTTGCCTCCCACAGAGGGAGGCCAGACTATAGCTTAAACTGTCAGTTGGATATTCCCAAAGGGCTCCCAAACTGTGAGAGGGCACAGGCTGGACTGAGCGTCACCCTCCCTCCCTCCACTCCCCCGCCAATGTACAAATTTTTGTGCACTGGGCCTCTAGTAGTAGGAATAATATACATTTAAATTATGATCATATGACTACATATAAAGCAATGTTTTATAAATCTTATTGTTATTACTTAGAACTATGACATTGGAAACTATCCACCTCTCTGCTTTTTAATAAATTATGTTCCTTATTTTTGATGTTTTTGTAATATGTGACCATCAAGATAATTTTTACAGAAAAGATTAAGATATCTGAGCAACCTCTGGTCGTTAGAAACAATGGAAAGTTGAATTTAGATAATAGTGAGAATTATATTGACTAGATCCAACATGGACATGTTTCATACACTTTTAGAGTAAGATAAAGTATCTTAATGAATAGACTATTTAAATCTTGTTAAGTAGACCACTTACAATTTTCATATAGGAGATGGGAAGGTGGGTTGAGCAGGAAGAATACAGAAAGCAAAAATACAGTGTGGGACATAGTACAGAAATAAGGGTGTCAGAGTACCAGTTGTTAAACCTGTATTGATGGCATGCATAACAGAATTTGCTAGTCATTTTGCGAAGAGATTTTTTTCCAGGCCTAATAAAGGAAGAATATTCAAATGTGATTGAATTGGGTTATAAGAAGCCCAGAGCTAAGTCCAAGCTATGCCTGGACCAAGGGAGACTGCACTGTCCAATATTCCCTTCCCTTATTTTGCTTGCTGGTAATTCCACCTTCCCTACCCCAACACTTTGAATTCCATTTTGTTTACGGCCCTCTGCATTTGTGACAGAGTTAGAAAGCTAAAGTAGTGAGTTGGGTAATTTGGGGATGTCATAAAAGACACTCAAAAATTTCTTAAGGAAAAAAAATGACTTGTGGCCCTTAAAGTTTGTGTAATTGTATATGTCTGAAGGAAATGGTTTGCTCCGGAGGGAAAGCCCTGCCTAGGTAGCCACAGGGTCACATTTTTTCCCTTCTGAATGGACATTGGTTATTTGCAATTTGATATTTTATGACAAAGGCAAGGGTTTGATGTAGGAGGCCAGTGAGAACTATGTTAAATATGTGTGAGCTGGGGAGGGCTCATGTCAAAACCAACAAACTCATGTATGTGGTTCTCTTTCACAGACACACAACACTCACACACACATAAAACACACACACATGTTCTGAGACAAAGTATAGAATATAGGTTTTGCTATCAGGTAGACCTGGATCCAGACTACTTCAAAGTTGCTTGAACTCTAATAAACTTAACTTTCTTACCTGTGAAAGAGAAAAGTCCTTATTTCTGAGGAATGTCTTAAAGACTAAATAAAAAGTAAATGTTTCCACTGGAATTCCTATCACAAAGGAAATGGCCAGTCAATGATACCTACAAATACGATGTACAATAGTTGTAGTTTTAAGTTAATTAACCCAAGCTCTACCTGAAACAGTATGTCATATATTCCCAGGGACATTCATGGAATCAATGAATTCCTGAATTCCTCTAAGATTCTACAGACAAATAAGTCTCTGAGCTCACTAAGTTTCCACAGAAACTGAGAATTAGTTAGTTATATATAGGCAGTCAGAGAAGAAGTGGTGTGGCAGCTTGTGTTTTCCAGAGATGACCTGAATATTGTCCATCACCCACCCCACATGCTCTCCTGAAATGTGACCTGCAATTCCCCATTAAGAGCAGATGTGCCTTTGAATGAGAAGGAGGTATAAAGAGAACCTGTAAGCATTTTGGCCAACAGAATGGGACAGAAGTGGGACTCTTCTATGAGTTCCAAGTGTGACACTTAGTAGGTCTGGATACATTTGCTCCTGATTCATGAATTCTGGCCTTTATGGAAAAAATGTGACTATCCTGAGCCCACCATGATGTAAGAAGGCCAGATGGAAAGACCCTAGAGGATGATCTGCTATGTGAAGAAAGAGATCAAAGAGGATAGGGACCAGATGTGAGTGAAGAAGACATCTTTGCATTTGGGCCTCCAGGCAATCCCAGATCCCCCAGCTGATACAACACAGCTCAGAGATAAACTGCCCAGCTGAGTCCTTTCAATGTTCTTGACTCACATAATTGTGATCAAATAGATGGCTATGATCAATTACTAAGATTGGAAGTGGTTTGTAGCTCATCAATAGATGAGCAGATGAATATTATCAGCTTAGTTATGACTATGGATAGTACTTCTAATTTTCTACCATTAGACCCAATTATATCAGCTTATCTCTTCTATATTCTGTGATTTAAAAATAGTTGTGTTAGTCCTGGCCGGTGGCTTAGTTGATTGGAGCATTATCCTATATGCCAATTGGTTGCAGGTTCAAATCTCTGGTCTGGCAAATAAGGAAGGAAACTGGTCAATGTTTCCCACATCCTCACATTGATATTTCCCTTCCTTTCTCTCTCTTTCAAATCAATTAAAATGTATCCTTGTTTTAAATTAAATTAAATTAGATTAATTAAATTAGTTGTGTTAGTAAAACCTCCAGGTCTTTACACTAATGGCTGAGCCAATCCACTTTTAGGATCTATGTGATTGGGAAGAAGATTCTCAAAGCTGCAAAGATGAAGATGCTTTAGTATAGCAACTTAATTAAATCTTCGTCAAGTTATTAGTACCTACCTGGACAACCCTATGTGTGTTTTTGAAGATTATAGACAACAGGCAAAGATTCCTTATGGAAAACTGTGTAACAGGGTTACTTCTAAATTTAAGTCTCAGCTTTGGGTTCAATATTGCCATACTCTTTAACTGTGTGCTACTAGGTTCCAAGTAGGTTTGGAGGTAAGAGTATGGATGGAGATATAATCCCTGACTTACCAGTAACTAACTCTGAACATTTAAGTCACTTACTTAAATTCTCCAATCCTTAGTAAGCTTTCTTACTTAGTAAAACGGGCTGTTACGGGAATTACTGTGTAAAATATGCAAGGGGTTACAGAACACGTGTCATCCTTTCCCTCTTCTGAGACCAGTCCTTGCTCCTCATTCATATAGTTAGAGTAGTAACTATTATTCCCACTCATGACTCAACAAATGAATTCTTTCTCATAATCAAATCAATGAATCAACTCAATGAATCCAGAGACAAGACCTTAACCCAAATCAGCCCAATCATAATGCTTCCCCCCAAATTAAGAAAAAAAGATAAAAAAAATCAACTCAAAACATATGTTCACACAAAAACCGGTCATACGTTTTTAGTAGCTTTATTCATAATTGCCAAAACTTGGTAAAAAGCAAAATGCCTTTCAATAGGTGAATAGGGAAACACACACACACACACACACACACATGTGCACACATATACACACACTGTGGTACATAATACAATGGAATATTATTCAGTGATAAATAAAAATGAGCTATCAAATGATGAAAAGACATGGAGAAACCTGAAATGCATAATAAGTGAAATGAGCCCATCTAAGAAGGCTGCACAACTAGATTGATTACAACTAGACAACTTTTTGGGAAAGGCAAGACTGAAAAAAATGAAAACATAGTGATTGCCTGAAGTTTCCCAGGGAGGCTAGAGTAGAGGGATGAATAGGTAGAGCAACAGGGATTTTTAGGGCAATGAAACTATTCAGCGTGACATTTAATGGCAGATATATTTGTGGAAACTCAGAGAATGTACAACTCAATGAGAAAACCCTAGTGTAAAACTATAAACATATCAACATTGGCTGATGGATTATAACAAAGAAATTTATGTAAATTAATATGTACCATATTAACACTAGGTAATAATAGGAGAAATGGGGAGAGTGGGTTGGTGAGGACCCACTGTCCTTTCTGCTTAATTTTTTGCTTAAACTTAATCTGGCTCTGAAAAAAATAGTCTATTAAATAAAAATTAAACCAGCTCTTCTGATAGGCAAAGTCAAAGAACATACTATTGGCAGTCATCTGTCCCCCATGAGGAGGAGCCAGTCTGAAAGAGCATGAAGATGACAGACTTCCCTAAAAAGCAGGGGTGAGAAATGGAGAGAGAGCTCTATTAGGAGCATTTCAGTCCCTGGTTGCAGTAGTTCCTGAAATCTAGATTTATCCCAGACCCCCTTGTCGTTGGTGATCATCACTGACTTTAGTTCAGGGAGTTACATACTACTGTCCTGGATTGTCCTCCCACAATGATTAACACTCAGTGTCTCTTGCCGACACCTAAGAGTGCTAGAACTGCTGAGGTCCCGCAGAGTGTCTTGCACGCAGTTGGCACTCCACAGTAGAGTTCCCAAACCAGCCAATGAGGAGACAAGTGGCATTTTATATGGCTTGTGCGTTTGCAAGAAATTATCTTTATTATTCATCCTCTTATGTAGTTTTCCAACTGCATTATTATGTAAATTTCTCCCAGCTTGTTCACTTAATTAATGTAACCTCAATCCTAATGTTCAGAAAATTTGATAATCTAACAGCCATATATTTATTTCCTAAGAATACTTTGAAGTGCTTCAATGTGTAAGTAAATAGAACCAGGATTCCTTATTTAGAAATAAAAAATAAAGTAATTTTAAAATATACTTTATAAAAATAATGTGTAAGGAATGTCAAACCACAATATATGTGTTTGTTTTTTTTGAAAATGCTAAAACAGCTGTTTTCAGATGAATAATGGTTAAAAATGTACCGGAATATCACAGCTTCTTCAAAGCAGTTCAGCTTGCCTTCACATAAATTTACTTGTTTGCTTCTCAGAACAGGGCTTCCCTTCCCTTCCCTTCCCTTTAACAAATGAACAAGGAGTGCAGCTCAGAGAGTTAAGTGGCTAAAAGGCCGTGAATCCAAACCACAGGGCTGACTTATGTGATTGTTTAAACTTGAACCTCCATGTTTTATCCTTACATCCACCACACAATCTGCTGGTCTGTAATGACACAGGTTCATTCAGCGAGTATTTATGGGACACAGAGCACAGGTTCGATGCTCAGGTTCACTGTAAAGTGGAAAACATTATCATCTTCATTATGGTCTTTTCAACCTAATGAATAAAAGACTGGAACTTATAAATAATAATTTAAAATATGATAATAACAGTTTCTCAAAAAAAATAAACATAGAGTTACCATGTGATCTAGCAATTCTGCTCCCGGATAAACACCTATGGACTCACATGGATGTTTATACCCTGTGCTCATATCAGCATTATTCACAATAGCCAAAAGGTGAAAACAACCCAAATGTTCATTGATGGATAAATGAATTAACAAAAAAATGCTCATAAATAGAATGGAATATTATTCAGCTTTAAAAGGAAGGAAGTTCTGACACATGCTACCACATGATTAGACTTTAAGGGCATTATAGTAACAAAAAAGATAAATATTGTGTGATGTTATATATGAGTTCCTCAGTAGTTAAATTCATGGAGACAAAAGTAGAATGGTAGTTGCCAAGGGCTTGGAGAGAGGGTAAGGAGAATTGTCTTTAGAATATAAAGTTTTGATTTGGGATGATGAAGAGTTCTGTAGATTGGCTACATAACAATGTTAATGTGTTTAACATTAATGCATTCTAGACCTAAAAAATGTCAGAATGGTAAATTTTATGTTATGTATATTTTATTACAATCCTATCTAATAAAAGAGTAATATGAAAATTGACTTAATCTCTGCTACACCCACAAGCCACACCCACCAATCAATCAGAGTGAGTATGCAAATTAATCCAACCAAGTTGACAGTTAATTTGCATATCCTGGCACAAAAGACAGCATAAAAGGAAGCCAAGCACTGCAAAAGGGACCAAAGCTGTGGAGAAGCAAGCAAGTGTGGGGGCGGGGGGAGAGAGAGAAGGGAGGGAGGCAATAGAGATAGGAGGGAGCTTTGCTCAGGCCGCAGGAAGCCTAATTCTTGCAGGAATTTTCCTGCAACAGGTCTCTAGTAACTATATAGAATAACACACATGTCATGTACTGTACTAAACATGTTATAGATATTGTTATCTTTTTTAGTCACAATAACAACCCTAGAAGGAATATATCATTATTTTCAACTTATTATACTTTTACAACCATTGTTTCAGAGGCTAAAACTATGTTGTCGGTTATTTAGCTACAGAGCACACAGGTTGTGAACAGAGTACTCTTCACTCCAAAACCTGGCATATAAATTATTCTCATCCCACTCTACTGTTTATTTATAATAAATTAAAACTATCATATAATTGCTTTGTGGCTGCCAACATTTTGTTTGAGAGGCTGTTGGAGAGCACACAGGATTTGGTTGGCAAGTTTGTAAGGAGGACTTTCTGAGAAAAGGAAAGTGTGGTGAAGGTGGCCTGCCCTGTGTATTGGAATTCCCCAAAGGTGGCACCCCTAATTATTCCTTGACCTTTCCAAACAAGTCTGTGCAAGTGCAAACCCCGGGTGATTACTAGAATTATTATGCTTAATTTTGGAGTGTCCTTGCTTAAAGGGCACCACAAACACATGTGCACTCCCAAATTTACTTATCCTACTGATTATATCTAAAAGATAAATTTTATCTCAAACTGCTGTCACAATAAAAGCTTAAGGAGGCAGGCAATCGAGGCTGTCTGGCTCCTTTAGCCAGGCAGTCCTTTAGCCTTCTCTTTCACAGCAAACAGTATGTCAGAGTAATCACACATCTGTCACTCAGGGGCTGCTGGTCAGCCCCCACAGCCACCTGACAGGGATGTGTGTGTGTGCGGCTCCTTTGAAAGAAAGGTGTCTTTTTTTTATTACCCCCCAAATTTACTATAATGTATCTGGGTGTGGTTTACCTTTGATAAATACTGCAAGGAGATTGTAGAAATTCATCAATCAATGGCTTTATGTCCTTTGTAAGTTTTGCAAACTTCTTGGCCATTTTCTTTTTAAAAATTCCTTCTGATTAATAGTCTCTCTCTCTTTATTTTATCAGTATTGTAAATTACTTTAATATCAGATGACCTACAAATCAGTATTTCTTTATAATATTTTTCTTTCATGCTCCAGTCTATCTTGGGTTTTGTTGTGTTGGTTATTGTTTTGTGTTTGGTTTTTGTTTCACTTTGCTTTCATCCTAGCTGAGGATATTTTTTTCCATTGATTTTCAGATAATTGAAGGGAGGAAGGGGAGAGAAACACTGATGTGGAGAGACACATTTGATTGCTTTCCTCCTGTACACAACCCCACCTGGAGCCATGGGGTGAGACTCTAAACACTGAGAAACACTGGCCAGGGCTGTTTCTACTTTTTAATTTTTTTACTGACCTATCTTCCAGTTCACTAATCTTTAACCTTTTCTTCAGCCAAAAAAAAGATTCTCAATTGTGAATTGCAGTTAATTTTTCACATCTAGAATTTGACTTTACTTTTTATAGATTCCAGTTTTCTGGTTAAATTTTTAATTTTTTTCTATTTTCACAAGCTTATTAGTCGCAATTATTATCAGCTCTAGGTATGCTATCTGCCCTAAATCTTTTTCCATTTTCTGTTTATTTTTAACCGATACATTTTCTAGAAAAAGTTTGTAATTTCAGATGAGCACAGAAACTTTAACAAAGCTCTCCAAAGGAGCTACTGAACCATCCCTTCATCCATTATCAGGCCAGGCAGCAACTGTCTTCTAAGATCTCTCAGGTGAAAAATAATTTTCATGTTTTAGCTAAAGAATGATAGATGTCAGAGTTTAGGCTTTCAAGGATTATTCACTAAGGTTAGTTTAGTATGAATACTTTATGATGTTAGTAGCTCACATTTGAGGATTTCTATATATTTTTCATGAGATCAACTTTTGGATGCTAATTTCTTTTGTTGATGGTCTATATCCCTCTAGTAGCAGGAAAGAACCACAGAAGCACGCAAATGCAATGATGATAAATCCAGGGATTGTTCCTTCTAGTGGAGTCAGGAGGAAAGTGTTCTCCTGCGTTCTGACAGATTACCCCCCAAAAACAAAATAATAAATTTAAAAAAACCCTGAGATACACACAAGGAAATGAGGCATATTTTCCTGCTACTTAAAATTTTGGTTTGATCATGAGTCAGATGTCAAGAAGTTAATCTTAGAGGAAAATTTCTTTAATTGACAAGGATGATATTCTAAAAAGTAACAATCATGTAGATGTGTATAGATACTATAATTGAAAATAAAGATTAAATTGCAGTACTTTTGTTTTGGTACTCAGCTTATTAAGAAAATGGCTTAACTCACTGCTTAGTGAGTCATGTACATGGGATAAAAGAGGTGAATGTAAGCTTGTGGTTGCAAACCAACAATTTTTATGGTGATGAAACTGATATTTCCTGAGCTCCAGTTGGTAATTGGTGGTGGGACAATAGTAATAGAAAAACATACCGTGTCTATAATACCTGAGCTTGTGAAGCGCATGTACATTGTTATCTGAATAGTATTTTGTTTTTCATATCTGACCTCTCAGGGCAGGTACGACAAACCTGGAAACAAAGACACAAGAACTTGTCTGAGATCCTAAAATTAAAATAGAAAAGTAGAAATCACCCAATTTGAAATTTAAAACAAGCGTTCTATTTTTCTTCAAGAAATCTGCAATTTGTGCGCATTGAGCATTTACTACAAATAAAAGAGTGAAGTTGGTACGTGGGAAACAATAATAGACAAGATGCAAAATTTCAGCACATAAGGGTTTCAAAGTCTAATGAGAGACCAAAATAAAAATATTAAAAACATATTATGCCATAGTTTGATGAGCTCTTTCACAGCGGAATGAATGAATGTACAACATTTTGCAAATGCTACGTGAAAGAGAACAGCGGAATGAATGAATGTACAACATTTTGCAAATGCTACGTGAAAGAGACCAAAACAAACGGGCGCCTTTCCTAGCATTGTTGTAGGATTGTCTACAGGTGGTCTTGGAGAGCAAAAGAGAAAAATGATATCTCAGATGGAAAGTACAGCGCATTCAAAGGCACAGAGAGGAAGCAGAGCCTGCCTATTCAGGAGGAAAGGGAAATTGACATGGCCAGATTATAAAATGTGAGATGACATGCTGGTGAGAGGAGGTCAGCATGACTAAAATCATAAAGGGACCTTCTATTTCCATGTCTATACAATGGAGATCTTAGTGGCTACACTGGTAGATACATTGCTCCAATATTCTGTCTTTCGGGTTACAGTACAGATTTGCCCATTGCTGGAGATTTGGTGGCTTACTGCTCCCAGCGGACTTTGGCTGAGGAACTGGACTGTGCTGCCTGAAGCCTTCTCACCCAAGGCCAAGCCTCGGGACAATTCTTCTCAATGTGGGCAGATGCAGCCAGGCCTCCTGGCCTCTGTGAAGCCACTCTGGGTGGCCAGCCCCGCTCAAAAACTCCCCGTGGAACGACCTGTGACTTCGCTGTGACTACCTTGCAGCTGGCCATGCTCTCCTGCCCGGTCCTGCTTCCTTATCCCCACATGGTGCTGATCCTAGTGCTCTCCAACAAACTTCCCAAAGAGAAACCTACCCAGGGTCTATTTTCCAAGGGCTCCAACCAAATTTCCCAGTGTTGTTAACAGCATATAGAAATTATAAATGTGAAAAATCATGTTCCCTATATGAAACACTATATAAGCACTAAGTGTAAAATCAGCTATTGGGTAGTAATTGTGAATAGCTGTGGAGGCTGTTTAAGATGGTTTGCTTATTATCCAAGACAGCTAATCCAAAATTATGTCCAAAGTTTTCTTTTAATATTTTCAGCTAAATTTATGAAAATTCTATTAATTATTTAATGAAAATGAGCAAAATAACACTTGGACATACTAAAAAAAAAAAAAAAGTTGTATGGAAGGGCCTAGACAGTGGTCGGCAAACTGCGGCTCGTGAACCTTGGTTTGCCGCTCTGTTGACTAATGAGTTTGCCAACTACTGGAACAGGGGCTTAATCACAAGGAACAACAACAGCTTGTAATTATTGGAATTGAGAGTCTAGGTCAGTGGTTGGCAACTCATTAGTCAACAGAACCACAGTTTGCCAACCACTGGCCTAGGCTAAAAAGCAATAACCTCCTATCTAACCCCCTACCACCATCACACCATTCACCCACCATTTACCATCCCATTTCTTACCAATAATCATTCTCAACAACTTTCTTGCATCTTGCATCTTCACTATTTTATTTGTAGTAAATGCAAATGAAGTTTCCTTCATCATGTTAAATTATATCCTTACTGACTTTTCATGATTATCAACAGCATGTTGTAACAACTTCCAGTTCCCAAAAGTGTAGATTTAACTCCATCTCCCCACTCTCTCCAAACTTCTCATAGTTAAAATGATAGCTGATAGTTAAAATGATTACCTCTAAATGATAGCCTCAAACCTCTATCATTTGTTATATAAATATGGGTAATATGTCTTTATTTGAGATGTTAGATAAGGAGAATACCCCAAGTTTCTCCTCCTTCCTCTTGCTTCCTTCTTTGTTCATCTCCATCTGTTCATCTCCCAGTTGACAAGGACAGATATGCTAAGTAACCAAAATTCAGGTCCTTTATCATCCCTGGTACCATCAGGTCAAATCAAATAGCTGCCTCTTTTCTTACCTTCCACTGATTCTCAAAATCATGCCATATTTTGGGTTCCTTATTACTTAGAGAATGCATATCTCTACTTCTCATCACAATATTTTACTTTTATCTCTTTGTCTCTTATTTTCTGGTATGTGTCCACCCCTTAACAGCTACTTCAACCCCAAATTTAAATACGCTTTTCTTTTCAGATACTGCTCTTATGTTTTTATATTCTATGTTTTCTCCACTATTCACATTTTACGCTAAATAATACTTTGTCTTGGGTGCTGTGCTCTGCATTACAGGATGTCCATCAGCGTCACTGGCCTCTATTCCCTAGATGCCAGAAACATTCTCCCTCCCTCAATGTGAACAATTAAAAATGTCTCCAGATGTTGCTAAATGTCATCTGGGATTTAAAAATCATTCTAAATAGAGGACCAATGATAAATAAAAATTACTGTCAGTAATATGTAATAACTGTTTGGTGTCAGATGGGTACTAGATTTATTGGGGTAATCACTTCATAGTTATATAACATCTAATCACTTTGTTGTATACCTGAAAGTAATATAATATCAACAGTAGCTGGAAAATTAAAAAAAAATTAAAAATACAAATTACTGCTGGCCGGTATGGGTCTGTGGCTGAGCATCGACCTATGAACCAGGAGGTCAGTTTGATTCCCAGTCAGGGCACATGACTGAGTTGTGGGTTCAGTTTCCAGTAGGGGACATGCAGGAGGCAGCTGAATGATGATTCTCATCATTAATGTTTCTGTCTTACTCTCCTTTTTTCCTTTCTGAAATCAATAAAAATGTTTAAAATATACAAATATACAGATTACTAGATATAATCCAACTTACTCTCTGCATATTTTTTAGACTGACAGAATTAAAGATCCTTCCCTATAGTAAGCTTCTTGCTACTTGTCTAGGTCTTCTGACTGGTTCGCAGGGAATGGATCTCTGTCCTGCACAGGTCCTGCGCTGGATTTCTCTTTTGGAAGATTGACAGGCAGACCGACATAGTTACCAACAACACTAGCATGGTGCTGAATTATGTTTTGATAACTGAAAATTCCACCTATAAGGCTAAACAAGTTTCAAGACCTGTTTTCCACAGAAAAACCTTGACATTGATGTGATTCTATTTGTGATTCCATAATTTCATCCTTGGGATCTTCTCAATATGAATCATAAAGCTGATTAGAAGCATCAACTACAATCAAAGAAGAAGAGTGTGAAAGATCCTACTGGTGCTAACAGCCCGAGCTCCTCACCCTGCCCATCCCCCAAACAGCTTTTCAGGAATTATGAAGGCAAATCTGGATCTCATTTAAGAATAGGAAATCCAACTTAATATCCTTAAATTCAAACCAGTAGTCACAGTGAGCACGTTTTCACAACCTTTAATACTTCAATGGAGAGAAAACAGCATACTGGAAATCTGTACAAGGCAAGTGACACTTTTTTTCTAGTCCCTCTCAGTCTAGATACTCAGAGAGGAATTTTAACCTATTTAATTTTAATGCTTATAGTGTTTATTGTTGCCCTTCCCCCACATGCACATTCCCTCAGGGAAGTTAGATAATTAACTCAAGGTCTTACAACCTAGGGCAGTGTTGGCAAACTCATTAGTAAACAGAGCCAAATATCAACAGTACAAGGATTGAAATTTCTTTTGAGAGCCATTTTTCTTTAAACTTAAACTTCTTCTAACGCCACTTCTTCAAAATAGACCCACCCAGGCCATGGTATTTTGTGGAAGAGCTACACTCAAGGGGCCAAAGAGCCGAATGAGGCTCGAGAGCCGTGGTCGGGCCTAGGGGCAAATAGCTCTGTCATTCAAGTCCACGTCTTCAGTTATTAGAACCCACTCTGCTATTATGCATTTAGTGAGGATGGATGATCACCTTCCATGGAAAGAGATGACCTTTTATATACATTTGGGTGTAGCCCAGAATATCCTTTGTGGAGTAAGTAGCTATTTCTCTTTGCTTATCTGCAGAGAGGTGTACTGTATGCACTTCTGCATAGAGGACTAGGACAAAAAGATTTCTAACACTAATAAACTGCTACTGGCTTGATTACTGAGTCTTAGCAAGTCCATTTAAGAACATTATCTCCAATAAGGGTTTAATCTCCAACATTTATAGAGAACTTATACAACTTAACAAAAGGAAGATTAATGATCCAATAAAAAAATGGGCAATGGACCTAAATAGAATCTTTTTGAAAGAAGACATAAGGAAGGCCAAGAGACATATGAAAACATGCTCAAAGTCACTAATCATCCAAGAGATGAAAATCAGAATGACAATAAAGTATCATCTCACACCTGACAGAATGACTACCATCAACAAATCAACAAACAACAAATCCTAGAGAGGATTTGGAGAAAAAGGAACCCTCATACACTACTGGTGGGAATGCAGACTGGTGCAGCCACTGCGGAGAACAGTATGGAGTTTCCTCAAAAAATTAAAAGTGGAACTCCCATTTGACCCAGTAACCCCACTTCTAGGAATATATCACAAGAAACTAGAACAGCAATCAAAAAGGATATATGTTCCCCTATGTTCATAGCAGCACAATTTACAATAAGTAAGATTTAGAAATAGCCTAAGTGCCCATCAGCAGATGAGTGGATTAGAAAACTGTGGTACATCTACACAATGGAATACTACGCTGCTGTAAAAAAGAAGGAATTCTTGCCGAAACCAGTTTGGCTCCGTGGATAGAGCATCAGCCTGTGGACTGAAAGGTCCTGTGTTTGATTCGGTCAAAGGTATGTACCTTGGTTGTGGGCACATCCCCAGTAGGGGGTGTGCAGAAGGCAGCTGATCGATGTTTCTCATCAATGTTTCTGACTTTCTACCCCTCTCCCTTCCTCTTTGTAAAAAATAAATAAAATATATATTTTTTAAAAGAAGTAATTCTTACCAGTTGCAACAGCAAGGATGGAACTGGAGAGCATTATGCTAAGTGAAAATAAGTTAGTCGGAGAAAGATAAATATCACATGATCTCATTCATTTGTGGAATATAATGAACAACTGGTGAGCAAAAATAGAACCAGAGTCACAGAAGCATTGAACAGACAGTCCAACCTATGAGGGAAGACCAGGGGAGGGGGAGGCGGTGAGGAAGTAAGAGATCAACCAAAGGACTTATATGCATGCATATAAGCATAACGCATGGACATAAACAGTAGGAGGGTGAGGGCATGTACTGTGGAGTGGGGCCAATCAGGGAGAGGTCAATGAGGGAAAAAGGAGACTTATGAAATAACTTTAAACAATAAAGAATTTAAATTTTTAAAGAACATTATTTCTGAGAAAGGGGTTTTCATTTCACTACAGTGCAGAAGTGTGAAAAGGAAACTCTTAAAGAGTGACAGTGTATACTTTTGATTTCAAAGAATTAACATCTATTTCCTACCTGCCACCTGCAAGCCAGTCTTTGTATCAAGTTTATATAAGCATAGTCTCTGTATTAGTTTCCTCGGGCTTCTGGACCAAATCACCAAAAAGGAGGTGACTGAAAATAACGGACATTTTCTTTCACAGTTTGCAAAACTGGTGCCAGCAGCACGAAGCTCTGTCTGAAGGGTATAGAGAAGGATCCCACTTTGCACCTTCCACCTTCTGGTGACTCCAAGCTTTCCTTGGCTTGTGGCTGCATCTCTCTAATCTCTAATTCTGTCTTCACATGACCTTCCCCTCTGTCTGCTTCCTTCCCTCTCTGTCTCTTAAGAGGTCATGTGGCATTGAATTTAGGCTACCTAGATAACCCATGAGGATCCCACCTGGAGATCCTTCATTTAATTGCACCTACAAAGACCCTTTTTCCAAATAAAGTCACGGGATCTAGGGTTTAGGGCATGGATATAATTGGAGAGGGGGGGCACTATTCAACCCACTACAGTATATTGCCTAGGGTAGTTTACAGCTTAGTAGGGAAAATTAAATAAGTAAAAAAAAAAATGTATAGTTGATATGGCAGAATTCTAAATAGAGGGTAATGAAGATACAAAGGAGTGAAACCCATCTCTTGCAGGGATTCAAGAAAGGCTTCACAAAGAAGGTATTCCTTCAGCCTGGTCTGGAAATGCCAAAAAATGAAAATAGAGAAGCGTAAAAATAATGTGGGCTTCTGAAGCAGAAGTAGACCACTATATTCCATCAGCTACAGATGTGTTTTGTTTGGCTCACACAATATTTGCCTACACAATATTTAATGAGCACGTGAATGAATTGCCAACATTTAAGTCCTGGGACATCTGACACAATAATTGTGGTGTCCTGTTTCTCTTGAAAAAGTGAAGTATCTGGCGATGTTGGACCTGCATTAGCGCAGGACACAAACCATCTGAAGCTGAGAACAAGTACTGCCTTTGGATGGGACCTGTATGTTTCAGTTTCAAAATATCCCCATAATTGTCTCTCATTTATATTATAATTATGTCAAGTGTCATCTGTTGTTGTTAATGAGTTTGTGCTATTTTCTAATTAGGAATAAAGACATTTAGCTTTATCTGTCTTTGTTACAAGTAGGAACATAAATAATAGAGATTTGTGATTTAAAAAAAGAGTGAGAAAGCATACTTGTATATGGAAGGGAAGATTTTCTTTTTCTTCAAAATTCAAAGTGTGTCCTAGGCGAAAGTAGAAATTTTTTACTTTTGCACACTTCATTCATTTATGTTTCCTGTGCATTTTGCTTCTGGGCCACTTAAGCTTTCAACTCTTGCCTTTACTTCTTAGATCTGGGAGGATACGTTGATAAGTAGAGGGGTTTCTACTGTAGAAAATATGATCAACTACAGTCTTTGCTGCTCTGAGGATCTGTCAGCAATCTGCAGCCAATTAAGTATCATAATTTGTACCCATCAATTTTTCCCCAACCAGTTCTTACTACTGACATTTTTAATATTGGGCAATTTGATCCTATTTATCCCTATTAAATTTTCTCATGCTTTCCAGTTTAAGAATCCAACATGTTGAGATCTTTATGAATCTTCCAAGACATAGCCTAACTTACTAAGAGTTATGTAGCAGCAAATTTATCTTCATACAAAGCATTGATAAAGATGTTGCAGGATGATAGCTACTATAGCACACTGTAGACCCAAGTCCCATTTTTTAGATAAATGTGGATCAACATTTAGCATTCTTCTCTAGCATTGTGATATAACCCTATCCTTCCTGTTTCCAAGGTTAATGTGATAAACTTTGTTGAATTCTAGGCCGGAAAAAAAAAGTGAGATTAAAACTGAAGAGAGAGAGAGAGAGAGAGAGAGAGAGAGAGAGAGAGAGAGAGAGAGAGAGAGAAAGTAACAATGAAACAGAAATTGGGAGATTTCGAGAAAGATTAAGAATCATCAACATCAATGAGGAGCACTTGATATTTTCTGTTTGTTTATTGTTAATCCTCACCCTCAACCTAGGATATTTTCTATTGATTTTTTAGAGTGGAAGGGAGAGAAGTGGAGACAGAGAGAGAAACTTCCATGTGAGAAAAACACATGGATTGGTTAACTACTACACCATCCTTGAATGGGGTCAGGATTGAAACCTGCAATCCAGGTACATGCCCTTGACTAGCAATTGAACATGCTAGTATGACCCTTCTCTGCACAGGCTGATGCTCTAACTGCTGAAAACAATGTCCAGGGTGTGATATTGCTTATTTTTAATGAAGGCATTTGACTTCCAGTGACCTTTCTTTTATTTAAGAGTCCTCACAAACAATATACTTATTTTTTTTCTAAAAATGTATTGAAATCATCAATCCTTTATCTGGTTTACAGTTTCTGAAATGGATACTTTCTTTTTCAAAAAGAAACTTTAGAAAATATTTACATAACAGCAACTGTAACAAGTATGTGAAATGCTGCTTTATGAATTACAATACCCTTTGTAGTAAAACAATAAATCTAGTTCATAACTAATATTTATTAGATGTTCATTTTATCAAAGTATTAGAAAGTTAATCCTGACCTAATAAATATTTTATTTAACAGCTGCACTTATTTATTAAAAAATAATTTTAGAAGTCCACTTATTGTAGGATATGATAGCATTTAAATGACTCATTAAAATAACTCATGCACTTTTTTTCTCCAAAAAAAATATTATTTATTGGCAAAATAACCAATTTACAGAATATTGGTGGGTGGAACAGAGTCTCACAACTAAAAATACTGATATTGACTCTATAATCCTATATAATAAAGAGGTAATATGCAAATTGACCCTCACACCCTCACAAGATGGCTACCTATGACCAGGCTGACAGGGGGATTAGTGAAGGATGACCAAATGACTGAACAATCAGGCTGTGTGGTGTGACCAGACCAGCAGGGGGTTACTGAGGGAAGACCAGGCTAGGGAGGGGCAGTTGAGGGTAACCATGCTGGCAGGGGAGGCAGTATGAGGCAACCAGCTGGTGGGATGGCAGTTAGGGGTGACCAGGCTGGCAGGGCAATTCAGTTGGTGGTGACCAGGCCAGCAAGGGGCGGAAGTTGGGGGTAATTAGGCTGGCAGTGGGGGCAGTAAAGGGATAGGCTAGTGGGGGGTGTCAGTTAGGAGAGACCAGGCTGGCAGGGAGGGGACAGTTGGAGGCAACCTGGCTGGCACATGGAGCAGTTAGGGGCAATCAGGCCAGCACATAGAAGCAGTGAGGGGCAATCAGCCTGGGAGGGGTGGGACAGTTAGAGGTGACCAGGCAGGCAGGCAGGCAAGCACTTAGGAGCCAGTGGTCCAGGATTGTGAGAGGGATGTCCAACTGCCAGTTTAGGCCTAATCCTTAGGACTGGGCCTCAACTGGCAGTTGGATATCCCCCATGGGGTCCTGGATTGGAGAGGGTGCATGCTAGGCTGAGGGGACACCTTCATGCGTGGATTTTGTGCACCAGGCCTCTAGTCTATACTAATAAAAGGGCAATATGCTAATTAGACTGGGTTGATTGGACATATTACAGACATCCAACTTCCTTCCAGATAGTTAGGGGGATCAGTTTGAGGATGACTAGACCAGCAAGGAGAGACCAGTTAGGGGGCAATCAGGCTGGCAAGCAAAGTCAGTTAGGGATGATCAGGCAGGCAGGTAGAGTGGTCAGGGGCAATCAGGCAGGTTGGAAGGGGGGTAGTTAGTGGGCATCCAGGTCAGCAGGGGGGGCCTTTAAGGGGTGACTAAGGCGACAGGGGACCAGTTAGGGGGCAATCAGGCCAGCAAGCAGAGGCAGTTAGTGGTGATCAGTCAGGCAGTTAGAGTGGTTAGGGGCTATCAGGCAGGCATATAGGTGAGTGGTAGAGCCAGCAGACCCTGATTGCAAAAGGGTGCAGGCCAGGCTGAGGGAACCACCTCCCCCCATGCACGAATTTCAAACACTGGGCCTCTAGTACTTATAGAAAAGATTATTACAAACATTAGAAACGTTTTTCATCAATTCTGATAGCTGAGACTTTGGACTCTTTAACTTCATTTCTACCCATAAAACTGACACTTACTAGGTATGTGTACTTTGGCACATTTCTTAAAACCTTGTTGGGCCTTACCCCTCATTTTAATTAATGAGATAACACTTTATATAACACATTCCTGTAAGATTAAAAGAAAAGTGGTAGATTTAAGGCACCTTTAATAGTGCTTACCATACAAAAATAGCTCAATAAAGGTTTCCTCTCCATAATAGCTAACCTAATGAATGAACAAGACTTCAATTACTCACTATTTTGCATTTGAATAATTCCTGTTACTTGTAAATGAGGTAGTATGTAATATAAAATCATAGCATGTATTTTTCAGTGTGCATATATGTAATCCTCCTTAGAAAATTTGGATCCCCCATTCTAATTCAATCCAGATTTGACAGAGGCAAAGACCAATTAGATTAGGCAGGGCCTTATAAATTTCACAACAGTGGGGATGGGGCTGTTTCTAGAGTAAGATTTCTTTTAGCCAAAAAAAAGGAAAAAAAAGTTTGAAGGAACAATGAGATATGTGCTAAGACTTGGCCCCCAAAACACCAAGCTTCATTAATTCAGTCCCTTGACCAAAAACTCATTGAATTATGTTTTTGTTACCTCTTTTCCACAGAACTCAGAATAGTCTGGAACTGTGCTTATGGGAAATGAAAAGGAGACTAAGGTTCAAATGAGAAAATACCAGAAGTAAAAGACCTGAGCCAGTTGTGGTTTACCTACATTTTATAATAAAGAGATTCAAATCATTGAGATTTCTGGCTTTTAGACTTCCTTTAGGCCTGGCTAACTGGAAGAAACATTTTCATTAAAAATTAAACATATGGTGGCCATATTAGAAATGAGCAAGTCTAATGTTCCCATTCCTTTCGAAAGCGTGTCATGAGGCTGCATTTTGCCTCTCATTTCTAGATTATGGAATAGAAAAAACAAACACTCATGAAAGAAACTATACTTAGGTTTATTTTGTTTTGAATTTATATTTCCATTGTTTTTTTTTTGGGGGGGGGTGATCAAGAAAATACCACATTGTTTTAAAATTAGAAATCCTTTGAGAATTCGCTGAGAAACTTCTATATTTCTATAGTCATACTCTGAAGAATTCTTATAAACTTTCTCATTTAGATGACGGTTTAGCCTTGCTATGATCAGAATAAGTGGGATTGAATCCAGCTATAGGACCTTCTAACTGTGATTGTAGATTAATTTCTTAATATCTCTAGGGGTTAATGCTTTTATCTATAGAAAGTGATAAAAATTGTTATTGTGAACATTAAACATAATAAAGAATGTGAAGTACTTAGCACATGCTTGGTATACATTTTGTCATATTGATATTGTTATTATGTAGTGTATACATATACGTATGTATGCATGAAATACATATTGGACCATTAGGGTACAAATAAATGGACATATTTTGATATGTAAGAATCTATACTAATAAAAGAGAAATATTCAAATTGACCATAACATAAACTGATGAACAGGGACAAATCCAGAGGCAGAGAAGCATCGAGCAGACTGCCGGACCACAGAGGGAAGGTAGAGGAGGGTGCGGGGAAAGAGGAAAGATCAACCAAAGGACTTGTATGCCTGAATATAAGCCTAACCAATGGACACAGACAACAGGGGGGTGAGGGCATGAGTTGGGGGAGTTTTGGGGGTGGTTAATAGAGGGATAAAGACACACATGTAATACCTTAATCAATAAAGAAATTTAAAAAAAGAAAAAAGGAATCTACAGTAATAAAAGAGAAATATACAAATTGCCCATACCTCCATGACACCCACCAGCCAATCAGGAGTGAGTATGCAAATTAACCCAACAATGATGGCAGGATAATTTGCATACACAGGTGCTGAGCAAAGACTGAAAGCTCCAGTCCGAGCAAAGACTGAAGACTGAAGACAACTAAACACAACTGAAGACTAAAGGCTGAAGAGACTTGGCTTCTCCACTGTGGTTGCAGTGAAGGCCTGGGTTCCGGATGCCAGAGGAAAACCGGTGCTAGCAGCCAGGGGAAGGAAGGCCTAGTGCATGAATCTTCATGCAACCGGCCTCTAGTATAATATTCATGCTATCACAAGATGAAGCATTTGGCCAGTTAGTCCCAATTTCTTTGCTCTTATCCAAACACTGTAGTGTTAAGCCCTCCATGAAGTCAAAAGCAGCATTCATCTCAGACATCAGAAACAGGACAACCCCAACCATTTAAAGAATTTGGGTTCAGTGCCTTTCAATGATATAGAAGCAGAGGAGTAGGGGCATATTTTTCAGGGGCATGGACAGGATCCAACATGAGAGCAGATATTTAGGGTTTCTGGGTTGTGCTGAGGACTGAACCCTGAACCTCAGAGGCATCCAGGAAAAAGATCCTCCTTGTCCACATCGAAGGACAATTAGTTTTCATCATTTTTAATCAAGCAATTAGCACAGTGCCTGGTACAAGGTAATACTTATTGCAAATTTTTAAACAAATGTATGAATGAATAGATTAATGCCATTGTGGTAAATTCCTTCCAACTTCTACAGAGACTTAAAAAGGATAGGCTGGGCTAGCTTTCTTCTGGGACTTTAGAAGTCTAATAGTAATACAACCTTCTCACTTCCTCCTTATTTCCCATCCGGAATATTATAATTGACTTCATTGATATTCAAGAGTAAAATTTTGATTTTTCTATGCATCTTTTACTCATTACAGACAGGAAAACAATTTTTCTCTCTCTGGGGTTTGGACTACTACATCATTCACATTCTATTTTCATCTTAAAACATTAAACATTCACCTTCATCTATACCTATTATAGTACATGAAAGTCTATGTATTATTTTATAGAGAACATTCTTATATTTTTTTCATGTTTACTTCTCAAATATACACAAGATTACTAGATGGCTTGTAACTGTAAACTCCTTTAAGGAAGGAACTACTGCATAATCTGACAAAACCATATGTCAGACTTATTTTCTGAAATACCAGTAACTTTCTGTGCATAAATATGTGAAACACACACACACACACACACACACACACACACTCCCTTAGGATGTAGACACATCAGTGATGTTCATCATGAAAAGCTTTTGTATGTGTTTGTGTATGACCTGTATTATTAACAAGGCTTTCCTCAGAAAAATGAAGCAAAACCAGACAACTGTGTATTTTTTTCTTTTTTTAGAACAGTTTTCCTCTTATAAGATATTCAAAGAGAATAGCTGTCAAAGGCTCTTGCAAGTTCACCTAATGAATTGTTTCCACATGTGTTGAACTTCCAGCTCACTGATGACTTGAAGCAAGAGGGTATCCAGTTGCCAAAGCTTTCGTTGAAAGGCAGTTTTATTCCGTTTCACTGTGGAGCTATATGGGGACATTCTTATTGAAGAAAATTCTAAAAGGCTCCTTCATATAAACTTCAGTTTAACTTTAGAGGATCTTTCCACTAATAAAACCTCCATGTTTCCTGTATGTGTCTGTTCTGGGGCTTTAGAACTTATTCCTTCCTTATCTGCATTCTGTAGTAAAATGCACAGACTCCTTCATCTTTAAGTGTTATCACAGAAACAAAACTAAGCTAATATATAGCATGGAAGTCCATTAAATGCTCTGCCAACTCATGGAAAACAAAATCTGATGATCCAAACATAATTAAGAAATTTTAAATAATAAAAATAATAATTCAGGTATATTGTACTCTTGTGAATATGGTACTCTGCCTGGAGTTTTTGAAAAATTGGTCTACAGTTATTATGGATAACATTGGTTATGTACATTCTTAAGTCTCTTTCATCTTTCTCTTCTTCAACTCAACAAGTAATTGCATGCTAAATATGTGTTAGGCACTATTTTAGATTTTAGATGGCAGAGTTAGAGTAACACATAAGACAACCATAGTCCCTGACACAAAGAAGCTGATACTTAAAAGGCAGGACAGTGGGGTAATAAAAAGTAAGAAAATTAACAGACAGGATACATGTAGAGAATGACAGCAGTAAGAAGAAAATAAAAGACACAAGAGGGACAGAGAGTTACTTGGGGATTCAGGGATGCAGGGTGAGACAGAGAGGGACGGCATCCCTCTAAAGTGACAATTTGCTTCCTCCTGTCTAAAGCTGAGCGAAGTCTTCCTCTACTTATTTGTATCCTCTGACCTGTGTCTTTGACTCCTCCTCTGCCCTGGACATCCCTTATTTTTATTGCCAATCCTCTCTTTTTCTCTCCTTCTGGGAACACTAGCCATCCTACTGAGTACAATTCCTTTACTGACTCTAACTGTTCCCATAGCGTTCTAAATCATAGTCCCAACCTCTGGCCCCAGGTTGGTAGATGATGCAGTGCTGGTCAGTCATAGTTCACAAGCCTCCTCCAGCCATAGCTGGTGGCTGTGATAGACAGTATTGTCAAAGTCCTCCTCTAAGACGAGATATGCTGGCACTGAGAGAATAGTTCTAGTATGTCTTTATAATGTAATACAATATCAGTTGGATCCCCACACTCTCCCAATCAGCCTCACTGCACAGTTTGTGTTGATACTTATTTTGAAATTGTCTTTCTTAAATAATTTAATATGGATTGATGCCACACCCAGAAGTATCCTGAATATATATGTCCACACTGCTGGCTCCTGCTTTCCATTATGTAAATATGTCCAAGCCTTTCATATTAAACACAAAATAAATTACCCGTTCCAATACCATGTCATATCCAGGTACCTATATTCTCATTCTTATTTCCTTCCCCAAATCTCTGTCTTCTTTTTCAATAATTTCTTAACAAAATTGCACATCCTCAAGGTCTTTATATCATGATTCTTCAATAGCTAGCTATATTTCAGTCTGCCTTCTGTTCTTATTACACATTTTAACATAGTTATTACAAATGACATTGTGGCAAAATCCAATAGGCATTGTTCAGATGCTGCTGTTTTTGAATAAAAATTCAAAACTGTTCTGCCATTGTAGGTCAAACCACCACTCTGACTTGGTTGTCAACTTAACCTTTCTCAAAACCCTCCCTCTCTATTTTTGTTCACGTCTAATACCCGTGTCTTTCGTAAATATTATTGTTCCCCTTTGGTGTTATCTTTGGATCTCTTGATCTTCGTTCTCTCTAGACCACCCCAGGCTTACCCAAGGCTTCAAATGCCACATATTCCAAATCAATATTTCCTGCCCACACTTAACTTCAAACACACACACACACAATGTAACCTTTTAGACATTGATGAACATAATCTCCATTTCAACATTTGCTAAATGTCATCATTGTAGTCTGCATGAAGCTCACCCCTCCCCATATTCCCATCCCAGTAAAGAGAGCCATAAGCCACATGTATTCCAGGGCAGATAAGGCATCTTTTAGGTCTAGTGGTCGGCAAACTCATCAGTCAACAGAGCCAAATGTCAACAGGACAATGACTGAAATTTCTTTGGAGAGCCAACTTTTTTAAACTTAAACTTCTTCAAACGCCACTTCTTCAAAATAGACTCGCCCAGGCCGTGGTATTTTGTGGAAGAGCCACACTCAAGGGGCCAAAGAGCTTCATGTGGCTCATGAGTCATGGTTTGCTGACCATGGTATTAGGTAATTAAACTTATAGGATTGTTCTGAGAAGAAAATAACATGGAAATTACTTAACATACTGTCTGGCCCACAATGCTCAGAAAAGAGCAGGCATAAAAAATACAGTCTGAAGGAGTCAATAATATTAAACCCATTTTAAGAAATGATATACATAACATACATATTCAAATTGCAAAGCAGGTATATAGGCTAACACCATACTAATTCATTTATTTAGTCTTCCACTAAAAAAAAAAAAAAGAAACCGTAAAGATAATAATAAAAAAAACCCTAAAGATAATAATTTCATCTTCTTCAACACAAAAACCTTTCTATCTCTGCACACAAGCTACAGGAGTGTCTCAAACCCTTTCTCATCCTTCACCTGTCACATCAAGCACTTTGTGGTCATGGACGCCTCTGGGCATTGATTCATGGCTCCAGAGGGCTCCCCAGCTTCCTGAGCATTCCTCTCAGTAAGGACTATCACCTTGTATCATCAGTACTTGCTTATGAGCCTACCTCTGCTGTAGACCTTCAAATCTTGAGTTTGAGGTCTTTGTCTAACCACCATACTTCTCCTAAGTTTGATCTGTTATGAACTCTCTGTGAAATATATACATTTTAAATGGACAATGGCATCCTCCCTCCCCCTAATGACAAACTTGTGAGCTGTGAGGCATTCCCAGAAAAGCAAAATGACTATAGCGTTCGCGTTGTCTCCCTTATATTTCAGAGCTATGTAATAAAGCAACATTTCCCAGCTTATCTTCCCCAAAACAGTGTGGTGCCTTTAACAATTAGGTCTTCATTATGAACACCTGCAAACATGTACTGGGGCTTGACCCCCACCATGAATGCAGACTGAGAAAGTTTGTTGTGAAGGACATTTGCTTGTCTCAGCTGTCTTGGATTTACTCTTTAGCTTGTAGAAACTATGAACTGACATCATTTCATGACTAATGCTCCAAGATGCTGATTGTTTGAATTAAAGTCTCTCTACTCCCCGTGCCATTCACATGCAATCACTAATGCCAGCTTTCCAATATTTAAAGCACTCTGCGTGGTGCTCCCTGGTAGGCTCGATAAGAAATGACAAAGAGTGGCCGTAGGAAGGTGACTAAGTCCAGTAAGCTTCCAGAAAGCGTGTTTCCTAGGTCTTGGTTCAGATTTTTTTTACCCTCTTTTTTCTGGTATAAAGTTATTGCAATACAAGAATCAAGGGACCCAGCTTACCTTTTAGCTCAATGAGCAATAATATGTTCATGAAAACATTTGCATGACTTTTCCATAGATGCAATTAAAAAAATGAATAAATAAAACACCCTGGCCAGTTTTCTCAGTGGTTAGAGCATTGGCCTGAAGATTGAAGGGTTACAGGTTTGATTCTGGTCAAGGGCACATATTTCGGTTGCAAACTGGATCCCTGGCCCTAGTCAGGGTGTGTGCAGGAGGCAACCAGTTAATGTGTCTCTCTTACCTGGATGTCTCTCTCTCTCTGTCTCTCCCCTCCCTTCCATCCTCTCTAAAAAATAAATAAGGAAAAATATCCTCAAGTGAGGATTAACAACAAAAAAACAATAAAAACTTAACCACAAATTTGATTTCTTAAAAGCAATACACATTTGTCATCTTATTGTTCTGGAGGTCAGAAGTCCAACAATGGTTACACTGAGCTAAAAGCAGCTAAAACAGTGGTCAGCAAACTCATTCATCAACAGAGCCAAATATCAACAGCACAAAGATTGAAATTTCTTTTGAGAGCCAAATTGTTTAATCTTAAACTTCTTCTAACGCCATTTCTTCCAAATAGACTCTCCCAGGCCGTGGTGTTTTGTGGAAGAGCCACACTCAAGGGGCCAAAGAGCCGCCTGTGCCTCTCGAGCCACAGTTTGCTGACCCCTGAGCTAAAGGAAAGTGGACATTTCTTACCAGAGTTGCTAAGGGAGGACTCATTTTCTTGCCTTTTCCAGCTTCCGGAGGACACCCACTCCCTTTGTCTCAGGGCTCCTTCCCTCCCCTACATCTGTAAGCCAGCCATGTTGGGCTATTTCTCAGACTTGCATTTCTGTGGTTCTCTCTTCTGCCTATGCTTTCACTTCTAAGGACGTCTTTGATTACCCGTGCCCACCTAGGATAATCATCCAGGATAATCTCCTCATATTGACAGCAGCTGATTAGCACCCTTCATTCCAGCTGCAACAGAATAAGGTTCGGTGGATCAGCACGCAGACATAGGCAGGCCATTACTCTGCCTATTACAATATGTAAGAAACATCTCTGTTGAAAGTTGCCAGGGAAAACACAGGATGCACCATGTATTTGAATTTCAGATAAACAGTACATGGTTGGGGATATAAGCATTCCCTGTGCATTATTAGTATACTCAAAATACTCCATGGGGCATATATATTTACTTAAATCCATTATTGATGTAAAATTCATATTTAAATGGGTGTCTTGTATTTTTAGTGACTTTATTTTATTTATTTACATTTTATTTTATTTTTCCCATCACCATTCATGCTCTCTAGGAATTCTTCCATCTCCATCCACCTCCCTCCCCTTCCCATAAGTAATAGAAAGAGAGAGGTCATGGACGTGACCTGTGTTTTTATTGGACAAAGCTGGCAACCCGACCAGGAGTAGAAGCGAGGAACCCTGGTTTGAGATCCAGACACAAAAGAACCAAAAGACCTGCGACAGCCACTTCCCCGACTCTGACACTTATTACGGTGTTGTGTATTAAAGTGAAATTCGTGGCCCCAGCCCATGGGAATTGTTAAGCAAAATGTAAAATATATTTCCTACGAAATAATATATATTAATTATTATGTTATTTTATTAAGTTTATCATTTAACAGAGAAAGTTCATGTGATGATGTTATGAGAAAGAATGAGATAAAATTACATACAAGGTATAATTATAACATAAATAAAATAGTTTAGATACTGGAAGCCAAGATTCTAAAATGTCAAGAGAGGTTTCTCTTTCTTGGTAAGGCAATTGCTTTAAACGTCCATCGTGTGCCCTAACCAGTTTGGCTCAGTGCTTAGAGTGTTGTCCTGTGGACTTGAGGGTCCCAGATTCGGTTCTGGTCAGGGGCATGTACCTTGGTTGTGGGCACATGTCCAGTGGGGGGTGTGCAGGAGGCAGCTGATTGATGTTTCTCTCATTGATGTATCTAGCTCTCTGTCCCTCTCCCTTTCTCTCTGTAAAAAATTAATAAATATATTTAAAAAAATAAAAAAATCTTCCACTGTGTGTTTAGTTCTTCCTTAAGTTCTTTCTTGTATTGCCTTCATTATATACAGATATAGTATGTGATATGAGCAGATAATGGTCAAGTTTTTTTTGATTCTCAAAACGATGTTATTTCGATGACAGAGCCAGTTAGGCTCTATTGGAACAATATAGGGATAATTTGCATATATGAAATGAATTCATCATTATTAATAGAAAATATTATACAGTGGGAATCATGGTCATTTTACATTTTTTAATATATCATTCTGTTCAAAAGTAATCAGTGAAAATATGGAGTCTGTGTCTTAAATTAAATTCATTCAAATGCCTATTGGTTTAATAACACTTGAGAGAACACATCACGAAGTGAGTACATAAAACTGCGATACAATCACTCAGATAACAGCAGCAGGAATCACTGTCACACAACTTCAATGGCTTCGCTAATTATCAACATTTGTGAGAACCTGGTCATTTCCAGCAACTTGCTCTTTTGATTAATGTCTTGAAAGTAAAGCCAGCTGTTAATTATGTTAACAACCAATTCCTTGGGAATCATCATAATCCATTTTAATGGGCTGACAATTATTATTAATCAAACTCAGAGAACTGAAGAAGTATTACAGATTTGAAAATTCAGCTTCCCTGAGCATCAGAAGATAAGATATGTATGATACCAAAGAATGACAGCAAACCATCTTTTTAATGGAGAAAGTAGTGTTTTTTTCCTAATTATTTGTAGGCCTTTGATTGTACTATTCAGCTGAGTTTACTCCCATGATGCAAAGCAGCCAGCCACAAAGTGGAAAATGTAATTTTGAATTAGTTGTTTGGTGTATTGTAGGAAAGAAAAAGGATGCTAGATAGAATTCAGTAAGAAACATAAAAACAGATAAAACCTGACATTGTGGGCATAGATTTAAGAAAAATGTAACTGGAAGAAAAAGACACTGAAAAGAAGACCCAAAAGAACTTTGAATTTTTCCTCTTGCACTCACCCTCTATCATTTACTACTTCTAGTCATTTTTCTTTTGTAAATGGGACAAATGACATTCAAAACCACTCATTCATGTCACATGGATTAATTCCTAGCTCTGGAGCCGCAGGCTTTAATGATGATAAATATTTGGTACATTTGATCAAGATTCAAGTGAAAGACTGAATACGTTCCATTTTGCATTTCCAGTTAACAGATGTATGTCAATAGCCTGCCTTCCTTCTTTCCTTCTTTCCTTTTTTTCTTCCTTCCTTCCTCTTCCTTTCTTTCCTCCAACACTGGTTATCCAGTTCCTACTTTGTAGAAGGCTCTATGTAAGTACTATAGGTACATAGATGGGCAAGAAAGATAAGGCCTAGCTCAAAAAAATGCTTCTGATATGTTGAGAGAGTAAAGGCAGCAAGAGAATAAGTGAGTACATAGTTCAAGTAACTCTAAGTGGATAATAAGAATTACAGAGAAAATTTAAAAAGGTGATGTGATAGAGATTCCAGAGTGGACAGGAAGGTTGTGTTACTTTAGGACAAGGGAAGAGTCCCTAAGAATGTGACATCTGCACACAAGCCTGAATGTCTAGAAGCCAAAGACCCAGGGAAACAGGCTTCTCGGCAGAGGGTGCTGCTACAAGGTCTCTAATGTGGAAGGGGGTTTGGGGTGTTTGAGATCTAAGAGAGACCTGTGGGCTTGGAACATAGCACACAGTAATGGGGAGAGTACGAAATTAGCGCTGTAGTCAGGCAAAGCCCAGATTTCAGAGGCCTCCTTGGCCATAGGAAGGATTTGTTAGATTTGCACAGGAAGCAATAGGCAGAGTGTTTAGTAGGGCAGTGACATGATCTGAAATTAGCATATTCCTAAGAACAAAGGTTTTTCAGTGGATAATGGCTGAGATAATGGATGGTAGAGATATAGGAGTAGAATCTAAAATCAAATCATATGTTTTCATCACCGTCCTTTTTCAACAAAATGCATTTTAACTTTTAACAAGAAAAGAGATTGGCCTCAAATTGATGCATATTTTATTTAATACTAATTTTGTGTGAATTATATAGAATTTATAGAGATTATATAAAAATCTCTCCTCAATTACTAGTAGAAAACACCCAGTTATGTATCACTACTGGGTGATAATTCATCTATATTGCCTCCTTAATGCCTTTGGACTGCAACCTTACTGTCTTTGCATCACTTGTTACATCCACAGTCTTTTAATAAGCATGTGACAGCCTGTTAGAAAGAGATCCCTTTTATGGAAGGTTTGGGGAATATTACCAGGGATTTAAAAAATGATAAATTCCCATGAATTCTTTTATTGGATTATGAAGAGATCGACATTGGGAATCTTGGAAGGAATTGTTCTAGATATTTAAGTTAATTTGGAGAGGAATGTAACTAGAACTCAGGTCTTTGATTTTTTAATACCCTGTTATTTTTATGACATCACAGACCCAATCGTGATTTATTTTTTTATGGAAATTCAGGCTCATCCACCTGTCAGAGCTTATTCCAGCTACATTTTTAAAATTAATTTTTAATTGATTAAGGTATTATATATATGTCCTTATCTCCCCATTGTCCCCCAAAGCCCCCACTCATGCCCTCATCCCCCTATTGTCTGTATCCATTGATTAGGCTTATATACACGCATACAGTCCTTTGGTTAATCTCTCCACCTCACTCCCACCCTCCCCTACCTTTCCTCTGAGGTTTGAGGGTCTGAAAGATGCTTCTCTGTCTCTGGATCTGTTTTTGTTCATCAGTTTATGTTGTTCATTATTTTCCGTAAATGAGTGACATCATGTGATATTTATCTTTCTCCAACTGGCTTATTTTGCTTAGCATAATGCTCTCCAGTTCCATCCATGCTGTTGCAACTGGTAAGAATTCCTTCTTTTTTACTGCAGTGCAGTATTCTATTGTGTAGATAGACACTCATCTGCTGATGGGCACTTAGGCTGTTTCCAAATCTCAGCTATGGTGAATTGTGTTGCTATGAACATAGGGGTGCATATATCCTTTCTGATTGATGTTTCTAGTTTCTTGGGATATACTCCGAGAAGTGGGATCACTGGGTCAAATGGGAGTTCCATTTTTAGTTTTTTTGAGGGAGCTCCATACTGTTCTCCACAGTGGCTGCACCAGTCTGCATTCCCATCAACAGTGTAGGAGGGTTCCTTTTTCTCCACATCTTCTCCAGCACTTGTTGTTTGTTATTTGTTGATGACAGCCATTCTGACAGGTGTGAGATGGCATGGCACTGTCATTTTGATTTGCATCTCTTGGATGATGAGTGACTTTAAGCATGTTTTTATATGTCTCTTGGCCTTCCTTAGGTCTTCTTTCAAAAAGTATCACACCAGCTACTTTTTTTCCTTCTTGTTAATGTGAAGAATAAGTCAAATGATCACTTTAGCCTACATTTATGTATCAAGATTTAAAACAGACAAAAATACCTTTTGTAGATGTCAAAATCTTAGGAAAGTATCTTCTGTAAGATATACACATACATATATATTCAATGCTATATGTGAATTAGAAGCTCGTCATTTTCCATGGGCTTTGTCATAAATCATTGTTTCATAGGAAAATAAGTGATATGAACCAGAACTTCATAGAAACTCTGAAGACACTGACCCCAATTAAGAAATGATATACTGTTTTGCTTGATATATATTCGTTCTTCCCTGGTTAGGACAATAATAGACGTTGACTGATGCTCAAATAATATGTAATTACTGAGTCAAACTCTTCTTCAATACCTCTTCTAATAACAGTGGTATTGGTAAGAAGCTAGCCTAACTCCTTGCTCTTACAGAAGAGAACACAATATACCAGAGACCTGATTGCTAACTATAACCGTATTGTAGAAAGCTATGTCATCTGGGGAAAAATAGTAGATCATTGTGAATCCTCAGTTTTCCATCTGTAAGATGAGATGATTGTAGGAAAAACTTACTATATTTATATGATGTTGCATAAGTACAAAGAGTAATGGACTGTCAAGTTAGTGCTCACCATGTCACTAAACAGCTGTATGACTTTGCATACATCTCTTTCCCTCTCTGAGTGCCAGCCTGTTTATCTATATACATAGTGGACTAAGGCTCACTCTATCCCTAATAGATTTCAAATTCAACTCAATAACTACCAGCACACTTCCAGACCTACTGCCTATTAAATGTATGTTTATAGATTTAGCAGCTAGGTATGCATCACACATTGCGATATGAGAAGATACCATAGACAGGATGACGGTAGCCAGTATTAAAGAGATATATGTATTTTTCTAGGTTTGAAAAATAATAACCTGCAACGATATTGAGCCTTTAATTATTTACATGATGTTTTAACCAATTGGAAATCCCTTAATATAGTATTTTATAAGGTACTCATATATTTCTAACTGTACAACATTATCTCTGGATAAAAAGGTACATGGGTCTTCTCTCAATAATAATAAATGCTTTTTTTGATACAGATTTTGGAACTACAGAAAAATATAAAATGTAACTCATCTCTAATTCAACCACTAGGCCATCTGTATTATCATATTAGGGTACTTTCCTTCTGTATTTTCATATAATTTGGATTATTATAGAAATGCTTAGTGTCATCATAAGTAAAAAAAGTAATTGTTTTAAGTGTGTCCACATGATTTTTAATACCTTTTCTTAGAGAGCTTTCTTGTCATTAATAAAAAAGGTAACTCTTATGTCATTGATTTTTTTTTTCTTTTAAAAATGTTTTTATTGCCGAAACCGGTTTGGTTCAGTGGATAGAGCGTCGGACTGCGGACTGAAGGGTCCAGAGTTCGATTCTGGCAAGGGCATGTACCTTGGCTGCGGGCACAACCCCAGTAGGGGGCATGCAAGAGGCAGCTGATGGATGTCTCTCATCGATGTTTCTGACTTTCTATCCCTCTCCCTTCCGCTCTGTAAAAAATCAATAAAATATATATTTAAAATAATAAAAAAATAAAAATGTTTTTATTGACTTTAGAGAAAGAGAGAAAGGGAGAAGGAGAGAGGGAGGGAGAGAGAGAGAGAGAGAGAGAGAGAGAGAGAGAGAGAGAGAGAGAGAGAGAGAGAGAGAGAGAGAAATAAGAAACATCAATTAGCTGCTTCCTGCATACAACCCAGTATGGACTCTGCAACCAAACATATGCCCTGATCAGGCATCTAACTAGTGACCTCTTGGTGAGGGGACAATATCCAAGCAACCCAGCCACACTGGCAAGGACTCCTTGAAAGTTTTTTCTATTTTTGTTCTTTGGTTCTAAATATTAATTTGATTTTTCTATGTTTCTAATATTTTGTATTAATTTTTTGAGCATTGCTATATCATATTATATACAATTCATTCATGTAGCAAACACTTAGAGTGCTTTCCACGTGCCTAGCAATGTGCTAGGTTCTGGGAGACCCAGTGATGAATAGATGATACTTATTCCCTGCCTTCAAAGAGTTTACATTTGAAAGAGGGGTAAAGAATGTAACAGGTATCATTGTGCAAATGGTGATGATGATGATGATGATGATGATGATGATGATGATTATGAAGAATGAGGAGAACAAAAAACAAAAAGAACTTAAATATATGAGGTAGTGTGCCTGAAGCCTATCACTATTTTAATAATAGAGAGCTGTGGACAGGGAATCCGGAGGGCTGGTCAACCTTAATTGCTCTAAAGGGTCAGAGCTAATTACTAGATATCAGTAGTTGAAGCAGCCCCCAATTGTGAGTCCTAAGTAAATTCACTGATTGCCTTTTATAGGAGTTTCTTGCCTAGGGGATATGGGTGTGTCCTATAATCTTAATCTTAATAAAAGGGATGGTAAAGACAGAGCAGGAGTAGTTCTCCCACTAGAGTTGGACTACCGCCTGGACCCCATTTCCAAATTAATGTTTTTCTAAATCTCTATTCATTTGTGTGCGGCCTTCTCTAGAACCTGAACCCTGAACTGGGACACTGAATCACGGGGGATGTGAAAGGGGTTCCCACAGTAGTGTTTAAGGAAAGAAAGAAGTAAAGTTACAACTGCCTCTGCAACAAGCAGTGCCCATTTATCAGACCAAATATGTGGGGAAAGCATGCATATGCAAACACAAAATGAAAAATCCACCATCATCAGAGAAATGTCTAGAATTTCCCAGACTACCTCAAGCAAGAGTCAGAGTGAGTGACTGGAAATGAGCTAATAAAATAAACTAGAGTCAACCAGAGAGCCATATGGAAATGGATTTTGAAAAACAGTCTAATAAAAAAACTAACAACGAAGATAACACTTACTGAATATTTGCTCTAGGCTAAGGACAATGCTTACCACTGACTATTCTGGGATTCCTACTATTGCTATGCTCATTTTAGAGATGAAAAGCCTGAGTAACAGAGCCAATATGAAAATCAATGGCACCTGGCTAATGACAAAGCTGGGGCTTGCCTCCCCCCCCCCAGGCAGTGTTCTCACCAATCTCTCAGCCAGAGCTCCACAAGGCCTGTCTGTCACCACAGTGTGCCTCTTCATAGGCATCAAAGAAATGTAAGAATAGAAGTGAGAAACCCATGCATCACAAAGACCTCTCTATTGGGAAGAAATATTTGTTTCTTCCTGTGGCAAGCTCCCTTGCCTCCTATACTGTGGCATTCCTGAATTACAATCAGGAACACTCCTTTGATTTATATTTAGCTGAATTTGCTTCCCAGCACACGTCTAGAGTAAGTTCTCTTCAATTGTTTAAAGCTTTGTTTCTTGACCACAGGCCAAGAAAAATGCTTTTCTCACCAACTTCCCTCATTTATCATTTTTTGTTCTGGGTCCTCAAGCAAATCCCCATATTTCTTCTGTGATATTAACTTATTTATAGTAATGACAATATTTGCATAGCAGCCTCACCCATGGATGCCATAGAATGTTCAAATAATATTAATCAAGTGTTGAATGTCATATTCTCAGGCCTGAGCCTATTGCTTACATGTGAACCTTGACTAGTAAATAAAGGAGCCACTGGCAAGCTCATTAGCATTTCAGTGGGGTGTCTTCAGTGGTATACTTTCAGGGAAAGGGTTCTGGGTTGTGGGTTGCAACCTTTGACTATGAGACCAGGATATGTGGCTAAAGCTTTGTCCCCAAAGCTAACCTCAACCCAGAGTCTTCTTACTCTTTCTCTCAATGCTTAAACCAACTGATTTTTTTCAAAAGCACTTGGAGTATTTGTTCCACTTTGTGTTTCTATACCTTATTGCAGATATAGAAATATGAATAACTTGGAAAATGCCTAAGAGAAGGTAATGAAGTGATTAAAGAAGTTGTGCTAATGGTGAAGTCTGAGGCATTAAGATCAGACTTAAATATATTAAATATAAATACAAAATATATTTTATATATATTAATACAATATATATAAGAAAATATTATAGTATCTTCTCTCAGATATATTCTTTTAACATGACAGTTTATTTGATTTACTACAACATGCATGAATGCCTCAAGAACACAAGTACTATGGAAATAGAGATAAATAAGCCAACAAGCAGTTTATGAGTAAAAAAGGACAACGTGGAATTATTGTTCCCTGGATAAGTGCTAACTTAGAGATAACTAGAAGGAGGGATGTTAGCACTGATATATCCAAAATATCATTACAATTTTATTTTTCTTAGCTCACTATCTTTTCTTTTTGAAAAATTTATTTTGTCTTTATTTTCCCCCATCAACATTTATTCCTTCTATGCCTTCTTCCATCTCCACTCCCTTAATACCCCTCCCTCCCCATCACCACAATGTTGTCTATGTTCATGAGATCTTTGATGTTTTGAGGAAATAAGAATGAGTGAAATCTCCAAAGAATATTCAACAAATACTGAGTCTTTGTTTTCCTGAAGTTAATCATATCAGACCCCACGTGTTCTGTTTTGTGATTACAGAAAGACGTTCTCTTCCAGAAAAGTCTTTTATATAACTGTTGAAGATAATGTGTTTTATTTTTAATGTATGCTCTCTTGGTTTTCTGCGCAATAATAGGTATTATGAGGGAACCATAGTGTTGGTAATTCTTAGGGTTGATACAAGTGTATTCATTGGAGAGCTAGGAAGCTTATGCAGAGATGCTTCTAAAGTTGAGCCCACGTAACAGATGAGATAGTGATAAAGAACTGGAGGCTTTATTCCTATCTTCCAAGAGCTAATAATCTACCTGGGAGAAAAAACAAAACTGTAATGTACAAAGCAGTGAAAAATAAATTATTTTAACACATAGCACCAGAACTCATATAGTAGGATGGGTCGCTTAGTTATATGGTTTAAAACATATGACAACTACCTTTCAAATACAAGGGAAAGACTTTGTAGTAATAGAGTGTTTGACATCTTCTGCAAGAGAAGATGACGAGAGCTTTGCTTTACTTCTGGGGGCAAGAGAGGACTGAAAATAGATAATATTGAGGGTGTTTTTTCCTCTTTCTCCCACGTCCAGCATGGAGAGAGACTGGGTTCAGTTTCTGAGTGGAGGAGCTGAGGATTAAGAAAAATGAAGAATAAAAGAGAAAGACACAGAAATAGTAAAAGGCTGGGGGCAGGAGGGCGTCTGTTCTCCCTCTCTTGGAGACAGCCACACTAAGCCCTTGAAGCTGCATTTATTTATATTCCACAATACAAAGGGGTTTCTCCAACAGTAGGATCAAAGGAGTTTCAGTGAGCCTAGGCCCTACTCATCCCCCATTCCTGGGGCAAGCCGACATTTACATATCAAGGCCCTCTCCTCTACACCTGAGGCAAAGTTAAGCCAAGCTGATAATATATCCAGCCTCATTGGTGAATATGTTTTTCCAAGACCTAATTTTTCCAGTCACCTTGAATTCAGCCAGCATAAAGATTTAAAGAATGCTCTAGGTGTCTTTCCTGGGGCTGCCCCCCCAACAGATAGAAAAGTGGAAATCTTAATGATCTATTAACATCTATCTATTATCTGTTATGTTAATTAATACAAAGAAAAACCAAGAAATTTGATGATCTCTGTTTATATTGGAATGCTGAAATCAATTTAAAATTGTTTCTGCTGATACATCCTTTTTCTTCCAACCAGACAGCATAAATTACAGGGCATGTATAGGAGGCAGCTGTATGTTTCTCTCTCACATTGGTATTTTTCTCTCTGTGTCCCTCTCCCTTCCCATCTTTACCTCAAAATCAATTAAACATCTTTAAAAAAAATGTGCCAGCAGGAAATTGCAAATAGTCTTGGAAAAAAAGAAAGGAAGAAAAACCCTCAGTAAAGAAATAGACAATACAGAATAGAATCAAATGAAATCTTTGAACTAAAAAAAGTCTAGTAATAACAACCTCAATAAGAAACATCACTAGATGGACTCAAATACAGAATGGAGATGAAAGAAGAAACATCAGTAAACTAGAAAACCTATCCAATGGAACCATTTAATCTGTAAAACAGAAAGAAAACAGAAAAAAATATTGGTGGACCTCAAAGACCACAGACATCTTGGGAACTTCAACAAACATAATAGTCATGTAATCAGAGCCCCAGAAGAAAAGGAGAAAATTATGTCTGAAGAGAATATCTGTGTGATATTGGCATAAGGATAGAAATGCACAATAAGAAAACAGTATATGTTTCAGAAACAGAACACTTGATTTTTGTTGAAAGTACTGGACTAATTTAATTCAAAAAATAAAAATGTTTTCAATATATGGTGCTGGAACTAGATATCCATATTTAAAAAAAAAATCTAACATTATCTCTTACTATACATATATACACAAATTGATTTTGAAATGAAATATAACCTAAACATAATATCTAAAAGTTCTAAAAGAAAACATAAAAAGAAACCCTGTGATGTGGGAAGCAAGGTGTTTTTAGACCTAGACCCAAAATAAATAAATTAATAATTACATTTAATAAAAATATTAAAATTCTGTTTTTTTGAAAGACACTATACAGAGGATGAAAAGACAAGCTGACAAGCCACATACTGGGAGAAAATATTTGTCAAGCATATGTATAACAAGAGACTTTATATAGGTTATATAAACAGTTCATAATAAGAAAACAATCTGATTTTTAAAATGGGCAAAAATTTGAACAACACTCTACTGAATAAAATACTCGAACAGCTAATAAGCACATGAAAAAGTACTCAGCAATATTAGTTTTGGAGAAATTAAAATTAAAGCACAGGAGACAGCAATATTCTTACTAAAATGGCTTAAAATAAAAAAGCCTGAAAAATAGCAAGTTTTAGTAAAGAACTGGAGCAACTGCAATTATTATGCATTTCAAGAGATGTAAAATGTGCAAACTGCTTTGGAATATCTAAGAATTACTTTGGGAGGGACTTTAAATTTAAATAAACAGCCCTGACTAGTTTTGCTCAGGGAATAGAGCATAGGCCTGCAGACTCAAGGGTCCTGGGTTTGATTAAAGTCCAGGGCAGGTACCTTGGTTGCCGGCACATATCTAGTGGGAAGTGTGTGGGAGGCAGCTGATCAATGCTTCTCTCTCATCAATGTTTCTACTCTCTCTCCCTCTCCTTTCCTCTCTCTAGAAAATCAATAAAAAATATTTTTAAAAAATTTAAATAAACAGTTCTGAATGAAAGAATTTTCAATCCCAAGTATGTACCAATAGAAATGAAAACATGTCTACACAAATTTGTTTACTAGAATGTTCATATTAGAGTTATTAATCATCCCACTTCCAAATTAGAAACAATCTAGTTATTTAGCAATAGGTGAATAAATTGTGCTATTCATTCAATCAACTACCATTGAACAACAAAAAAGAAAAAGTGTATGAATCTCAAAAACATTATGATGGGTGAATGAAGATATAGCCAAATAGTACATACTTACAAAATTCTAGAACAGGTAAAACAAGTCAATAGTGACAGAAGATAGATCTGTGTTTACTTCATCAAGGAATGTGATTTGGCAATTGATATTAAGGAGAACAAGGGTATTTTTTAGTTTCTTTGAATGCTGTATATCTCAACTCTTGTGAAGGATACAACATTCTATATATTTTTCAAAATTTACTAACTTGTATAATTAAATGAATGTATTTTGTTGAATATAAATTATACCTCAATCAAATTATATATATATTCATACATACACATATACACACCCATACAATCTGATATAAATATGTGTACATATGTGTATATAGAAAAAAATAGAGTGAAAACTTTATAAGTTTGCCCTAAAGAAATATATTCATAGCAACATAATTCTAGAAAATCTACTAATATAATGCACTACGCAAAATAAGAAAACTAATGGCCACATTATTAGATACTTTGAAAACCATAAAAATAATAATTGCATTTCATTATCATCAGTTATACATTCAGTGGGTTCCATTATTTTTTTTATTTCAAAATCAACCATTAAATGCAAATAGGAATATATTGTTTAGAGATGCTTACCATAGCAACTGATGGAGTGAATACTGCTTTTCTAAGGCAAACAATCTCCTGATGTGACAATTTTATAAAACTGAATTACTATTTTAAGATGCCCTTAAATTAAAATATTTTAGGTGCTATATACACATATGGAAATAATAATTTTCATATTCTTCTGCTAATAGAAAGATGGTTATCAATGCTAATTTCCTTTGTAAGCAAATTTGGAATGATTTCCTAGATTAGCCTTTTATAAAGCCTTTGTGTCACCACTAACATGGGTGTGATATTACTTAACAAGCACGTTTTTACATCTTAATTGACTATTAAATATAGGAAAAAAACACATTCGATGCAAATTATATTTGATAAGGGTGTCCTTTAATGACAATTAATTATTTCAATCCTTGATAATATCCCTGGGTCTCTAGAGATAGATGGGGAAAAGGCAATTTTCTTTCTTTCTTTTTTTTTTTTTAAACATCTGTGTTTGGGTTAATGTTGCTTTTAAATTAAAATTGTGTTGCTTATTTCCCAATCCCTAGTTTTAAGATGTTAAAAAAAGATAACTTGCATTTCAAAGATAATTTGAGATTTCTAAGTCATATAATTTCCTCTTTTCTTTTTGTGTAAAGGTATAAAACATGCTGAAAGAAATAACAAACCAAAAATATGTAGACAAAATTGGGCAGCATTTTTATTTTGTAGCTAGTAATGATATATACTCTTCAACTCACATTTTTACATTAAATAGATTAGGAAAATTTGAAGGACTTAATAATTTTCAGACAAATGTTGCCTCCAAGAGTCAAGGGCATTTGTGTTATGAGCCAAGTCTGTCTTTTGTGTTCTAGTTACTTCTGGTGGGCATTCTGCAATATGCCATTTTCATTCAGGTTAAGAATTATTGGGTCAAACACGACTCTAAACTATTATTTAAAAAAAAATTAACAAAACATACTTGAAAAACCTTTATTTTATTTCCCTGGTACCATTTGTTCTTCCATATAAGGCCCAAGAAATCACTTGGTCTGGTCCTGTCAAGGCATTAAGAGTGAGTTTGGCCAAATACAGGAGGCTAATATTTTGTTTGGCCAAATATAGTAGGCTACATTTTAAGCTTATTACTTTGTATGGCCTGTGGATGATATAAATATCCAAATAGCTCTTGGGAGAAAAAAGGTTCCCCACCCCTGATACAGTTGTAGATTTTATATTGCTCCATAGAGTGTTTTCCATGCTGGCCAGCTGTCATGTTAATGTCAACTGAGTCTACCCAGGATCCTCTGTTTGGTGAAGACAAGTCAGAATGCCTGTTTTTTACTTTATCCTACTGACTTGGGAAATATCATAAAAAAGATTTAAAAAAAATGAGTGCTTTCATCCTTCTCCAACCTATGTTTTCTCCCCACTTGACCTGGCACTATCACAAATATCACAGATCTTAGTGTATATTGAATATCTTGACTTTTTTCTAATTAAAGGTGACTGCCCAATTCTCTTCCTGTTCTAAAAAGAAATAACTTTCAAGAACAAAACAAAACAAAACAAAACAAAACAAAAAAACACACACAGTAAATAAGTTAGTTTGAGGCCCAAAAGCAATTATCATTACAGGGAAGTGTCTTGTTAAAAGTCTATTGTGAGTTGGTTAGTTTTGGTCTCTCAGTAACTGGGCGGCACAGGGCAATTCTGATCCCAAACATTTACACAAAAATAATTTATCTACCAAGTAATGACATTTAGGTGGAGTTATTTATGCTAGAGGTACCTAAACAGCAAGAGTATCTGTTACTTGTCAAAAATCTGTAGGGAATAAGATGATTTTATTTATGTTTATATAATTCAAATTACCAAGAATTCTAACTAAGTAATAGAATTCAATTCAGGATCTGAGTCTTCATTTGAAGTTAAGCACCGTGCTTAACCTCAGAAGGGAGATTATGAGCGAGGTGGTTAAAATACAAAGGATTTCAAATTTACTAGGGAAGAAGACAAAATCCCACCACCGAAGGCATAAGATAAATTTTGGAAACAAAGTGCAAAGGGCTATGATGATCTAACAAAGGAGAAATTACAGAATCTGGATGTGAGAAAGAGCAAGAAAGAGAAAGCTTTTTATGGATAAAGTGACATTTGAGATGGTCTTTAGGAGACATTATTTCCACAGGCAGAGTTGGGACATTAGGACTTTGTAGAAAAAGAAAAGAGAATGGTTAAATGCTTAGAAACAGAAAAGTGTGGGAGTATGTTCTAGAAGCATGCAACATACGGTTTCAATAGAGGAGAGTGGATGAATAGGTAAAAATAGGCAATGTGTCTTCACTATGATCCTGAACACATTTGTGAAATTTCCCATTTTTAAGACATGGGCAGTCAAGAAATTATTTTTATCAGGAGTAATATGATAAGAGCTATTTGGGGAGAAATAAATATATCTACACGGTGAATAGTAGATTGGAGCTGGAGAAACCAAAGGAAGAAGTTGTGAATTACCAGAGGTGGGTGAGTAGGAGAATTAGAGGAAATGAGTGCTGGGTTAAGTCTGATGCCCTTGGAATGAACAGAAGGGAGTAAATGTGAATGGCACAGTATGAATAATTTACAAAATGTGTACAGGGATGGAAGAAAGAAAGCAGGGGAGTCATTGGAACTCAAGGTTTAAGATGTAAAAAATTTGGCAACATTGGGTAGAAATAAATGTCAGGTATTCAGTTGGGGATATATTTTAAAATGAAGTGGCAATAAGAATAAATTAAAAAAACTTCTCCCCTACAGCGTGACTGCTACAAAGACAAAAACATCAAAATTACATCAGTTTATTAAAAAAGCACCTATTCCAACAAAGAAAGTAATTGAAAGTTTTACATATCTTGCGATATGTACTTCACACAATAAATATATTAGCTAATATTTATTAAGGACTTTTTATATGTCAGGTGTCATACTGAATTTTATAGTCATTTAAACCTCACACTTGTATTATCTCCATTTGATAGACAGAAATTTACTTAAGGATACACAGCTATCCTAACATATAAAAACCCTGGGTTATAATGACCAGTAACAACTGGAGGGTCACCAACTGGAAGTCAGTGCTGGCACTGCCCCCAAGCAGGCAGTAAGGGGCAATCAAGCAGTCAGGCAGAGGAGTTAGGGATGATCAGGTAGGCAGACCAGTGGTTAGGGGCAATCATGTAAACAGATGACTCCTCCCAGGGCTGGTCCTGCCTCCTAGCAAAGAAAGACAGAGGCCCAGGCCAACCAAGCCATTGTAACCCCAGCCTGTCACCTTCAGAGGGAGGCCACCAATGGCAGGGAAGGGGGAGCAGTACTGCACAGATGGTAAGCACTGGCAGCAGCGGGGGTGGGGCCAACTGCCTGCAGCCCAGGAAGGAAAAGCCCTGATAGGCCCTGATCAGGCCAGGCCTGGGGAACATACCAGAGGAGTCTTGGATTGTGAGAGGGTGCAGGGTGGGCTGAGGGACCCCCCACCAAGTGCATGAATTTTTGTGCACTAGGCCTCTAGTTATATATACAATGTGGGGGGGAAATAGGTTTACCGTTATGAATATGCAAAACAAAGAGTTTCTTTTGTATTATTATTTATTAATTATTGCATTATTTTCCATATGAATACCTATAAAACTACTTTTGCCCCATCCAGTGTATCACAGAATTCCCCCCCCCCCAAAGAAACATCTTTTCAGTCTATGTTATGCTATTTAATTTGCTATTCGACTCCAAGGAACAATTGTGGGTAAAATGATAACAAGAGGCATCATAGAAGATACTGACTATGTAGCTAAGTCTTGAAGGATGGAAGGGAGGCAGCTGGATTTATTTATTATTTATTTATTAATTTATTTATTTTTTTTAAATTTGATAATCCTCACCCAAGGATAGTTTTCCATTGATGTTTTAGGGAGTGGAAGAGAGAGGGAAAGACAGAGAGAAAGATCAGTGTGAGAGAAACACATCGATTGGTTGCCTCCTGCACGAGCTCTAACCAAGGCCCAGGCTGGGGAGGAATCTGTAACCAAGGCTCCTGCCCTTGGCCAGGATCAAATCTGGGACTTTTTCCACCACAGGCCGATGCTCTATCCACTGAGCCAAACTGGCTAGGGTGGGCAGCTGGATTTAAACAGATGCAGAGAGTGCCAAGAGGAAGGGCTTTGTAAGCACTGAGAGCAGCCTGTGCAAAGGCCTGGAGGTGAGAAGCAAGAAATGATCAGGGAATTGCACTCCATCACGGAGCTTATTATATTGTCATAAGAAGTATCTCCGGGGAAGAGGGTATTACTATGTCACCCCCACATTACTCCATGAAAATTATATCAAAAAATATTAAATTAGATCTCAATTAAGCAGAGCCTCAATTAGTATGATTGTATCTCACCGAATAATATTTTTTAATAATAAAATGTGAATGACAAGCATTCAATCCTATTTTAGGCAGTCTCGTAGGCACAATGATGCCTCAATCCTTCATCTATTAAGTGAAATTTGATGAGAACATCTCTGAAGTCTGTTGAAAAGAAGAAAGTCAATTTAATTTCTTTAATTTACTGTCATTTTTTTTTTAAAGATCCATTAAAAGCCTGATTTGAAGGAAATTATGGAGTCCATGACCTCTTATTTTATCAGCGTTGGTTTGGGGCAGGATGGTAATGGTAGTTTTGTCATTCAGAGCAGTGTCTGGGTGTGGATCCTGGTTCTGATTTTTATGAAATGTGTGACCTTTAACAAATGTATTTGTTATCTCTTTCTGTATAATACTTGCCCAAATTTAGAAACTTACAGCAGCAAACATTTATCAGGCACAATTCACAATTCATGCAGGTCAGGAATTCAGGAGGGGCTTGGCTGCCTGGGTGTGGTTCAGGATCTCTCCTGAGACTGGACTAATCTGAAGAAGCTGGAAAAGTCCCTGTGAAAGTTGGCAGAATTCACTTCACTTCCTCACTATCTGGACCACTTACAAAAGCTGCTCACAGGCATAATGACTGGAGAGAGAGAGGGGAGGAGGAGAGAAAGAAAGAGAGAGAGAGAAAGAGAGAGAGAGAGAGACCATAGCAGAAGCTTTTGATAACTTAGTCTTGAGAGGACAACCCGTCACATCCACAATATACTATTCATTAGAAATTAATCACCGAGTTCACTCCAACTCAAGGGGAGTGGTATTAAGCTTCACCTTTTAAAGGGGGGGAGGGGATATTAAAAAAATTTGTAAACATTTCTTTAAACCATCACAGTAAATTACCTAACTTCTTTGTGTGTGTTTCTATATCTGTAATTTGGATATATAAATAATACCTTCATGGCAGCGTTTCTATTAGCCAGAGTTCTACAGAGAAACAGAATAGGTAGGGTCTGTCTGTTGGGAAGGCATAACTTCATTATAAGAAAATAGCTCACACAATTATGGAGGCTGACAAGTCCTGAAATCTGCAGTGGGCAAGCTAGGAAACCAGGAAAGCCGATGTTCATTCCAGTCTGATGACCAGTAGACTCAGAACCAAGAAGAACCAGTGTTTCAGTCTCAGACTGAAGCCCAGAATAGACTAATGGCCTAGCTCAGATAGTCAGAAGGAGTTCCCTGAGTCAGCACTTTTTGTTTTATTCAGGTCTTCATCTGATCAGACAAGACCCACCCCCAAATTAGGGAGGTCAATTTGCTTACTCATTCCACCAACTCATGTGTTAATTTCATCCAGAAACACCATCACAGATATGCCCAGAGCCATGTTTGACCAACTGTCTGAGCAACCAGGGGCCCTTGAAAGTTGGCACATAATTAACCATCACCAGGTTGTAATGTACATTTAGCAATTTGACAGTTGACAAGTGCTTAGAACAGGCATAATGAGGATTTGTAACTCATTTTTAGATGAAACTGATTTCTGTGGAAGTAAAACAACTTGTTTAGTGATAACATATTAAATCTTCACCTCTCTTCTACTGGCCTTCTCTTTACTGTGACTTCAAAGACAGTTGAAACCTATAATCCCCTCCACGTCTAAACAAAATAACTTCTCCATTAATTGATGATGATGATCTCAAATGTTGACTATCTTGTGCTTTTCTGCAGGCAATTTCCTTATAAAATGAAAAGACATTCATTAAAGGATATTTATAAATGGCAATTACATAAACCTGACATCCTAGGAGGAAAACATATTAGACATGTTGCATATCAGCTTCATTGGGCTGTTTTCCTCTTCCTGAAAGAATTGAAAATTTCACAGGGAAAGAAGATGTGTGATAGGGATACTTAGAAAGAGGAAGGTGGACAAAGGAAGCCTTTAGCTTACTTTCCTCGAATTAATTCTCTATCAGAGTGAGGAGAAATGACAAAGTGCTGGAAACCAAAGGAATGAACACCTGAAGCTCAGCTCCTGTGTTCTAGCCACTCCTCTGAAGTCTCCCTCTCACAAAGGTTTGTGTGGGGCCAATTAATTAAACATGAAGGATCTGCCCAGGCAGCTTTCCACCACACAGCTGTGTCTGAATGTCTTGCTTCTGGTCTCTGAAGAGGATATAATCAAGGGAATGTTTCTCCAAATATATAAAATCTCTTCAAATCCCAAAGAGCTGGTCCTACTTGCTTTTGGCAGGCAGTAAGATGTTCCAACTTTTACGCTAGAATTCCTTCTTCAAGGTCACCAGGTTATTGTGGAATTGCAGTAAAACAAAAACAAAGACAACTTCCCAGGGAGATTGTTCAGTAAAGTCTTCATGAACACAAGGAAAATGCATCAACATATTGGCCCCTACTCTCTTATTTGGCTCTTAAAAAAAGGGGAAAGAAGAGTAAAAAAACAGAGAGGAAAAAAAACACAAAATGGATCTTTGAGCAAAAAATGAATGAAGTTGTCTTCCAATTCTTAAGAACAACGTCAGAATGTCTTTTAACTTAAAAAAAAAAGTATCATGTCATTTGAATAAGTCATGGGAGACGGAAAGCTATTAAAAAAAGAATTGAGTCTAACGTCTGGTACATAGTGTGTATTCAGTAGTTATCTAGTGAATGAAAGATGAAAATGAAAGATGAAGCAATGGGAAGTTACCTTCTACATAAATCAGACTTACTGTTCTAAACTCTATACCTGAAGAGATCTTTGAAAAACTGTTACCCTACATGGCACTGATTCTCAGCCTTTTTAATGCCTTGACCCTTTAATACAGTTCCTCATGTTGTGGTGATCCCCAACCATGAAGTTATTTTCGCTGCTACTTCATAACTAATTTTGCTACTGTTATGAATCATAATGTGATACCTGTGTTTTCCAATGGTGTTAGGTGACCCTGCTGACGGTTCTGAACCTGTGGGTCGAGACCACTGCTGTAGAGTCTAAGACCATTGGAAAACAGATATTTACATTATGATTCATTAACAATAGCATAATTATAGTTATAAAGTAGCAATAAAAATAATTGTATGGTTGAAGTCACCACAACATGAGAAAGTGCATTAAAGGGTCACAACATTAAAAAGGTTAGAAACCACTGCTACAGGGTAGAAAAGGCATGAGGGCTTAAGTAGCAAAACACAAGAAGAGCTGATGGGCTGTATTAGAATCACGTGAAGGATGTATTAAACAGATTCCTGAACCTCATCCTCAGAGTTTCTAATTCATAGGTTTGGATAAGGCCCAACAATTTGCATTTCTACTAAGTTCCTAGATGATGGTGGTGCTGATCCCAGGACCACACTTTCAGAACAACTGCTGTAAGAGAAAAACAACAACAACAACAACAACAACACCAGTGATCTGAAAGTTCAAAAAGGTGTCTTGTCAGCATTTTTCCTTTTATATAAAAATACACTAGTTTGGATATCAAAATATATTAGTCTGGATACCAAAGCTTGAAAATTACTTAAACATAATAAACTAGATATATTCATACAATCCTATCTAATGAAAGAGTAATATGCAAATTGACCATACCTCTGATCAAGCCATGCCCACAAGCCACACCCACAAGCCACACCCACAAACCAATCAGGAGCAAATAAACCCCAATCAAGATGGCTGTGGCCACTGAGAGCAGGAGGGAGGTTTGGGTTTCCCCGGCAAAGAGGAGGCCAGCCTAGGCCTCCACTCAATGCTACAAAGTTTTAATTATAGAAGATATATCCCAACAGAAATGGCAGCAGCCATGGAGCTGGAGACAGCATAGGCTACAGTTGACTGGGCAATGAAGGAAGCCCAGCTTCTGCAGCCCTAGTGCCTAGGCCTCCACTCTAAGCTACAAAGTTTCAATAATAGAATTTAAATTAACCCAAACAGAAATGGCTATTGCCATGGAGCGAGCAGAAGGCTTTGCTCCGCTCCAGGCTACAAAGTTTCAATTGTAGAACATAAATTAATCCCAGATCCCAGGGTCTCCCCTTGGCTTGCTGGGGGGCATGGCCGGCCTGCAAACCACCACAGGCCCCTTGTCCAGGCTGCCCCACAACCCAAGGGAACCCCCACCCTGATCCAGGACACCCTTCAGGGTGATCCAGCTGGTCCCCACCCATGCACCAGGCCTCTATCCTATTTAATAAAAGAGTAATAGGCAAATTGACCATCACTCCAACACACAAGAGGGCTGCCCCCATGTGGTCAAAGATCTTGTCCCCATGTGGACACAAGATGGCCACCACAAGATGGCAAGCAGGGGAGGACAGTTGGGGGTGATCAAGTCTGCAGGGGATGACAGTTAGGGGTGACCAGGCCAGTAGAGGAGGAAAGTTGGGGGAAAACAGGCTGGCAGGGGAACAGTTAGACATTTTTTAGGCTGGCAGGGTAGTGGTTAGGGGGTGATCAGGCTGGCAGGCATAAGCAGTTGGGGCAATCAGGAAGGAAGGCAGGCAAGCTGTTTGGAGCCAGCAACTATGGATTGTGAGAAGGATATCCAACTGCCCATTGAGCACCAATCCTACCTACCAGGATTGGGCCTAAACTGGGAGTCGGAAATCTCTCGAGGGGTCCCAGATCAGAGAGGGTGCAAGCTGGGCTGAGGGACACCCCTCACCCCCCATGAATAAACTTTGTGCACTGGGCCTCTAGTCTTTAATAATTAACATTTTCATGTACATTATCAAATTTGATTCTCAAAATAGCTTAATGAGATAGGAGGGGTAGTGTTTATTATAATAATATTTTTACCAATAGATGATAAAAAGTGAAACTCAGATGGCACAGAGTAAACATCTTAAACATGGGGATCATATCTTATTTATATTAGTATCCTTACAACTTAGCAAAGTGAACAAAACACAGTGTTTGAGAAGTATTTACTTAGTCTATTGCTTTTGCACATAACTCTGTTTGATGGAATTAGGTATCAAACAGAGTTCTATTACTCCAAATTTTGTGCTTTCTAATCTTCCATGTTACTGACGTATCAGAGTACCTCTGCCCCTAATCTCTTTTATTTTGTTTGATAGGAGTAGACAATAACATCAACAATAACAGCAGAAATCAGAAAACTATAAGGCACTAAGGCTAGTCACAATGGCATCTTTATCTCCTCCTTCATAGGAGGATGTCTGAGTCCCCTGGTAGACACACACCTATGTCTAGTATGTCTACCTTCCCTACCAGCTACAAAACCATGACTGTATGTATCAGCCATCATGGAATTGCTGGCAGGGCTCAACTTTGGAAAATAAGTTTCAGGGAAACCACAAGCCATGGAGGGGAGCCACCTGGGGCTTGGGCCATATGGTTCTGGCCTCTTCCTTGTGGGAGGGAAGCAGCCTCTTTAGACCAAAAAGCTTAGAAGGGGTGCCTGCCAATTGTTCTAACTGGCAGCTTCAGACTGTAACCCTTGAGCTTATACTGCTCTGTTTCCAAATCCCCAAATGTGTTTAAATCAAGGGAATGCTGCTGAATGGAAATGGATTTCCCCATCACTGCGAGGAAACAAGGCAAGCCTTCACTTTGACTTCGAAGCAGAGTCCCAGAGGGAGTCTGCCTAATTAGACCAAGGATCAAACTCCTTCATGCCCTGCCAGAGAGGCCAACAGCGTTTCTGTGGGCTGAGGGCCATAGAATCTGTTTTCTGCTCAAAGTGGCCTGGCTCTCCAGAGAAAAAATATAATGCATGTTATCTTATCCAAATAATTTATAATGTTGGAAGATGTTTCCTAAACCAGTAACGAACTAAATTCTGTATTTCTGGTATTTTTACAAAAAGAAAGAGCTCTCACAAATGGCCCGTTAATCATGTGTGTCCATATCACATGGTTATTTAAATAACTGTATGCAAAAAAAACAAAACAAAAGTTAGGCTTTCTTTACAAATGATGAACAAGTTTAAAATAACTTCCATAGAATCCTATAATTTTGTTTACAAAATTAGCTGTAATATCAATATAAGCAACAATCGCTCTATGCAACTGAAAGTTTGCTGGGAGCATTTGAAAACCAAGAATCTGTTTATGCTTCTTTAAAGAACTCATACCTTAAACAAACATAAAATTATTTTTGCTAAAAAAAAATTTTCCCCTCAGGGATCTCAGTGGCAAAGCCTTGTTTTTACAAATTAATGACTGTATCTGAGCACTCTATTTGTATTCTTAAGCCTCACACGATGGAGCTGTCTGGACATCTTTATGTCCCAACCAACTTAAAAAATCCGAGTTGCCCCAAGAGAAGGGTCTAAATCCTGGAGATTAGAAAGAGAAGTCTCTGAGTGCCAAATGCACCGAGCCAAGAGTGCAATAAGCCACAGAGTGAATACGAGAAGTGAAGGTTAGGGGTGATTTGCAAAGGGCAGCTGTAGCTGATGAAACATCCCATTATGATGGAGAAAAAAGAAAATTTAAAAAAAAGAAAGTTTATCAAGACAACAGGGACAGAAAATGCCAGATGAGAGAAAGGCTGCAGTTGAGGGAAAGAGAAGGGATTGCGGCGAAGGTCCTCAAGTGGGATCTACCGGACAAAGAGTGACAAATTGTAACCCCCATTTCTTGCCTCATTTGTGATCTTAACCCCTCTGATATAAAAAGAAAGTAACCAGAGGCTGTCATTGCCTGACATCTGCATAACTTCTGGATAGTGTCCTGTAAGAGGAGATTCATTTCTGCAACAAATATTATTAAGCATTAATATATACCAGACACTATACTACATGCTACTTACACATTGTGTTTTCACTGCTAACACTCATATCCCAATGGAGGAGACAAGCATTTAATATTATTTGGTCCAAGCAAATGTGTTCTGAAACTGCATGAATGTGTCACTGTGTGTGTATATACATGAGCAAACAATCAAATAAAATTTAATTGGAATAATTTTAACATCCTGGAAATAATTAATACCAGATTAAATATTCAGGTCAACTATTAAGACACTTCTAAGTTGACACATCACAGGTTATTCCTATGAATGATTAAGGCATTGGAGACAGAAAGTTTGTGTTTCAATCTTGTTACTACGATTCTTTGTTGAATCACCTGAACTACTTAGAGTCTCAGTTTCGTTCCATCTCACTGATTTGTAAAAACAAGATTGTGTGGCACATAGAAAGGCTTTATCAAATGCTCTGTTTTTGTATAACAAGAAGGTGCCAGTGTCACCCTATGAGACAGCCATGCACCTTTTCCATCCTCTGAATGGTGAGAATGGAAGGAGGTCACCAACAGATGGTGTCAGAGGAAGGGACCCATCCCATTTCTTCTCCATCTTATTTACACTTTCCTACAAGGCCTTTTGTATGTGGCTCCTTCCCAGGAGAAAAGTGTCTTTATTGGTCTATTCTTCCAACACACACACACACACACACACACACACACACACACACACACACGTGATATATGCAAGACACTAGTTTATACACTGCTGCTGTATAAACCTCTGCAATATCATTGTTGCCTGTACAACTGTGATTTCTTTATTTTCAGCCCATCAATATCTGAGGAATAGAGCCCCTTATTACCATGATTCTAGAGTTAGCATTTCAGCTCAAGAAGGGGACTAAAATCACCTTGGTGTATTAGATGGAGGACAGTTGCACAGGTGTCAAAAAAACACCCTGGAATGATCTCCTCTGTATCGATCAACACAGAGTTCCCTTTCATCAGCCCCACTGAAGTTTACTGAGTGCCAGCCTTGACACTCTGACCAGTTAGTGTTTTTCCCTGAGAACAGTGCCCTCTTTAGTCAAATCAACCTAGTAATACCTGCCTTTCAGGTTTGCTATGAGTGCTCATAGCACAAGGCATGGGCAGTGGCTGGCACAGTGCCTGTTTGGAATAGGTACTCAATGCACAGAAACTAGAAGGTTGTTTACAGCCTGGCTCCAGACTAATAATCAATTCATCTATTCTTTCTTTTATATATATATACATATAATATATATATATATATATATATGCTCTAGTTACACTTTCCAGAGTGACTTTTGTGTTTCTTCTCCATGCTTAAGGATATTTCTTTGCATTCTACTCTTCTTAACCTGGTGGGCTCCTATTCATCCTTCATGGTCCAATAATAATGTTACATCTTCTCCTTAGTTCTTTGTTGGAGTTATTCACAAAACCACAAGGGGATTAGTTAGTCCTGTGTTGATAAAGAATTGTCTTTATCCTGTTATTATAACACATATAGTAATTTTAGATGGTTAACCGTATAGAGAGATCAAATGATGACAGAAAAATAGGTAAAAAGACAGAGGACATCCTGAGTCGCCAAGAACTCTCCCAAATCAAGGACACTTACCTATTCTTTTCTTCTTTTTAAATTTATAGTTTTGGTCACATATATATTTATTTTAATATAAAAATAGCACATTACTGAGAAAAAAGCAGTCTATATATGATACAATATACATTATCCGATCCAACACCATTAAAAACAAAATTTGAACAGCTACATAGGCCAACAATGGTGACATTTCCTACAAGCATGTCTGCATGTTTGTAGCCAGTACATATTGTGAAGCTAGTGGATATAAAAATTATTGAATGTTTACTGCATGTGCCAGGCTCTGGATTCAATGCTTTATAAGCATCATTATTTCATTCAATCCTCTCCATAATCTAAGAAGGTTTAACCTGCTATTTTTTTGTTTGTTTGTGCTTGTTTTTAATTAATTAATTTATTGTTTAAGGTATTACAAATAGTAGTACATATGTCTCCTTTTTTTCCCCATTGACCTCCCCCCGGCCTCTCCTAACCCCCAGCACTTGCCCTCACCCTCTCCTCCGCAGTGTCTTGCGTCTATTGGCTGTGCTTATATGCCTGTATTCAAACACTTTGGTTGATCTCTTACTCCCATCCCCTCTCCCCTACCTTCCCCCTGTGGTTTGACAGTCTGTTTGATGCTTCTTTGCCTCTACTATTTTTGTTCAACAGTTTATAATGTTCTTTATATTCCACAAATGACTGAGATCATGTGGTATTTATCTTTCACTGACTGGCTTATCTTACTTAGCATAATGCTCTCCAGTCCATCTATGCTGCTGCAAATGGTAAGAATTCCTTCTTTTTTATAGCAGCACGTAATATTCCATTGTATAGATGTACCACAGTTTTCTAATCCACTCATCTGCTGATGGACATTTCGGCTATTTCCAAATCTTAATTATTGTAAATTATGCTGGTGTGAACATAAGCGTGCATATATTCTTTCTGATTGGTGTTTCTGTTTTCCTGGTGTATAGTCCTAGAAGTGGTATTACTGGGCCCAATGGAAGTTCCATTTTTAATTCTTTGAGGAAATGCCATACTGTTTTCCGTGGTGGCTGCACCATTCTTCATTCCCACCAGCAGTGCATGAGGGTTCCTTTTTCTCTGCATCCTCTCCAGTACTTGTTTATTGATTTGTTGGTGATAGCCATTCTGACAGGTGTGAGATGGTCCCTCATTGTTGTTTTGATTTGCATCTCTCAGATGATCATGACTTTGAGCATGTTTTCATATGTATCTTGGCCTCTTTTGAGAAGTGCCTATTTAGGTCCTTTGACCATTTTTTGATTGGATTGTTTATCTTCCTTTTGTTAAGTTGTATGAGTTCCCTGTAAACGCTGGATATTAAACCCTTATCGGTGATAACATTGGCAAATACGTTCTCCCATGCAGTGGGGTTCTTGTTGCTTTGTTGATGGTTTCTTTTGCTGTGTAGAAGCTTTTTATTTTGATGTAGTCCCATTTGTTTAATTTCTCTTTAGTTTCCATTGCCCTAGGAGCTGTATCAGTAAAGATATTGCTATGACAAATGTCAGCAGGATATAGTGTTTTTTGAGTAGTTTTATGTTCATAGAAAAATTGAATGGGAAGGACAGAGTGTGCATGTACTCCCACCCTCTTCTACACATGCAGCCTCCCTTCCCATCAACATTTCCCATTAGTGTGGCACATCTATAGATAGGTTGTTTGACTGGTAGCTATTAATCTCACTGACCACCATGGGGACAGGCACTCAATGCACAGATATGGAAATGTGGGACAGGCTGATGAATCTCAGAGGAAAAAGGGAGGGCAGAAAGAGATTAACTAAACCTCTTATATGAATACTAGAGGCCCAGTACACAGATTTGTGCACCAGTGGGATCCCTCGGCCTGGCCTATGCCCTCCCACAATCCGGGATCCCTTCGGGGATGTCAAGGAGCCAGTTTTGGCCCAATTCCCACAGGCCAACCCAAGGGAACCCACTGGTGCATGAATCTGTGCACCAGGCCTCCAGTTTGTTATAATTCATGAACCACCATTGACACATAATTATCAACCAAAGTCTTAGTTTACATTAGGCTTTACTCTTTGTGTCATAAGTTCTCTGGGTTTTGACAAATGTATAATAATATATATCTAATATTTTATTATCACAGAAATAAAAATGCCTCCTGCTCTACCTATGCATTACTCCTCCCTTAGCCCAGAACCTCTTCAGCCAATAATCTTTTTACGGTATTCATTGTTTTGTTTCTTCTTGTCTAGAATGCCATATATTTGGAATCATGCTGTATGTAGCTTTTCCAGATTGGTTTCTTTTACTTAGCAATAATCACTTAAGTTTCCTGTGTATGGTTTTATGGCTTGACAGCTCATTTCTTTTTATTGTTGAATAATTTTTCATTGTTGAACATACCACACATTGTTTATTCATTCACATATTGAGGGATGTCTTGACTGTTTCCATGTTTTACTAGTCATAAATAAAGCTTCCATAAACATTTGTGTGCAGGCTTTTGTGTGGATGTAAGTTTTCAGCTCATTTGGGCAAATGCCAAGGAGTCCAATTGCTGGATCATATGGTAAGAGTATGCTTAGTTTACAAGAAACTACCAAATTGCCTTCCAAAGTGGCTGTACCATTCTGTGTTTCCACCAGCAACGAATGAGGGTTCCCATTGCTCCACATCTTTGGCAGTATTTGGTGATATTAGTTTTCTAATTTTTTACCATTCTAGGTTTGTAGTGATATCTCATTATTGTTGTATTTTGTAATTTTTAATCACATACTAGGTTGAACAACTTTTCATGCGCATAATTACCATCTGCATATCTTCTCTGTTGAGGTGTCTGTTCATATATTTTGCTCATTTTTAATTGTCCTTTGGGTGTTCTTTTTGTTGAGTGTCAAGAGTATTTTTGTATATTTTAGATAGCAGTTCTTTATCAGATATGTATTTTGCAAAGATTTTGTACTACCTTGTAACTTTTTTTTTCAGTCTCTTAAAAGAGTCTTTCACAGAAGTATTTTGTTTGTTTGTTTGTTTGTTTTTTAATGACTAAAGTCCAGCTTAACTTTTTTTTCTTTCAGGAATTATGCTTTTGGTGTTGGCCAAGTCATCACTAAACACAGGGTCACCTAGATTTTCTCTTATGTAGTCTTCCTGAAGTATTTATAGTTTTTCATTTTATACTCAGATCCAAAATCCATTCAAGTTAATTTTTTGAAAGGTATAAAGTCTGTTACTACATTAATTTTTTTGGCATGTGGCTGTCCAGTTGTTCTAGCACTCACTGTCTTTCCTCCCTTGGTTTGCCTTTGCTTCTTTATCAAAATCAGTAGACTGTGTTTGAGTGAGCCTGCTTCTAGGCTCGGTTGCTTTCCATTGATCTCTTTGTCTATTCTTTCACCAATACCACACTATCTTGATTACTGTAGCTTTAGAGTAAGTCTTGAAGTTGCATAGTGTCAGTCTTCCAGCTTTGTTTTTCTCCTTAAATATTATGTTGGCTATACTTCTTTTGCTTTTAGAATCATTTTGTAAATATATATATATAATATATCACTGAAATTTTTATTGGGGTTGAATTGATTATATATATATATATATATATATATATATATATATATATATATCTCAAGTTCATCTTTTTATAGCTGTGCCCAGCATAGTACCTAGGAGGCCCCCTTATTTTTTGTTGATGTCAGACAGCCATTGAAAAAAATTAAAGGTAGATGATTTGATACTACCTCAAAATCTTAAGACAATAGGTTTTCATTGATTGCCATTGAAATATATATATAATCATTCCCTCTTCCCTATATGGGAAGAAGGACGCGGGGCCAGGGTGGGGGGGTGGATTGTATGCTCCACAAAGACTAAAAACTTTCCCTGGTTTGCTGATGGTCATACTCTAAACACCTGGGCTACTTCCTGCTATAGTGTAAAAACAACAAAAAAAAGGTATTTTTAAATGTTGAATGAATATGTTTTTTGGCTAGAGATCAACATGCTGAAGCAATTTCAGTTCTCAAATATACCATGATTTCTTTGCATCTAAGTCCTTGCCTGAGCTATTGCCTCTACTTGGACCCTCTCTCCTTACTTTCCCCCACTTTCCATGTAACTCACTCATAGTCAGCTTTCTAGTATCTTCTTACGCATTGCTTTGTCCTTGTCTGTATCTCCTAAGTGTGTTGTTCCCTGGGCTACTTCCAAGGATCAGAACATGTTGACATGACTCAATACATAATTGCTGTTTAAAGTAATATATCTCACCATGATCAAGGACTCACTCAATATCATGAAAACACATATTTGTAAATAATTCCTGAAAGAGTTACAGAAAGAGGCCAAATGTACACTCTAGAGTCTATAATATGTCTTCATAAGAATATTTGGCATTTTCATCTCCCTGATCTATGGTGCAAACAGAATGGACATTCCAGATTTAAGTTCTCTGTCTTCTTGGAAAAATTGCCTCTGATAGAAGAAGGCATCTTGCATCTCATCACATTGAAGGCAGCTGTTATCCATTTCCTAAGTGTTCCAGTTGCAGCTTCTGCTCTTCTGCTGAAAGATTTCATTCTATTATTTATAACTCAACCTATTAAATGTCAATGGGAAGAGTCCCTGGAAAGGTGTGTTACTGTGGTTACCAAGAGCTCCTCTTATCCCAGGAAGAGTCTGCTTTCTGGGGTGCAGAACAGGCTTTAAAATCAGCAGGAACGACACATGCTTAAGCAAAGATGTGTGAAGGGCACAAAGAACTTGCTCTCATTTTCAAAGCATCATGGGAAATGCCAGGAAGGATTCTGGAGTTTTCCTTCAGAACAATAAATTGTGGACAGTTTGAGGCAAAGCCGTAGAAATGATAAGATTTGATTCTCCTGCCATAGATAGAACAGTGACTTTTTATTCTACTGCTATTTTCCCAAACCTCAAAACAATGCATTTTTTATGAGAAAGTCAAATCGGCCTTGTCTTGCAGGCAAACACTCCTATAGAACAAATGAGTGGGGTTTTTTTGTTGTTGTTGTTAAATTACAGAAACAGTGAAAGATTTATGATTCTGCTGGACAAAATCCTTTTGTTTTAAATAGTTGCCATTTTTCCATGAAGAAATCAGACACCTTGTTGGTGTTTTCTTATAGTAAACATAAGGTCACTGAAAGGAAACAGGCTGGATGAAAGATCACCATGGTATTCAATTACTTCCATCTGCAAACACTGTAAATCCCGTAGACATAAAAAGAAAAGTTATGGTTCGGGCTCTGAAGTGTCATGTTTTTGGACTTGAAAAAAGTCCTTCTGCTGAGGACTTTATTCTATTGCCAAGATTAAGAAACATGAAGTCGTGACGTGGTAACTGGACCATGTCAAAAGCATTCTACAGTAAAAGCCTCACTCGCTTGCTCCTTTTCTCAGCCCTTTTCCTCCATTCACTTCTTGCACTATCTAACTCTCAAGTTTATATTGGAAGGAATTGCTATGAATTAGAATCAACGTCCCATAGTATTAGTTCTCAACAGATTTAAAAGAACTTATTCAGAGTATATAATTATTCTCTTTACTGATTAAAACTTGTGCTTGGGATAGGATGCAAAATGATATCTTTTGCAAACAAAGTCATGTACAGTTGTAATCAATTAATGTTACCCACAGTTGCAATTCTACTAAATTGCATGGTAGTTGTTAAGTAGGACTTAGCTTTTTTATCCAAAGTTATGAGAAGTTACTATAAGAGACAGCCGTGCCTGTTGCGCTCTTTTGGCTGCTAAGCCTCTGAACTTCATTCCCAGGTTTGAGAAATTACTGTATTGAATCCAACCATCAAAGGCTGGATACTTGCTTCTTAATCCCCTAGAAGACAAGACATGGATTTAAAGTACCCATGGCCAAGTTTGAAATCTGGAACAAGTGATGCAGAGCAGTAGGCTGGTGCCCAGTGCTTAGTGGTAGTTATAATGATGGTCAGAGAATCGCTGGCAGCTGAGTAGTAGAAGCAAGGAGTGCTCCCACAGCATAGATCTTACTGGTACATCATCTCTGCCATTTAATAGGTTAATGTCCTTGGACAAAAGCTTTAGCAACTTGGCCTCAATTTCTTCATTTGTAAAGTAGGGATAATAATAGTCATTATCCCATAATACTGACTAAAGAGTTGAATTAGTCAATTCCCATAGGACAGTATCCACCCATAGGAAAGTCTTCAGTGATCTTATCTGCATGGCATAACTCATTGTTATTTTCCTGTGGGGGAGCACATAGATTGAGACATGTTCCCCAACCTTTTTATTCATCATTCCCATTTTTTCCCCCTTAAATTAATCAGGATAGTTTTCTGTTGAACACAACCAAGAATAGTGACTGACGTCCATATCTAAGCTGATTTGCATTTTCAACAAAAAATATACACTCCCAGTTTGAGGCTCATTTTAAGTTCAGAAGCGGGTTATTTGGGAGAAAATTATTTTCCTTGATAGTTCTCAATTTTTAGAATGCTATCACATAAAAATCTTGTGTTTGGTTTTGACAATGACCACCCTGGCAATATGGCCACATTTATTTCTCGCTGTGGTACAGTTAAAAGGGTGATCCAGATTCTTGAACTAACTGCAACCCTCTCTGAAGATACCCTAGAGTAGAATGATTTTTAAAGGTCTGCTGCATATAGAAAGAGAGAGGTCATTCGTCTACTGGGGTTTACTTGCGAACCCTCAGATACGCCTCAAGGAAAGAGAAAGAGCAAGCAAGGACAACATGGACCTTCAACTCGTGAAACTGCAGGGCAGGGGTAAAAGCTCTGTTTGGCTTTTGTCCACACAGCCTGAACACATATGCGGAGAGCACAAGGAGAAAACACCAGTGCAAACTACATCGTGACTGTCAGGAATCTGGCTCCATGGCTAAGAATTCCAGAAAGCTGTCTGGGAAATAGTAACACCAGAAGCTTCCTTTGATTCTCTCTTTCATATGATCTCTTCGCAGAGGGTCTGAAGCAAGAGAGAGAGAGAGATAAAAGATTATATTGACAAAAGTTCTAGCTGCTTCAAAGGAAACCCATATGGTTTGCATGCCTTAGATAGGTCTTCCTGAAAAAGGAAGACAGCTGTTTGCTGTAGGAAGGCCCAGACTGCTGCAGCCAGTAGCTTCAGGCCACTAATTACAGTCAGAGGCACCAGAGAGGGCACACTCTTTAAAGTTCATCTCAGATCCTTCAACATCTTTTTTTTACTTCTGTGTATGGGCTGTTTCTCATGACCTGAAATTGTCCTGGAAGAAAAAGGTATTTCCCTGCCTTGCTATGGGGTAAATATTATCATTTTTACTGAAGGGCAGTAGAGTGTAGGGGTCTCGATTGAGTATTTGTTGAGTTTCCACTCTGCATAGAAGACTAAGCAAAGTTTGCTAACATGCATACACATAACATAAATTACACACATTTCGATAATTCATTAACTGAAAAAAAAACTTTCCTTAATTAAGAATGACATGCTAGCGTGGCAGTGGCATAGTGAAGCTGGATAGCACCATAATTAGTCCCAGGCCACCCTGGCTCCTATTCTGATTCAGGTATTTATTTCCTGTGTGACTTTACCTGTGACCTCACATCTCTGTTGTCATTAGTGTTCTTAAAATATGAGAGAGTTTACTGATGTCGTTTCCATGGTAGTCTCTAAATCTAAATTATATGTCTTTTAATTTCAGAGAGGACTTTGTTATAGTTCAAAACAGCCATGACAACAAAAAAATTCACAACACTTACCGAGGCTACATGTGTCAGAAAGTAGATTATTTGTACTCATAGTTACAACCATTCACTTTATTATACATATATATATATATATTGAATGGCCAGATTATTATGATCTCTGAATGCATAATAATCTGGTCACTCAGTGTATTTGTATCTCAAATGGGTACCAAAAGTATTCTAGACTTTTGCTGGAGATCAACCACCTATTTGCCCTGAGCTTTCTATCAGCCAGTGCAAATGGGAAAACTGATCAGGTGCACCATTTATAGTATCTTTGATATAAAATAAGTGCGGTACTCAAGAGAAGTACACTGAGTGGCTAGATTATTATTAATTCAGAGATCATAATAATCTGGCCACTCAGTGTGTGTGTGTGTGTGTGTGTGTGTGTGTGTGTGTGTATTAGAGGTCCAGTGCATGAATTCATGCATGGGTGGGGTCTGGCCAGTCTGGCCAGGGGGAGGGGACATGGGCGGTTGGCTGACCTGCCTGCTAGTTGAACTCCTGGTCAAAGGGACAATTTGCATATTAGCCTTTTTTTTATATAGGAGGATATACACTGAATGGCCAGATTATTATGCATTCAGAGATCATAATAATCTGGCTTTATATAAAGCCAGATTATATATATACACACACACACATATGTATATATATCTGTCTTATGACAAATACTTTATATAAAATGTTGAAAATAGTTTATTAGTAATATCTATGTATTAGAGTTATTGAACCATCTATAAAAATCATACAATAAGGATAACGATAATGAAGATAATAATCAGTAGATAGTATTTATAGAATCTTACTCTTAGAAGACTTATGATGTGCTAAGTACTGGTGTAAATGCTTAGATATATTCAATCCTCAAACCATCCTGGCTAATAGCATTATAACTCACTTTAGAAATTTTCAAATTAAGGCACATTGACACACCCAAAATGTGGAGGAGCTCAGATTAGAGCCAGGGCAGTCTGGCTCCAGATTCTATATGTTCACATACTCTACTATAAGCCTTTACAGTTGAGGATATATTTGGAGAAAAGGTTAATACAACAATTTATTTTGTTAAGACCATGACAAAAGAATTCATCTTAGAATTAGTTTACATTCTAATCATGTGATTTATTGCTTCTGTAATGTGGGAAAAGTATTCCACTTTGTAATAGTCACTGTCTTCATTTGAAGAATGAAGAAATTTATTTAGGGATAATAATAGGAATAATATTATAGGGAATAATCAAATGAGTTGGATGATATTAAGAATATAAAATTATGCAGCTCAATTAATAAAGTAATTAATGCATTTAGCAAACACTTATGGAACATCTACTGCTTGTCCATCACTGACATGCAGTTCAGACAGCCTCAGATGAGATGCAAGCATGTGACATCTCCAACATGTTAAGATTTATGCACAGAATTAAAATAGAATGATGTAATATGAGTGTCTGGGGGATTCATTTGGAGGGTGTTCAAGGGAAGCCTCTCCGAGGAGTTAACTAAATTGAAACTTGAAGATGGAACAGGACAGAGCAAAGTGAAGGTAAGGGAGGAGAATTCTAGGCAAAGCTAGTACAAAAGCCCCCGAAGAGAACATGAGGCAGCGGAGGGTATGGAATGAGATGAGGCCAAGATGTAGACAGCAACCAGGTTGAGGGTACTTTCTAAGCCAGGCTGAGGGTTAAAGAGTTGGGATCTTATTATAGACCTATGAAAAATCATTGAGAAGTTTTGAGTAGGAGAGTGATAGGACCGTAAAATAAAATAGAAGAAAACAAGGAAAAAACAACAAAATGGAATCTTACTCATTTCCTCTGACTACATCTACTATAACCCTCCTCTAGTATCTTCACAGTAACTCCTAATTACCAACTCTCTTTATTCTCTTAATATGATAAATAACAAAACAGAGCATTTGAATATTTTTCCACTCTAATCATAGTGTAGAAAATGTTTATAAAATTAATATTTATCTAAAATGGGGCTGCTTAATCTTATATAACTATTGATTTCACTCCAAATCCAGACGAGAGCATTTCATTCATTTATCATTAATTTAGGCATCTATTCACTCAGCCATCTTTCTACTTATCATCAGGTATCAATAAGTACCAGTAACATAAAAATGTATCACAGAGTTTCTGTTTTTATGGCATATCTGTAGCACAGAGTAATTTTTTTTAATTTTTATTTTTGTAGAGAGTGATATTAGAACACAAAGGAAGAAAAAGAATAATTGCTACCCCAATGCAAAATACATTGAAGATTGTTTAGCAAGTTCTGTTCCCTGGGAAAATACATGTAAACTAATTAAAGTGGAATTTATATCAACTCTTTATCTCTTGACTCAAGCTTTTGTCATACTCCTAGAAAACCCTGCTTTTTGGTGCTTCCCATCAAGTTACTTAAGTAAACTGAAATTGGAAGTCTTACTTATGGCCTTTTCACACAGTGTTTATTCATTGTCAATAGTCCTCAGGAATTGGATTCCTTCCACATGAAAGGAATTGCAAAACTCAACACATTCCTTAGCTTCCAAAGCAGAACCAAAAACCTAGACAATTGTTCCAGATGAATGGCACACATGCACACACCCATGCAATTTACAGAGAGAGGACTGATGAGAAATGCCTTAGTAATTATTTCTTTGTTTGTTGTTATCTCTTGCATGACACTTCACTTGAAAATTACTACAGTCTTTTCTAGGTAAATATATTTGACCAGACTTAAAGACAATGATTTTAAGGCTGACATTATCCAAAATAAATATTTCAAACCTGAAATTCTAGGTGATTAATTGCTTCTCCATAATCTATTACTGGTTTTCCAAATAGAATGAGTTGTCTCTTATTATCACACCCACCCCAACATAGGTATAGTACTATGCTAAGTGAAATAAGCCAGTCAAAGAAAGACAAGTACCATGTGATTTCACTTACATGTGAAATCTAATGAACAAAATAAACTATCAAAGTGGAGGCATAAATACAGAAAATAGACTGACAGCTGTCAGAGGGAAGGGGCTAGGGACTAGGTGAGAAGGGTGAAGGGGTTGAGCAAATAAAAAAAAAGACACAACAATATGATGATTGCCAGAGGGAAGGGGGTATGTGGGGAGACAGAAGAAGGTAAAGGGGGAAAGGAGACTTGATTTGGGATGGTAAATCACAATACAATATACAGATGATGTATTGTAGAATTACATACCTGAATCCCATACAATTTTATTCACCAGTGTCACCCCACCTAATACATTCAATTGAAAAACAAATGGGAAAAAATAGAATAAAATTAATAAAGTTCATGGACCAATCTTAGTACTGGGGGAAAGCAGAGATTCTAAATGGAAAGACAAGTTGGGATGGGATTGAATTAGATCTCTAAGATACAAATGGTGTCCTGATTTTGTTAGGAGGTTCAAAACCACAAAGCCCAGGCTCTCTTAGCTGCATGTCATTATGGCAAAGACTGACTGAGAACACAAAAGTGAACAAGGTACGCTGATCTTGCTTAGGAACATGGAGAACTTCAGCCAGATTTAGCTCACTGTTCAGCAGCCAATAAAGTAGGAGACAGTACCATAAAATTTCTTCCACAGTGATGTTAACCAGGATAGAAACAAGATGTCTACTAGGAATCCACATGTTTCTGGGGATAGTAACATAATTAGTTATTCAACAGATCAATACACATGGCACAGATTTTGAGCACAAACTCTCCCTATAAGATTGTACTACTCAACAAAGATGTAATATGATGGATGCATACCCACACATTTGGATGTTGAGAAGTCAGATTCCCAATACTAAGCACAATGTTATATCTGGTATCACAGTTTACCTGATTAAATTTAAAATTATCATCAACAATATATCCTACATCTGGTCCTGCTTCTCAGTCTTCTAACTGAAGAATGGGCCAAAAAGAAGGTGGCTAGTACACTTGATTTATGTTTCCATCTCTAGTACCCAACACAATATGAATGAAGATAAGGTATTCCATGCAGTTTTGTTGAATGAATTAATGAATACACAAAATAAATTCAATTTAGAAGATGGAGAATGGAAGAATGAAAGAACAAAGGATTAAATAAATGAATTAAATAAAAAATAGTAGGTTTGTCAAAGATCTCTGATGAAATAATGAATAAACAAATGTGTACATTAATAAATAATGCATTATAACCATAATTACTGTTCCCGGTAGCTATTATAATATGGAGAATAAACTCTATATTTTGTACAAATAAGTCAGGTGCAATCAGCTGACTACTTTTGTTAAGTATGTGTGAGGTTCTGTGTATTTTTCTGCCTCATTGAAGTAAGCTTTTTTGTAGAAGTTAGCTTTAAATTGATCCTTGAAGAAGGCCATCCAAAAATAGCCCAGCATGAGAAATACAGCAGACTTTTTCCTTCACTTCCTTAGGCTACTCCCCTATAAAAATATTTTGATTTAGTTGGTTCATTTCATATAATGGCAGTATGAATGATGCTTTAGAGAGGACATCAGCAAAAGGATAGGAATTTCCACTAAAACAGAGTGAAACTAAAACCATTTTGGCCTCCCTCTGGATTTGTTAAAGATAAATGATTATGATGTCAGTGAAATTTGAAAGAATATTAAATCAGAGGCTGAAAATACCTAGCAGTTCCAACTCCCTCAGATCACAAGATTCTCATGAACTGTAAAAGCTAAGATGATTCTCTCACTCTCAAAATCCAAACAGATTTTTTTTGTAACTAGTGTCAGGACACATTGAGTGTTCAAATTCCTCTTTGCTAATGATTGTTTTACACTCAAAGTTGACTACATCATTTGGTTTTCATCAAGATGGTTTCTAAACATAACTCAGATACATAACACACACCAGACCCTAAAAACTAACCAAAGGAGGAAACAAATATATGTTATACATACAAGAATTCTGCTTCCTTATAGTTTTTAAGATTTTTCCATTTCATTTTTACAGAATCTCTTCAGTATTTATTTTTGGACCCCTAGAAGAGTATTCAATGTGATAAGAATTGGGGAAAAGAGCTATAAGGTCATCTTGACTCCACTATTGGTAAAAGAGGAGACAGGGGATGAAATTGGTTTCATGCCTATTTGTGCTAATACCTGTGCTAAGTATCTGTGATAGGATGAATAATGCCCCCTCCCAAAAAGATTCACCTCCTTATGCCCAGAACTTGTGAATATGCTACATTATGTGGCAAAAATGAACTTCATAGATATGATTAAGCAAATATTTTGTGATAGTTAGCTTATCCTGAGGGTTTTATGTAATCACAAAGTTTCTCTTAGGAAGGTAGAAGGCTAAAGAGAGGAGAAGTCAATGTGATTATGGGAGCATAGATTGAAAAAATGAGGCCACAAGCCAAGGAAAGAAGGATGACAGCCTCTAAATTCTAGAAGAGGCAAGAAATAAACTCTCCTGAAGCCTCCAGATAGAAGCATCTCTGTCAACCTCATGATTTTAGCCCTGTAAGATTGATTTGGGACTTATGATCCCCAAAAATGTAAGATAATAAAGCTGTGTTATTTTATATGACTGAGTTTGTAACCACTTATTACAGCAGTAATATGAAACTAAATGCTCGTTTAATTTAATTCATTAATTCATATTATCTTATGAAAAATTCTTAACACTACAAAGAAGTATTATCTCCATTTCATAGTGACACTGAAGTCTTGGAGAAGCTCACATACCTTCACACCGCTAATAAATAGTGGGGTTAAGACTCAAATCCAGACTTGTCACCCCATGAAGCCCATATTTTTTCTCTAGAGTTTTGTGTCTGATAACTTGTTCCAGATTTCCCCCTTACCCATCAATGTCAAGCAAGTAAATTGTTCACACTCATGAGTTACTTAAGAGTTTATTTTGCTTCATAGACCATAGTTTCCGTTAGATGAACACTATGCTTTGTGAATTACCTTAAAATCTTGCTTTAATTTATACTGCCATTCTTCACCCAAATGCAAATTACGAGATCATTTGCTTTGTAAGGGGAGGCAAGAAATAATGGAGAACGTGAAAATCAAGATGAAACTCACACTATTATTGTGACCAAGAATTAGTTTTCCAGACTAGTCACAGTCTAGAGGGATGAGTGTAGGGTTTTTATTTTCCCTTTATAACATCAGCAGGAAGTTACTCCAATATTCTCCCCCTCATGAAACAAATGTTTTTTTTTTTTTAAAGTTGCTCTGAGGGATGCTCCTGGAAATTATTGAAATGGATCCCTGCTCCCTAAGCTACCAGGGAGCAGTCCCTAACAAATTTAAGGGCAGCTTGGCCTTCTTTCAGAAAAGATGCTGTCTGATTTACTGCAATGCCTACTGTGATGCCTGCACAGCTCACTTTGCACCTGACCATAGGAAACATCTGCAGGAGAGTATCTCCCTTGGCAGCCTCATTCTAGTGGAGAGGGAGGAACCCAGCTCAACAGCTGCCTTTCTTATCTGTTACTGATGTGCACAGAGTGCATGTTTCTTGGTTGTTGTTTGTCAAAAAGGCTTTCGAGCATATAAGTTATTACTGCTCTCCTTTTTGTTTGGGTCCTTCTGAAACTCATTGGGGATCCCTCAAAAAAATAAAAATTATTCCTCGTCATGGAGCAGATACATATTTTGTGGAACTGCCCCCCCCCCTCCTTAATATGCTTCTACTGTTTTCGTTATAAAAACAAAGTCATGGAGTACAGGACTAAAATGTGGGTGTCATGCCTTTCAGCCACCATCATGGTAATGAGACACAGGGTCTTGACAAAAGTGAGATCAGGTTCGAGCAAATGCAACAGTTATCAGTTATTAATGTTTCCTCTACATTTTCCTTTTATCAGTTTCCCCACTTCTCCTCCCCATGCCATCAAACGTGTTCATTCTGAGAGTGAATAAAGCAGTTTCAGCAACTTTTGTAATATACCTCACATGTTTTATTAGTTCCAAACTGGGCTCCTTTTATACAGTCCTGCGTTTCTGCTGTGTGCATGTGGAAGAGGAAAAGGAAGGTAAAGAGGAATAAGAGAAATTTATGATTATGAAAGAGTGCCTGATAAATTATAGTAAAACCAATTGTTTAGTATCAGGGTGTTTTGTTTTGGTTTTGGAGGGGGTGGAGCAAAACAAAACTCTAGAATGACTCTCTTGAGCCTACTGGCATTTTCTTATTTGTGATATTCTAACTCACTACCACAGGGAAGTGAAAGGAGAACCTGTGATTCATTTTAAGGAAAGTTGGATGAAAACTTAAATAAATATTGTATACTTGGGGAGGAAAGTGCAGGTGAGAAACCCATAGAGGGTAGATAGCAATTCATTTTTAAATCAACCATTGAGAACTGCTAGAAGGTAACATTATTTTGATTTCTAATTTTAAAATATGCAGACATAAATTGAGAAGAAAGTGAAAGTTATTAAAACATACATAGTTATATGCATTATAATTCAAGTGTTTCTTAATAAATGAATAGAAATGCAAATTGAGAATTGATGCTGTTTTCCAGAGTAGAGGAATCCAGAATCGGTGGAATTTATTAGAAGATAATTCTGAGACATTTTCTGACAAAACCTTGCTTGTTTTTAATCAAATGGAAGAAGTGGGGGAAATGCCATAGATCAGCTTATACTATGAAGCTTGAAAGTTTTCAGAGCCTCCCATTGATTTATTAATACAATATTTTTTAAATTTTATCTGCTATCTTATGGACTCCTCCATTTCAGTCTCGTTGGGCTACATTTAGTTCAGGTAGAATCCACAAAGCTCCCTGGACCTACTGCTATATTCTGGTGAATCCTGATCCATTTTCTCAGCCCCCATTTCAAACACATTTTCTTCCAGAGAGAGGTCTCTCCTTCCTTATAAATCAAACACATGCAGTAATAATGTGTTTATATATGTTACTTAAATAAGTGTACCTTGAGTTATATATGTGTCTACATTTTCCTATTGGTTGGCAAACTCCCTGAGAAGTTGAATTATGCCATTTTTATCTTGTATAATTTCAGGTAAATCTCACAATGCCTAGAACAGAGATGACACAAAATAAATATTTATTGAAAAATGATAAATTCATGGTTTTTGTTTTTTTACTTTCTAGTACCTAATTTCATATATTTCCCTAAGTATGAGACCGATGATAGATAAAGAACAACTATAAATAATGACAGTCATTTTTTACCACTCGAGGTTACAAGCCAATCTCTCAACTTGTATTATCTCAACTAATTCTTACACTAATTATTGATATTTTCTAGAAAAAAATAAGTACCTACCATGAGCAAATCTGAGGCCAGTGGTCCCTGGAACACATTTGACTAGCAATATCCTAGGCATTGAATCCAAACCTGGATGTAAAGGGTAAAGTGAACTCAGCACATTACCTTCTCAGGTAGTGTCTCTCATGATTGACTGCCTATAAAAAAAAAATCTGAAAAGTTAAAAAAAAATCACACTGTCTAGACTCCTCACTGGAGATTTGGAATCAGTTCATCTGGAATGGGGTATGAGCATTGGAGTCTAAAACAGCTCCCCCTTGTAAGCCTAAGAGCCCTGGCTGAGGTTCATCCTTTTGTATGAAGGCCCACCTCTGAACTGCTTGGAGTTCAATCCAACCACACGGCCCTCTCCCCTCACTCCCTCAGTCCCTCGCCAGCCCCTGCGTATTTTGCTCATTAGCCTAGCTTCTGCACAGATGGTGTTTGTGTACATGTTGATGACTTCCATCACCATCAGGCTGCTCATTGCCTGAGGGTGAGGCAAATAAATCATCTGTGCAGGTATATCAGGGGAAGGAGGGATGTCTTCTCTTGTGATGTATTGTCTCCAACTCAAAATCCCCTTGGCTGACTTGCAAGGAAGTGTACTTTGTCATGTTAATATGAAGGGGGAAAAAAGCCAAAGACACCTACATATATTTACATTTCTTGTCTCTTCTCTTGTTTTTTTGTTAACCTCCCAGATGTTCAGAAACTTGGCATTTAATATCCCGTGTTTGACCTTCCAGTCTTCTGCCATCTGCCACACGGGGTGTTCAGCAAGCTAATGTGAAGAGGCATTTGATAACAGATGAACTCAGTTGTGACACATTTTGACAATCCTAGTTAAGGTAAAAATTCCAATACTAATAATTAATTAAATAAAGAATCGCATGTATCTCCCCCAAATTTTCTTATAGCATCAGCCTCTTGCCACTATGCGAAGACAGGATTACGTCTCAACATAACTGTTAGATCTTAGGGGAGGGTCTACTTCTAATTTACAGTAACTGCATTTGGCTTCTAAAAGTTAAGAAATTCTCAGAAAAAAAAATCTTCCAGCAAGATTAATATCAAAATATCAATATATAACATTCAAGTATCTTAGCTAAACCAATGAGCAGGATAATAATGCAAACAATTTCACATTTTAGGGACAAAGAAAATAGAACCCTAAGGACAAGAAAAATATTGTATCATCCTATGATAACTGAATGGTAGCATATTTGCTCATAGCAGCTATTTACTACAAAAAATCTCCTTGATAGTTTTTATTATTTGCACTGCCTCATGTTACAACTCCTTTTGTAAAGAAAACAACAATTTGATCAATTGGTAATTTCCTTTTAGGCTAGGAGGTTTCTGACTTCCCTATTCATTCTTTCCTTTTCCCTCTGATTTTCCATTCTGATCAGAGATCTCACTAAATTCATTTTCTCTTCAATCAGTAAATGGATCTACTTCACTTTCACTTGGATGCTGGTATAATCCCTTTCTTCCATATTCAGTTGGAGAACAAGTGGGATTCCAAATCCCGTTTCTGTATATAAGAGGAATTTAATAAGTGCAAGTGCTTTGGGTGGTAGGTGTGTACTAATGAATCTGTGGCCATTAGACACAAGGCAAGTAATTTATGAGAGTGAGATGTTACAGTCCTTTTGTGATTCAGAAAGAAGTCTTCTAGCAGTTGGGTGGGAGCTGGGGTAAAACTTTCAAGTTGGACCAGGAGTAAGGACTCCTGGTTCAGGGCTCACTACTGAGACATGCAAAAGTCATGTTCTCTCCTTTCAAGCTTTGTTCTATCTCAGAGGTTAGAACCTGAGCTGACGACTGGTAGATGATACTTCGTCTGTGCTCTAGTTAGCAGACATTCCTCCTAAAGACAGAAATCCCTTTATTCATATTCTTAATTTCTAGCTCAATTGCTATTTTGAGCATCTTAGTGTGACTTAATTTCAATTAAAGAGTAAATTAGGAATTGAATGAAGCATTGTTAGAAGCTTCTGCATTAATGATCATCAACATAGCACATGTCATTAACCAGTGATCTGATAATACCCAGAAAGACATAAGAACAATAATGAAATAACTACTTTCCTATTTCTTGAAAGTCTGAAGAAATTCTTCCTCTGGAAAAGACATTTCTTCCTTAATGTAAACTCTCTCTGAACATATCCATCCTCCTGAAAATGGCTTCTAATCCTCTGAATTTCTCTGTAGTATCCTTTACTTGAGTTTAAGTTAGCTTATTTGTTCTGACATCTTTGTTCTGTTATTTTTATTTATACTGCTTTAATTAGAATTGGTATTTGAGTTCTATTAGATATGTGTAAATTTGGGCAAGCTTCTTACTTAATTGTGCTTATATAAAATGAAAATAAGAATATAATTTATGCTGGGGCCACTATGAAATAGTATGGAGGTTCCTCAAAAAATTAAAAATAGAACTACCACATAAGCCAGCAATTACACTTCAGGGTGCTTATCCGAAGGAGATAAAATTACCATTCTGAGGAGATATCGGCATCCTTATGTTCACTGTAGCATCAATTATAGTAGTCAAGACATGGAAATATCTATGACCTCTTCAAGAGAGAGGTCACTGTCATGGACATCAAAGGGACCTGTAGCTAAGCTATATGCTGCCCCTACCAAAGTTCGCCAATGCTCAATGCCAAAAGGTTTGTTCCCATGCAAGTGTGACAATGATGCTTCCACTATAACTGACATTGGACATGGAGCCTCAGGCATTTCCAAGGTATGGCTGCCCTGTCTAATTATTATCAATCAGTGTTCATTAGCACCAATTCAACACCAACAGGAATCCCTAATTAGCCTGGTGTGGTAAAGAAAAAAACTTTATTCGGTGCAAAGCAGCTCAATTGTAATATGTCTGTGAAATAGCATGGCTGTAGAGCAGCTTTGGAGTCAGGTGGCCCTGAGGCCTGGCCCCTCTTCAGCTAGACAGCTCTCCTCTGCTCTTCCATGGTCTTCTCTGCACTATTCCAGCAAGATATCTTCAGCTCTAGCCAGGAAAATGCAGGTGAAAAGTGTGCTCTCAGAACCAGAGGGGAGCTGGCTTATATGGATAGGACTATCCCACCTCTGGTCCCTGATTGGACCATCTGCATGCAAATGAGGTCTCTAAATCCTCAAATTTGATTGGCCCAAAAGGCATTTTCCTGATTGGCCAGCATAAAGTTGATCTGATTGGTCAGAGCCAGCAGCTGTGATTGGATGGAGAAAGCTCCCATCCTTTTGGTTGCAATAGGATTCCAGGAAAACTTTAGAACAGTAACACAGTGCAGCAGCCATTTAGCACTGGCTTTTGGGAGCAGTACAGTTTGAATGAGATGTCCCCTTGCAGAAATAGCTGCTAGGTTTTTTTTGTTTGTTTGTTTTTAAGTTCAGTTAGCCACCAGGAGCCTTTCTTAGTAGGTGGCTATTTTTTTCCCCTTCTTTTCATCAGGGTTCACATTATGACCCACAATTTCTAGGACTTTTTCTACACTTTCTCTTACTTAAGTATAAATGACTCCTGGGCAGCTTCTTACTCTCTCTCTAAATATTTTCCTAACTGCTATCTTCACTATCGCCAATTCCAGCCACCTGACATACCAGACATTTTGATTATCAGTGAACATCTGGCAGATATTCATTACAAATGTTTCTAAAGTTAAGCCATGGTAATATAAATTAGAGGTCTCCAAAAGCCAGGTTACCAGTAATCTTAAACTGCATCAGTATAATTTGAATTCTGAAATGCACAGACATGAGCCGTGTAGTTAGTTATTCATTCTGGAATGGTGTACCAGAAAGAATATTGAAGTGCAAATCAAAAGATGGATTAGGGCCTGTTGTTCCCTGAATTAGCTTTATAAGCTTCGGTAAATCTCAAAACTCCTAGCTCAATTGAAAAATTAGGCAGTTGAAGTCAAGTTCCTTTCAGATCCAAATGAGCACACTGCAAGGGACCCTGTTTGGGGGAGCAGCAGTGAGAAGGTGCTTTCCAACAGAATTTAGGTTCTGTATGTTAATGCTGATCTGTCAGTTTGCATGATCTGTTTTAGCGCAGCTAAAAAGGGAACCTCATCAAAGAGAATATTGGATGCCACCCTTTCAAATTTTTGTTTCAAAGTTTGTAGGCAGAAAAGGAGCTTTAGGCTTGTTTTTGAGTTGTATTTCAATCTACGCAAGAGAAAATGGGTCTTTCAAATAATGCCCAAGTCTCAAAAATCTTGCGAAGCAATTTAGGGAGGCTGGCAAGGATAGAAGTTTAAGAATACAATGTAAAATAGAGAGCCAAATTCAGAGATGAAAAAGACATTCTAAGTTTAGTGAGAACCCTCAGCCGCTATTGATTCATCGAATATAAATCTTTTGAAAAAACTCCCACTGAGATTGAAATCATATAGACAGAGAAAGAAAGAAAATATACACGATATTTAGGGTAGTTTTACTAAGGTAAATGCATATGCCATTACCGAATGGCAATGTTGGTGGTGATATTATAGGTTGTGTAATTTTTTTCTCTCTCTAGCATCTACTACAGGATTTGAAAATAAAATTACAACTGCAATTCAAGTTGAAGAAGGAAATATTTTATTATTTGGAAAAAAAGATTCATCTCTCTTTAATTGATTCTTTGATCAGAATAAAGATTTATAAGAAGAAAAAGCAATTGTCTCTAATAACGAATTAGGGATGATGAATGGGCCAGTCATTAGAATTATCAGGATTCCAGGAGGCATATGTTTCCAGACAAAGTAACCTTTATTGAAGCAAGATAATTTAAGAAGTGAAATCATTGGCTAGATTCAAATATATTTGCAAAGAACTTCTTTAACAGTCCCAGTAGCAAAATCCCAGTTCTCTCATTGTTACAGTATCGAGTTAGAACAAGTTATTCTTGTCTTTATTAGGTACTTGACAAAAACACAGGCTAGCCTATACAACTCATAAAAGTAGCGAGAATGTTGTTTATATTTTCCATAAAGGTCTGAGCTCACAATGAATGCTAAGTGGATGCTAACTCCAGTCATGAAGATGCCTCTCTAATGAGTACTAAAGAATTCCCAGAGTAAGATCATGTCTTTTTAACTAGTGTCAAAAAATCAATTGCTCCTGCCTAGGTATCAAATGGCTCTCAGAAGCTCTCTGCCCATAATCTTTTATCATCCACAGACCAGGTACTCAGTAAATGTTGTTCAAATTAATTTGAAATTTTGTTGATATAAGATGGTATGGCACAGAGAGGTCTTGTTAGAACTCAAATTTCTATCTCTAATATTATGTAAGGAAAAGTTTTTAAAGCTATGATACAATAAAATTCCAGTTATAATTTTATGAATAATAATCACCATGTTTCCCTGAAAATAAGACAGTGTCTTATATTAATTTTTGCTCCCAAAGATGTGCTAGGTCTTATTTTCAGGGGATGTCTTATTTTTCCATGAAGAAGAATATGGTACACATTTATTGTTGAACAACAACAAAAAGAAAATTTATTACCTGTTTACGGTACGGTAGTAGTTGTCATCACAAACCAGCATAACCAGACAAACTGTGAATCCTATGGTATCAAGAATTTCTTGTTACTACCATTATTTCCATGTACAACAATCTATGGTACATTTACTGATACTGATATTTACCGGTATGAACAAAAAGTATATTATTCAATGACAGTCATGTCATCATCTTCTGCAACATCATCATGACAATCCAAACCCTGAATTTCCTGGTGAATTTCTTGTGACTTCATTTCTTCCAGAATCAGTGTACCAAATTTCTCATGTTTAGCAATAGCACTGTCCTTAAATGAGTGCTTCTTGTCAAGGTAGCCTGCTCGCAATGCATTTGCAATGCAACTGTCAGTGATTTTCTCTGGGGACCCTTCAGTCCGCAGTCCGACGCTCTATCCACTGAGCCAAACCGGTCTCGGCTCCATTCTATTTTCAATGTAGTCATTAATTTCCTTGTGCAAATTGTTCTTGAATGGCTTGTTTATTGCAATATCAAGAGTCTGGAGATAGGCTGTCATTCCTGCGGGAATCATTATTTGATCTATTTTTCTTTCTTGGAGAAATTTCTTCATGTCTTTAGCATGGTGAGTGCTGGCTGCATCCCAGACTAGCAGACCTCTTTGGCTTTCTCACATAACAAGCGGCAGCATTAAATTGACCCACTTCCTTATAATTGCTTCTGTGGCCCAGGCTTTTTCAGTTTCAAGAATAAAAATATTATCGGGGAGGTCTTATTTTCAGGGGGATGCCTTATATTACAGCGAGAGGCAAAACTGGAAGTAGGTCTTATTTTCGGGGGATGTCTTACTTTCAGGGAAACAGGGTATTATCAGCCCCCTCCACATAGATTCAATTTTTCCTTATCCCTTTCTTTATATTATACACTTTACAACTCTATCCCAAGTTCTATTCCCTTTTGCATCTGCACCAGCACAGCTAAACATAGATGGAGACCAGAGATATGCAGGTTGGTCTCATTTTAAGTCCATAATCATTAACCTCAATTGGGCCTTAATTCTGCTCAGAAATTAGAACACATTTCTCTAGTGTAATTAGGTTTTCTCTCTCCTGCATCATGATGTCATACTTTCTCTTCTCCCCTCAGGCATACAACATATTTTCTCCCAGTATCACTTTAGCTGCTAAATATTTCACTTATAAAATAGAAATAATCTCACCATTCCATCTATCTACTAATGGTATCAGTTCAATATATTCTGCCATGTCTCTTAATACCTTTGATAAACTTTCCCCTCAAGTATATTTATGCTGAAATTATCCCCTTAATCCTGCAATAATTTCTCTTTCCATTGCATTATTCCAATTAGCATATAGACATGCTGTTACTTGTCCCATCTTAAAGAACAAAGCAAAAACCTATTTAGCATGGCTCAGTGGTTGAGCACCAGGAGGTCATGGTTTGGATTCTTGGTCAGAGCAAGTGCCCAGATTGTAAACTCAATCCCCATTGGAGGGTATGCAGGGAGCAGCCTATCATTGACTCCTTCTCATTATTGGAGTTTCTGTAACTTTCCCTCTCCCTTCCTCTCTGAAATCAATAAAAATATATGTTTAAAATATAAAATAACCTATTTACATCTCTTAACCACACTCTTCCAAATGAAGTCCCACTTTGACTTTGCCCTATAACAGCAAAACTCCTTGAAAGAATTGCCTAGGTTTACATCTCTAATTCCTTTCCTCCCTTTTCCTGTAAATTCAGCCCAAGTAGTTTTCTGCCTCCAGGACTCCACTGAAGCTCCTTTGTCTAGGTCACCATGACCATAGTTAAGTGCAATGGTCAATTCAGTCTTCCCTTAACTTAAACTGTCAGCATCATTTGCGAGCTGTCCCTCTTTCATCTTGCATTCAGTTTCTTCCCTCATCCTCACACTCTTCACACCACATCTATTTCATTGGCCTTTCTTCCATAATCTCCTTTTCTGATTTGTTCTCTTCTCTCCAATTACTTAAAGTAGGAGTATCCCAGGGCAAAATTCTTTGACCTCTTCTCTTATTTATTTCTGGCTCTTTCTTTGTGATCTTATGAAGGTCATTAATGGAAGTCACAAAATGTCTAGCTCTGGCATGGTATTCTCACCTAATTCCTGAAATTATATATATATATATATATATATATATATATATATATATATATATATATATAACTGCCCACTTGTTATTTCCATATACATGTCTGATTTAAGCATCTCTAAATTTGTATCCCCCAAACCAAAATCTTATCCCCCAAACTCTCTCTCCTGCTAACTTCCAAACTGTTCTTTCAGTTCCTTGAACAAAAATTTTGGAGTCATTCTTGACTCCACTATTTTTCTCACACCCCACAGTTAATTCATTAACAAATTATGTTGTCTGTACCTAAAAGAACATATCCAGAATCTGACTACTTCTTACTACTTTCATATTAACTCCTCTTGTTCACCAACTCTACTCTCACATTAAGTTTAACATAATAGCCTCCAAACTAGTCTACCAACTTTTACTTTTGTCTGATACCATCCCTTCTTAAAGCAAGAGAACTGTCCTCTTAAACTTAATTCAGACCATGACTCTATCCAGAAACCTACAAAAAGTGCTATTATTGCTATCTATTAATGCATCATAAATTACAATAAAATATAATGGTTTTAAACAGAAAAAAAATATTCTGTCCCATTAATCAATTTGTTGACTCGTCTTAGCCAAGTCCTCTGGCTTGGGTCATCCATACAAGCTGTGTATGCCAATTGATAGTTTGAGGCGGGAATCATCTGAAAGCTTTACTAGGCTGGATTCAGGATAATTCACCAACTTGGCAGGCAGTAGATGCTGGCGGTTGTTTGGGAGATCAGCAAGTTATTATTCAGATGGCCTATCATGGTCTCTCCATGTGGGTAGAGATTCCCAGAGAGTGAAGCCCTCCAAAAATGAATATTCCAAATAACTGGAAACAGGAGCTGCCAGTCTGTAAAGACCAGGCCCAGAGACTGGCACAGTGCATTGGGTTCTGTTAGTCAAAGCAGTCACAAAGCCTACTTATATTCAATGGGAGGGGACATACACTCTGTGTCTCCAGGGAATATATGTCAATGTTTTTGTGACCATTCTTAATCTGCCACAGTTTCTACCTCATTCTAAGCAAGTAAAAGGCCACATACTTACAATGGTCTTCAAATAACTATGACATAAGGGCCTTAGTTACTTCTCTGACCACATCTTCTATTAACTTCCTATTACCTCACTGCAAGATAGCTACACTGACCTAGCTGTTTCTCACAGCTTCAACATCTTAATGTTTGCCATTTCCCCTTTCCAGACTCATTTTCCCTCAGGTATTTATTTATAGAGCTTGATTCTTCTTTAAATCTCTTTTAAAATGTAACCCTCTCAGGAAAGTTGTCTGTCTCTCATCACTAGAACGCAAGATCCAAAGAGTAGAGATTTTTGACGGTTTTGTTTACTGTTGCACCTGTGCTGCCTAGATTAGTTCTTGGAACATTGAAAAAGTGCAATGTATTTTTTAAATGAGAGAACATCTGCCGTATTTAAGTTTTAGTAGTAGTAGTCTTATTCCCTTCAATTGTAGCAAGTTAAAATTTTGCCGAGTGACTTCACTAAAAACTTCTTTGTAGAAGGGCTTAAACTACCTGATCACAATCAGATAGCAATGCTGGTTTATTCATTCTTTCAAAGAGTGACTTGTTCTGAACACATAATGGTTGAACTATTGATTATGATAAGATGAGATGGCATTAGGAAGCAAACATGGAAGTAGAAGATAATGAATTCACTCTCCAACCCTACCTTGGAATTTGAGGATGCCAAAACTTGAAGTGATTGCTTTGTCATATTTTAAGATTTTGAAGTCTATAAGCACTTTGTCAGAATTTATATGTATACTAGAGGCCCGCTGCATGAAATTTGTGCATGGGTAGGGTCCCTAGGCTTGGCCAGCGATCAGGGCTCATCAAGTTCCCCGCCTCCCCGCCTACTCCTTCCCTCACTCCCTCTGCCGCTGGTCGCCAGCCATGTTCTGCGCTGCCCCCTGGTAGTCAGCACATGTCATAGTGAGTGATCAAACTTCTGGTCTCCTGGTCAAATTCCCGAGGGGACACTTTGCATATTAGCCTTTTATATATATATATATATATAGATATATTTAAGTCAGGATAAAATTAGGCTAAATATTATAAGCTCAGAAGCCATCATTGAAGACTTTTAGTGTCTCTTGACCTTCCCTCTCGTTCTCTGTCCATCCAACCACATCACTCCCAGCAAGCAAATCAGAGCCATAGCAGGTGGCACTCACTTTACACCTTCATTTACAAGGCTCTCCTAAGATTTCTCAAGAACTAGGTATCATTTAGAACTTCAGAATATAAAGCAAATTTCTAAATGCTAAAAAATGTCTTTTTACCATGGCCATTAGTCATTATTAAAAATGGTAAGTTTCATAGATGATTAATTGAAATTTTATTTGGGTTGTTGTCAATTATTTTTCAGGGCTATGCTGTCAATACACCATTGTTTGGAACACATTCTTGAGGTAACTTACCAGTGGTGCAGCTGGAATATGGAATGTCATACGTAGTTTTCCAAAGGCTTCAACAAAATTTGATCTTTGTTGGTAAGACTTCAAGCACTACATGCCAAAAGAATGAAATGGGAACTTCTAGTATAAATAAATATGTTATTAAATACAAAGTTACTGGGTTCTTAGCAACAGGGGCAGCTGAACCCATGAATGCATCCTGCATCTTATTTGTGGATCAGCACAGAATAGCAACCCCTGATCCATCTGTGCAAGGTTTCCCTGATGCAGAGGTGGAGTGTAAGTTCAAGGGGAAAGAGGGTGACCCTGTGAAAGATGTCATTGAAAATTGGTCTGAAGGATGCTTCAGAACAATCTAACGGGTTGCTCTTCCTAGTATTGGGAGATAATTATTCACTTGGCAATAAATCCTAGGAACTGTTTCATATTCAGTAGGTCAAGATATTTCAGGATCCTGCATCAATTACAATAATTAAAATTTTGCTAACCTTTATGGAAGACTTACTGTGTGCCAGAACAATCACTAAATACATATATTATATCATCAATCCCCAAACAACACTAGGCCTTTAGATTCCTCCTTCTAATGCATAACAATCTACCAGTCTTAGTCCATAGCCACTCTGGCCACCAGCCAGTACTGTATTTCTCCACAAACATTTCATGCATTCCAGGTAGCTCACCCTGCTTTCATTCTCATACCTTAATCAGGCCTTTACACAGGAGAGAGATTGATCTTTTAATATGGTCATAATATATCATATGCAATCTGCCCCCTGCTTACCCTACCAGCTTAATTTCATATCACTTTCCTCTTCAATTTCTGTATTCTAGTTGCATTAGGCTTTTATTTTTAATTTAGTTTATTGGGATCACATTGGTTAATAAAATTATATAGCTTTCAGGTATACAATTCCATAATACATTATCTGAAGTCTTTTATCACTATGTATGCCCCTATATCCTCTTCTATGCCCCCCTACTCTGGTTCCCCTCTGGTAATCATCATGCTATTGTCTATGTCTACGAGGTTTTTATTTTTTTATTTTTGATTAATCCCTTCACCTTTTACACCCAGCCCCACATCCCTTCTCCCCTCTCACATATGTCAGTCTGTTCTCTATCTATGGGTCTGTTTCTACTTTGTTAGTTTATTTGTTCATTAGATTATACATATGAGTACAATCATATGGCACTTGTTTTTCTCTGGCTGACTTATTTCACTTAGCATAAATTTTCTATGTTTTTTATATGCCTTGCCTTTTCATGACTTACACTTTCCTATATCAAGCACATTTTTCATCCCTATTTTCTCCCACATTATCTAGTACACTCCTGTTCTTCCTTTCTCCAAGTCTCTATCCTACTACACACATCTTTAACTCATACTTCTCTTTCATAGTATTCACTGTATTTGAATGTATATAGTCCACTGTACCATTATTTTGTCTCCATCTCTGATGTACTAGAATTTAAGCTTCATAAGAAGAGGGTCCACATCTTTTTATTGATTTCCCATATCCCTAGTAATTAGCTACATGACATAGATATAAGTAATTGAATAAGTTAATGGATGCCTATACTATTAGGGAAAGTTGATATTTTATGAGAAGCATCATTTTTACAAAGAAAATATGTCATATAAAAATGGAAAATGTAAGTATTTGTAGATACATATGCATAATATTATGGTCAATGTGAGATTATAATAATGCCCCCAAAAGGTGACCATTGAAAATGGTAGCATACATGTCCAGAAACTCACCAACAGGACCGAGGGTCAATTTGCATATATGTGTAGGCATAACATCAATTCACTTTAAAGAGAGAAATGTTTCCTTTTCTCTAATCCTAAAAAAGATCTGATGTATAAACAAAGATTAATGACTGTCCACACTGATTTGACTTTTCTGAGGTATTTGGCTCTGTCACTTGCTCACCTTTCCTTAGTATGTTTTCCTTCCTTAGCTAAACATGCTCTTCTCCTCTGTTGTTCTTGGACTTGTTTCCCTGACATTTAATTGTAAATATCTTCTCTAATGCGCTGTTTTTCCCCAGTGTTCTGACGTGTGCGTGTGCGTGTGTGTGTATATATATCTTATTTTATCCAGTTTCCACATTAACTAGACTTTAATCACCATAAGTTTATGCTAAAAAAAAACCCACATAGTTTCTTTTTGTGTTTACTTGATATCAGCATCTCAGATTCTTTGTATCTCACTCAAAGTATCTGTTGAATGCCCTTTGTGAGTCAATGTGTTATCCATGGGGTTGACAATCTGGAACAAAAGAGGAAAGATCCATGCCTTCACTGAATTTACAAAAGAGTACAAGACAGACTGTACGTCGATAAACAGAAATGTTACTTAAAATCAGATTATTATGAAGAAAAATATGTATAATATGTTATGAGAAAAGAAACACAGAAAACAGATTTAATGGGTGCCAAAGATGAGCTTTCAGATAAAGAGCTTGTTCCCAAAGCCAGGTATTCTTTGGACATGCCAAGGATATGGAGAAGGGAAATCTGCCCCAAAGGTAAGAAAGGAACTGTGTCTCTGAGGATGAGTAGGAGTTGTTGACTGGTAAGGCAAACCCTAAAAGTCAAGACTAGCCAAGGTGTCACCTCTGCTAAGAAAACTTCTCAGAATCCAACCTTAGTTTCATGCCACAGAAATGATCACTCTGAACATATCCTGTACTATATGATATCTCTTGTAATGGGTTCTGACTGGTCTCCTTCACTTCTCTATATCTCTCATAACTTACAATGTATCTGGCACATAACAGAACATAATATTTGACTAGATAAGAGAAGGAATCAATATTAAATAGATAAGAGGTTCTTTACTTGAAATATATATTTTCTTCTTTAGATATGCCAGAATTTAACTGTAAGTTAACATTATACTGCACTCATGGATCTTTTCCAAAACATTTTATGACAGTGTATTTCAGAGAGTACAGGCGTCTATTAACATAAATGATCAGTCTGATTTTCAAACACAGGATTTGTTTTTGTTAGTCCTGAGAACTAAATCATTTGGATATTTTTGCATTTCCATAAAATGATAATATATTCACTAATGTTATACAGCAGTCCTCCTCTAGACATGCAATTAAAGTCCATTCCCATCTCAATTACCATTTATCAGAAACCTATTGGCCCTGAAGGTCATCAGAATGTAGCTCCGACAGAATATAGAGAAAGCAAATGTCCCTTTGGAGAGAATTCCCCATACACATTTTTCTGAACAATGATTTAACAGAAAAGATAAAATACCTCACACTTAGTGCTAAGTTTGAAGGTCATTTTCAAGATAAATGTTAAGGAAAATGGATTTCAACCATAAATGTTCATTACATTTTCTATTGATTTCAAACAGCAATCAGTTAGAACTAGTATTCACTGATCAATATGTGCCATCATCATCAGAATATACTTACTGCATTTCCATATTTGGCATAATGTTTATGCTTAACATTTATGACATACTAAGGTATTTTTCACAGCAATTGTAGGAAAGTAATAAAAGAGATAGTCTCCATAGATTTTTCCAAAGGAAGGCTAAGTTCCCCTAGGTGACAATAGAGACTCGGTAAACAGTGATCTTAAGGATTTAGTCAAGGACCAACAAAATTATGGGAATATCTTTTGATACAGTAGGTTCTGAATAATAAATTCACTGTTTTTCTTTAAAGTTTCTTCACCATAAATATTTGTGATATAAACAAGCAAAACTATACAGCAAAAGAGATAAAAAACAAAACATGACTTTTCTGTGGCATGCTCATAATAATTCATACACACGTTTAATCACACATGCTCTTGTTTTTTTACTCCTCTCTCCTCACCCTAGAAACAGAATCAGAATCTTGGTCCGATTTCTGGTTCTCTTCCTTATATTTATTTCTACTTTCACAAAACTAGACTCCTGAGTTAGCTAGGGGGACTCTCAGACTCAGGTTTTGCCCAGAAACTGATCAGAGCAGATCAAGACCTGTAATCCTTAACATACCAGCAATCTTTTTTTCTCTCAGTCTGGCTGCTCTTCCTCTGTTTCTTCTGCCCTTTGTGTCTCTAAATTCCCTTAACGAGCTGCCTTCTGGAACTCTTCTCCTATAATTACCAATTTTGAAAAAAAGTTTAAGACTTCCTAATCCTATAAAGGACTCCACTGTTGGTCGGATAGTTTTAATGACCTCAATGGTCACATATCTTTGTATTATTGCTGATCTTACTACCTTGTCTGTCCCACCCATTGTCGTAGTCTTTCTTTCCTTCAATGATCTTATCTGTCATTTTCCTTTTTAAATATACTCTTTTTTGTTGTTGTTGTTGGATTTTATTTTATTTTTTTCTGGGTATCTTTTTATTTATTTTTTTATTGTTTAAAATATTACAAATAGTAGTACATATGTTTCCTTTTTTCCCCTCATTGACCTCCCCCTGGCCTCCTCTACCCCCAGCCCATGCCCTCACCTGCCCCCCTCCACAGTTATATCCATTGGTTATGCTTATATGCATATATGCATACGTACAAGACCTTCGGTTGATCTCTTACAGCCCCTGCCCCCCAACCTCCCTTGCCTTCCCACTGTAGTTTGACAATCTGTTCAATGCTTCTTTGCTTCTGTATCTATTCTCTCCCCATTTCTTTTCTTTAAAAAAAATTTTTGCATCTGCATACTAGAAATGAACATATAAGAACAAAAAGTGTTTGAGTCTCACTTTCAATGTCCAACAGTTCTGAGTCCCAGTTTCAATGTCAAATAGTTCCTTATGTGTACATGTCAGCAATGTTATCTGGAAAAATGTTGGCAATGCATGTCCCACCCTCTATGGTTTGGTCCTGGGCAACCTGCAGTGACGCACAGCTGCTGACTGATAGCATGGCAAGTTGTCATCAGCGTCTTCCATATTCTTGATGGCATAATTACTCTGAGATAAAGGTAATTAGATCCATTTATGCAATGTAAATACTGAGACTCAGAGAAATTAACTGACATTTCCAAAGTCACTAGCCAATAATTAGTTGCCAAAGTCAGCAGCTGAACTCAAATATAAATTAAAGTCATTAATGAGTTACAAAATTAGATTTAATAGTTTCTGTATGAAAGTCTAGGTTACAGATTCTTTTGGATTATCAGAAGTTCATGATATCGCATAGACCTGCAATAGTCAATTAACCAGAGAGCTCTTGTAGGGTAACTTCTCAGTGGTCAAGTCTAGGCCAAGTAGTTTAAGGTCATATAGAATTTCCATAAGGCATAACAACTTCCACAAGGAAGCTGAAGAATTTATTGAAGAGAATAAACAATGGCACAAATAACATTTTGAGAATCTTGTAAGTATAAGCAGGTACAAAAATATTTGGAAGGAAAAATAATGAGTGACCCTAAGTAACAACAAGTGGGAAAGAAAATAATGAAAACTGGCATAAAGGAATGAAGTTACTCAAGGGAGGTGTGTTAACCTGGCTATGAGTCTGGGTTGATTTGGTACAGTGCTTGGCAAACAGTGGCTCGCGAGCCCCATGTGGCTCTTTGGCCTTTTGAGTGTGGCTCTTCCACAAAATACCATGGCCTGGGTGAGTCTATTTTGAAGAAATGCTGTTAGAAGAAGTTTAAGTTTAAAAAATTTGGCTCTCAAAAGAAATTTCAATCGTTTTACTGTTGATATTTGGCTCTGTTGACTAATGAGTTTGCTGATCACTGATCTAGTATATTAATCTGAGTTCCCTAGGAAGTAGACACAAAACAAGAAATTGACTTTAAGGGCTCTATTTGAAAGACACCCAGAAAGTAATGATAGAGAAGTGAGACAAGAAAAGAGAGTCAGATAAAGTAAAAAACAAAACAAAACAAAACAAAAAAACAAACAAAAAAAACCCATACATAATAGATGACAAAAACACAGGTTACTACTATCAATAACTTTGGGTTTAATCCCAATGGGTATTCTGGCAGATCATGTCTAGCATACCTCACAGTTATGCCATCTAAGTGATAAGAAAGTTAAGATATTTATTCACAACTTCCCCATATTTCATTATGGGAAAGTTGTGAATAAATCCCACACAGGTGGGATTTTATCCCTCAGTCAGAAAAAAAACAACAATCTGTTCTTGGTAGAGAGTCCTGGGTGTTGAAAATATCAGTTTTTAGTATGTGGAGATGTGCTATGAGGTATAGATGGATTGCTGATAGTGTCAGCAATAGGAGGGCCAAAGACAAAAATTTTGGGAAAGGGAATGGGAAAAGAAAGGATTTTCAAATGATAGAAGCATAAGTATGTACAAGGACATGAAGCTATTCAAAAGAATTACTCTTTTTGTATCATTTTATACTGTGTAAATCATTTTTACATATTAAATGTCACTAAGTAGAGTAGTTTATATGAGACTGTGACAAGACCACTCTGGGATTAAATTTAAGGTGCTTACTGAAGAGTAATAAGAATTGAAGTTAAGTAGATCTGAGTTTTAGATTTCCTGAAAGGCAGGTAACATGTGTATTGTTTACTACAGAGAAAAGGGAGGTATTAGTGGATTTGAACAGGGAAGTGCTATGATATAAGACAATTCACAATGGTTTTCTGAAAATCATGTAACCATTCATTCATTCATTGCAACTATATGTCAAATGCTAAGGAAGAATACATCTGATTAAGGGGGATGATATGCATATATAGACAGATAACATAAAGACTGTTGGGATGGGTGCAGACAAAGAGGCAATAACACAAATTGGGGGATGAATAGTGGCAGGACAAACTGGCATTCAAAAAGTATACAGACAGTACTTTTGCAGTAATCCCAGTGTAAGTCCTGTGACTTCCTCAAAAGGAAAGTATAGCCAGGGAGACATCAACACGAGTTTCCAATGGAGGGAGACCAGAGTCTGAATCCCTATGACCTCATTACAAATATCAAGTACCATGTGCGAGGGTCAAGATATGAAACTCACCACACATATTCTGTGGCTGGCATCATAACAATAGGAACCACTCAAGAACAATGAAAAATTAAATGTACATGGTCCACAGTAATCCTTGTATTGTCCATTAATCACAACGTAATGAGTATATTTGGAATACTTGTGTGCTAGGCTTTTTTCAAAGAACTTCACTTATTTTATGTTTTTCAACCATATAATCCTATATAATAAAAGCCTGATATGCTTAAAAAAAAAGAGAGATAGGTAGGAATTGGGAAAAAGGATGGGAAGTGTGATGGGCAATACTAGTTTCCTACTCAAAAAGGCTTGCTAACAGAATTCTGGATTATTTGTAATTATAATGTGGCCAGCAAAGAAAGGAAAGTATGATACAACTAAGTCAATGAAAATAATTCTATTCCCTTTACCCGATACGTGAAGCCTCCTGTGAAACTGGAAGAGGCTATGGGAGCTAACTATGACCAAGGAAATATTTACAGAAATATAATGAAAGAGTGTGGTTCTGTTTGATAAAACTAAAGATCTTCTAATTTTTCTTGAAAATAGCCCAAGAATATGGCTCTTAGAGCTGCTCAATCAACCATGTGTAGTGATCTGGATAAAGGAAAAGGCAACATGATCATAATAACTGAGAGAAATGGGTTGGGAAGCCTGGAACATTATTGACTTGACTGGGCTACTGAATGAGCCCTATATTCATAGGCCACAGTTTTCTTGTGAATTCACGATTACGGTAGTCCTACCTTACCCAAGGGGGATATGTTCCAATGGATGGCTGAGACTGCGGATAGCACTGAACCATATATATTTATGATGTTTTCCCTCCCTCTAAATACATACCTAAGCACTGTTATAGTACAACAGTCAATCTGATAACCAAGAGGACTACTAAGTGATTAACAGGTGGATAATGTGTACAGTATGGGTACACTAAATAAAGGGATGATTAAAGTCCTGGGCAGTGCACCTTTTCTTCAGTCGGTGAAATATAATCTGACATACTTACTAGTTATCTGTCTATACTAATAAAAGGGTAATATGATAATTAGTCTGGGAGATCTTCCAGATGTCCTTCTGGACAAAGCCAGGGTGGTGGGGCCAAGGCAGAGACAGTTAGGGGCAATCAGGCCAGCATGGGAGGGCAATGGGGGGGGGGCGCTCTGGTTGGCGGTGAGGGGAGCAGTTGGGAGCCATCACGCCAGCAGGGGATGGCAGTTGTGGGCAATCAGGACGGTAGTGGGGGCAGTTGTGGGAGAGCAGGCTGTTGGGGGACTGTTGGGGTGATAAGGCTGGAAGGGGGGGCAGTTAGGGGTAATCAGGCTGGAAAGAGGGGTGGTGGGGGGTGGTCAGGACAACAGGCAATGTGGTTAGGGCAATCAGGCAGGCAGGCAGGTGAGAAGTTAGGGGCCAGAGGTGCCGGATTGTGAGAGGGATGTCTGACTGCCCTGGGATCGAGCCTAATCCGGCAGTGGAACATCCCCCGAGGGGTCCCAGATTAGAGAGAGTGCAGGCCAAGATGAGGGACACACACCCCAACACAAATTTCGTGCACTGGGCCACTAGTCTATACTAAAAATAAAAGTATAATATGCTAATTAGACCAGACATCCTACTGGAAAAAGCCAGGGTTGCAAGGGAAGCCTAGGTTCTGGGTGCCTACTGGTAGCCAAAGGAAAGCCCGGGTCCAGGATACCAGAGGGAACAAATTTCATGCATCGGTCATCTAGTAAAACAATAATATCCTCCATGTATTTGAATGGCAATGAATTAATAGCAAAACCTTTCTTCATTCCAATAAGATTTTTAAATACCTATTATGTGCTAAGCATTGTCTTCCTTAGGACATTTTTTAACAGTTGGAAGTTAAGGATAAGAGAAGTAGCAAGAAAGTTAGGAGTGACTTTTTCTTTCAAGAGATGAATGTTTCAGAGTTAATGAAAGAGCACTTTAAGATGGAAAGTTTTATCGACATCTTATGTTGCTGTGAGGGAACAGTTTAAAAAGAAATGAGAATTGACCATTGCATTTGGCAAGATGACAGTAATTGTCAACTTTGTTTATTAAATAGACTGATAAGAATTAAGAAAATTGGAGGTAAAACATTGGAAGAAGCCAGCACAGGAAAATGGTATTTGAAATTTATCCATAAATTGTGCTGAGAGATGAAGGTGTCCCTGAAGAGATAGCTGATCTGGGAGAGTTTAAAATATAAGCAATATTACAGAGCATATACAGAGTGGGGTAAAAGTAGGTTTACAGTTGTAAATATGCAAAACAGTTTATTCGTGTATTATAATTTATTAATCATTGTATTATTTTCCATTTGAAAAACTATAAACCTAGTTTTGTTCTACTATGAATATACTAAGAAGAATTACCCAACAGAGAGGATGAATTTGATATTGAAAGAGGGAGCAGGGATTATTGTAAGGATAACAAGACCTGGAGCAAGTCAGAGGGCATAGCATGAGAGTTCTTCTTTCCAGATACAATGATAATTCTTCCATTTTAATAGGAAATAGGTCCTTTAATAAGTGGATTTATAGACCAGGTGGGAGGATAAAGATGTAATCTTCTAAGTGCTATTTCTTGGGGAAATAAGAAGCAGGTCACTTTCTGGACTGAGGTAATAGAGTGGAAAGGTTGAAAGCTTTAAAATAGCATCTTATCAATTGGGATATACAATATAATGCTGAAGTAACAGATAACCCCTGGGTTTCAGTGTTGTAAAACAAAATGTATTTTTCATTTATGCTCATTTAACAATCATCAGCATCGGTTAGCAGGGAGACTTTCACACTGCAGTCACTCAAAGACCCAAGAGCTACGGAGAATCCAGTTTGCTTTGTTACTCTAGTAACTCTAACACAATAAGAAAGAAATGTATTTGTTTGTACACTAGCTTTAAAAGTCCTCTGCTTGTGTTAATTGGTATGTGGGTTACAAAGTAATTATAATCTATATATATAAAAGGCTAATAAACTGTGTCCCTCTGATCATCATCCAACTGTTCATTATTACATGCACTGACCACCAGGGGGCAAATGCTCAGTGCAGGAGCTGCTGTGATATGTACTGGCCATTTACAAAGAATGGCACTGAGAACATAGTGCCAACAAACCAACGCTCAGCTTCCCCCAAGTGGGACACAGGTCCTGCCATCACCCCAGAGCAATAGCCCACCAAATCACAGCCAATGCTGTGGAAACCCACCATGGTGCAAAATGCAGCCCACAGCCCAGCTCAGCCCAGAAACAGTCACTGTGGGCACCAGGTGATGACATCAGACCAGGCTTCCTCTCCTCTAGCCTCCTTGGAGTTTCTTCAGCCCAGGGACACAACTTGCTTTATAGCCAAGTGAATGCATTTTACACTTTAACCAAATGTCTGTGAAACATTTTCCTGTGCCTCATCTCATTTGATCTTCACAGAAGTCCTGGAGTAGGTAGATAGGAGACTCAGTGGAACCCTATTTTCATTTCATTAGCTAGAAAACGGAAATTTAGAAAGTTTAGAAACTTAAACTGACTGAAAAGAAGTGTGAGATGGTGGAACTTGAAAATGAATGACTTCAGGTTTTTTCACTGTGCAGAATATAGTCAAACACTGCTGCAGTTAAATATTTCACCCTTTGTTCTAGCTGGGTGATCTACAATAATAATCTGCTTCATGTTGATATTTACTGCTGTGTTGCTGACAATTACCTGAAAGAGAAATTGGGGTGCTTCACTGAGCTGGAAAAAAGATTAGCTACACCAGAAAGCAGTTCTAATTAAGCAAGTTTGCTCTACATCTGTAAAAGGCTAAATTGACTCATGCATGGGCGATACATGTAAACCTCCCACTGGCACCAATCTCATGTGTGTGATTTAATCTGTCATTGTTGGTCATGAATTTGGTTGACACTTCTACTTCTATTATAGAGAAAGAGTGAATAATAATATTAAAATATTGATTCTAAGTAATTACCTTTCAATGTGCACAAATCTGTGCACTGGGCCACTAGTATTAATATAATATGCATGTTTTACTTGCCGAAAATTGGCCATGAGTTTTTGGTTGGAATTAGCTCATGTGTGTTGATTACATCGTATAACCATCATGAATATATATATAACCAATGCATTTTAGGAAACCTATGAACAAATATTTGTGTGAAGTTTCCCTAATAATTAATAGTGTTTTTATTTGGTAGATAACTTATGGAATTTTTAATATAAATTTAGGATTAGTTTTTCACTCTAAACACTGATTTCATAATATATTCCCCATGTATGATGCAACTGAATAACAAATTCTCTAAGCTACTTATTTCCTAAATGACAATATTATTTGATCAAAAATATTTGACTCAGCTAATCATCAAAATAACCTTGATGAGAAATGGTTTAAGAATTTCACCTTGAGTTCAGCTTCACCAATAGTCCTTTCTTTTTCTTTTTCTTTTTTCATTTCTGCAACTAAATTCTTACCACCGGCAAGTTCCTTACAGATTTTGAATTCTATGAGTCTGTCTGGTGAAGAGTAAGAAAAAAAAATCTGTAAGGCAGGAGGTAACTTACCATAGCCAAGAAAAACAGACTTTGCAAAGGCCTAATGTCAGTATGTAGGTCAGAGTAATTTCTTGGAGAAATGTTTTTAAATCAGTGAGAACTCAAACTCATCATAAGTATCTTTAGGACTTAACTTCCTAAAGTAGAGAAATAGAGCTAAGTATACATTGCCTGTTACCCAATGAGAAAAGAGTATGGGAGAACCATTTAACATCATCTGAAGCATATGATATGCAATATCACAAAGATAAAGAGATTAAAAAGGGTGAATCCATGTATACAGAACACATACATGTTATGGAAAAAAAATTTAATCAGGAAATTACTGAGTCATTGAGAATAGAGATGAATCTCTCATGGGAAACATTAGGAACTCAGTTGCCTGAACAAATTAAAATAAAATTGACCACGAGACACTTTATATCAGCCAGCAAGCCGGGCTCAGGTAGAAAGGACTAAGCAATGGATTATTTCCCTACTCATATATCAATGTTTCTATGAAATGAATCTACAGAGTCCAAAGCACTGTGATCCCAAATATTAACTATTCATCTCTTTCAAATTAAAGATTTTTCCCCTCACCTTCTCAGTGTGGTAAGACATTCTGTGCAAATAAACAGGGCAAGGATGGTACTTACAGAGGGAAAACATTTGTATAAAAATGGAGTATGGAAAGTCACTGTGTGGACAGACTTTAAGGAATCAGTCAGTGGAGAACACAGCTGGATTAGAAAAGAAGTAAAAAATAATGAGGAAGGCAAGTCAAACTCCCCAAGTTCATTCCAACTGTTCAAATAGCCTTATATTAAAAAGTCAAGATCAAACCAAATTGAAGAAATTAGCACTTTCTATTCAATGTCATCAATAAAATTACCAAGCCTGCCTATAGTCATTGGGAAACCAGGACTACTCAGCAAGAATACTTACATTGACCAATTTAATCAAATTATGGCTTTTACTGGCTTGACCCTATTTTACTGAGTGTACAAAAATGGCCAAAGGAAAAAAAACTACATTTATTTAAACAATTCTCTAATATCAAGAGTCATAAGTATGTATATCATTTCTCTTGTTCAATAGATGTCATTAGTCGTCTAAGTATACTGATGAGTCTTATATCACAGACTCAGGTTCTCTCACAATAAGCCCTGCTCACATTTTGTCATAAATCAGTTGAATCTTAATCTCCTTAAGAAAAATAATGTGAGAAGTTGAAAATAAAGTTTTATGTTCTAAAAACTTGATATCTAATACTTTCAGATGCTCTTTTAAAGAGACTCTGTTTGGGCTCTGTGTGTTTCCTCTGTTGACAGACACCACAATGCTTTAGAATAATATAAATATATTGTATTAAAAAACAATTGAAACCAAGAGAATAAATATATTAAAACATTTAAAACATGTAAAAGTAGAGCGTATTGCTATTTAGCACAACCCAGGTCTACATAGCATCACCTTCACTACTTCGGATATAGATCCTCTTTCCATGTCTGAAGTCTATCTAGAATTGTGACTTAGTCCTTTTGTGCTGCTAAGACAAAAGTATCATACCCTGAATAGACTATTTTTAAATTTTTCAGAGAGAGAAAGGAGGGGGAGAGAGAGATAGAAACATCAATGATGATGGAGAATCACTGCATAACCCCCACTGGGGATCTAGCCTGTAACCTGGGCATGGGAATCAAACCTATACCTCCTGGTTCATGAGTCCGTGCTCAACCACTGAGCCATACAAGTTGGGCTCATTTGGCAGCCTAGTTTTAACAATCAATGTTTGCTTTGCACAATTTTCTAGGCTGGCAAGTCTAAGGTTAAGGTGCAGGCAAATTTGGTATCTGGTGAGAGTCTACTTCCTGGTTCATAGCCATCTTCTTGCTGTCACCAGATGGCAGAAGTGGCAAGGGATCCCTCTAGGATCTCTTCTATAAGGACATTAATCTCGCTCTCAGGGCCTGCCCCGCCTTCTACCGTAATCACACTGGGCGCTAGGATTTCAATATATACTTTTTTTTTTTTCCGGGGAGGTGGGAGCCATGAACATTTATTCTATCGTTCATTGCAGAACACCACTCTGAGAAAATTATACGGATAAAATATTTACTTAAAAGTATAGTGTTTAAAAACAAATTCTAAATAGTATATAAAGCAACTCTTGGGACAGAGCTGGGTGGATATAGTCTGTGATGTTAGAGAAGTATAAAAAGTGTTTCCTGTTGTGGGTGAGAGGAGCAACAGCAGAAAGTGAGTATCGTTGGCCATCAAATGAAACTCAACCCTGAAAGTCTGGCATTCCCAACACTCTGATTTGTCATGTCCCAAACCAGAAATGTGAGGTCTGAAAATGAGATGATTGAGCTGAAGAGGAAATGGGTGTGGGTTTTGAGGCTTCCAGACAGTGGAAGAGAAAGTCATTGTCTCAAGCCAAGGTCATGGTTTTCTCAGGCTTGAGAGTGCTGATGGTACTTAGGCCAAGACAAGAAGACAACCTGGTCAATAGCTTTTTAGTTTTCCTCCTCCAGGGTTAATCCATAAGCAATTTTCCTCCTCCAGGGTTAATCCATAAGCAATTTTTGTATGGAGAAAGGCAGGAGGAAAAGTAAAACTGACCCATCTTTTAACCTCTCCAAGCATGATTAAAGATGTCATAAAAGCAGCTGACAGAAATTAAGAGACAGGAATTATATCAGAGGTAGAAAAAGCGGAAAAGAAAGGGAGTCTTTGGAAAAGCTACCATGTCAACAGTAATGGATCTGACACCTGGCAAGGAGGCACATCTGCGGGGGGCACCTGGGATGATAAATTGAATCTTGATTTTTACATTTTCACTGACCATGTATGTTTAGTACCTAAATTTTAAACAAAGGAAAATTTGGGCGAAAGGCACTGTTTTCCAAGGGTTTGTTTCATGTGATACAGGAAACATCTGGAGTAAGATCAAGTGGGTTTAGTGGCCATCATAACAACGCGTGGTTGTACTGTTTTGTTATGGACCTACACTCTGTAGTTAAAATTCATTTGAGGGTTCCTCTAAATGCATATGACTATGTCAGCTTTTCTCAGCATCTAGCCTGAAACAAAACAAAAATTCCTCAAAGCACACGTCAGCCAAGGGAATGGTAAACAGCAATTCTCTGGACAAATTCTCCTTTACCCGACAGGAGCTGGTGAATTGGTTTGTGAAATGTTGATAGGTACATAGCTGGTTAGCGCTACTGTTATTCTTGTTATCCTATCACATAGGGTATGACGCAATTGGTCATGTTGTGGTTTGGAGGCTTAAAGTAGAGGACAAAGTTGTGTTCTGCCCTTATTCCTACTTGGGAAAAACATATGCCAATCGGAATAAAGGACTGGCATGATATAAAAGGGAGATTCTATTCTTCATCCCACACATTTCTGAGGGTTCGATCATAATGAATATATAATGAACAAAAATGTGTTAATCACAGGAATTAGAGCACAGTAGAGCTTCAATAAACTTAAGATTTTATTCTTCTCCATGACCTTCACCAGACCCATTGTAAAGTTTAGACAATTATTTACCTCAAATCTGTATCTGGACTACTTAATCTCATAAAATATTTGAAAGATATTTATACTTGATTTACTCATTCATTTTGTAAACATTTACAGAGAGCATACTATGTGCGAGGCACTGTGGAAATCATTATGTTGTGAAGCAACCAGACATGTTCTTGATTCTCATGGGATGATTACCTAATTCTCTGGGAGTGAGAATGGGAGTGGAAACAGAGTAGTTCAAAAGCTCAAACTCTGACAACACACTGCTTAATCCAGATCTAATCTTCACCTATTAGCAGTCATTTGTAGGTATCTGTTTAGTCCGTGTGGCTTGACTACATACATCTATGATATGGGGATAGTAACATTAGTTAACATATAGGGTCAAGAATAAAACTAGTTAGCTCATGTAAAGTACAAAGGGCAGTATGCTGATACCGAGCACACAGTAAATGCTCCATAAATGTTATTGTTACTACTCCTTCCAGGGAACCCTGTGATGCAGGCTCCCAGCTTGGTTTGGTCATGAGATGAGAAGATCATCTGGATTAAAGAGAACCCCTTTTTAATCCTCTAGAAATCTGGCTTCTTCATAAGCAGCTGCGTCCTTTGCTTAGAGTCCAGAAGAAAGGTTGGTATATAGGTTAAAGAAGGATTGGCTAGAGATTTCATTAGATTTTGTTATCTGTGGAGCCTAATAGTGGCACTAGTCTAGACATTACAAAATTATGGGAAGAAATACCAATGACAGATGACAGAAAGGGATTTTAGTGGAGGCACTAAATATCAGTTTGCAATTATAGACTGCTTAGTTTGGACCAGTTCCTCTTAAAAGCCCTTTATGGGAATTAAATTGGTTAATGCTCACAATATGGCTCCAATAGTGGGTTTTAAACATTTTATGAATGAGAACATTGAAGGATAGAGAAGTAAAATGACTTACTTAAGTTTCCATTGATAGAGGAGGAGCCCGGTTTTTAAACAAGATGGACTGAACCAGAGCTTTTAACTTGTACACTCCACCGTTTCCCCTTGCTTGCCAATGCAATTAAAATCAACTAAAATATCCAGAAATACTAATACAGTTGCATGCTCTAGTGTTATTTCTTCATGTCAAAAATATAAAAATATCATTCTCAAAAGAAAAGTAAGACATTATAGTACATATACATAATGGAGCAAAAGAAAGATATTTTATAGAAACAGACTCATATGTAAAGAACAGACTGACAGCTGTCAGACGAGAGAGGGTTGGGGGAGGGGTGAGAAAGGTGAAGTGGTTAAGCAAAAGGAAAAAAAACACAACCATAGATACAGACAACACTATGGTGATTATCAGAAGGGAAGGGGGGTAGGAGGAGGTAGAAAAGAGGCAATGGAAGGAGACTTGACTTGGGTGGTAAGCACACCATACAATATACAGAGGATGTATGATAGAATTGTACACCTGAGACATATATAATTTTATTAACCAGTATCACCCCAATAGATACAATATTTTTAATTTTAAAATATATTTGTATCATTTTTAAAACCTCCATGTGATTCTGATGTCAGTGAAAAAAACTTATACTCTAAATGGATAAGCTCAAAATTGTTAATAGATGTGAAGTAATCACTAATGAATTTACATATTCAGTCTTGTGCCAAGTACTAGGAAAGTAAAATATAATCTTTTCTAGAGGATCACATCATCATATCCATAAATATGGTATCTAGAGACACTAAGATTCTTCTCCCTGATAAGCTTACTAAAAAAAAAAAAAAGAAAAATGATTGCATTTTGTTGCTTCTTTTTGGCAACATTGGGCTAGAGGGGGGACATTTCACAGAAAGAAAAACACCTAGTTCAAAATTGGAAGAGAACCGAGAATTCATAAAGATAAGAGCTCTGCAACAGATTGAAAGAGGAAGAACCCTTATTGTGAATATGACATCCATATCCATAATTCTGCTGCCAAACACATGGGTACATGTAGGCGTGCACAAAATCCCCCTAGCCTGGGCCATGTGTGGGACTCACACAGAGCTCTAACACCGGAATCCATCTGCACATGAACAATGAGGTCATCCCTCAGTGTTTCTCCAACACCTTTATGGACTGCGTAATGGCCTTTGCTATTACTAAGACATGGCTGTTCTGGAAGTATTGGTGCATTACAGCAGAGAAAGAGGTGCATTGTGTGGGATGAGTCACGCTAAACAAATCTCTGATAAGTATTTATATGGTACAAAAAAAAAAAGAATAAGATCCAGTGACAGAGACCCAGGCAGTCAGAGAGTTCTCATTGCCTCCACTCCTTTGAATATGGAGAGGACTCAATCACATGCGTGTTTTCAGAATTCCAGTCATCTGCACTAGTTCAAGTCCTGGATCAAATGTTAAAGTAACGATACTTCCACTGGAGAAAAAGCACATTCCACCTGTGAGTCACTTTGCAGAAGGGAAAACATCCAAACATCATAGCCTCTGCTTGGTTGCCATGAGGTTTGGATGCCTGCCAAAAAGGAAGGGCAAGGAAGAACATGACCAAGGCAAAGAACTGCATGAGAAACCCTCAGAGTTTTTGAGGGAGGAAAGGACAAACAATCTGAAACATTAGTTCAATCCAGAAAATTAGTTCATTTTTGTAACCCATGGTCATTGGCGAGAATTTGCTGACTTTCAGGAGCCAATCCTTAAACAAAAAAAATGCACATACCTCGAGGGTCAAGAATTTTTAGAAGGTGGCCTTCCTCACCATTCCATGATTTTAAAGAGCAAAGCCACTGTCTGCTGCCATAGTCATAGTCAGATGAAGCAAATCTACTTAATACTCCCCCAAACTCTCTGTCTTCTAAGGATGAGATACAAACGTCTCTCTATGACATGCGTGAACCACACATGTCTGACTCCAGCCTATTCTTGGCATTCCCTTCCTGTCAGCACTTCTTCACACTGTCCTTGCTCTCTAACCACATCCAATAGGAGCAATGCTCGAAGTAGCCTTTCTCACACTGCATCCTTGGGCTCATGTCCATTTCTAACCAACATTCCTTCCACACCTCACCCACCAGGCAAAACCATACCCTGCTTTCAAAACACAGCTCCAATATTCTCTCCTTACAGAAGACATCCAAGGGCATCTGCCCACACCACCCACTTTATCACTCTCTCCAACCTCTGTCATCAGTTAATGAAAGTGCATCCTTCCTGCACTTACTCTGTACCAGACCCAATTATAGGACATTTTTGCATAAATTAACTCGGTTAATCCTCATTCTGACCCCCTGGGGAGGCACTGATAATACCCCTATTTTATAGGTGAGGAAACTGAGGAGACAGGGATATAAAGGATTTGCCCTAAACTCGTGGTAGGCAAATTGAGGCTCACGAACCATATTCGGCTCTTTGGCCCCTTAAGTGTGGCTCTTCCAAAAAGTACCATGACCTGGGTGGATCTATTTTGAAGAAATGGCATTAGTAGAAGTTTAAAAATTTTAACTATCAAAAGAAATTTCAATCGTATTGTTGATACTTGGCTCTGTTGACTAATGAGTTTGCCAACCACTGCCCTAACCCATACACACGTATATCCCAGAGCTGGAATGTGAACTCAGAAAGCCTGTCCTTACCAGCCAGCTGTGCTGCCTCTTTACTGGGTTCATACCCCAATTATATCCTAAGTCACACTTTGTTCCAAATGTTTGCTGACCTACCTGTCTCTGCAGTTAGGAGTAGGGATCTTAAGGCCAGAGCTAAGCTACATCTATTTGTATTTTGAGCACTTATTGCAAAAACTGTAGCCAGTATGTGTGTTGATAATGAAATGGCCAACAAGCAAGCAAATAAAACTTTAGTCTAGGAGGAGAGGGATGTGTTAGGTTTTATGGTAGAGAATAAGAAGTTAAAGTTCTCCCTGGAACACAGCGCTGCTCTAACGTGAGGGCTGGGCTGGTTTTGTGTCAGTGTTTGCTTGTTTGAGTTTTCCCAAGGAAAAAAGAGGCCATGGCAAACGGCACAGCGGAGAATGAAGGAAGGAGAAGAGAGAAGTGTAAAAGAATGCTGGTTTCATGGTGAATTAGAAGGGGATGGAAGACTGGAGAACAGGGGCAGAGGATGCACCTTGCAAGGCAGGTAAAGGCAGAGTATCTGGATCTGGCCGCCGTGTGACGTCTCTGCTTGTTGCTAGGCTGTGAGGAGCACAGGTTACTGGCAAGGAGCAGTGTTGAGAGGGCTCTGTTTGCAAGAGCTGACCTTCAGGGCAATGCAAGGTCACCTGGGAAGAAGAGAGTCTGGCACCCGCAGGGATGTGGCAATGTGGGGGTATTGAAAGCACTGGAAATGCCCTCATGTTTTCCAGTAGTGATTGTATCCTCTCTAGAAGGGCTGTCTCTGTCTCTGCCTCTCCACCACCACCCCTCCACTGCCTTCCTGGTTAGGACTGAGCCACCTATTTTTTTTCTCTCTCTCAAGACAGTACTTTTATTTTTTCTTTTATTGTGGCAAAATGCACATAACAAAATTTACCATTTTACCTGTTTTTAAGTGTATATTAGGTGGCACTAAGTACATTCCCATGTTGTGCAACCATCACCACTAACCATCTCCAGAACTTTTTCATTTTCCCCAATTGAAGTCAATAGCCTTTATTTATTTTTTTCTTTTCTTTTCTTTTTTTTTAATTTACAATATAACTTATATTTAATAATAGTACATATCTTTTCCTTTTTTCCCCCCAATATCCTCCCCCCAGCCTCCCTTACCCCCCAGCACATGTCCCCACCTGCCCCCCCTCCACCCCAGTGTCTTTCATTCATTGGTTATGTTCATATGCATGCATACAAGTCCTTCGGTTGATCTCCCCCAGCATCCACCTCCCATCCACTCCAGCCTTCCCCCTGTAGCGTGACAGCCTGTTCAAGGCTACCCTGCCTCTATATCAATCACTCCCCCCTGTTTCTTTTCTTCAAAAATATCTTGCCTCTGCATACTAGAAACAAACGTATAAGAGCAAAAAAATGTTTGAGTGTCAGTTTCAATGTCAAATAGTTCTTCATGTGTACATGTTAGCAATGGTATCCAGATGGTGGACACATCGTAGCAATGCAAGATCCATCCTCTCTGGTATGGTCCTGGGCTGCCTGCAGCCACCCACAGCTGCCAACTGCTAGCATGGCAAGGTGTCTTCAGCGACCCCCATTTCTGGACCGTCCTTGTGGCTGTAACAGACCCGTCAGTTCCTCACTGTCACAGGAACCCACATGGTCTTGGAGTTTTTCTCTGCAAACACACAAACACGTTCTCGACCAAAAGTTAACAAAGGGATCCTCTCTGCAAAATAGACTTGGGATTCTTTTTATTTTTGCCTAAAGGATTTTCCTTTGGCTTATTTTGACATCATGTGTGTTTTTTCATGGGTGTCCTGCAGTTGGTTTTACAAATGGAATATACTTTTCTGGAGTAATAATTTTCTACATGTATTTTACTTATAGGATATTTTTCCTTACATGATATTACCCCACTGTCCCCTCCCTTTTTTGGTTAATGGGGGCTTTGGAAATTTTATCTTGCAGTCTTGGTGATTTTAGATTTTAATTTTTGCACACAAATATGACTGCTTTAGGTTCTTTGGATGTTAGGCAATTTTACAGTGAGATGAACTATTAATAGATTTTTTTTAGTTAATGTTTTAGGAAAAGCTTTTTGTCCGGTACACTAAAATTTTCTTGAGTATTCATTTATTTCACTTGGCCAATTTAAATTAATCTGAAAACTTGATTACTATTTTCCTGACAATTTTAATACTCAAGCAGAAATCTTAGTTTACCCTGTAAATACTAGTGGAAAGGAATATTTGCAATTTTGAGTAGGTCCTGAGCATTCCTGGTAATAGACTGGATTTAGATATAGAGCAGTTATTGCTGGCCGAGTCTCTGTCTGCCACCTGGGTCCCGGTTTGAGTTGTGCATGGGAGGTGAAGCAGCCATGGGTGTAGGAGACCTCCCTCAGGAGGGGTGAGGATTCAAGCCCCTGCAAGGTTTGTGGGTGAGGTTCTGTGCCCCACCTCTGTTGACCTTTTACCTCTCTCCTGTTGGCTCCTCTACGACTGTGCCTGTCTTAGGTTGTTCCTTCCCTGAGGAATCTTACCCGTCTCTGGCTAACCAGCCATCCTCCGGGGCCAAACAGGGTGATGTGAGGTTCAGTTCTGTCTCCTTTGTAGTCTATTTATTTACTAGAGGCCCGGTGCACAAAATTCATGCACAGGGGGTGGGGTGGTGTCCCTCAGACCAGCCTGCACCATCTCCAATCTGAGACCCCTCGAGGGATCCAATTGCCCATTTAGACCTGATCCCGGGAGGATATGGTCTAAATAGGCAGTCGGACATCCTTCTCACAATCCACGGCTGCTGGCTCCAAACTGCTCACCTTCCTGCCTCCCTCATTGCCCCTAACTGCTTCTGCCTGCCAGCCTGATCACCTGCTAACCACTATCCTGCCAGCCTAATTGATGTCTAACTACTCCCCTGCAAACCTGTTTGCCTCCAACTTCCCTCCTCTGCTGGCCTGGTCACCCCTAAGTGCCTTCCCCTGCAGGCTTGACAGTCCCCAACTGCCCTCCCTTTCAGGCCTGCTCCCTACCAACTGTCCTCCCCTACTGGTCTGGAACCTCCCAATGGCCCTCTCCTGCTGGCCATCTTGTGGTGGCCATCTTTTGTCCACATGGGCGCAGGATCTTTGACCACCTGGGGGCAGCCCTCTTGTGTGTTGGAGTAATGGTCAATCTACAAATTACTCATTTATTATACAGGATAGAGGCCTGGTGCATGGAAGGGGGCCAGCAGGTTTGCCCTGAAGAGTGTCCTGGATCAGTGTGGGGGTTCCCTTGGGGTTGGGGTGGCCTGGGAGAGGGGCCTGTGGTAGTTTTCAGGCCAGCCACACCCCCCAGAGACCCAAGGGGAGGCCCTGGGATCTGGGATTAATTTATTTTCTACAATTGAAACTTTGTAGGCTGGAGCAGAGCCAAGCCTTCTGCTCACTCTGTGGCAACAGCCATTTCTGTTTAAATTATGTAATTGAAACTTTGTAGCCTAGAGTGGAGGCCTAGGTGCTAGGGCTACAGAAGCTTGGCTTCCTCCATCACCCAGGCAACCCTAGCCTCTGCTCTCTCCAGCTCTGTGGCTGCTGCCATTTCTGTTGGGATTATGTATCTTCTATAATTAAAACTTTGTAGCATTGAGTGGAGGCCTAGGCTGGCAACGGCAGGAGAAAAGCTTGGCTTTCTCCATTGCTGGGGAAGCCCAAGACTCCCTCCCACTCTCAGTGGCCACAGCCATCTTGGTTGGGGTTTATTTGCATAATTTGCTCCTGATTGGCTGAAGGGCATGGCTGTAGGCATGGCCTGATAGGAAGTATGGTCAATTTGCATATTACTATTTTATTAGATAGGATTTTATTTATTTATTTATTTATTTTTGACTTGAACTGCCTATGCTCAGGGAATGGTGGGGTCACCTTACCCTCCTCTTCCTTGTGATAAGAGACTGAGTAAGGGTTGCTGTTGGTCTCTGCTCTCTCTGTTCAGACTTCTCCTTCTAAAATTATATAGGTAATAAGGCAGCCCTTCACAATACCCCAAACTGGTATTTTCAATATAGGAATGTTGGATTAGGTTACCTTTTCAGCCCCCGGATGCTGTAATCAAAATGCTAACAAGTTTATAATTCAGTTCCATTTTGGCTCTTGTGTATGATCTCTACACTATTCTACAGATGAGAATTTGGAGGAAGGAGAGGAGAGAGGGGATTCCCTGGCACACGGTGCCCTCCCACAGAGAACATCAGGCACAGAGGATGCCTGTACCCATTGTGCTGGGGGACCACCTTCAGGCCTCAGAAGATGTTCACCCAGAACCTGGGGACAGGTGAGCAAACTCTGAGAGGTGAGTCTAGCTGACAGATGCATTCTTGAACCACTCATGAACCGGACTTCCAAACACCAATAAGAAGACTGTCGGGGACTATGTGAACAGGCAGGAGCAAAAGTCATCAAAGCATGCGTTATTATATTATGATTAGTTTTCCATGGCCAGCAACTGGCCAGGCCTTGGGGATTGCAGATTATATGACATGCAAAGAGAGCTGGGAGCTGGCAGATATTCTGAGCTGGCCTGTGCCTTCAGAATGAATAGGTTGTTTCTGAAAAAAGAAGCCTTGTGCAAAAAGTGACCTTGAGGTCTCTTGGCAAGAGATTGAAGTTTGGAGGCAGAAAGACCTGAGTTCAAATATCAAGTCTCTCATTAACAGCTATGTGATCAGATGCAAATCCCATAACCTCTCTGAGCCTCGCTTTCCTAGAAAACATTTGAGCTCTGCAGTCATGCGCAGCCTTCTCTGATCACACTGATAAACACCATAAAGGTAAACACCTCGCATTGCCATTTGTAGAAAATTATAATAAGAAACATAATACATGAGAATGTCCATTTTCAATCCTTTAGAAAATTTTTAATGTCACATATTATTACTGGATCAGATCAAAGAAAACAGTTGAAAATCCTGAGCCAAGGAAGACTGATTAGGCTTTTAATCTACACTGGGTTACTTTTTTAGTCTCAAGATTGAGGTTAAGTTAGACAAACTCTCTGAAACACAGTTAATCCATCTATAACATGGGGAAAATAACACCCGATTCAAATCCCTATTGCTGCGATCTAGCCTCATCAGAGCAACTACTTAGCAATAACCGTGTCCAGCTCCAGCCTTAGTTTCTGCTTCTGAACAAAGGAGATAGAAATATCCGCAGGCAACATCTAGTTATAATGTTTGGTGGGACCAGTAATAAAGATTTTTCTTTTCTGCAAGTAATTTAATCTATTTTACCCAGTGGGAAAGCACTGAAGGCTATCATTTTGTTTTCCTTAGTTGAAGCTATTAACTGTAATTGCTTTCGTTAATAATACTTTACTTATTATAATAATCAAAGCTCAATTTCTGTACTTATACCCTGGGGCCAGTTTGCAGAGGCACAATTTATAAATGGATGAAAAACAATTAATAACTACTAGAAAAACCATTAATGATCTTATCAACAACGTGCTATGTAATCTCCAATTGCAAAATCATATACAACACACTAAAAAGAACACTTGGTCTCAGCCAGTGCTGTGGACGCCCTTACTATTGACCAAACCAGTATTTCAAATGCAGAAAAATAATGCCTTTGAGGACATTTTTCTCCTGGGCTTAACAGGGGATGTTCCTGTTCATCTATGAAAGGCGAGCTATAGCCTATTTCAGTTCCTGTGGGATGCAAGCCTTCAAAGAGAGAAACCACAATAATTTGAAGAGAAAAATATTCCACCATCTCCCCAAATTGATGACCTCTCACTCTCATCAGCAAAGTAGTATGTGATAAGACAAAGTACTATGTGATAAGGCTACCCCCCTCCATCATACCAGGCTACCCTCTTACCCTTTAAATGGCCCCCTGAACTCCAGAGCCCACTTCTATTATTAACACGATGCCTTAACATTTTCAGCATAGAGCCTTAGCCTGCAATAAATCTCCCCTAATTCCCAACTTTTGCCTAGAAAAACTCTTTCATGGATACCTTCTGCTTGGATTCAGATCTCAGCTCTGAGATAGCTTCCCCTGAACCTCTTTCTAATGATGCTCTCAGAAAACCTAGTCACTATTCATCACAGTCTCTATTGCTGCCTGAAATTGCTGAATTTCTGATTTGGCCCCTTGCTTATAACTGTATCCTAGGCATCTTGGTCAGGGCCTGAATCATCTCAAGTAAGTACTCCATACAAATGTGTTGAATTAATGGACTAAATTAATGAATCCCTAGTATCTGTTGAATCAAGGCAATACTTACTTTCTCATGCCTTTCCTATGTGGAGAAATGCAACTGCAAATGGTTCTTTCCTCCCCTCTACTCTATCCCATCTATCTCTTTCTTTTCCTTCTTGCCCATAGGTTAATGACTTGAAGGTTTCCACAGCCTGGGAATTTAGATTGCACTTAGTTATGTAGGCCCATGAAGGCAAATATGTGTCAGTTTTATTCCAATATACTCCTAGCTGAGGTCTAGCAGATGCTCAATGTTTATTTGCTATCAAATGAGAAAAAAATCTTGGCTATACAAATGCTTTCTACTGTTCTGCATTCTAGTTGAGCTATGTCAGATATGGTACTTAACCTCTCTAACTTCATTTTCCTCTTAAGAAACAATTTAAAAATATCATTTGCCACATGGAGTCATTACAAGAATCCTGCATATGCCCAGAGAGAGTAAGCTTTCAATATATTTATGGAATGATTATTAAAACACCCTCCATGCATAATTAAAATATACTTAGCTTTGGTCTAATCATTGTGTTTGGATACTTCCATTCCTGCTTCAATGTATGTCCTCTCTCCCAAGGGAAGCAGGTCACCACCACAAAACATCTACCTCCCCCATCTCGGAAGGTGTACAGACCTCCTCTCATCTTTGGTTCCAGTAATGAGGACTTGTGGCCTGGAATATCACTCTCTCCCTCACTTCTCTAACTTGCTTCCCAAACCCAAGACTTCTTCTGCCCTTCAGGGACAACTTTCTGAGAATGAGCACTTCTACTTTTAATTCCTGAATCTGTAGCCTTATCACATGATACTTCCTTGATGCCAAGGTGAATGAGTTTCATAACATATCTGGCTAGGGAAAACACTGTCATTTCTTTATCTACTTGCTATTGCAACAAATCCAGATAAAGAAAAAGCTTCCAGAAGTATACCCAGCATGAAAAAATTCTCCACCTTTACAACAGCATCATGAAAATGGGAACTGAGCTGTGTGCATACAATCCCAGCGCAGGACTGGCTGATTGTCTTAGAGCAGTCCTTGATGTTCTACAGAAAGCTAACACTTAAATATATTTCATGCTTCAGTTTCAGCATCACTCCCTTGTGGAATCTTCCAAGTCTCAGACAAGGCAAGGAGGATTGTCTCCTACATCGAACTTCTAATGAATTCATTCACTTGACATTTTGTTTCAGAACGACACATGCTAGCTATTCTTTTAGACATCAGTTTGAAAAACAATTATTATTGTATTTGAATGACAATAACAACAAGGTAAAACAGGTAAATATTTCTATCCAGAAACCTTACATTATGATAGGGGAGAAAGAGAGCAAACTAGAAAAATAAGGAAAATAAACATATGTTACAAAGTTTCTGAACCGAAAAGTAAAGCTGGTAGGAAGACAGGAGATATCCAGGGAGAAGCAGTTTTCTATTAAGGGGCCTGGAGAGATTTAGGGATTACAGTGGCATTTCAGAAAAGACCAGAGGAAGAGAAGGGCTAGCTATGCCTAACCCTGTCTTAGCACCAATTTCATTATAGCAATATCATCTGCTTGTGTGTCATTTCCGTCTATTACCATCTCTCTGTAAGTCCTCCAAAGGAAGGGGTGGTATCTGCTCTTAATCCTACGCCCAAAGCGTAGCCCAGCCCCAGAATATGCTCAACTCATATATGTGGACTCCATTACTGTCCTGTTGATCACAGCCATGCTACCTTCTAAGGGCAGGCCCTGTATGACCTTGGAATACTTTCTAGGCTTTTCCACCACCAGCCACTCTTTATCTTTTCCTTATCTTGGTCTGGATTCCTAATCATTGGGTTCCACCCACCTTGTTGAGATAACCATCCAGAAGTGATCAGCTAGGTTCCCAATCTATAATGGGATTCAAAACATCATTTGAAATGTAACTCTGAAGAAAATGTATCTTTTCTGCATCTTTTTCTTTTTTTTTTTGGAAGGAAATTTCAATTTGTAAAGAAGTAGAAGTTTACATCCTTGAGGATCATGCTTTTTAAAACTTGATCAGGGCCTAAATCATCTCAAGTAAGTACTCCATATAAATGTGTTGAATCACCATCCACATGGGGTGCTATAACAAAATACCACAGATTCAGTGGCTAAACAAAGACATGTGTCTTCCACAGGCCGGTAGACTAGGAAGTCTAAGAGTACTGTTCCAGCAGATTCAATTCCGGGTGAGGAGACAGCCAACTTCTTTCTGGCTGGCAGACAGCTAACTTCTCAGTGGCCTCACATGGTAGACAGCAGAGTTCTCTCTCTCTCTCTCTCTCTCTCTCTCTCTCTCTCTCTCTCTCTCTCTCTCTCTCTCTCCTCTCTTTCTCTCCCTTATCTAGATAGCTCTATCTATCTCCATTTCTTTTAAATTAGGACACCAATCCCATCAGGGGGTCCCAACTTCATGTCTCATCTAAACTTAATTATTTCCTTGAGGTCTCACCTCCAAACACCATTACATTGGGAGTTAGGCTTTCAACAGTGATTCAGGATATGGGAGAGGAGGTTCACATTCAGTCCATAACTAACTCCCTGTGAAGAGAACTATATATAAGAATGATTTAAAAATGAATCACTCCTAATCTCTCAGGAATGTAAAGCAATGAGGGGGAATTGAATAATGAACACTTAGCATCACTCCATTGGGCAACATCTATTACCTAGCTCTGGGTCTTTGAAGTCAAGACTTCATTTATTTCCTGGCTTAGAAAGTACAGTGCGCCATATGTGAATTTACACTGATAATAGTTTACATCAGTCAGAATTATCATAACAATTGTTCCTTAATCCACAACTACTATGTCCTTAATGGCATTCACAATAAGCAATGATTTCTCACTCACACATCAATGGTTAGCTGGGGTTCAGCTCATCTAGGTTGGACCTAACTGCACTTGACTCTGATTCTGGGTAAGATCAGTGGTTACCCCAGGTATGTTCTCATGGGGAGCAGCAGGAAAAAGAAGAGCAAGTTTGACGGTGCAATTGCACTTCAAGCCTCTACCAGCATGTCTCCTAACATCTGAACCTTTGGACAACCCTTAACTCTTTAAAACACATCAAGCTCCAAGTCAAGGTACAGAGAAGAATACTTCATCCACCCCAAGAATGATGATGCAAAGGCATGGATATGCAATAATACTTGGGGCGGGGGGGATTGGAATCACCATTTCAGTCTACCACACAATGCATTTTGCTTCAAGGGGTCATTCAATGTGACAGTGCTTGTGGTCAAGCCCTAGGATTATGAACTTTTGAAGACTAAATTTAAGTACCAACACAGTGAACTCTGTAAATTCCAGGCACTTATCACTTGCTTACATACAGTATAGTATTTTTAGCATAGCAAATATTTCTTGGATTTTGTTTATTATTATTATTGTAGAGGCTATAGGATGCCTTGGAAAGAAAGTTAGTGGGAATTCAAACACCCAGTCTCCAGTCCTATAGCTGCCATTGACTAACTCTGACCCTCAGCAAGTCATCTCAGATTCTTTTGGCCGTGTTCCCCTCTTCTGTAAAGTGAGAATTTGAGCTGGATAGTTATACTTATTTCCAATAGTTATACTTCTTTCCACCACTACAACTTCATAAGTGTGTTTACTGGCATAGATGCAGGCCAAAAGACCTTGCCTCATCCTTTTTTGTTGTTGTTGTTTAAATATTATTATTATTATTATTATTATTGCATCATATTGAGTTCCCTGACCCAACAATCCATGTGTAAACCAAAGTTGGGGTCTTGTCAAAGTCATCACCAGCATTTAAACATTGCTTGGAAGGACCCAGCATGAGATGAACCCCGGTTTCCTGGCCATGCACTGTCAAAGGTGGACAATTCCTGACTGTGAGATCAAGGTCACCAGGGACTCAAACTGTGTGTCCAGAACAAAGAAGATCTGCAGAGCTGAAATGATACACAAAACACATTTATTTATATCTCCCAGGTTTGCATGAAAATGCAAAGTATGTTTTGTAAATATGATGGCGTTTGTCTTTCTGAAGTTAGCACGAATTGCATGTTTGTTTGGGAAGTTAATAATATCCCAAGTGCTTCTGACAGTAACACATCAGCAAACTTTTCTTAGAGCTTTGCATGTAATGTTACCACATGCTAAGGTCTGATTCAGGCTGAAGTCCCAAGTGACTATAAACCAAACAATTACATATTTTTTTTAGTTCTAATGTGTTTGCTTCCTAATGACCCACAGCCTTACACTCACACTGGGCAGGTCGACAAACACTTTCTTTTTTTTATGCTCCAACAGGGCAAGGCACATTCTGGAAGACTAGTTGTGGGTGACCAAAACACAATTTGAAACATCAGCCGCCTTTGATCAGGGCAGCTTGCTTACTTTTAATTGTTTCCAGAGTGCTTGTTTGAAAATTTGTTCGATTTCACATCGCGTGCAATGGGAATTGATGGCTGAATTCACTGCCTTAATTCTTGGCTCAAAACGGAGTTATACTTATTCCAGTTAAACGTAGGAAGCTGAGTTTTTGGCCAAGCAACCAAAAGGTGATTTCAGTTGCTGTCTCTTTTCACCCAGACCCAAAATAACAAGAAATGAACTCAAAGAACCTTTAGGAAAGTGTGACATGATTAGTTGCTGGCATGTTTTTCTCCAGCTGCATTAACTTTAATCAAATCCCTTTTTTTTCTTCCTTTTTTTTATGAATAAGAGTGAATATGAGAACAATAAAGTTGTCCTTAAACAAATCTGAAAAGTCAGAGCAAAATTAACATCAAAGACAATTTCTTTAAAACCAGATATTTTGAAATCCTTCAGTGTTTGTGGGTGAGAATCTATCTCTCCTGACACTAAGTAAATGAAAAGCCACAAAGAATGAAAAAAACCTTCCCTAAGCAGCGCAGTGCTCAGAACTTTCCTCTCTAGCCCTCAGAATCTTTTTGGGTGACCTCACAGAAATCCACAGATTAAACAATGACTTTTGTGCACATGATATGTTGTCATTTGAAGTTTCATTTCTAGCCTCAAGCTCAGCTTCAACCTACATTTGTGGCTACCAGCGAAACATCATGGACCAAATGAAGATCATGCATGCACCCCAAGATCAATACAGCTAATAAGCTGATTGTCTTTACCCACCCTACACCTCATAATCACTTCCATTTTTTTCTATATTCTTAATTTTGTGAATGGTTCTTCCATTCACTATTTTAGCCTAATCAAAAAGCTTAGACATTATCTCATTATTTTCAACTGCTTCTGGTCCCCTGTGTTTTACATTAACTCGATCAGTAAGCCTTAACAATTGTCTATTTTCACCCCCACCTTTTTCCTAAATTCACCATACTTTTCTGTTCACAAACAGAATACATATATGTATTAGGGTCCTGAGTCATCTAACTTGCCTGATGCCAATCCACCTTATATTTTAGTGTTAAAACTCTTCCTTAAAACTATTTGATGATATTACTTCCAGGTTAGAGTTAGTAAATATTGTCTGCAGACCAAAGGTTAAATGCCTAGCTTTCCATTGCCAACCCTACCCTATGTCTTGAAATTTGCTTTCTGCCAACTCTGCTACTAGCAGCCTCGGTTGCGGTGATAAGATTATTTTCACACTATTTGATATGCTCTCTAATCCTTGGTAGTCCTGCCCCTTCCTTTGCCAGAAAGCCTGCTTCCTTCAAATCCTAACTTCATCTTCAGAATCTCAAGTTCAAATGTGGTATCTTTTTTGAGAATTCTTAAAACCCCATTGACCAAGTCAAATATGCTCTTCTCCTGTGCCCTCACAGACTCCAGCAGAAGCACACATCATTAGGGTGACCAACTGTCTCTGATTTCATGTGCCTTGCTTGTCGTAACATGGAAAGTTCTTCGCCCAGAGAATTGTTCCATCCTTGGCCAGGAAGGACATTGATTCATCCTGGATACAGGCTTTGGTCACTGTATGTATGTGTCTCATCCATTCATTAAGTTGTGAGTTGTTTGAAATCAATGTAAAGGCCCAGTTCACCTTTTTATCCCTAATAGTTAGCACTGTGGCGGCAAAACAATAGCTTTAGTATTGGATGTAATATTGAGATGTTTTGCTCTTTTCTGTTTAACCCTCAAAATCTTTAAATAATGTTGGTATTCATTCTATTTTTTAATACACAAAAGAATACATCCAAGAGAAATTTAATGACCTGCCTAAAGTTATGCAGGCACACTACATACAGATGTTTTTCTGATTACTAAACGATGCTTATTCCTCCATAAAAACTGAGTAAATCATTAACTGAGATATTCTGTGATGTGTTTGATTGAGTATTTTTCTATACACAAACTGACTGGGGGAAGAAAATGATTAAAATCAGATAAGCAGTTAATTACCACCCCTTCCACTCAATTAAATTTTGAAATAGGTATTTGTTTAAATTATACAAATGTTCAAACAAGATTGACTGTCTAGATATAACTAGTACAAGCAAAACAATACAAAATTTAAATAAATGTTATTCACAAGAACTAAATGAGTGCATTTAGAAAAGGAAACCACTGAGCTTTTTCTAGTTAACATATTTATAATTCTCAGTCACACACCTATTGTTTAATACAGAGGTTCTCAACAGGGAGAAATTTTGTTTGTGCTAAGAGACAATTGGCAATATTTGTAGACATATTTTATTTTACAACTTGGGGGAGGAATAGAGAGGCCAGGGATGGTGCAAAATATCCTACAATGCAAAGAAGAGCTCCCCACAACAAAGAATTTTTAGGCCCCAAATGTCAATAAGGTTAAGGTTGATAAGTCCTAATTGAAACTGCAAAAGGCATAAAACAATGCTTATCACACATATTGTAATTAACTGTTACAAGATGCAAACTATAAACAGAAAATTCTACAAATATTTTTAAATGTTGATTGTTAATGAAGAATCCTAATAAATGTTTGCTTGAAGTACATACTGGACTAATACAGTCATTCCAGGGATGCGTATTGGAAAGAGATTTCATGTGACAAATGACTGCACCATACGTGGCAAATCCCATTATTTCCTCTCCATCTATGGAGGTCACTGTCATTGATTTGACAACATTGAATAGTGGTCAGATAATTTATTCTGGTAAACCAGAATCCAGTGTTTACATATAATTAAAGCTAATTAAAATCTTATATACTATCCTATCTAATGAAAGAGTAATATGCAAATTGACCATACCTCTGATCAAGCCAGGCCCACAAGCCATGCCCACAAGCCAATCAGGAGCAAATAAACCCCAACCAAGATGGCTGCAGCTACTGAGAGAACAGACCTGCTTGGCTGCTCAGAGGGAAGGAATGGGCCGGCTGTGCAGAGGGAGGGGAAGAACCAGAAAAATGGGTCTTTTCAGTTTCTGATGCTGATGGAGCCCTATGGGTGCTGGCCTCCTCCACCTGCAGCCCTCAGTCGCAGCCCAGCAGACCCCTGCCCACAGACCAGATGTGACCAGCATGGCCCACGGCAGGGGGGTGTCCGGTGGGCACACTGCAGGCATCAAATTACTGCCATCGAAGCCGCCCCCCACCACACACACACTCACAAGTAGTATGGTTCAAGTGGGCGACTCCTGAGGGGCCGCTCCCATGGCAGCAAATGTGCACCATACCAGGCAGGGAAGCCATACCTGAAAGCCCAAGCTCCCAACTACCTGACAGGGTGTCCTGTGCTGGGGTCCTGAGGAGGCCCCAGGACAAGCATCTCCCCACAGGCTGTGGGGAACGAGGAGAAGATCCTCTGGCTAGAGGCTGGGGTGAAGGATGCTGGGTTCTTTGCAGGCCAGGCTGAGGGATACCACCCCCCTCTGCACCCTCTACCCCCCCCCCGTGCACGAATTTTGTGCACCAGGCCTCTAGTCCTATATAATAAAATGGTGATATGCAAATAGACCAAATGGCAGAACAACTGAACAACCAATCAAAGCATAAGATGCTAATGATATGCTAAGGTTGTTTAACTGCTTGCTATGACATGCACTGACCACCAGGGGGAAGACAATCGACTGGTCAACCAGTTGCTATGATATGGACTGACCACCATGAGACAGATGCTCTCTGGAGCCCTCCTGCAGTCACTCTCCAGCCTGATTGTGCACCAATGGGGTCCCTCAGCTTGGCCTGCACCCTCTCACAATCTGGGACCCGTGGGGGATGTCAGAGCTGTTTTCAGCCTGATTCCATAGGCCACTCTCCTTGGGAGGGCACCAGATGCAAGGCTCGTGGCTGGCAAGCACTGCAACAGCAGCACAAGTCTCTCCTGATTGGGCACAAGCCTGTGGCAGGCACACTGGGACCAGAATAAGCGGAAGCAGCAGGTAGGAGCTACAGGTGGCATTGGACTGCAGTTTTAGGCCCGATCCCTACAAGCCAGCCAGGGGGACCCCCACTTGTGCACAAATTAGTGCACCAGGCCTCTGGTCTACATATATAGAAGCGCAGTGACTAGAACAGCACAACAATCAGAATAACCAGTATCTATGACGCACACTGCTGCAGTCAACCAGCCTGATCCAGGTCCTGATCAGCCCCCCCAAACCTGGCCAGCTCCCAATCGGCCCCCAACACTCTAATCAGGGATGGGGCCAGCCAACCACCCATGGTCCGTCCCCCTGCTGGCCTGGCCTGATGGGCCCCCATCAGGGCAGGCTGGTCAGACCCCACCCATGCCTCTAGTTGTTACATAATATAATATGCATAACAATGTTGAAGTTTATGTCTATAATATATATTCTAAAATATATGTATATTATATATTCATGGTGTGACAAAGGTAGGTTTACAGATATTATAATTTAAAATAATAAAATCCTATATAATAAAGAGTTAATATGCTAATTCGACTGAAGAGCAGAGGACCTTCTGGACGACCTGTCGGAAGAAGCCAGGGCTGTGAGGGCTGGCTGGGTCTGCAAGGGCCAAGCCCATTGCATGAATTTCATGCATTGGGCCTCTAGTAATTTATAAATAATAAAACAAAAGTTAACTCTGTTTCACATACGCACAACTGGAAATTCACTTTTGCCCCACATTGTATATATTTGATATTCTGGTTTAACAGAATATATACCTAGATATTTATTAAAAATATAGACTTGTAATAATGAAAATAGAGCAAGTGTTTATATTCAGTTTTCCAAAAAAGAAAACTTTTTTTTCTTTTTTAAAAAACATGATGTGTACTTTCACTTGTTCTACTGAAACAATTTATGCTATTGCACATATATTTATTCAGATAGGAAACATTTTTTTAAATATCCTATAATCCAAGCATTATAAAAAAAATAGAGTGAAAGCATTTGAGTATATTTGCTTGAGTTGGTAATTTGCAAAATATTTTAAATTTTTTATTACACTTATATAAATAGTTTTAAATCATTCTTTGTTTACTCAATATTATATCATGAAATAGCCTTTTAAAAGTGTTATTTCACTATTAAACAAATTCCATCATATGAACAGACCATAATATATTTAATAAATCTTCTAAAGCTGGATATTTGGGATTTTTCTTCTGTTTTGCTATAATAAATAACACCACGATGAACATGCCTATACATAAATCTCTAGCCCCTTCTCTGATTATTTACTTGGGATAGATTCCATGAACTAAAATGCTGGGGTCAAAATGGAGCCATTTAAGGTTTAGAGTTTCAGTGATATAATCCATAAAACAGAAATAATAAACTATGGCCTCTCCTTAGTCCATAGTATAAAAGGGTCATGGAACAGCGATTTATTAACATAAACCTTAGACAAGGCATCCGACTGTGAAGTTATCTATACATGTGCAAATATAGGTGGGGGGGGGGGCAGAGAATATACAAAGACCCTGTTATAGAAATCGACCTGTTCATGTTTACTCTTGCTCTGGTTCAAAAGCTTTGAGGCATATAAGACCCTCTTTTTCAGGTAGAATGTGGTGAGCCAAATGTTCTAAAGAGAGCTATATATGCATGATGCCTATTTCCCCCAAAGTTCTGGCAAAAGAAAAATGCATTCCAAGTTTACAGTTACTGTAAGATGCATATTATCTATCACTCAATATTTATTTAGTGAAATTATCAGAGAAACTGTGCTGTATTTACATTGTTTGTTGCACATTTGGTTCTGACCTTGTAACATTACTGTAGCAGGTATTATCTCCATTTCACAGATAAGAACCCTGAGGATCTTTAAGTAAATTAGTGATGTAAACAGGCTAGCAAGTGGAGAATCTAGTATCAAACTCTCTTCATGACCCTTAAGCACTTGCCCTTAAACCCAGCAGTCCCCTTCATGTTTACAACATGCATAGTGCCACATATGAGAGTCTACTAAATGTAAATTATATAGGCATATAGAATGAATACCTTCTTTCCCTCTATTTAATATGTCTTGAAGCCTGACCATCCATCCATCATTGTACCCATCAAGCTTTACTAGCCTTCTCCATGAGCTGTACATGCAGATGTCACACAATCTTGTTTGCAGTGAAGTCAGAGATTCAAGGAGATGCACGTGAATTCCCTCTATGAAGACCTCGCTTTGGAGAGGAATTTAAAGGCTGGTATTCCTCTTAGGTGACTGCCTTGGAAACCTCAGGGGCAAGGAAACCATTCTCCATAACCTGGGGTTGCCTGTTCTGAGAGTAAGATACCATGCTATGAGACCACAGTCAGGTGCACTGCAGATTCAGCACTGGCTGCCAAAGGTAAAGAAAACTAAGGTTTTATTTTAGTTCAACCAGCCTGGCTCAGTGGTTGAGTGTCCACCTATGAAGCAGGAGGTCACAGTTGCATTTCCATATGCCCAAAGATAGATGATTCTCTCTCATTGATGTTTCTATCTCTCTTTCCCTCTCCCTTCCTCTCGGAAATCAATAAAAATATACATTTTTAAATAAACTAAGGACTGAGCTCTGATTTGTTTTTTAATTGATTGTAGCCAAGGACTTTTTTAATTCTGAATTTGTCTTTCCTCTTGCCTAAATATACAAGAAGTATGCCTTGTTTTCTTTATTCCTCCATTATTCCTCTTTCAACCCATTATTTCCCAGGTCCCTTATTCTGACCTACCCAACCATTTATCACTTTGGCTTGAAGGTAGGTTGCTTTTCTCTTCCTGATTAATTTCCTCAAGCAAACCCCAATGGCCCACATTTGCTAGATTCTTCTTCTGACTTAACATGTACTTTAGCTCCTTTAGTACACAATTTTTATGCATTTAATTTAACTAATCCTAGATTTCTTTTCACATCTTTAAATGTTTCCTAAGTCATTCCCTTTCTCCCTTTGGCTCATTCATCTTCCCCATGCCATCTGGGCTCCCAAATTATAGTTTTCTGATTATCACAATTTAGCCTCTTATAAATAAAATTTATAATATGGGTGCTTTATAAATAAATGCTATGCTTAAAACTGATTGAATAACTGTAGTCTCCGTTAACAAGCAATCCATGAATATAAACCTGTCTATGTAAGCAGTGTCACTCACCCTGAAACAGATATTCAGATTGTCATTGTCCAACTTGATTTTACATTTTATTAGTGTCTACCATGTGGCAGGAAATGTGTGAGGTATTGTCAATGTAAACATCCATAGAATAGGAATCCCGTCCAATGAGGTGAAATGACTTGCCTAGTAATGGGCAGTCAGAGCTTGGCAGAGCAGACCCACATCTCAGTCAGGCTTTCAGAAACAGCTGCGACAATCACTCTCATGCCTGTTGTGTGTATATTCACTTCCTCTATCCAACCTGTTATTCATAGTGAAATCCTTGAAAACACAATTTCAACATCCTCCCTCTTTGAAGCCTTCTTCTCCCATTATCCTGCATGAGGAAGTTTACATCTCACACTCTCTAACAGCAAATTGCTCTAGTAGAACAGTCATGAAGTCATGCATCCTGTGATAGAAGGTAATAGTGTGATCCCAGAAAAGTTAAGTACCCTGGTTGAGTTTCTTCACCTGTAACATTTGGGCTAATACTATCCCCACACAGAGTTTTTAGTGTCTTATATCCTATACTAGAGGCCCAGTGCACGAAATTTGTGCACGAAGGCGGAGAATGCCCCTTAGGCCAGCCTGCACCCTCTACAATCTGGGATCCCTCTCACAATCCACGGCTGCTGGCTCCAAACTGCTCACCTGCCCGCCTCCTTGATTGCCCCTAACCACTTCTGCCTGCCAGCCTGATCACCCACTAAACACTACCCTGCCAGCCTAATTGATGTCTAACTGCTCCCCTGCGAGCCTGTTTGCCCCCAACTTCTCTCCTCTGCTGGCCTGGTCACCCCTAACTGCTCTGCCCTGCAGGCTTGATTGACCCCCAACTGCACTCCCTTGCAGGCCTTGTCCCTCCCAACTGCCCTCTGCTGTTGGCCTGATCACCCACAACTGCCCTCCCTTGCAGGGCCTGGAACCTCCCAATGGCCTTCCTCTGCTGGCCAACTTGTGCTGGCCATCTTGTGTCCACATGGGGGCAGGATCTTTGACCACATGGGGGCAGCCCTCTTGTGTGTTGGAGTGATGGTCAATCTGCAAATTACTCCTTTATTAGATAGGACAAAGGCCTAGTGCATGGGTGGGGCCAGCAGGTTTGTCCTGAAGAGTGTCCCAGATCAGGGTGGAGGTTCCCTTGGGGCGAGGGATAGCCTGGGTGAGGGGCCTGTGGAGGTTTGCAGGCCAGCCACACACCCCGGATGACCCAAGCAGAGGCCCTGGTATCTGGAATTTATCTATGTCTAAAATTGAAACTTTGTAACCTGGAGCAGAGCCAAGCCTTCTGCTCTCTCCGCGTCGGCCACCATTTCTGTTTGAAACATTTTAGCCTAGAGTAGAGCCTAGGCCTGCAATGGCAGGCTGAAAACTTGGCTTCCTCTGTTGCCAGGGAAACCCAAGCCTTATTCTCTCCAGCTCAGTGGCTGCTGCCATTTCTGTATCTTTTATAATTAAAACTTTGTAACCATGAGTGGAGGACTGGCAGATGGAAAGGTTGGCTTCCTCTGTTGCCAGGGAAACCCAAGCCTTCCTCCCGCTCTCAGTGGTGGCAGCTATCTTGGTTAGGGTTTGTTTGCATAATCTGCTCCTGACTGGCTGGTGGGCATGGCTGTGGGCATGGCTTGTGGGTGTGGCTAAGGTGTGATCAAATTTGCATATCACTTTTTTATTAGATAGGATAATAAAGAGGTAATATGCAAATTGACTGTCATACCCTCATACAAGATGGCCACCTCCATGTGGTCATAAGATGACCGCCACAAGATGGCCGGCAGGGGAGCAGTTAGCTGTCTACCAGCAGGGGAGGTAAATTGGGGGCATCCAGCCTGGCAGGGGAGGGCAGTTGGGGTTGACCAGGTTTGCAGCAGAGGGAGGACAGTGGGGGGGGGGAGAACCAGGCCTGCGGGGGAGGTCAGTTAGGAGAGACCAGGCTGGCAACAGAAGGCAGTTAGGGGTGACTTCGTTGGCAGGGGAGGGAGGACAGTTCGGGGGGACCAGGCTTGCAGGGGAGGGCAGTTGGAGGTGACCAAGCCTACAGGGGAGGGTAGTTGGGGGCAACCAGGCCTACAGGGGAAGGCAGTTGGGGGGGACCAGGCCTGCAGGAGAGGGCAGTTGGGGTGTCCAGGCCAGTAGGGAAGGGCAGTTGGGAATGATTGGGCTGGCAGGAGAGCAGTTAGCTGTCTATCAGGCTGGCAGGGAGTGGTTAGGGTATGATCAGGCTGGCAGGCAGAAGTAGTTAGGGGCAATCAGGCAGGTAGGCAGATGAGTGGTTGGGAGCCAGCAGTTCCAGATTGTGAGAGGGTATAGGCTGGGCTGAGGGGACACCCCACCCCCAGCGCACCAATTTCATGCACTGGGCCTCAATTATAAAAATAAATTTTAAAAGCAGTTGACATCTTACTTGTAGAAGTCAGAATAATAGCCCATCTAAAATATCCAGATTTCAATGTCCAGAATTTGTGAATAGGTTGCCTTCACAAAAGGAGTTTGGAGACGTGATTAAGGTGAAGGACCTGGTGATGGAAAAATTGTCTGGGCCCAATCTAGGTACATGAGTTCTTCAAAGGAGAGGACCTTCTCAGCTGTGCTCAGAAAAAGGGAGTGGAGGGGGGGATGAGAGAGGGCTAGAAGAGGTTAATGGGGGAAAAGGAGGCCCTATGGAATACTTTCAACAATGAAGATTAAAAAAAGAAAGAAAAAAATAAACAAAAAACGGGAGTGCTAGCAGAATGGCCAGGGAAATACGACACTGCAGACTTTACAGATGGAGGAAGGACAGATTCTTGAAGATGAAAAAGACAAGGAGATTGACTTTTCCCTGGAGCTCTAGAAAGGAATGCAGTCAGACTGATACCTTGGTTTTAGCCTGGTGAGATCCCTATTGGACTTTGGACTAAAGATAATATATTTGGACTGTTTTAAGCCACTAGTTGCGGCAATTAAATATTTATTCTGACCTTATTGATATGCTGCTTCATCACGTGGACTTCTAATGAAAACAAAAGGACAACCACTTGAAGCTTATAAAAAGTTTATGAACTGTGTTTTTATCTAGGCTGCCTATCCAAGTGAACAATTGTTTGAGTTAATGGAGTGAAGACTTGGTCAATGGCCATTTCAAGCTCTTCATCTCATGGTTTATATTAGAAATTGGTTGCAAAATGTTGTAGCTTCTAAAGCATTTACTGTTATGCAATAGATTAAATGATGAATATTAAACTCCAATTATTTGCATTATTCATTCACTTATTATTCCACAGATATCTTCTGGGAATTTACCCAAAGAAAAAAAGGCATTAAACATTTAAAATTGCACTTAATAAACTCCTTCTGCTCTCATAGAACATCCAGACCAGTAAAATACAAATAACCAAAATGCAATAACCTGAGAGCCTTGAGATCTTACTTTCCATTGCAGCTCCTAGTCTCAACATGGTCCCTGGCACATAGTAGTTACACAAAGTAATCAAGGGACTGCTGAGTCGACTTTACATATGCCATACAATAATAATTTAATAACTTATATAAAACAATCAGCAATAGTTTTACAGAAGAAGTACATCTTTTTATACTTCTTAAAAGATGAGTAGGAACTGCGAAAGAAAAGGTGGAGAACTTGGCCAAGGTCAAAGTTCAGGAGAAAGTGAGATTATTTAGGAGTTGAAGATAAATGAATTTGAAAATTTGGATTCTGTATGAAAACACAATCATTTAAAATTTGCCTAAGTCCCGCTCAACCTCAAGCTACAGCACATTTGACCCACCTGATGTCGGTAACTCTGTTGACTCTGTTCGCTGTCACCCCACACTGCCGGGAGTCCACACTTTTTCCTGGCAATAGTCATGGCCTGCCTCTGTATTCATGCAGCAAGGAGGCCTATGTGCAGCCCTAGGGGAGGAATGTTGTTTTTATGTTGACCATTCAGGAGTAAAACGGAAGGTGAGGTAGAAATGCAGCCCGGCTCATGATTGAGCCGTAAGTTCCAAGACAAGCGGGGAATGAAAGGGCAGAACAGGACTGCAAAAAACAATTTAGACAGTGGGACTGCAAAGAACAATTTAGACAGACACTATTTTGGACTGTGTGACTTGGCAGCAACCATGTTGGCCGAATGATGTGCAAACTTACCTGGGGGCTGCCATCTTGAAATCACAAAGATCAACCATTCCCTTTGAATTAGCCAGTCATGAAAGACTGTGCACTTGAGCTCCAATCAAGAGCAAAGGACAGGACAGGTCACGTGTGTTAGGGATTATTTGCATCACTAGCCCCATCCATCACCCAACCAATTGGAATCGGCCAACTCATTGGTTTACATCCGGTCCCACCTCCCTATAAAACATCATGTTCGGGAAATTCTCTCTCTTTTGCTTCCTGCCGCTATGACGGCGGAGGCAGAGGGCCAAGCCCGGGTCTAAATAAGGACTCTCTGCTTTTGCATCAGAAAAAAAAAAATAATAAAAACATAAACAAAATTGGCCTAAGACTAAATTGTATACAGATCATAAAAATCTGGGTATACAAAGAGAGTTTCAGTAACAAAGTTTGTAAATAGCAACAAGAAATGCTTCTTCAGGGGAACACCAAGATGGCGGCATAGGTAAACACCTATTGTTCTGCCCCGCGCAACAATTTAAGAACTACAACATAACAGTAGAACAGACATCACCCAGAATCGCCAGAAAGCTGGCTGAGTGAAAACTCCACTAATAAGAGTAAAGGTGGGACACTGAGACTCAGAGGAGTGGCAGGAGCGCAGCCTTGAAGACAGAAACAGGTTAGGAGCAGTCCTGGTCGCGCGCGCAGGCTGGGGCTGGAGCAGCAACCCCGGCTGGATTTCGCCAACGGGGAGGGCAGAGACGTCCCACTACACGGATTCTCCAGCGCCAGGCGAGGTCCGAGATCTGGGGTATGTGGAGATGTTCCACTGCACAGATTCCCCAGTGCCAGGCGAGGTCCGAGGTCCGGGGGACGCACCCTGGAAGCGGGGCGCGGCAGAGGCTCCTAGTCTGCGAGAAACCCGGAGGCGGGGAAAAGAAGTTTTCATGCAAGGGTTGCACAAACCCACGACTTGTCCCCTGGAAACTTGTCTCCTGGTTCCGGAAACCATCTATTTTACAACCCTGGGCTAGACTTTGGGTGTGCAGAAACATTTGGGGAGAGGCAGAGTTGTCTGGCAAGGGGAAGAGACTAGTGGCTTTCTCTTGGAGGTGTCTGCAGCCATCCCCATCCAACAGAGACCCGCGCGTGCGAGCGCCGCATAGGACATAGCTGACACTGAGGCTGCCTGCGCAGCTCAGAGACTCCGCCCATCCAACCCGAACACAGTCTCCCTTCACAGCCAATTGGCCTGGAGGTCAAACCCTCCTAGGGCTAACAACAACAAGCTGGGTTTAAATTCAAAAATACTATACAACCCATAAAGGATTGCAGTAAGAGTACCCACCTCAGGTAACTGGGGAGTCTGAGCCACTGTCCCTTTGAGGATATCTACCCATAAAGCAGCCACCATGCAGAGATATGGAAAGAAATCAGGTGTGAAAGAAATGGAGGAGAAAAGACGACAAGACATAGAGTTCAAAACCACGGTTGTAAGGCTTTTCAAGAGGCTCCTAGAAAAGGCCTATCAACTTAATGAGAATTACGAGGAAATAAACAAGACCAACCAGGAAATGAATGAGACTTACAAGGAAATGAATGAAACCTTCAAGGAAATGAATGAGACCCTCAAGGAAATGAACAAGACCTCTGAGGATACGAACCAGATCCTCACAGATAAAAAAAAAAAAGGACCAACTAGAAATCAAGCATACACAGACTGAAATAAAAAAAATATTACACAAAGTCCTAAAAGCAGTCCAGAGGGCCACAAGAACCAAGTCAAAGATTTGAAATACAAAGAACGAAAATCCACTCAGCTGGAAAAGCAAGAAACAAAAAGAATTCAGATAATTGAAGATAGTGTAAGGAGCCTCTGGAACAACCTCAAGCATGCCAACATCCGAATTATTGGGGTGCCAGAAAAAGAGAGAGAGCAAGACAATGAAAACCTATTTGAAGAAATAGTGACTGAAAACTTCCCCCACCTGGTGAAAGAAACTGACTTAAAGGCCGAAGAAGTACACAGAACCCCAAAATATAGGAATCTAAAGAGGACCACACCAAGACATATCATAATTAAAATGCCAAGAGCAAAAGATAAAGAGAGAATATTAAAGCAGCAAGAGAAAAGCAGTTGGTTACCTATAAAGGAGCACCCATACAATTGTCAGTGGATTTCTCAACAGAAACGATGCAGGCCAGATGCAAGTGGCAAGAAATATTCAAAATAATGAAGAGCAAGAATCTACAACCAAGATTACTCTATCCAGCAAAGCTATCATTCAGAATTGAAGATCAGATAAAGTGCTTCACAGATAAGAAAAAAGCTAAAGGAGTTCATCACCACCAAACCAATATTATATGAAATGCTGAAAGATATTCTTTAAGAAGAGGAAGAAGAAAAAGGTAAAAATATAAATTATGAACAACAAATACACATCTATCAACAAATGAACATAAAAATCAAGTGAATTGATAGGCTGTTGAACAGGATAGACAGGTGAATATAACAGAGACATGGACATAGAGAAGGAATGGACTGACAATTCTTGGGGAGAAAAGGGTTGTGGGAAGTGCAGCAAGAGACTGGACAAAAATCTTGCAACAATGGGAGAGGACAGTGGGGAGGGGGAGGTGAGGGTGGAGGGTGGGATAGGTACAGGGTGGAGGGGAGATATAGGGGGATAAAAAATGGGAAACAATGTAATTAATAAACTGAACAATAAAGATTAAAAAAAGAAGGAAAAAAAGAAATGCTTCTTCAGTCAAATAAATTTTACTGGTTAATGTGCAATACGTATTTCATATAAAAGAAGATATGTCCGTATCTCTTACCTATTGCTTCATGAACAACTATCCCCCAAACAGGTTCTTTAGACCAGGATGGGAATAATAAAAGTTATAATGTGGGAGTGGCATCCAGGAAGGTTCCTGCCACCTACTGTGCTGACTCCAGATAGTGACATGCTCTCAAAGGAGCTGGAAAGATGTTCTGCCAAGGATCATCATGCAGCCCTAATGAGATAAAGTTATAAAAGTGCTTACACAATAACTTGGTGATATATTTGCTGGCTTGTATAAAATTTGGGTTATCTATACAATTTTTACTAAGTTTATTTTATTATTTTATTTCCTAGGTAGAACAGCTTGAGATTATGGAACTCCTCTTTTGGGACTTCTTTTCTTTCTATCCAGTTCTGTTGAGCTATAAAATAAGCTTCTTAATAGGTATCCCTTGCCTGCCTTTTTTCAGTAGACTAATTACTTCAAAATTTAAGGCAAATCCAGCACTCCTCTGCTTACAATGCTGCACTAAGTGCCCCATATTTCACCTAGCAGGAAAGTCACATCTTTACACAGATGGCAAGGTTGTACATGGTTTTTATCCCAAAGTTACTTCTTTGATTTCATATCTTACAACTCTCCTACTCTCAGTCGCCTCCATCCAAGTGATATCTGTCATTCCCCAAATATTCTTCCAGCATCCACACCAAGCCTTTCCACTATTTTAGTATCTTCTCCAGTCATCTGCTCGGCTAATACTTTCACCTACATCAAGTTTCTGCTAAAAATCTCACCTTCTTAATGTAATCCAAGGTGTACATCCTATTAAAGTTCGCAACTGGAATCACTGTTGGCTTTCTCTCTTCTGCCCAGTCTGTTCCATTTTTTCCCACCATAATGTCTGTCCCTTCTAACCTATAGTTCTTTTAATTAGGAGGTGCTTGAATATAACATGCGGGCAGGGTCTTTTCTTGTTTGCTCACTAATATATCCCCAAAACAAAGAATGTATCTGGCTTGTGGGACAAGACATTAATTAACAAATGTCTGTTGACTAAATACCTTTCTATAGCACTTTCTGATATGAGAAGCCACATGGCATGTTGACATCAGAATCTTCAGTGAAGCCTTAACTTCAAGACCATTTTTTTTAAATCTGACAGTTAAGACTTTCCACCATTTGACATAATTGTAGAAAAGTTGTGTATCCTCTCCACACCTTGGTTTCCTAATCTGGAACAAGTACCTAGTATATGCCTCTAGGGTTTATGGGAAGCGTTCAGTAATGCAAAGGACTGAATGTTTGTATTCTCCCAAATTCATATGTGAAATCTTATTTCCCAATGTTATAGCATTTGAAGGTGGAGCTTTTGGAAGGTGATTAGGGCATAGCCCAAATGAATGGTATTAGTGTCTTTATAAAAGATACTCCAAAAATCTCCCTTGTCCCTTCCCCAATGGAAGGACACAGGGTGAAGACAGCTGCCTATGAATAAGAAAGAGATACACCATGAACCTAATCTGTTGCTGTCTTGATATTGAACTTCATCTACCCTCCAGAAATCTGAGACTAAATTTCTATTGTTTATTAGCCATTCAACCTATAGTTTTCTATTATAGCAGCCCAAATGGACTAAGTAACAAAATACAAAGCATTATACACAAAGTATTGAATCTAGTGAGCGTTCAATATAGATTTCATTATTTTCATTGTATTCATTACTATTTATTCCTAGTGTCCCAGTGCACAGATTCATGCACATTGAAAGTAAATTAATTAGAAGGTGGTCAGCAGGGTGGGATTGGGTGAGATGTCTGGACACACCCTGGAGCCAACCTCCCACAGTCCCTCCCTTGCCAATGGGACCTACGGCGGTGCCATGGTTCTAAGGACATCTGCAGAGTAAGCGGGGTCCCTCCTACAGGTGAAGTCTCTTGGCCTGGCCTGTGGGGATAGGGCTGAAACCGGCTCTCCAACATCTCTCAAGGGCTCCCAGATTGCGAGAAGGTGGTTCTCAGGTGACACACCCTGGAATTGGGCTCCCTCCTCTCTGGTTCTGGGGTGCGTCACCTGAGAACCACCACTGCCAAGTCACTGCAGTTCAGTAGCTCCTGAATTAAGCATCTGCCTCCTGGTGGTCAGTGCATGTCATAGCTGCCACTGGAAGCATCTGCCCCCTGGTGGTCATTGAGTCTCATAGCTATTGGTCAGATGGTCAGATGGTTGCTTAGTCTTTTATATATAGACTAGAGCTCCAGTGCACAAAATTTGTGAATGGGGGAGGGTCCCCTCAGCCCAGCCTGCACTCTCTCCAATCCGAGACCCTTTGGGGGATGTCCGACTCACAATCTGGGACCACTGGCTCCTAACTGCTCACCTGCTTGCCTGCCTGGTCACCCCCAGCTGTCCCCACCTTGCAAGCCTAGTCACCCCCAATTGCCCTCCCTCTGGTCACCCTCATTTGCCCCTCCATGTGGTCACCCCACACAGCCTGCTGCTAGATCATCAGTTGCCCCTCACTAACCCCCCTGCTGCCCTGGTCACCTCACACAGCCTATTTAGTCATTTGTTTGGTTGCGATGGTCAATTAGGCTTTTATATATATATAGATTATTATTATCTTATATTTCATTACATCTCCACATGTGGCTATCTGTTTTTTAAAGCAGAATAACTGTTTATTTCTCTAAATAGCATATTTGTTTCACTTTCAGGGATCATTCATCCTTTTCCTTTGAATCAAATGTTTATTTTTTTTCTCATTTACTTATGTACATATCTCTCCATCATTTAAATTTCAGGTTTAATGTCAATACCTCTGTAATATCTTCACTGAATACCACTCAGCCTCTAAATTCAGAAGTGACCTCTCCTTCCTACAGTCCTACACATGCTGCTTATAGCCTGGTTTTCTGGGCTGACTGGCTTTGCTTCCTAGAAAATGTTCAACCTTTGTAAGGCAGGACCCAGTCACTTCAAGCCTGCATTCCTATTGGTGCTTGGTGAATATATACTTTTACTCATTTATAACAAGACCACCTTCTAGTCAAAGGAATAATTAATATGATGGTTACTTCCTCTAAATCTGTTCAAATCATAAATCCAATAAGAAAAATGTAATAACTTCAGATGGCATATAAAATGGCACATTATTAGTTTGGTAGAATTAAGAATGTAATAGAAAGAATTGAGGTTAAATGCATCAAATCCTTAATTTTATGAGAGAGCACATTAGTATTAGATAACTCAAGAGTTTTATAATATAGCAAGAAGCCTAAAGATTTACATATGGGGTACCTTAAACAGTACTTAGATGCTGTAACAAAAATAACTAACTGTGTTTTAGCAAAACACCTCACTGCATAATCAATTTATTTAATATGACTTGCATAATTTCTCAAAATATGCAAAATGAATTTAATATCCATTATTTATAATGATCTCAAAAAGAGCTTCTGGCAATTTGCTTCTCTGATAACCTTTCTCACTCATACTCCACAGCTGAAAATAAGATTAATATTCAGAAGCTATAAAATACTAAGACTTGGTGATAGCAAATTCTTAAAAAATAGAGGTTTTAGAGTCATCAAATATTTTCCTAAAGGAGATGCACATAATACACTTCATCCTTTAAATCCATCAGGTTAATTAAAATAAAATCATTGAGATGACTTTGACAGAAATAAAAAAAATGAACTTACTGAGAACTGAAGCAGATGGAGATATGGACAAGAAAGACTGGGAGTCAGAGGTCTGTGTGGTTACTTCAGTCTGCACTGTTCTCTGTAGTGTGATAAGACATTGGTAGTCTCCTAAATGAATTAGTTGTGGGTAGGTAACATTTCATTTTATTTCTGTGTCTTTCTTGTAAAAAGGTTTGGGGGTACACATACATTTTCTAAATTATCAAGTAACTTGTAAATACCATTCAAAGGCACCTATGTAGGCATATAGGGAAAGTGCCTAAAAGACCCAAATTTAAATGTCTCTTCAGCTCCCTCTAGAATCTTAGCTTGAGCTATTTACTTATTTCTCCTGTGACCTCAAGGTTATTGAAGCTTATGTTTCAAATCCTCTCTCATATGAATCTCCTCTGTAGTGGATTGAAAGGTGCCTACTGCAATACCCCAAAGATATAACCATGCTGTCCTAATCTCTGGCACATATGGTTAGGACCTCATTAGAAAAAGGGGCTTTGTAGATGTAATTAAGTTAAGGATCTTGACTTGAGATTTCCTGGATTATTTAGGTGAGCCCCAAATCCAATGATAAGTATCCTTATAAGAGACACATAAAGGAGCAACGCACAAAGAGAAGATGGACGCAGAGACTGAGTTGCACAGCGACAAGTCATCAGAAGCCACCAGAAGCTAGAAGAGGCAAGGGAAGAAACCCAAATGTTTATTATTTTAAGCTATCCAGGTTGTGTTAAATTTTTCATGGCAGCCCTGGGAAACTAGTATACCTTCCAAAGGCCTAGAGAGGCAACAGCAATGTGTTAACAGGTCTCCTGTATTGTAAACACTCTACCCATCTTATTTCCCCCTGTCACACTTTCTCTTGTGTCAGGTGTGAGTGGAGTGCCCACACCTTTATTTGGATCCAGCTAAGACAAAGTTGACATGGGGAGACACTTAGTTGGGTATTGGTGGGATCTGTCCATGTGGTTCTGCCTGTTGTGATGTGGGAGTGGCTTCCAGGAAGATTCCTGCCACCTATTGTGTTGACTAGGATAGTGACATGAGGACAAGGACAGAGGTTTCCTCTCTAAAAGGAGCTGGATAGATGTTTTGCAGAGAATCATAACGCAGTCTTAATGAGATAAAGTTGTAAAAGTGCCTGTGCAATAACTTGGTGATACATTATGTTTGTTTGTTTGTTTGTTTGCTGACTTATATAAGACTCGGGTTACTCATAAAACTTTTGCTAAGTTTATTTTATACTTTCATTTCCTAGGTAGAAAGTCTTGAAATTATGGAACTCATATTTTGGGACTTCTTTCCTTTCTATCCTTTTATGGTCCTGTCTCTTTCTTTTCCTTTTTTTCTCTGTATCTTTCCCCATTCTCTAATTCCATCTTTTCATACCAACAGACATATACACACACGCTCACATATGCTGAAGAGAGAGACAAAGATAGACATGACAGTTTCAATTTAGACTTTTATACTTAATGTTACTCAGCTGATTGAAAGAATGTTCTGATCCCACATCCATGACAATGGGTATCAATAAACCCACAGGAGTTTCAAGTGAAGAAAGAGCTTTAGAGCCTCTGGTATCTGACTCCTTACTGGACTGCAGGAAACTGGTTGGAAATGCATCATCTCAGGAGCCACTCCTCTTCTGAATCTCAGAGGACAGATGGGCCAGAAAACTGGGTTTTAACCAATCATCCAGGTGATTGTGAGCATGCTAAAGTTTGAGAACTTCTGGGCTAGAAAAGCCCAATGTTTTCCTAAGCTGCCTCGCAGGGGTGGTAATAGAGACCATTGCTTAGTGGCTCATCTTGCTGGACAACAGATTTGGCGAAATGATGACCACAATCAGTGATTTATTAATTATAAAGTAGAGCCCTTCTCAATTGCAGGTTTCTATGGAAAACTAATGAATAGTTGCACTACATTCTTTTTTTACCAAAACATGCAGAAAATTTAGGACAAATCTAATTAGAGGTTTCTTACACAAATTGCCAAGAAAGGAAACACATAAAGCAAACAAATGAATAAAAGTTATTTAACTCTTTGACATTTGAACCAGAAAGCTAATCAAAAGGGCAAAAAAATTCTTTATCCTCATATTACACATTTAATGGATTCCAACATATATAATCATCTTTGGAAATCCAGTTGTATAATGAGATGTGCCTTTTTCAAAGAGTCTGGTTCTTTTTTGTTGAATTCTAGCCATTAATATTCCTCCAGTAAGAGCACCTGGTTCATATTTTACATATCTATTCTATTCCTCAGAGAAAAATAGAACTAGAACGTAAGCTTCGTGAAGGGTAAACTCCTTCCTTCACAACATCGATATATCCCAGACACCTAAAACATTATTTGGCACATTGTGGCTGTTTAGTAACTATTCACTGAATGAGTGATTGAATAAAAACTGGATTTGTATGAATTGTTCTTGTCTCTTATTTTTCCATGCCTCAAAAAACCTGATTCACAAGCAATTTTCACCATACCGTGTCTCATGCTCTGCTGTTACTGTCTTGATGTTCTTAATCATTTTATCTCTGAAAATGTGTTTTGTAAATGCCGTCCTGAGGGATGATGGAGGATGTGCATAAACAGAAGGTTTATATGAATATGAACGGCCACCATTACTTGCCACTCCCTTTGAATACAGTGTTCACTGTGCCACATGGGCACAGAATCCCACGGACCCACAGAATCCCATGTGAGAGGTCAGCAGCACCCAAAGCAAGTATGACGTGTGTTACCTCTCTCTGAGTAAGTGAGGCACGACAGCCTCAAGAGACCATGTCTTCTGTTCAATCCAGGGTCCCCTTAGTCAGAAAGAAGATAATGGCATTCTGAGAAACACATATGAACAAGGAATGCTATAATATCCTTCCTTACTGATATTACTTCCCCATATTAGCCAATCACTTATGATGGTAATCATGGCATAGAAGGAAAGGAAAATATGAGGAAAACTATAGCTTCCTTTACATTCTTTCCTACTTATTAGTACACTGAAGATAGAGAGTATGGGTAGAATACTTGTGTGTCAAAAAGTGACAGAAAGCCAGCTGAGTTCCTTTTGTGTTGTGTTTACATTGTTCTGGTAAGAATGCTATACATTTGGATGTATGAGCTACAAAATACAAACTGTGATTTTGGTGATTCTCAATGTAACTTAAAAGTGTTTATATTTTCGTTGGAAACTGGCATTGTACAGTAAAAAGATGACCAGAAAAAGCTATGCTAATAATTTAAAATTGTGGTTTCTATTTGCTTAGAATGATATTAAATGGCAAATTAAAAACCATATAAGTTGAGAGTGTGTGGAAGAAAAGAAAATTGTGTATGTTAATACTCTTAATATAATGTTTCATGCTTTTGGAATGAGGGAGATTGCATTCCTGTTTCAAATTATATAGGTGGTCCTGACTATAAATCTACATAAAGACCCACTCAGTTGGTGCAATGCTCTGATCATGCCAGCCATTCCCTAGTTCTCTATGTTTACATGTGTGATCTCTTCTGTCTAAAGGTCAATGTTGGATCCAAACAGATCTGAGTTTATATCCTGACTGCGGTTTTGATGTGTATGATTTAACCATTACCTTTTCTTGGCCTTTACCTCTGCATCTGAGAAAGGGACCTTGCTAATACTTACTTCTTAGAGTTGTTGAGAGAATAAAATGAAGTGCCTTATGGGAAGTTAAATAGGATAATGTGTGTAAACCGTCAGCTGTGAGTGACTTCAGGGCCAGGCAGGTACTATGATGGGTTCAGCATCTTGACATCAGCTAAAAAATAATGTTGGAAAACATCAAGAAATTAGGATACTGCAGCTAGCCCTACCCAACCAAAGAGATTCCAATTTTACAAGAGGCTTATAGCATTGTATTTCACTATATATTTCCACTACAATGGAAAGTATAATAGACTGACAAGACCAAGAGTTGGCAACAATGTGGACTTACTAGAGTTCTCACCCCTGCTGGTGAAAGTGTAATTGCATAGCCACACTAGAAAAGAGCTGGAAAGTATCTTTCAAAGGTTAAGAAATATGCCCAGCTTGCATGGCTCCGTGGTTGAGCATCCAACCATGAACCAGGAGATCGTGGTTCGATTCCCGTTCAGGGCATATGCCCAGGTTTCCACTGGATCTCCAGTGTTGGGCATGCAGGAGACAGCCAATCAGTGGTTCTCTCTCATTGTTTATGTTTCTAGCTCTCCTCTCCCTTCCTCTCTAAAATCAATTTTTAAAAAGTTAAGAAATATGTTCATACAAAATAAAATAAAACGAATGTCTACACATAGACTGGGGGACAAAATCCATACAGCTTTATTCATAATAGCCAATAACTGAAGACAACACAATCAGGGTAGTTAAGTGCTACTCAAAAAAAAGGGGGATGAACTGCTCACACAGACAAAATTGTGTTACAATGACTAACCAAAGCCAGACACAAAAAATTGCATATGATGCTATTCCGTTTATGTAAAACTAGAGGCCCGATGCACGAAATTTGTGCAAGGGGCTCGGTTCTTGCACCCTGGCTTTGTCTGACAGGTCATCTGAAAGGACATGTGGCTGTCTGGTCTAATTAGCATATTATGCTTTTACTAGGCCCAATGCATGAAATTCGTGTACTGGGGAGGAGTCCCTCAGCCCAGCCTGCTCCCTCTCACATACTGGGAGCTCTCAGGAGATGTCCTATTTATGGGTTAGGCCCGATCCCCTTCAGGAGTGAACCTAAGCTGAGTCTGGCCTCCCTTTGCAGGAGGCAACCAGGCTGATCAGGGGAAGGCACCAGCCCCATCACCCCATTGCTGCAGCCATTGACAGTCACTGCAGCTGTCAAGGTATTTTCATCAACACAGAATCCAGTCCCTTCACCTTGAATAAATTACAACTTTCCTAGGATATGACATTTCTTTCTTTTTCTTTTTTATCCTCCCCTGAGGATATGTTTCCATTGATTTTTCCCCCTTCCTTCTGATTGCAGGCTTGTCCCCTTCCCAAGCCTAAAGCCTCTGCCCCAGGCTTTAGCTTAGGAAAAGATTGCTCCCAGGCACCTCCGATCAAAGGCTCAGCCCCTTCCCAAGCCTAAAACCTCCACTCCAAACTTGAGGCTTGGGAAGGGGAAGGGTTCACCTCAGCACATCCAATCACAGGCTTGACCCCTTCACAAGCCTAAAGCCTCCACCCAATGGCCGGCTGAGAGTGACCTGGGTGCAAGGAGGTTCCTGAGACCCAGGTATGTATGCAAATTAACCACCATATTTGTTGGGTTAATTTGCATACTCACTCTGATTAGCTGTGGGTGTAGTGGAGTTATGGTCAACTTACATGTTTCTCTGTTAATAGGTAAGACTAGAGGCTCAGTGCATGAAATTCATGCACAGGGGCAGGGGATGTCCCTTAGCCCAACCTGCACTCTCTCCAATCCGGGACCCCTCAACGGATGTCTGACTGCCCATTAGGCCTGATCCTGGGCCTATTGGGCAGTTGGACATCCTTCTCACAATCCAGGACTGCTGGCTCCAAACTGCTCACCTGCCTGCCTCCCTGATTGCCCCTAACTGCTTCTGCCTGCCAGCCTGATCACCCACTAACCACTACTCTGCCAGCCTAATTGATGTCTAACTGCTCCCCTGCCAGCCTGTTTGCCCCCAACTTCCCTCCTCTGCCGGCCTGGTCACCCCTATCTACCCTCCCCTGCAGGCTTGATCGCCCACAACTGCCCTCCCTTGCAGGGCCTGGAACCTCCCAATGGCCCTCCCCTGCTGGCCAACTTGTGCTGGCCATCTTGTGTCCACATGGGGGCAGGATCTTTGACCACATTGGGGCAGCCCTCTTGTGTGTTGGAGTGATGGTCAACCTGCAAATTACTCTTTTGTTAGATAGGATAGAGGCCTGGTGCATGGGTGGGGTTCAGCTGGTTTGCCCTGAAGAGTGTCTCAGATCAGGGTGAAGGTTCCCTTGGGGTGAGGGGCACCCTGGGCGAGGGGCTTGTGGAGGTTTGCTGGCCAGCCATCTCCCCTAGCGACCTAAGCGGAACCCTGGGATCTGGGATTAATCTATGTCTACAATTGAAACTTTGTAGCCTGGAGTGGAGCCAAGCCTTTGGCTTACTCCTGGGCGGCAGCCATTTCTGTTCTCAACTTTGTAGCCTAGAGTGGAGGCTTAAGCCAGCAACAGGAGGCTGGAAGCTTGGCTTCCTCTATTGCCAGGGAAACCCAAGCCTCTTTTCTCTCCAGCTCAGTGGCTGCCGCCATTTCTGTATCTTTTATAATTGAAACTTTGTAACATTGAGTGGAGGCCTAGTAGGTGAAAAGTTTGGCTTCCTCTGTTGCCGGGGAAACCCAACCCTTCCTCCTGCTCTCAGTGGCTGCACCCATCATAGTTGGGATTTATTTGCATAATCTGCTCCTGATTGGCTGGTGCGCGTGACTGTGGGCATGGCTTGTGGGTATGGCAAAGGTACGGTCAAATTTACATATTACTCTTTTATTAGATAGGATTATTAGATAGGATTATTATAGATTCCAGAGGAATGCAACTAGTCTATAGCGACAAAAAGATCGGCTATAGTGGTGGCCAGAATCTCAGAGTGGAGGGTGAAACTCAAAGGGCCTGAGGAAACTTGTAGGGGAAATAGTTTCTTGGTCATGACAGTGACTTTTGTGTAAGTTACCAAATTTTGCATTTTATATGTGTCAAGTTTGTTTTATGCAAATAAATCTTAATAACGTTGATTCACACACAAACAACTGAATGGATTTCATCAACTTGTGCAAGGTCACACCTCTGACCAGCAGAGGAGTCTGGACAAGATTCAACTTTCCTTTATCTTTCGAATAAACAACAAAAACATTTTTTTTTGCCAATCAAATTATATTTGTAGGATATTTCTGCTTGTAGGATGGCAATCTGTAACCTCTGGTCCAGACAGTAAATGAATACATGGAACCCTTTTTCCATTTTCTGCACAATATGCTTCTACACAAGATCTTTATGTGGAAACAATCTTTTTCTCAAGACCTACCAGAACAGGCTTCCTTCCTGTCAAACCTTCTTCATTTCCACCAGGGGCTGGCATTCCCTCCTGGATCCTGCAGCACTGGGTTCTCGATTTTATTATTGTTCTTCACTACAGCCAGACTTACTGAGTCTGAATTTTGGCTTTACTTATTACCTTGTGACCTTGCAGATGTTATAAACTCTTGATCTTCAATTCCTTTATCTATAAAATGCATAAAACAATAATACCTTGTTCCATAAATTGTTGAGTGGTGATGCAAGATATACAAAGCCCTTGGAATAGATCCTGGCACCTGGTAAACAGAAATCACTAAATGTGCATTTTTTTTTCATTACCAGCATTCACATGTTTGGACTCCATTTGCTCGTGTCTATCTTTCCCATTATTCTGGAGGCCCCTCCTGGGCAGTGAATGTGTCTTGCTGATCTGGTCCCCAGCATCTACAGGAAGTGCTCCGTAAGCATCTAATGAATCAGTGAGTTGCTGAGTCAGAATCTCTCTCCCTATTCACATTTCCTAGTTACTTGAGAACGACTAATGGGAACTTAGTCGTGCTGACCTTCACAGATGCCCAGGAAATATTTTTCTTCTCTTCTACTGAAGTAGTCAAGTTTAACCTTTATTTGTTAGGCTCTCTGCCCAAGAGAAGCACAAAAGAGTACTTCATCCAATTTATGAAGGCATCATAAAAGGAAAGGCCCCACAGACACTCTGATGTCACAGGGCTACTGCAGCCGGGGTGGCGAGCAACGTGGTAGGTGCTCTGCGATCCTACTCCACGCATCACACTGAAGCACAAGCTCCAATCCCGAGAAGATAAACAGAGTGTGTGTGGGTTCTACTTCAGTCCTTTTCGGAGAATCGAATGATTTATTTTCAGGAAACAAGCTGTGCCTCATGCAATGCCATTTTCAAAACACTGCAAATCCAAGTCCTGTTAGGAGAGTGATGGGCCTTAAGGGAAGTAAGAGAAGGTGATATGGACTCAGTAGGAGAGTCAGGTCAGGGCAGACTGCTTCATTTACTATATGTCTCTGAGGATGTTCCGGGTTTCAGTGTTACTTTGCTTAGACATGTGTACATTTCAAACATTCATTTTGTCAATGACTTCATATTTTTATGATTATAAAAGCAACGTATGCTTATTCTAAAGCATGTGGAAATATATTGTTGAAGATGAAGATGATGCCCATTCAGAAAAAGCCACTGTTGAAATATGATTGAATTCCTAAGGTCTTCTGTAAATTTATAATTTTTGTAAGAAATTAGAAATTAATCAGGGAATTCCAGACTTCACATTTTCTGTGACTGTTATATAGAATCCTGCCAGGGCCTACCCATTTCTCTTCCCACTCCTTTTGTTCAGCTATTTATAGAGTGACCACCTATTTCTAGACCAGCTCTTTGGCCATTAGGTGTTCCAAATCAGGTTAAGTGGGGAGGTTAAAAAGAGAAGCTTTAGCTTAGAGTGGGGGAAACATTTGAGAGGAGATTCTAGCATATGGTGGTGAGAGAAAGCTGGGGTATGTATAAAAAGATAAAGAGAGCATTAAAAAAACAAAAGGGAGATATACAATAAATATATATTTATTGTATATATATATATATATATATATATATATATATTAATGTGTTGTGAGTTGGTATGAAAATCATGGAAATATTTGAGTCATTGAAAAGTTATTGTTTTGGTTTCCAAACTATATTTCTTGAATAAAAAGGGTTCATAACCCTTTCTGGGGCAAAACTGACTCTCAGGTGTAACAACTTGTAAATATAAGAATAGACGCCAATGTGAATATAGACATAAGCATAAGTGCAGACATAGGCATACATATAAGTGGTATAGCTGTACATACACATTCCCCTGGGGTGAGGAGACAGGGTCACACAATATTTGTAATGTGCAGGAACCTTTGTTGCAACTGAAATTAGAAAAAAGAAAAGTGGTGTTTATCATCTCATATACCTTCTGAGACGAGTTCAAGGACAGTCAAGTAAAGATATGACTAAATATATGTAGTCCAATTATATAATCAGGAATATGTGGGTATTCAATTTTCAATTCTGCTTTGAATGCCTTCCCATCATTCCCTCCGGTGTTTCCTATGTGGTGGTAGAAATGTATTAGACTTCCAGTCTACCCTGAGAAAGATCAATTCAATGGGAAGAGACTACTTCTTTTCCTTTAACTACAGGAGAAAGCCTATTCTTGCCTCTGATCACCAGCTCAGTCAGTTAAATGCTCATTCCCAAGTCAATCAGTGTTGGAATGGAATAACCATATGGGCCAAACTCGGTTTCCAGCTATGGGTTAACCCCACCTACTCCAGGTGAGTTCCAAGTCAAGGAATTACAGTTAATGAATTTAAAAGGGACAATTGAAAGGGACAATCAATCAAAAGCTGCACATTCAAACTTGGTAAGTGCAGTGTGATCATGGACTATTGATAAATGTGTAGATAGGACTTGGGAAAATTGACAATGGAGCAATGTCTCAGGGATAAACAGCCACTACTACTTTTAGACCTAAAGAGTCAAAAAAACAGAAACGAGAGAGAGAGAGAGAGAGAGAGAGAGAGAGAGAGAGAGAGAGAGAGATGCATGAAGAGGGCTGCCTGTGTAGAGAAGTGGCCTTTAAGAGTGGGACACGGCCCATCCATGATGCCCTAACAGGAAGTGTTGGAACAAACAGTCTTAACTCAGTCTCTCTTATATTTATTCTGGGTGCTTTGGATGTCTCCTAGCCCAATTGCAAGCCAGAGGGCAAGAGTGCTGATTATTGGTTACTTTTATTTATTTTGTGTATAAGGTAAAACAAAATAATCTCCTAAAGAAAAACACTCTTTTTATTATTGCTGTTGTTTTATTTTACTTTTCCTTCACAATTACTGAATGGTAGCTTCATTTCAGGTTGGTTTTTGTAAATTTATGTTATTCTTACATGAATTGCCTAGGTGTTTTTAACTTCAAAAATTTTACTTTATGTGGTAATAATACATAGAATGAGATCTAATTTCTTGGTAAGTATTTAAGTGCACAATACAATATTTTTGTCTATGGGTACTATGTTGTACAGCTTCCTAGAGCTTGCTAAACTGAAACTTTATACTCATTGATTAGTAATTCTCCATTACTCCCCCAACCCCTGGTAACTACTCTTTGATTTTGTGATTTGACTATTTTAGATGCCTCCTATAAATGAAATCATGTACTATTTGGGTTTCTCTGATGAATTTATTTCAATGTTTTTAAGAAAGTATTTCTTATTATTAAGTAGTAGGAGGTTTAAAATATATTATAAGCTAGAGGACCCGTGCACAAAATTTGTGCACCTGGGGTGTGGATCCCTCAGCCCGGCCTGCACCCTCTCGCAATGTGGCACCCCTTGGGGGATGTCTGAAATCCTTCTCACAATTTAGGACTGCTGGCTCCTAACCACTCACCTGCCTGCCTGCCTGAATACACCTAACCACCCGCCTGCCTTCCAATCTCCCCTAATCTCCCACCTACCTGCCTGATAGACCTAACTACTTCTGCCTCAGGCCCTGCTATGATGGCTTTGTCCAGAAGGATGCCCAGAATGACGTCTAGAAGGTCATTCAGCTGTCCAGTCTAATTAGCACATTATACTTATTATCGATAATAGTGCTATGTTATAAAACACTTAAAGCACTTTTATCATTTAGGCACTCTTTTAATTTATATTGTTTTCTGTCACACAGAATTTACATTTTCTGCATTATCAAAACAGTCAACAATTTTCTTAATGAATTGTGGCATTTACCTCATACTATAAAAAACTCAAGCTTAGAAAAATACTTGGGGTAGGGGGACAGAGGAGAGTAAAAGGGGGACAGATGGCAATAAAAGAAGACTTGACTTGAGGTAGAGAACACACAATACAGTGTACAAATGATATGTCGCAGCATTGTGAACCTGAAACCTCTTAATTTTTTAACCACTGTCACCCCAATAAATTCATTAAAGTAAAGAAAATAAAAATGCTTTCCTATAGTTTATGCTAATTTTTTAGTCTTTAAATTAAATCTTGAGATCCTTTATTCATTGGGAACTTACTTGTTGTGTGGAAGAGAGTTGACACTTCCTTCAATATAGACAGTACTTTGTACCTAAACATTTATTGAATACCCTGTTATTTTCTCTTTTGAAACATTGTAATCTCATATAATTTCCATTAGACATTGCTCTGTTTTTCTGAATTAGTGGATTTGGTTTCTAAGTTATTTAGCTATTCTTGTGTATGATTATTTAATTGTTTTCTCTGAAGTATATCATAAATGCTAACTAGAAGCCCAGTGCACGACATTCATGCACTGGGTAGGGGAGGTTTCTGCACCCTCTCGCAATCCGGAATCCCTTGGGGGATGTCCAACTGCCAGCTTAGGCCTGCTCTAAGCAGGCAGTCAGACATCCCCTGAGGAGTCCTTAGCACTGCCGCAGAGATGGGAGAGGCTCCTGCACCAATGCTGTTCTCGCCATCCATGACCCTGGCTTCTGGCTGAGCAGCGCTCCCTTGTGGGAGTGCACTGACCACCAGAGGGCAGCTTCTGCATTGAACGTCTGCCTCCTGGTGGTCAGTGCATGTCATAGCAACTGGTAGTTTCAGCGTTTGGTCTATTTTCATATTAGCCTTTTATTATATAGGATAGCATAAGTGTACCTTCATTAGTCATATTTTTCCATATTTTATTTACCTTTCTCTTACATTTACTCTTATACCTGACATTTTTTAAAATTTCTTGCAAAAAATAGAATTCTGATTTCCATTAAATAAATGTACATTTTATATGAGATGGAAAGACATCATCCCATCCCAGAGCAAAATATAATGCTCCAGTAATTAAAATCTTATTTATATATTTTAGTAACATTTTATAGATTTCTTAATATTGGTCTTACATAAATATATATTAATTGTCTATATTCATATTTTATAATTTTAGCTTAGATTTTTGTTTGTTTTGTTTTGTATTTTATCTTTAGGACTTTGCTTTCCCTCCCAGCATATATTCTAAATTTCCATTGTAAACATAAATAAAATAACTTGAATTTATTTCCTTTTATCCAGTCACCTGATTGAATTTTCCTAAATTTCTATTAAGATATTACACAATCACAATACTTGTAATGAGGATAATAATAATATGGCTAACATGATTAATAGGAATATTAGTTAAAATCAAATTAAGTTTCAGCCAATTTGGTTACTTACCTTATAACTGTTTTTAGATCAAATCTTCATAGTCCCCTGAACAGAGAGAGAGCAATGTGATTTTTCACAGGTGAAAAATTGAAGTTTACAAGGGTTGAGTAATTGCTCAAGATCCTTCGTGTAATAACTGTCTATTTTCCCAACCCCAGAAAGCATCTCTCCCAGAATTAGAAGCAAGGTCTGTCTCGAATTTCTGAGATCATGTGGCCAAACATAAAGCTATCATGTTGTCTCTTCTTTAGCTATAAACTCTAAGACAATGCTGATTAACAGTGGTGCAATGGAGACAGTCAGCATTCCTATTTGATCTTGAGTTTAATGGAGTGTGTGAATACACTTATGACGGCCTTTGTTGTGTCAAACATCTTTTCAGCTTTTTAAGGAGTTTTTGTTCTATTTTTACTTGATTTACTATTTTTTTAAAACAGAGGCAAATGTAGAATGTTATTACCTCACTAGTATTTATTTGTTGACACATTCAGACCTTAAAACACTAGAGCATATTAAGTGGTTGATTTTGTGAAGTTTACCACTTTGTGTCCTTGAAATAAATGCTGCTTCCACATGGCAAACAATATCAACATTTTGCTGAATGCTATTTACATTATATTTTCCTTCACTTGTATTTTAATTACTCTTGTAGTGTAATTTATCAATTCCATAGTCATGCACTGGGATATATATATTTATATATGAAGCCAGTGTCTGTGATAACTGTGATGACCAAACGCCTGGTCACCATGAGATGCATTGAGCACCTCTTGGTTCCTTGCTCCCTGGCCCATGAGTGGGCGGGGGGGGGTGGGGGTTCGGGGCAGGACTGGGGACTGACAAGCAGGCTGAATGGCTGACCTCTTGTCCCTACCCCTAACCTGGAGGCTCAGATGGATCAGCCGTGGTGAAGGAGGGAATCAGGGTGGGTGGTGGGAGGACTGGGCTGGCTGTCAGGCTGTTGGGATCACCTGCTGGGATGTTGGGATCACCCCGCAGCTTCTGTCAGTGGCTCAAGCCTCAGCAGCGGCGGCAGTGATGACTGGGAGAGCAGCCCCAATCGGGCAGCACATTCCATCAGTGGCCGGCCGGCACACGCACATGGAGATGAAGTCACTGGCACCTGCTCTCCTGCAGGCCTGAGCCCCCGAGAAGCTGGGGGTGAGCTGGGGGTCCCAACGTCCTGCCAGCCCTGCAGCAGACACAGCGTTCCACCTGGGGATGGGCCATCGGGCAGAAGGGGGCCCAGCTCACAGGAGGGTGGGCCCTAGGAACCCTACCCACATGCTGTTGTGTGCTGAGCCTCTGGTTTTGTTATAAAGTTATATCATCTTAATAAGATATTCGTATTTGTCTATCCCCAGAAAAAAATTTATAACCTACAAAATTTTTATTCCCAAAAGATTTGATAAAATTTACCTATAAATTCATGTCAGTTGGTAGAGTTTTTTAGGGTTGGATCTTAAAACTTTTTATAATTTTTCTAAAGTATTAGCTTGTTGTGCTTTTTAAACCTGGGTTTATTTTGTTCTTTCCCTTAAATTATTTGTATTCATTTTTCATAAAATGTTATACAAAATTGCTTGTAATTTTTAGCTTAGTGAAATTTTAGTTGTAGCTCTGAATACTTTCCAGGCTGCATATATTTCATATTTCTTTTTTCAAAATTATAATAATCTATTTGATCTTATCAATTTTAATTTTATTAATATTTCCTTCTTGGTGTTTTTGTTGTTCACAAAACTTATTTAAATTTCTCTATTCTTCTTCATTACTTTAAAAATGTCTTAAGTTCAATAATAACCCATTTTATAATCTTTCTTGCTTATTAATAAAATAATTCAAAGCATTAATTTTTCTTCTGAGTAAGGTTTCAGATGCATTCCTCATGGTTTTATATAAAGTGATCTAATTTTTGTTAATTTCTAAATTATTTGAAATTATAATTTTATTTCATATGCATTTCTATTTATTTAAATTAATTTTTAGTATAGACTATTAAAATGTATTTTTTTTTTTTACAATTCTGTAATTTTTGGCTTTTAGCTAAAATCATGGCCTCTTAATTTTCCACCTTTGGGAATTTATAAAAGTTTGTATATAGTCAGTTATACAGAATGTTGTTATTTATTAATTTTGTTACCTATGTTTCTTGGTCACAAGAGAAAAATATGCATTTTATAGGGCATAAAATCACAACAACAGCCATTATGTCACTTTTGTCAGTTTTATAATGTAATGCTGCATATTCTTGGGGGTTAAAAACAGTTTGTTCTGTCAAATTCTGATCCTCACTATGAGTTTTACTTTGCTAATTCAATTTGTCCTGGTGTACGTATTCAGTGGTTTACAGATCACTTATATTCTTCATTGATTATCTTCCTTTTTTATGCCCCTCTATGATGATTAAGGTTTCAGTTACTTCATTTGAATTATTGTTACCTCTGGTATTTTATTTCTGTGCTTCAATTCATCTAACATATCATTGTATATGTGTGTGTGAGTGTGTATGTGTGTACTAAAAAAAGCGTCATGTGGCATTTTAGTTTAGATGTGTCTGTCATAAATAGTAGATAGCTAGATTTTTATCCTAATTAAAGTGAATTCACTAATTTTAGTATAAAATTCTCAATTCTGAAATGTTTACCATACAAGTTAATTGTAAGATGAGGCGTTTTTTGTAGATTTAAATTCTCTTTTATATTAAAAACTCTTTTTTTATAGATAATTAAGTGTTTCCTTCACTTTTTAAACATTTGATTACCTTTGGCAAGCTAACACAGAGGTATTGTTTAAAACTGTCGAATCTCAGAGAGAAGGCAGAGATTGATGGGTGAATGGGAGGAGATCAACCTAAGAACTTGTATACATATACCCTTAGCCCATGGACACTGACAATAGGGTGGTGGAGGCCTGGGGTGGGGATGGGGGCAGGCTAGAAGAGATCAATGGGGGAAGAAAGGCGATATATATAATACTTTCAACAATAAAGATTTCAAAATTTAAAGAAATTAAAAATAAAATACATAAAAACAGTATATAGATTCTTATAATCTTTGTCTTGTGTCATCACAGTCTATCTTTATTGAATTACTAGAGGCCCAGTGCACAAAATTCGTGCACAAGGTGGGGTGTCCCTCAGCCCAGCCTGTACCTTTTCCAATCTGGAATCTCTTAAAGGCAGTCGGACATCTCTGTCACAATCCAGGATTGCTGGCTCCCAACTGCTTGCCTGCCTGCCTTCCTGATTGCTCCTAACCATTTCGGCCTGCAAGCCTGATCACCTCCTAAATCACTCCCTGCCAGCCTGATTGATGCCTAACTGCTCCCCTGCCTGCCTGATTGCCTCTAACTGCCCTCCCCTGCATGTCTTGTCACCCATAACTGCCCTCCCCTGCTGGCCTGATCACCCACAGCTGCCCTGCCTGCAGGCCTGGTCCCTCCCAACTTCCTTTCTTGTGGTGGCCATCTTGTGTCCACATGGACACAGGATCTTTGACCACATGGGAGCAGCCATCTTGTGGTTGGAATGATGGTCAATCTGCATATTACTCTTTTATTACATAGGACAGAGGCCTGGTGCATGGGTGGGGGCCAGCTGGTTTGCCCTGAAGGGTGTCCCAGATATGGGTGGGGGTTCCCTTGGTGCGTGGGGCAGCCTGGGTAAGGGGCCTGTGGTGATTTGCAGGCTGTTCATGCCCTCTGGCAACCCAAGTGGAGGCCCTGGTATGTGGGATTTATTTTTCTTTTACAATTAAAACTTTGTAGCCTTGAATGGAGGCCTGGGCCCACAGGGTGTGTGGAAAGCTTGGCTTACTCCATGGCCAGAGAAACCTAAGCCTCCCTTCTGCTCACTTTGTGGCCACAGCTACATTGGTTGGGATTAATTTGCATACTTGCTCCTGATTGGCTGGTGGGCATGGATGGTGGGCATGGCTTGTTTGTATAGCAGAGTGATGGTTAGTTTGAATATTACTCTTATTAGATAGGATTTGTTTCCAAGTAGGAAAATAAAACAGTATAGATATCATCCCATAATAAACCATTTAAATTCTTTCAAAAAAATGCACCAACATGGATGGAGTTGGAGAGCATTATGCTAAGTGAAATAAGTCAGGCAGAGAAAGATAAATATCAGATGATCTCCTCATTTGTGGAATATAATGAACAACATATACTGATGGACAAAAATAGATCCAGAGACAAAGAAACATCAATCAGAACGTCAAACTTCAGGAAAGGTGGGGGAGTAAGGGGGAGAGATCAACCAAAGGACTTATATGCATGCATATAAGCCTAATCAATGGACACAGACAACAGGGGGGTGGGGGCATGAATGGGAGGTGGGGGGCAATGGGGGAATGAGGACACATATGTAACACCGTAATCAATAAAGAAAAAAAAGAAAGAAAAAAATTTTCACCGTGTACCCTGCCTCATGGCTCAGTGGTTGAGTGCAGATCTATGAACCAGGAGGTTAAGGTTCGATTCCCAGTCAGGCATATGCCTGGGTTGCAGGCTTGATCCCCATTGTGGGGTGTGCAGGAGAAGTCTATCAATGATTCCTTCTCACTGATGTTTCTATCTCTCTTTTCCTTCCATTCCTTTCTGAAATCAATAAAACTAATTTTGTTTTAAAAAAATGCACCAGGATTATAAATGGTCAATAAAGAGTTCCACAGAGGAAGAAGTGCCTTTCCATTTTCCAAGTCCTTTCTTAGCTTTATTTCCTAGTGAGCTGAAATGCCCCTCGGGAGAATTTTCATTGCCTCTCACTTTGTCAAGATCAGATTGAAAGAGGCAAACAAAATAATATGAACAGGAAAGAAAAATTTGCCAATATAGCAGAAGAATAAAATTGTTCAGGGTTTAGAGTATTCCTTGGCAGCATCTCTGGCAACTTTGCCATTTTATTGATGTGGAAATTGTCTTTAAGATGTCCAACGGCTTGTCTGAAGTTATATTTGTTCAGTACTATTATTAAAGTCATAGCCAAGAATTTCCTTCCGAGAGCAAACCTGGCATGGGAAAAAAGACTCACAGGTTTCTCACCAGTTGGATAGGTATTACATTTCCATTCCACACATACCCACCTGAAGATAGACTCCTGGCATTTGTTAGCAGTGAACACTCGGTCAAGGTACATTTCTTCTTGAGCCTGAATTTTCTCCTCTGAAGATGAATAGGATCGGCTCTATTTTCAAGCCCATACATTGTTTTAAGGAGACCATAAGTCAACATGTATGAAGTGCCTATCACTATGTACACCATCTAATTACACCCCCACAAAATATTAGCTTCCTTCCTCCTTTCCTTGATTACTCCAGTGCATACTGGCTTTCTAGGAGTCAGAATAATTACAGGCACAGGACTGCCATGGCACTTAGGCCATCCCAGGCACCACTGCTTGAAATAGCTGACACTCTGCTACACAGACAGCATAATCCTGGAAAGTGGGCTGGCCAGCACAGGGTGAGCATAAGCAAAATAGAGAATTCTATTCTCCCACACTAACTTCTAGGAAATGCTTTGACTCCGTCTTCAGTCAGCAAGCGCAAACATGACTTTTCACGTATCACAAGTCCCAGGAAAGCCTAGTGGTACCAGTGGGAACCATCAAAGAGAATTACATTGTTATGTTTCCCAGGGTTAGAAAACATGGAGGAAAAAGCAGATATAAAGGTCTATTTCACGTCACCCTGTCATAGCTCCATTGCCAACCATCACTTAGGCTCTCCTTAGTAAAGTCTCAGAACAGAGTTGGCTCATCCAGCACTGCCTGAGTCTCACCGTCTGCTTACACACCCATGGAGTTCAGCTCCCTGCTTTGTAACATACACCTGGCTCCTTAAGCTGCAGACAAAACTGCTATTCCATGAACCTGCTTGACTGAAAGTACAGACAATACTCATAAAATGTTGGAAAAAAAACTTATTGAAAAAAAAAAGCAATTGAAAGTAAGACTATAAATTACTATTGGCTTTAGGTTTTCCCCAAGCTATGGAAATAAATAAATAAATAAATAAATAAATAAATAAACGAATAAATAAATAAATAAATGAATAAAATTAATAAATTTAAAAACACATTATTTATCTTTGAAGTTGGAATTAGTCTTTTTTTTTTCCCTCTGTTATCTACCAGTGCTTATTATTCTTCCCAGCCCATTTCTCTGGTTCATTCAGGGAGTTAAAAAGAGATCCCACTTTGCACACATGTTCAATATGTTCCACATTTCTTCATTTCTCATTTAAAATTCTTCTAAAAGTGATTCTTTTTGAGCATACAGGCAAAACAGGTCAATACTTGTAATCAGTGACCTCATTTTTAGTCCCCATCACCAGTGAGAACTGATTTTATTAACATGCCTGTGTCATTAAACGAATGCTGAGTATGAAGAATCCACGGTAAGCATTTTAAAATACATCCTGAAAATTCAGATGTGTCTAGGAACCATTGCATTAAGCACACATGCAGTCGACAAAGCATATTTTTCAATAATGTTTGAGGTTTCACTTCTGTGGTGTAGGCATACGTTTGTTTTGTGGAAGCTATTTTGTTTTTAATAATTCACTTGGGCACTGGTAGCAGATACAAAAGCACAGATTCAAAGCAGTTGAAAAGTATTTCAAGTTTAGGATAGGTTGCATTCAGTTTCTGCCATGATTAGGGTAGTATAGCAAACCGGGATCCTCATTTCTGATTCCACACAGAAGTCTAAGCTCAGAGAAAGGGGGGGAAAAGCCTCTTCTAGCCTTTTTTATAGATTCTCTCTATCATCTCTAGCCTTCTGCAGCCCAGAATATGAGTGCTAGTCAAAGATTTCCTTTAAGGAACTATGTGAACCAGCATGAGTTCCTTAACACTTCCTGGCTTTGTTGTTGTTTTGTTTTGTTTTGTTTCATCTTTAGAAGAAAGAGGCTGAAGCAGCCCTAACAGAAGGTGAATTCACCTCTTCCTTGTGCTACTCACACTCTTCTGTTTTGAAGGGGACTCTCTTTGTCTCCCTCACAGAAGTAACAATCATGGGTCAACAGATGTACCTTGCCACACATTATTATATGCCATCTACTAGTATATCCAGCTCACTTCCAATCTCTCTCTGACCTATCCTTCTCCCACCTCAGGGCCCCTCAATGATGCAGACGGTGAAATATATAGAACATGTAATAAATGCTTATGAAACAAATGGCTTTCAATGATTCCTCTCTCCACAGAGATTCCTGTCCTTGAGGTGTTTCTATAAGGCAAGCATCCCCTCTTCTGAAAGCCAAGAGGAGGGACTACAGCAGTCCAAAGGACAAAGTGGAAGAGGAGGTTTAATTGGCTTGCTATTTACATATGTTATAAATACAATTATTGTTCCCTCCACTCTTTCTTTACTCATTTTTGAGCACATCCTCTAAAACGCTGTGTACCACAACAGTGTTCTTCGGCCCTCCTGCTTCCTCACAAGGGAAAATTGGGAAGAGATAATATCCTTTCCTTTCATATATGATAAGACACCAAGGACTGCTTTTCATATAAAATAAGACACCAAGGACTGGTTAGTAGCAGCCCTCTTTTCACCCACAGGTGGGTTTCTACTCCTAAATTACAATTTTTTTTTAGTCTAGCAAGAATTTCATCATTTCATGAATTTAAGGCGCTCAAATTAAAAGTATAGCAGTGCTAAATTCTCCTGTTTTTTTTTAATTGGGTTAAAAATAATGCATGCAAGAGAGTTTGATTCTTGTCATGTCCAAGCTGTTCTCTCCTTCAAGGCCCTGGTGGCCCAGATACTCTTCCCGTTGTCGTGGATCCACCAAGTGGATCCCTCTGTGAGAAGCAGAAAAACACACTTCCCTGCTTTACCTCTATGTGGTGAAGCCACTTTGTATACAGACTCCATGGCACTGGGGAGGGAGCCAAGGCATAGGCAGAAGACATGAAACACTGGTGTTTGAACTCATTCAATTACACCTCTATTCTTTTTGTTATATAAATTGTAGAACCAATTGAGAAATATACAGAAACCAGATACCAAATTCTTGTGTTTGTAGCAAGTGAACTTGCTAATAATTAGGAACCCTCGCATGGAAGTTCTGCCCCACTTGAGGAAAAGCTGGGTGCCATCCATCCTTCTGCACTGAGGCCTGAACCTGTGCAACTTAGGCTGGATACGCAGAGGGGGTGCGCCCTCCAAGTTGGCATTTTCCAGAAAGAAAGCTTATATTTATTATGAGTATTTGTCAGAACTCTGGCAGGAAACAGTCTATTCTAAATGACTCAAACAGACTTTAATGAAGGGACTTATTTATAGAGGTGAGGTCAAAGTTTAGGAAATAAAGCTAGAGAAGTACTCAGAGCCCAGCAACAGGTAGAAACTATTAGAACCACTAGGGGTTAAAGGACTTGGGAAGAAAGTCATGCATTTGGAGACAAGTGAAAATTGGGCCCAAAGACCAGTGGTAGCTATTGTTATAGAAAACATAGTACTTGCCGAGAAATGGGTCTAAGGCACAGAGGAACTAGTGCCAGAAACCAATTGTAGCATGTCATAATTACAAGAGTTTCCCCAAATGGTTGGTGAAGCTTGGGCGGCTCAACAAGAATGAGCTACAAATGTAGTTTACCTGTTGAAATGGCTAAACAGCACTTCCCCCAAACCTGAATAGGGTAATCATTTGCTGCCACCCAGCTCAGGGTATTTTGTTGCCTCCAGGTGGCCAAACACCTGAACAGCTCTAGGCTATTCCCCAACGGACAATGCTTCTGTTACCCTACCCATTGAAGTGTATATCTCCACCTTGCCTTAGGACAAATCGTGTTTAATAAATACCACAAGGTTTTCCAAGAAGGGAAAATGAAGTCATGTATAGATGTCCTCTATTAATAAACCTACAGGATCTAGAGTTATATAATTCTTCTGAGACATTTTTCTATTAGTCAAGGACAAACCTTTTGGGGTAAGGTTGTTGTATAGACTAAATGAAATAATTTTGAGGTAGTGCATCCAACTCTTAGCAAGGGGCCTGGCACAGAATAAGTCCTCAATAACTAGTACTTACTGTCCTCATCAATCTTTGCATGTGATATGCCCTTTCTCCTGCAGCCAAGTCTTCTCTCTGTTGTAGAATCAACATTTAAGGAGTGGGAGCCAGATTGGGAGGTTCACTGAATAAACTGTGGGTCAGCCAAAATGTTCTTACATTTGTATATAGAGAGATGGAAGCACTGGAGGTACTGCGCTAGTATTCTGTAACTTTACATAGGATACCATCTCAAAATTTAAACCAAACTCATTTCTCTTGCTTCTCCATTAACCTTTGACACATCGCAAGCCCCAGAATTTCTCTAGGCATGAACGTGGCCAGCCAAGCCATTAGCCAGGCCTGTTAAAATAAGGCCTAACAGGCAGCTTCCTGTGTGTGTGCTCACACCAGCCAGAAAGTCTTTTGATATAACTTATCATGCATTATTTATGTTACTCTGAACCTCTAATGCAAATTTATAGAATATAATGGAAACATCCTGTACATCACAGTGTTCCCTACCATTCTGAGTCTGCCACAAGAAACTTACAAAATTACTTCTGTGGACTAACCCTATACCCAGTATTATAGCTCAGCTATAATTCCTGGGAACATTTCAATGCTTGGCTTTTCTTCCACTGTGCATATTTTATTGCCTCTTCCACCGCCCAGAGTATTCATTGCCCACAGCACGCTTACAAGATCATGTATCCCTTGAAACAGGGAAAGTATGGTGCATCACTAGTCTCCTTTCATTCAACAGAGGTTGTTCAGGTAGGGGCACAAGAGGGTTCAAGGAATTTTGCCTGTGTGCCAAATAGATCTGTAAATACTCCCGTTAAACTTTATGTGGGCTGGGTATCTTTTCATTCTAACCACAATAGCCATGTAACATGAAAAAAAGAGCTGGAGGAAAACTTGATTGAATGCCAACTCATCTTAATATTTTGATTCACCGATATCAGGATCATTCAATCCAATTTAAGGTTAAAATTGTGATTGAGAAAAGAACTGAATCAGGAGGTGATCTAAGTAATGCATTTTATTGATGCAACTAATTTAAGTTACTCTTTGGGTCTTTTCTTCTCCATATATAAAATAGACTAAGAATGACCAGACTTTAAGAGCGGATGAGTTGAGAGAATTTAAAATAGGATCATAGATATAAAAGCTCATTAGATAATTGCAGTAACAGCAGCAGCAGCATTAACAACAATAGTAACAGCAGTAATCCAAGCTAATATATTAATAGGATTATTACTGTAAGGCTTCAAGCAAGGTGCCAACTAAAGAATGACTGGAAATATAGCCTGGTAGTGTTGTTTTTGTTGTTAAAATTAGATTAATATGGACACTGGATATGTCTTTCTGGAACCATATGTCATACATAAATCACATGAAAATTTTTCAAAACACAACATACCTGTCCCTCCCCTTCCAAATACAGCCCATTCCTGCCAGAGGGTGTGGCCACTGCTGGGGTTGAGAATCACTATCAGAGTAAAAACTTCCACTGATAGATGGGCATGTTTTGTCCCAGTTGAAAGGTACTGTTCTAGAAGTTACCTAACAGTTCTGTGGTGTAAGAAGGAGGACTGATCTTCATGGAAGAGTGAAGATTACCACAGAATATTTATCCATTCACTGATTATTTAAAATGCAAACTTTATTGGGCATCCTAATTTTTTATTTGCTAAATCTGGCTGCACTAAGGTGAGGGGAAAACAGATAAATATTATCCTACCAGACTTATTCTAGTATTCTTGGCCTCTCCTAGGACAGGGTAATGCATCTTGGCTTTTCCCGAGACTCTGTAACGCATCTTGACATCATGGAATAGATAATAGAGCTATTACCTCTTACCAAGGACAGCTTTAAAAATCGAATTGCATGCCGAAACCAGTTTGGCTCAGTGGATAGAGCATCGGCCTGTGGACTTAAAGGTTTGATTCCGGTCAAGGGCATGTACCTTGGTTGCAGACACATCCCCGGTAGGGTGGGTGCAGGAGGCAGCTGATCAATGTTTCTCTCTCATCGATGTTTCTGACTTTCTATCCCTTTCCCTTCCTCTCTGTAAAAAAATCAATAAAACATATTTAAAAAATAAAATAAATACTGAATTACAGAGGTTCGTGTATTTCATGCGTCTCTCTCCCTCCAACTGCAACACCAAGCAATCTTCTCTTGGTTTAATCCTACCACTATCCTATAATATAATTCATCCCATTATAAGCAGCAGAAAAATTTCCAAGAAAATGAGAGGAGTAGACATGCAAACAAAACCTTTATCCTTAGAAATGTATATTCACTCATTCCCTTGGAACATACTTAGTAAATTTTATATCAGATATTAAAATGACCTTTTTGTGCTCATAACTCTATCCGTGCTGCCTGCTAGGCAAATGGCAAATATATGTTTAAAGAATGAGTGAGTGAATAAGTGACTGATTAAACAACAGGCCTCTAGCATATCAACTAGGAAAATGGTGAAAGTAGAATGTTTTAAAGCAAAGGAAGCACAGATTATTAATAGACTAAAGGCCCAAAGCTCAAATTCATGCATGGGTGGGGTCCGGCTGGAGAGAGGGGTCCAGGGCAGTTGGCAGGTTGGTCCTGCCCCCTGGTCAAACTCTGGCTGAACTCCCATTTGAGGAGACAATTTGCATATTACCTATTTATTATATAGGATAGCTCTGTTCAATTTCAATACAACTCACCAGTTATTCTTAGGGATTTAAGATTCCTGTAACCAAGAAAAATGTACTTTTCTTAGAAGAATTTACTAGTTTACAATGGAATAAATATCTAAAAACATAACTAATAAATAAGAAATATATTATTTTACGTGAAATACAGTCTCAGTCTTGATTCTGAAACCTTTGAGCAGCATTAACTATTATGACCCTCTCCCACACAGATGGATCATTTTGAAGTTGTCAGGAGCTTTCTATGTCCCACACATCAGATCAAGCGATGCTGGAAGAACAGGTCCAGAAAGTCTGCATTAATCCTAAATTTATGGGGCCTTTGATTTTCATTGCGATGGGTATTCTCATTGATGAAAAGTGAACAACCCAGGTGACCAGCTATTTTTCCAGCTCATCTTTTTTTTATTTTTATTTTCAGCTGCCAGACTTTCCCCACATTACAGAAGTCCATTATATCTAGCAGTCAGATATGGTCAAATGCCTCATTATAGAAAATCCATCCCTGCTTGATAGGTCTGGGTATTATAGTAATACTTTCATTCTCCACTCTCATTTCTACAACTAAACTTCTCATAAACTTATAAAGCTTTATCTCTTTTTTTTCCTACACTACCTCTAGTCTTAAATTTATTGGTCAATAAATATAAAGGCTGTAGACTTAGTGTGATGAATGGATTGTCTACATGAACTATTTCCAACATTACTGTTCAATTTGTCAACCTACTATACCATGATTCACAACATGATATATTGTAATTTATTAGCCAGGTAGATATATTTTCTTCAAATATAATATTAATTTGGGAAAAGGACAACACTACCATTAATTGTCTTGCTCCCTGGATAAGTTCGGAGAATATTTAGAAAAGTACTCTTAAATCTTGTCTGTACATGAAATAGAAGGAAACGTGCAAATCATATACTAAGGATTTAAACTATACTAAGAATATTGTAATTAAAACTTACAAAAGTACTTTATGTATGTGTGCATGTAGGTATTGGCTTAAAATAATTCAAAATTATTTTATAGTTAATGGAGGCCAAAAGTCTGAAATTGGTTTCACTTGGCTACAGTCAAGATGTTGGCAGGGCTGGTTCCTTCTGAAGGATCCAGGAGAGCATCTGTTTCTTTGCCATTCTTTCCCAGTTTCTGGAGGCCTCCTGCATTCCTTGGCTCATGACCCCTTCCTGCCATCACTCCAACCTCTGTTCAGTCATCACATCTTCTCCTTCCTTTGTAGTCAGATCTCTCTCTGCCTCCCACTGATGAGAACACTTGTGAATAATACATTTGGAGCCCAACCTATAATTCAGATTTCAAGATCCCATCTTAAAATCCTTAACCTCTCATCTAAAGACCCTTAACTTAATCACATCAGCAAAGTCTCTTTTCTTTTTAAAACAAAGAGGACACACGTGGTCATTATGTACCTTTGATCAGGGATAATACAGTAAATGCTGTATAGTGTATGTATATCCAAAAGTATAAAATAAATAAGTCTTACACTTAACATGTACAATTGGGCTGAAAACAGATCCAGCCCTGCAATGCAATTGTGAAACAAGTAATGATATGTTGTACTGGCTATGAGAATATGTATTGTTTTTATTTCTCAGTATGCTCTACTCAGAATAGCTTTACTTTCTAACAACATTACTATAGGCATTGTTAAAGGAGGCAGAGGGGCTACATATACAACAGCATATCTTAAAAGTTTTCCAATTCAAATACATGAACTTCAAAAATTCCATTTGTTAGTAGCTGAGTCACATTTCTCCAGCCAATTTAAAATATGATTGTTTCATACTGTAATACATAAGCACAGACTGAGTTTATTGTTCCTTTACCAGTGGTCAGCAAACTCATTAGTCAACAGAGCAGCAAGCCGTGGCTTATGAGCCACAGTTTGCCGACCACTGGTTTTTCCTTTTGGGCTGTTGGTACAGGGCACTGCACACAGTAGTCACTGAATTATTTATTGAACTGATAACACTGAGGCTGTTTCCTTAGTGTACTCACAGATTGTGGAAGAACTAAGGACTCTCAATCATATCTGATTGTAATTGTTTGCTTCAGCTGTCACAGCAAAATACCACAGAGTAAGTGGCTTAAACAGAAATTTATGGTCTCACAGCTGGAGAGGTTAAAATTTTATAAGCAAGGTGTCAGCAGGATTGGTTCTCTCTGAGGGTTCTGAAGAAAAGATCTGTCCCAACTCTCTTTTTGGCACCTAAATGGTCATCTTCATATTTCTTTTCTCACCATCTTCCCTCTATGCATGGCTGTCTCCAGTTCCCCCTTGTTATGAAGACACCAGTCCTATTTGATAGGGTCTACCCTAATGACCTCATTTTACTTTCATTTCCTTTCTAAAGATTCAATCTTTCAATATAGTAACATTCTGAGGCACTGGGGATTAGGACCTCAAAATATAAATTCTGTGGGGACACAGTTAAATCCATAACAACCTTACTTCTGACCTATCCAAAAATGTATGTCCTTCTCGCATGCAAAATACATTCATTTCACACTAACATCCCCCAAAGACTTAACCCATTTTAGCATCAACCTTCTTAAGTTCAAAATCTTTCCAAATATCATCTTATTCAGTTATGCATGAGACTTGGGGTAGGATTGATTCTAGGGCAAAAATCTCCTCCATCTGTGAGCCCATAAAACTAGACAAGTTATGTGCCCCCAAAATATGATGATAGAACAGGAATGAAATAGACCTCCTATTCCAGAAGCATACTGGAAAGACAAAAGAGGTCACAGACACTTCTTCAAGTGTAAAACCTGGTAGCAAAAATTCCTTTAGATTTTAAGGCTTGAAAAATATTCATTTTCTTTTCAATTTTTTTATTGTTTAAAGTATTACAAAAGTAGTACATATGTTTTCTTCTTTTCCCCTTGACCTCCCCCCGGCTTTCCCAACACCCCAGCACATGCCTTCACCTGCTCCCCGCCCCGCCCCCAGTGTCTTGTGTCCTATGGTTATGCTTTTATGCATGCATACAAGTTCTTTGGTTGATCTTTTGTAGCACCTCCCCCAACTTCCCCTGCCTTCCCGCTGTAGTCCAATAGTCTGTTCCATGATTCTTTGCCTCTGTATCTATTTTTATTTCCCCTGTTTCTTTTCTTTAAAACATCTTGCCTCTGCAGACTAGAAATAAACATATAAGCACAAGAAATGTTTGAGACCCAATTTCAATGGCCAACAGTTCTGAGTCCCAGTTTCAATGTCAAACTGTTCCTTATGTGTGCATGTCAGCAATGATATCTGGATGGTGGACAAATGTTGGCAATGCAGGTCCAACCCTCTGTTGTTTGGGTCTGGGTAACCTGCAGCAATGCATAGGTGTTGACTGGTAGCATGGCAAGGCGTTGTCAGTGTTTTCCATCTCTGGACTGTTTCTCCTCTTGTCTTCATGGTTGGAGCAGACCTTTCAAGTCCTCTCTGTTGTAGGAATCCACATGGTCTTGGAGTTGTTATTGATGCCTTCTTCTGTCGGCCCACTGGATGGCAACCCCACCTTTAGCAGTGACTCCATCCTCTGAAACCACAAAGATGGCTCTGCTCTTTGGAATCTAGGTAGAATCCTAAGTCCTTAATGTTGAGCCCACTGGATCCACCATAGCCCTGGAAGTCCTGCTGGCCTCTGCACCTGTCCTATTTTATTAGCCATTCTTCCTTCATTACATCCCATCTCTGACCCTTTGAGTCCAGGCTGACAATGTTTCTGCTGGTATAAATTCCTCAAACTCCTCACATGCAATTCATGGGTGTCCACGTCTACAGAAGAAATCCTTCACAGACATTTCCTGGATTAACACATCTATATTCATGGCTTCTCAGGAGATGACTGATTGGACCCCTGAGTCACACACTTAATTTTTCAGCAAAAGCCATCCAGCCATACATTGAGCCTTATTTCCAAGACACACCACTGGATAGGCTGAGAATCTTTGAAATCATCCTATGCTGATTCCTATGTGCTTAACACCCCTTTCTCAGTTTACCTCTCTCCTCTGATTTACTATATCCGCATGAAGAAATCAGGCTGTACCTTCAACACTTTGCCTAGAAACCACCTCAGCTAAATATCCAGATGGGTCACTTACAAACTCTACGTTTCGTAAAGCACCGAAACACATTGGTCTAAGTCATTTGCCAGTATTATTTATTGTGGAAGCTTTCAGATTTGTTTTTCACATACTTCAATCTTCTCTTTTCTCACAAGGCTCTGTGGGGTAAAAGAACTATTCTACTATGAGAGTCTAAGGAAAGGAGAACCTTCTCAGTCTGCCACATGGGATGGGGAGGAAGTCCGTTGTCAACTTCCTAGGCCTTAGGGGATAGAGGGTGTCCCATTCCTAGTCTTTGCCAGCTACAGTTAGTATTAAGGCAGAAGAGGGTCAACAAGAATGGTGTCCAGCTCAGCCCAGTTCTCTTCATGTTGGAGCAGCCCAGAGACATATAATCACCACTTTTCCCAGAATAACCCCTATCTTGATCATGGAGTGCACAATCAAAGCAAGTCTTCTTGTCTCTCCCTCCCCCATAATACACCATCAATATGTATTTCTGTGGAAAGTTACATGGTATGACCCAGTTTTCTTTGAATTCTTCAATCCACCCGCAGAAGAGTTTTCTTAGGGAGAAACCCATAGCAGAAATGAGTTGTTATTTATTTATTTATTTATTTATTTATTTATTTATTTATTTTGCCATATACTATCTTATGAGAAAATATGTGAAATGATTATAGGCAGATGTAAATATTTGCAGTTTAGTATACTATTTCATAAAGTAAAAACTATAAGTTTCTTAACACAAGGGCCTATTCACAGACATTAGTTTTATATTCTGATAACTAATATTTAATTTATTTATAGAAATTATCAGGAAGATTGAAAGAGAAACTACACAGAAGCCATTGCTAAAATGGGTTAAGTCTCAGTGGGCCATTTTAATTTCTCCTAAATAGAAGCATTAACATCTCTTAATTTTCTGAAATTGCTGCTTTATGCACAGTGGAGTTTCTTGAGAAAAACACCTGGAACTGTTGAACACACCTGGTCTTTATTCCTATCCTCAAACTGTTAGATGGTATTTTTATCTGCATTAATGGACAGGATAAGCATTTGGCTTTCTCTAGTTGCATTAGAGCAGCTTAGCACTGAGAATACCTGTTGATTAGACAGAAATTTGTTTTCTAGTATATCAGAAAAGTAGGAGTGTCTGCAAAAATACAGAACTGGATGGAAACAATGAGGTGTGGGAGGCAAATGTCACAAAATTAAGTGTGCCTCCCTCAGCAGCCATCCAAATGTAATATCCTAACATCTGCTCTAAGCCCCTCCAATAAATCCAACAGATTAAGGGATGAAAGAAACCAATTTGAAAAGTGATAGAACATGAAAAATGATAATAGTTATACTAGCTGCAATAATTTCAAAACAGACATACTATATTACATTTACACTATAAATGTTAAAATCATAAGTTGTCAACATAGAAGAATAAAAACAAAGAATGTGTATTTTTTTCATAACTAAGATATAAAACTGAATGGTCCCTTTTCCCAAATATTTTTGTTTCTTTATATTTTTACACTGCATCTATAGGTATCAGATACTGGAAATTTACATTAAGAAGAAATTAATTTGACCTGGAGTTCTGTGTAGTTTCTCTTTCAATCTTCCTGATAATTTCTATAAATAAATTAAATATTAGTTATTAGCATATAAAACTATCTTCTGTGAATAGGCTCTTATGTTAAGAAATTGTTATATTTTTTAATTTATGAAATAGTATATTAAACTGCCAATATTTTCACCTGTCTATAATCATTTAACACATATTTCCTCACAAGATAGTATATGGCAAGTGTATTTTAAGGACTGATGAGGCTGAAAGATGTATAAAGTTCTGGCTTTGGTATCCATTTCATATGTGTAATGAAAAACTTGTATAGGGGACGTCTGGCTCAAATATACAGGCTGGAATGGACTCCCTTGTGACCATGGCCCAACTCTGCAATTGCTTGAACAAGGAAATAGCATCTAATCCAGTGGTTGGCAAACTGCGGCTCTGTTGATTAATGAGTTTGCCAACCACTGATCTACTCCATTGCCAGTCAGTATAAGAGACCAACTACAAATACTCTCTAGGGAGGTAATACAGAGTCTTACTAGTTAAACACATTTCCACCAAATTCTTGTACTTGTTTGCCCTCTGCCATTAAAGCTCTGCCCTAATATTACTTACTCCCTCTGATCATTCAACTTCAACTCAAATACCACTCCTTAGGCTAGGTCTTGTCTGTGAATTTCTAGAGGTCTTTGATATTGTTGCAGTATTGTTGCAATAGCCAACAATAATGAGAGAGACCTTAATTGAATTATAGGATAGACATATGATAGTATACTCTGCAATTACTAAAATAATATTAGAAAATATTTAATGATCTTTTTAACGGGTTATGACATACTATTCATGTGAAAAGCAAATGACAAGAAATATATACAGTACCCAGTGCATAAATTCATGCACCTTGAAAGAAACTGTGGGCCATGAGGCTAAAGTGGGCACAGGGGAGGGTCTTGGCCCATCCTCCATGCCCCCACCTAGCCTCTCCCACTGCAGCCCCCAGCCCCCTGTCTGCCAGCAGCTCTGCTCCCATTGCTGCTTGGACCTTCTGATAGCATGGATTGGGGCTAGTGCCAGCAGTAGGTGCAAGTGGGACCAGCGCCATAAGCAGGTATGAGCAGTGGCTGCTGCCCCAATCATTCCTAGGAACAGGGGGAGGTGGAGAAGCCCCCAGGGGTGATCAGGGCAGCATCCAGTGCTTGCAACAGTTTATCGCACCGAGTGATCAGAGCTGGTGCCAGGTGCTGGCAGCAGGTGCGAGCACTGGGTGGGATTGCAGTGTGCGGGAGCAAAGAATTTTCAGTAACCACCAGAGGCTCACTCCAATGACAGCAACCAGCACCTTGCCTTTGTCTGGCACCCCCATTCACCTGCTCTACCATCCTGCCACATCCGATGCCCACCATGTTCTGCACTCTGCCACCTGCTGCCAATGCTAGCCCTGTTTCACACACACTCCATGGGGCTCAGTACACATCACAGTGACTGGTTGGTTGTTTGGTTGTTCCACAGTTCAGTCTATTTGCATATTATCGTTTTATTATATGGGACTAGAGGCCTACTGCATGAAAATTCATGCACTGGAGGGGGGGATCCTTCAGCCTGGTTTGCCCCCTCTCATAGTCCGGGAGCCCTCAGGGGTAAGAGTTAACCTGGCAATTAGGAGAAGGTGACACCCCATCACACCTTTGCTGCTACCACTGGCAAGCCTTGGCCAACCCTGATTACCTGAGACTCAGGTGTCCCTGGGTGGCTGAGCTACCACCATCTGAGGCTTGCCTGTGCCTCGGGCTGGCACTGGGCAGCTGGGGAGCTGAGGGGACTGGGGGACTCTGGAGGCAGGCGCACTGGCAAGGGGTGGTTTAGGAGTCTGGGTACCACCATCTTGTGGCTGTGGGCACTACCATCTTTGAAGGTGGGTCAGTCAATTAGCATATTCCCTCCTTAATGGCTGTGAGCAGCATCATCTTTGAGGGTGGGGCAGTCAGTTAGCATATTCCCTTCTTATTGGCTGTGACTTTATTAGATAGGATGATCTTAATTTGCAAAATGTGATGTTTATCTCTCTGGCTATATATCTGTAACTATCTAAATATATTCATGAGCAAGGAAGAAACATTAAAAGGACACAGCAATACAGCAATATTTGTCATAGTTCCCTTCATTTAAAAAATTATTTCTATGTACCTTCAGTACTCCTCAATTGGAAAGAAAAGGACCTTGGAGCAATGCCAGTAACAGGGCTTTCTGACTGTTAAAGTATCATGTTTCTCAATCTTGACAATACCTTTTTTTTTAATCTTTGCTTTTCAGTTAGATGTTCTGTTGTCACAGAGATGCCCTTCAGTTGCCATGGAAACAAATGAATAATAACCACACTTGTGTAGCACTTGACCAGTCACACATTCCTTTCTCATGCAGACCTCATTTATGATCAACAAAAACTTAGGAAAGGTTTCAAGGGAAGCACACATGGTATCCTCCCCAGTTTACAGAGGAGACATTAGAGACTCAAAGCAGTTAACTAGGCTTCATGGTCACACTGCTAATAACTTGGAGACCTGGTAGCAAATGTAAACTCTCCTGGATTTTTAATGCATTTCAAAGTAGGTTTTGTTCATCTGCCTATATATCTATCTTTGTCTATATTTATATACATCAAATAAAAGCCTTAGAAAAGCCAGTATATAATAAAGAGTAGTTGGTCAGGTTTCATCAGAGGTGAGAGACTCAAGGTCCAATGGGCTCATCCATTTGTTTTGCTGTTTGTAGGGTTCCTAAAGCCTAGAGTATTTTGCAAATTGTCCCATCTGTGAGGGCCCACACTCATTACTTCTCTAGTGGAAGCACAGAGAGAGGGACTTCAGCAGTTTCACATTCAAACATTGTTCTAAACTGGAATCAAGATGAACGTGTGCATGCATGTGTGTGTGTGTGTGTGTGTGTGTGTGTGTGTGTGTGTGTGTGTGTGTGTGTGTGCGCGTGCGGGCGCACGCGCGCATGCTTCATGTATACTTTCGCTTGTGTGTTTCCCTTTATGCTCTTAAATGCCTGGGAGATATAAATGCTCACTAAGAGCTACAACAATTGTCTTACATATCCCAGGATCTGCAGAAATTTTAGAATTGTGGGACAGATTAAGCTGTCTAGAGCAGGGATGTCAAATACAGCACTCACTAGCTAACATGTAGCTACTTACATCTAAATTAATGTGAAATACAATTTAAAATGGACTTTCTCAGTCACTCTAGCCACAAGGACTCAATAGCATCTTATAACAATCAGACAGCAGCCTGAATCATTCATGTAAATAGCATTATTATTATTATTATTATTATTATTATTATTACAGACAATTCCGCTGAATGTTACTAAGTTCTACATACCAGAGCTGATCTAGACTTATCAGGTACAGCCTGGTTTCTCAGAAGGTCATCTGGAAAGAAAGGGTTGATGAGATCTATTAAAGAGCATTGCTGTAGGAATTACCTTCGGCGAATGTAACCAAGCTAAGTTGATGAAAGTACAAATAGGAAAAGACTATTTCTTTTCCATCCTGCTGCTCACCCATACTGTGTCAATTCTCCCTCTCCTATTACTACATTATAACTTGGGCTGATATCTTGACACACATCATTTGGCTACAAAAAAATAATATATAACCAGTTTTCATACGGATGATTCACTTTTAAAATTTAATATTTTGGCCTAGATTTTTTCCCTCATATCAATGCTTTGATTTCACATACAATTAAATATACTCCAGTTGCTAAAGTTAAAGCATACTAGTAAAACCCACGTGTGGAAGGAGTGTGCTTGATTCCATCACTATTTTTCTACCAACTACCTCCAGAGACAGGGTCAGTAGAAGAGGCTATCTTAGAAGAAAAGGAACACATTTCATATCCGTGTGATATTGCCATATATTTCTGGACCATTATGCATCCATTGCAGAAGGCTTCTAAACCCAGGCTCTAGTCTGAGTTTCCAAGTCACTGCAAAATTGTGTGCATCTCTTGTGAAGGCCCTCTCCTCCCCTGAGAGTCTCTCTGGGCCATGGAAACTGCTTGTCATCAAATTGTCTAGTTGAGCAGCATGACAGTAATTTCTATAGTCACATATGTCCCCAAACACCAGGGGACATATGTCAAGTTCTCCCAAAAACTTTCTTCTCACATTTCCTCTTGCCTCATTAGCAGAATGAGTGTCCTAATTTTCACAAGTCCAAATTCAAATAGTACCCACCAAATTTTCAGAGACACTGTAAGTTAAAGTGTTATTTATCTTATTCATGACCAGACATGAAATGGAAGTACCACAGCCTTAGTTTTTATATCAAAAATTCCCACCCAGCAGCGTGGCTCAGTGCTTGAGCTTTGACCTATGAACCAGGAGGTCACAGTTCGATTTCCGGCATATGGCAGCATGGGGTATGCAGGAGGCAGCTGATCAATGATTCCCTCTCATCAATGATGTTTCTCTCTTTCCATTCCTCTCTAAAATAAATAAAAATATATTTTAAAAAAATTCCAACCTCCATAACTCTACATTTATAATTTCAAAGATATAAAATCGTCTTATAACAAGGGCTGATAATGTCTGGACCAATGTAACTACAGCATAGGTGTATCAAGAACTATCTCTATCATCTTTATTTTGAGCTAGAAGGCCTTAGTCAAAATTCAGAGACTACCAAAACTACTCCATTCGACATCCAATAAGAGGCTTTCTAAACACTACAATTGGAACATAGTTCACACTATGAATGTGGTAGCTATTCTTGCCTCTATAATGGTCAGGAAATATTTTGTTAGTAATATCATCGGTAAAGAAACATTTGGTCTAAGATGAACATACAGAATTCCTGTGATATGAATTCTATACAGACAGTTGTAATGTCCACATTTTGTGGTTGGTTGCATGTTCAAAAATGGGAGCCACTATTGTACTTCTAAAGCCTTTTCTGATTGCTTAAGACTGAATTAACTTTAACAAAGATGAGAGTCTGGACTGTAGCACCAGACATAATTGACTTTCCAATGGTGTGTCTGAAAACTTGCTGCAAAATGGTGTCATTTTCAGAGTCCTTGGTACACCAACTCTATGACCTCACACAATCTTCCCTTCCTTCAGCCTCAGAGAAAATGAATGAGGTGGGCAAGATCTGCTCTCCAACAAACTCATTCAAATGATCAAGTGCAACAACTAGGTAATTCGCTCAATATAAGGGGTTATTGACAAAGAAGAGGAAAAGGTCACAAAAAATAACTTGTTTTATTTATAAGGAGGCCAATATTTCAGCCAGCATCCAGCTAAATGCAACTAGTTTTACCCAGCTGTGATAGACTGTCATTTAATAATTCCACATCAATTATGGCTACTTTCTCTGTCATGTAAGTGGAAAGCACCCATTAATATTCATAGAATTATTAATAATAGAATTGTCTAGGTGAGAAATACTGCCAGATATTACACTGTTGCAAAGGCCAGTTGTTTCTTATTGGTGTTGCTAACCTATATTCTTACTACAGGTTAGAATCCTGATTTTGAATTGCTGCATTTCTAATATGTTCTTACTTTTCTAAAATCTTTGATCCAAGTTACTGTTATTTCCAGACTTCTTAAATTATGCAGTAGAATTCAAAGAAAATATAGACTGCATTCAGCCTGAACACAGAATGACTTATTTGGGTGGCAGAAGTAGCATCCCTAGAGAACACCGTTATTAATAATTGTAATTAATTTCAGTGTGGCAATATCCACACAGATATGCAACACTGAGCTCACTAATTTCTTTCCAGATAATTCTTTCTGACAAATAATTTATTTTGTTTCCTAGGATATGTTAATGAGCTAAATAAAGTCCCTTAGATAGATTTCCCAACTGGTATAGGAAATTAAAAATGGCTGCCCTGGACTAATCCCTGCGTTTATATTTGCAAACTTTTAATCACTAATCAGCACTCGTATAATACTTAGTTCTTTTTATTCTTTCCAAAAAAATTTTTGTTGTGTGTTTTAATGCCTTAAAAACTGATCTGAAAATTATTTAAAACACTGACTTCTAATTTGATGCAGTTAATATTTATTGGCTTCCAGTTTTATTTTTATTATTGCACTTAGATATAGCATGATGAATCATGTGTTGGTGCTGACAATTACTGAGAAATAAGGGTCAAATGTCCCCTTTAAGAGGAGGGGGCATTTTGTGCAGCACTATGAAGAATGAATTCCATAAAAGGAGTAAAAAATCTGTGATTAAGTTTAACCTTTTCTCTATACTAACTAGAGATATAGTCTTGTGTAAATTAATGGGAACTCAATAAGCCTGGCATATCTTCTTTAAAATGGAAATAATTATTCCTATCCTATTTGTAAAGCTTCTATGAGGATAGAGTGTTATTGTAGATATAGAATATTATGCAAATATTATAAGTATTATTATTGTTCTAATATAAATTCCAGACAGGCATCATACTTCAAAAAAATAAATGTCTATCCCATGGCACATGAAGTTGGAGGCCAGTCTTATCATTGTACAGTGCTAGACAAACATGAATTAATTAATGTTTGATAATGTATAAGATCTACCATTTTTCTAGATTCAATAACATTAGCATTGGTTGACTGAAATGTGTTGCTAGCTAAATAATTCCCTTATTTGGGTTTATTTAATAGTAGCTATGCTTTGAAATAAGCTATGCTTATTATGTGGATTCATTAGCATTATTTTACTTATTCTTGTATTTCCATTTGATTTGGAAATAGCTCTTTTCCTTGAATTACTTCTGTTAACTCCTTAGTTTCTTGAGGATTGTAAAGCCAAAATCATTCCAAAATTATCCACTTTGTTAGCAGTATGGTCTATTTCAACATTCAAGGTCTGGGGAGAAGGTCATTTACATATCATATTCAGTCTGAACATGGATTAGCTTGAAATTTATACATTTTTCCTTCACTTGATGACACCTCAATCATCTCTGAAGTTTCAACTTCCTTGAATGCTCTAGTGTCATGTTCTTATTTCATTTGTGAATATAAACACTATTTCTTAGAAGCAGACTAAACATTTTTAATGATTTTATGTAAAAGTATATTCACTCTTTCAGAGAACTATAATTGAAAGTCATTGTATACTTGGATTTTTATATGCTTTCTTTATATTGATCTTGGAGAGACATTTCTGGTATCCATGAAAGGATAATTCTTGATAAATTCTCAACCTCACTGGTCCAAATAATTTCCTGCTTGGGTATTGATCTTTATAATTTTATCCATTATTTTCCAAGATTATTTGAGTGATTATATTCATTAGACATAGAACTCATAGTTTGTTATGAGATAATTTATAAATAAGTAAATAAGATATCACACATATTGCAAGTGTCAGGTCTAGTCAAACAGTGGAACTGCAATTAATGTGAAAAAAAATCCCAAACAATATCAGAAAGAAACCAAATGGAATAAAGTCATCTCTATTACAAAAATGCATATAGCTCCAATAATTGTCCACCTGTCAAAAAATGGTAAACTATAAATATAGTTAGTCTAAGATTATATTATGTTTCTTGTAGTATCCATTATACACCGAGTGACCAGATTATTATGATCTCTGAACACATAATAATAATCTGACCACTGAATGTATATCTTATATAACAAAACACTAATATGCAAATTGTCCCCTATCCTTCCAGGAGGTCCACCAGCAGCCAGGTTGGCCAACCACCCATGTCCCCTCCCCCTGGCCAGGCTGGCCAAACTCCACCCATGCAAGAATTCATGCACTGGGCCACTAATATATATATACTTAGTGGCCAGGTTATTAAGTATTCAGAGATCATAATAATCTGGCCACTCAGTGTATATTCTCAAACCATAAAAGAGCCGTAATTAAATGTCAATGTGAATTGGTAGTAAAATTCCAGGAAAGGTACTGTCTTACTTTGTAACTTTTTTGAAGCCAAGAATCTACTTAATCTGCTTTACTTAAATTGAATACAGGTGATCTAACCAAACAAAAAGCAATCATTGGGTTATCAGTTCACTAAGTGAAACTATTTTTTATATGTATTGGCAAGAATTTCAAAATAAGCCTGTGCCAATCAATAGATGAAAGGATTAAAAAAAAGCTGTGGTTCATTTATACCACAGGATACTATGCAGCAGTAAAAACGAAGGATTTCTTATTCTTTGACTCTTTGAGATGGCATGAATGGACATGGAGAGTATTATGCTAAGCAAAGTAAACCAGTTAGATAAAGACAAGTATATAATCTCACTCATATGTGGAATCTAATGAACAAAATAAACTGATGAACAAAATAGATCTAGAGACATAGAAGCATGGAACAGACTTAGAATCTCAGAGGGAAGGAGGGAGGAAGGGTAGGTGCTGAGAAGAGATCAACCAAAGAACTTGTATGCATAGCCCATGGACATAGACAATAGTGTGGTGCAGGCCGGGGCGTGGGGCAAGGTGGGCTAGAAGTCAATGGAGAAGAAAATGGGACATATGTAATACATTCAACGATAAATATTTTTAAAAAACAATGATGTTTAAAATAAACAAATAAATAAGTTATATAAAAGTATTCATAGAAAGAAAAACACCTTATTAAAAGAAAAATATAAATAAAGCAATAGGTAGATAAGAAAAACAGTTAGTTACCTTAAAATATTAAATATAGTCATCGCTTATAATTTTTCATTCAACATTAATAATGAAACACAGGTATTCAGTGATTTACAAAATATCATTCATTTAATAAAAGACATTAGTTATATACCTAATATTTCTATGTACTATTCTATGCACTGAGAATAAATAGTGAACAACACAGCCTTCCTAGAGCTGATATGCTAGTAGGAGAAATCAGTTAATAAATAAATTACATGAGGTAGTGTTAGTGACATAAAAATATAATAAGAAAAGTGTCAATTATACTAGAGGTTGACATTTCATATTGGAATGTCAAGGAAGTTCACCATGAAGAGGTTGAATTTCAGTAAACAGCTAAATGAAATATGCAGGAAAGAATAACAGCAAGTGCAAAGGCCACAAATTATCAGCAGCGTTAGTGTGTTTAAAGAACAGGGAGCCAGGAAGCTCTGTGGCTGTGATGTACGAGCAAAGAGAAGAGTGGAAGAAAAGGAATTTTAGATCCAGAGCCAAGGATCAAATCATGTAGGAGCTTATAAGCTATGGGAAGGACCTTGGGTTTTATTCTATGTTTGATATGAAGTAATTGGAAGGTTTGGGAAGGTTATGATTTGATTTATGCTTAGAAGAATCACTCTGGCTGCCTTGTGGGGAACAGACTAAAGGAAGTCAAGGGAAAAGTGGTATCAAGGAGATGATTTAGGAAGGATTTTCAAAAGTGAAGATGAGAGAAATTGTTGGCTTTGAGAAGGGTGATAGATGGATTGAGATGATGAGAAGTGGCCAGATTTGAGATATCAGTAGGAGATAACCTTAAAAGGATGTCTCAACATACTGAGTGTGAAATATGAAAAAAAGAAAGTAGCTAAGGATGGTGCTGTATGGCACCTTAGCATCAGATAAAAATACAAATATATTAAAATGCGGAATTACTGAGTGACAACAAATTTTGATATTTAAAATCTGGAACATGTTGCCCAGCCAGTGTGGCGCAATGATTGAGTTTCAATCTATGAATGAACCAGAAGGCCCCTCATATTCTGGTCAGGGCACATGCCCTGTTTGCGGTTTTGGGCTCAATCCCTAGTACAAGGTGTGCAAGAGGCAGACTATCAAGGTTTTTCTCTCACCATTGATGTTTCTGGCCCTCTCCTTTTCTCTTTGAAATCAATAAACATATATTTTAAAAAATGAAGTCTAGAACATGTTAAACTTGAGATATTTCAGACATCTGGATAGAGAAATTTAAAGGGTTTCCATTTGCATGTCTATGGTATCTAGGAAAATGGCTAGAGCTGCTGACCTAATTTTGATAGCTATGCATATATAGGCATATTATATTAACACATGAGATAGGACAAGGTCATCTAGAGAATATGAGTGAATCAAGGGGCAATAATATTTGAGAACTAATCCTTGGGACACACCACTATCTAGAGGTTAAGAATGTGAGCATGAGGTAGCAGAGGAGACAGCTAAGGAGTAGGAACAACACAAGTGAAGGAAAGTAAAGAAGGTACTTTTAGGAAGAAGTGATTAATTAGGATAAATGCTCCCAAAAGGATTTGGGAGAGAAGGATTGAGAATTGATTATTAATTGTGGCAATATGGGTGGCCTGGGAGGAATCATGAAGTTCACAAGCATCAGAAATATAGAAACATTAAATATTTGACTTCTGAAAGTTTATCCTTTATCCCAGGCAAATTTTTATGATAAATTAAAAATGTCGATGGTCCTGAAATATTATAAAATTAAAAGTTATCATTGGGATTCAGCATACACACACACACACACACACATGCATATGCATATACATATACACATATATGTATATGCATATGCATATGTACACACACACACACGCACGCACACACATACATACTGAGTGGCCAGATTATATGACCACCCCATCAGTACTTTGTTGAGCCACCTTTTGCCTTCAATACTGCGGCGATTCTTCTTGGCACTGACTTCACGAGATGTTGTAAGGTGATGCGAGAAATCTGACACCATGCCTGATGAATCGCACTGTCCAGTTCTGTGGGATTGGACGGTTGTGGAACCAGTTGCCTGATGGTTCTTTTAACTTCATCTCACAAATGCTCAGTTGGATTGGGATCTGGTGATTATGGGGGCAACCCAGGCAAGGTAAACTCTTCCTCATGTTCTTGAAACCATTCCTGCACAATACGAGAACCATGGCATGAAGCATTGTCTTGTTGGAAGAAGCCATCTCCATTGGGATACGCTATCAATATGGTAGGGTGAACTTGATCAGCAATGCTACTTAGGTATGTTGCGCTATTCAGACTTTGTTCCACATGAATTAAAGGGCCCAAATCATGCCAGGAAAACATGCCCCAAACTATAACACTATCCTCACCAGCTTGAAGGGTTGTACTCATGCATGTGGGGTGCATGCTTTCATGCTGTTTCTGTGAAATTCTCACTCTGCCATCTGCATGACGCAACTGGAAACATGACTCATCTGACCACATGACTTTTTTCCCAATGCTCAACTGTCCAATCCTTGTGTTCCTGTGCGAATTGGAGACATTTTATCTTGGTAACTGCAGACAGCGAAGGTGTTCGAACAGGCCTTCGGCTTCCATATTCCATATGATACGGTGTACAGCGAATTTGCCTACAGACATCAAGTGGTTAATAATCTGGCCACTCAGAGTGTGTGTGTGTGTGTGTGTGTGTGTGTGTGTGTGTGTGTGTGTATTTCAGAAAGGGAGAGGGGGGAAAGAGATAGAGACATCAATGATTATAATCATTGATCAGCTGCCTACTGTACCAATTGAGCCTGCAACCTGGCATGTGGGCATGTGCCCTGATTGGGAATTGAACTGTAACCTCCTAGTTTATAGGTTGATGTGAAAACACTGAGCCAAACTGGCCTGGCTCAGCATGCCATTATCAAGAGAAGGATGCTGTGATCATAGGCAGTATGGGGTTGTAAAGACACAGGGGAGCAACCTAATTCTATCATTTACTTGTCTGGTGATGGAAGGCCCTTGGGAGGCAGAGAGTGGCAGCAGATGGAGTCAGAGATGTCACTGGTCTGATCATGAAGAGCTTGGTAAGTCATGAGAAGGATTTAGATTTCATTCCGCATGGGATATCAAGTCGAGGTGGACTTTGAGCAAAAGAAGGACGTAACATTAATTATATGCACAAAGATTAATTGGTGTTCCACATAGAGAATAGGCTTTGGGGGGCTAAGTTTTGAGAGAAGAGGCACTACACTAGTTTCAGAGAGAAAATGCCACCATGAACAGGTGTGGTAGCCACGTGAAGGCTAATAAGTGGTTAGACTCTCAATATATTTTGAAGGTAAAACCACAAGCAAAACAATTCAGGGCAAACGTTACTTTCTCCTGACGTGGCGTCATTGTACAGCTCATTAAAAAGATGCGGCGACTGCCTCATATTTTTTTACAAGTCATGTTTATTTTTGGCTTCCTTTGTGGTTTCTCCATTGGGAAGTTCTAATACAGTCATCTCTCTGAGTGTTTAAAGCAATAACTGAATATGTCTGCTGCAAAAATTCAGTTAAGCCAGTGTCTTATTAATTCAAAAGTGCAAAATGCAGAGCTTTGTTTTGAGAGCTTTTATTTGTTCTTTTTTTTTTGCTACATGTATCTTTCTGCCTTTGACCTCCTCCAAACGAGGCTCTTATTGTGCTTAAGAATTTAGTGTGAACCTGAAAATCAGACAGTTTTCTGTCAGGGTTTCAGCTGCCAGATTCAAAGGAAAGATTTGTACACAGGTTGCACTGGTCCTGACATTTAATTCTAGAGACTCTGGGATTAGTGAAGGTCTTCCCGGGGACCAGTGCTATTTATTGTCTGCACTTAATGAAGTGGTCTTTCTTTTTCTCTGAGAACCTTGGCTCATTTATAGACTTCATCCCTGGTTTTCAGAGATTTCTACAAGCCAAACCTCTCTTCCTCTTCAGAGACTCTTGCTGCTCACATATCATCCATCTTCAGGGAGTTGCTTTCCAGTAGTGGCCCCTGTTCAACTTGATTCAATAAGGACGGGCTATTTTCTTCAGGCTGCATTCAAGCTCACCTTTTTTCTCTCTGCAGCTGTAAGAACTTCCAGCTCCCTGGAGACTTTTAAGAGCAAATTGAAAATGTTCTTATTTGTCTAGGCTTAGCTGCCGGCTAATATGCTAAGAGTGTATTTGATATTGAAGTTTCATCATAACCCTTTGAAATGCTTTGCATAAAAGACCCTTTATGAGTGCCTCTGCTATTCCCCTCTTGCCTATAGAAGTGAGATCTGTGCTTGAGAGAAGAACTATTGATTTCACCTCATCCTGCCGTCGCCCCTCCCCATCACTAGTTTTCCATTGTTGGTAACAGGCACTTGATTTAAAGGGACTTGCCAGCAGCAGTGCCCTTTAACTCTTTCACCACTGCTTTTAGGAAGAGCTGGACTAGATGAAATTTCCTACTTGGTTATAAAAATGCCATATGAGTGTGCAGTATTTTAGCACATAACTCTAACTTTCATCTGTGTTAAAACAGATGTAATTAAAAGCCAGTGTCACATTCAAAGAGTTGTTGGCGCCTGTCTGGTGTGGCTCAATGGTTGAGTGTTAACCCAGGAACCAACAGGTCCCCGGTTTGATTCCTGGTCAGGGCATATGCCCACGTTGAGGGCTCAATTCCCAATAGGGGGTGTGCAGGAGGCAGCCAATTGATGTTTCTCTCTCACTGATGTTTCTCTCTATATATCCCTTCCTCTCTCACTAAAATAATAAAACGTTTTTTTAAAATAAGATGTATTGGCTTCCTGAATACAAGCAAAAGAGATTCTCAAACATGATGAAAATGGCTCATCCTATCACTGTGAGACTCATACAGGTAGTGTCATGTGGTAAGGGAATAAAATACATGGAAGAAAAAAAATGTTTATTAGGCATCTATATGGTTTTAGGCTTTTTATATATAATACATACTTTCATCATCAAAATAAATGCTAAAAGCATTACTGTCTTTACATTGCTGGTCAGGACTCCTCAGCATAGCTTAGCTGGATCCTCTAGTGGATGTCTCACAAGGTTGCTGTCAATATGGCCTGGCCTGCAGGCTCACTGGAGACATGACTAGGAAAGGCTCTGCTTCTGTGCTCACTCCTGTTGTAACAAAATTCAGTTCCTTGCAGCTATAGGACTGAAGATCTCTGGTTTTTGCTGACTGTTTGCCAGAGGGCCCTCTCATCTCCCAGAAGCCACCTGCAGCTTCTTGCCACATGGAGCTCCTCAGTAGGGAGTTCATTGTCTTCAAAGCCAGCAAGAAGGAGAGGGAGACTCCAGTAACACAGGTGTTATAATCTACTGCAGTATAATCATGTACCTGTAATTACATATATGCCATTCTCTTCGCCATTTCTCGTGGGTTCCACTCACACTCAGGACATTGTTCAAGAAGGGCATGAACTCCATGAGGCAGGGGCCACAGGGACCACCCAAAGGGCCTGTCAGCTACGTAAGGAAGAAGAAATACTGGTAATTCTCTAAATTGTTGCAAAATATTTGTGACATTGTCAAACTTATAGTAAGTGCTCAATAAATAGGACCTATCTTCCTACTAGAGCAAAGATATTTTTACAAAAGGTATAAGGAAAATATAGGAGTACCAGGAGAAATAAAGATTCACTTTCTTATTGTAAAGAACAACATATGATGAAGTCTCCTTCACCAATGCCTCCTCTACAAGCAACTGACTTATTTCTTCATAAACAACTTCAAATAGCATATTCTGTTCACTGTCATTTCTTCACATTTCACTTGACAAGTTGCCATTTGATTTTTTTCCACCTCAACCAGGGGCAATAATAAAATCTCAAATGCCCGATGCAGCAGTCTCCACTTTGTTCCATCATATTGAATAAGTGCATATCTTTGAACAATGTTTACCAGTCACTTGCTGTCCCATTGGCATGTTTTATTTTATTTATTTTCTTCTCAGTATGCCTCTTGGATTTCTACTGCCTATTTTCTGTCCCCCACATTAGAATTTATGTTACATATCAACAAGGATCTTTCATTTCTTTATTTTTTCAATCACAGGTGACATTGAATATTATATTCATTTCAGGTGTGCATCATAGTGGTCAGACATTTATATCACTTATGAAATGATCCCCCTGATAAGTCTTGTATCCACGTGGCGCCATGCCCAGCTATTACAATATTTCTTACTATATTTCCTACCCTGTACTTTACATGCCTGGGACTATTTTGTAACTGCCAACCTGAACTTCTTGATCACTTCACCTTTTTCACCCACCCCTCACACCCTCTCATCTGGTGCCACCAGCTTGCTCTCTGCATCTATGACTATTTTTCGGTTTCGTTTGTTCATTTATGTTGTTCTTTAGACTCTACATACAAGTGAGATCATATGGTATTTGTATTTCTCAGTCTGACTAGGTTCATCCATGTTGTAACAAATGGCAAGATTCATTTTTTTTATGGCCAACTAGTATTCTGCCATACATATGAACCACATCCTCTTTATCCAATGGTCTATTGATGGACACACTTAGTTGTTTCCATATTTTGACTATTGTATATAAAATGTCCTTCCTTGTCTCTTGTTATAGCTTTTGTTATATATTTTTTGATATAAGTATTGCTATCACAGCTTTAATTTCATTTCCATTTGCATGAAATCACTTTTTATTTTCTGTGTTTGTCCTTTGATCTGAAGGGGGACTCTTATAGGCAGCATGTGTATCAACCCTATGTCTTTTGATTGCAATATTTATTCCATGTATATTTTAAATAACTATTGATAAGTTATGTAGTTATTGCCATTTATTATTCACATTTTATATTTTTCTTCTTCTTAAAACAGTTTCTTCAACATTCCTTGTAATACTGGTTTCAACAAGGATCTTATCTGATATTTACAGAGTTAGAATTAAACATGGCATACTGTATGCACATAACAATTTGTTTTGAATGAGTAAATAAATAAATGCATGAAAGAAGAATATTGACCTCCCAATACTATTAGTAATTCTAGTGGAGGTGGTAGGGAGGATAATACTTGCTATCATAATTCATCATTGCCTTCATTTATCCACACAAGAATATGAACTATTCTTTCTTGCTAGAATATGAAATTTGTGAACACTATATTATACACACATATTATATATATATATATATACATATATATATTAATAAAAGCGCAATATGCTAATTAGACCTGACAGCCGAACGACCTTCTGGATGAAGCTGGAGCTGCGAGGGCCAAGTCCCTTGCACAAATTTCGTGCATTAGGCCTCTGGTATATATATATAAAGTATTAGTGATTTCAGAGAAGAAGGAAGAGGGAGAGAAAGATAGAAACATCAATGATGAGAGAGAATCACTGACCCATTGCCTCCTGCATGGCCCCTTACTAGGAATTTAACCTGGGACCCGGGCATGTGTCCTTGACTAGAATCAAACCTGGGACACAGGCCAATGCTCTATCCATTGAGCCAAACCAGTTTTGGCAATATTCTTATCTTTAGTCAGTATAAGCTCCTTTCTCCATTGAATGATGTGGATGGAAGTCATTCCTTTTCACTGGATCAGCAGCTAAAATTCTGCTTACTAAAGGAAGGTAAAGGAGAAAAAGAGAGCCTAGGGTAATGTTTCAGTATTTCAGCTAGAAAAAAAATGTGCTAAATAAAAGGGTACTATTTTAAGATACTATTTTAACAATGTCACATGACATTCACAATAGGTAGTGTTTTCTTTTTCTTTCTTTGTCATCTAACAATCAGTATGAACCATGGGTAACACCTTCACCTAAAAGCTTTTATTTTGTTTGTTAATGAACTGGAAACTAAATTACTGGCAAATCTACATCGGTCTTGCAAGTTTGTCCTTAGACTCTAGGGTCATACTTGTTTAATCTACTTCAAAATACATTTTGATGGTTGGATAGCAAAGGCTACATATCAATGCATGTGTCCTTGCTCCCTCACATATCCTAAACTTCCCTGCCACTTTTTGGAGGCCATGTGATCAATTCTAGCCAAAGAGGCAAATAAATGTGCACAGAATCTACAAATGTCCCCCTAGGGCTGAGGCGTTTAAGAACTGGCACACCAGCGCCATGCCATCTCTTCCCATTCCAGAGCCAACCCGGGTCCTCATGTTCCAGATGGCACAGCCACAATATCGTGCAGCTCCTCTCAGCTCTAGTCTCTGAGTGATTCTGTCCAGCAGATCCCCCAACTCCCAGCCTAAGAAATGGTCCATTTCAGATATGCAACATAAACAAATATTACTTTTTGTTGCTGCTAAAACATCAAGATTCATAGGCTTATGTGTTCTTATAGCACAACTTATCTTATCTTGACTAAAATAAACACAGGGAAATCTAAGTTTGGAGAATATTTCTTCTCTCTGTGTGTCTGGAAAAGCTCTGGATATTTCAATGCAACAGAGAGATCTATCGCCAGTGAGCGAGCTTCAGAAACATGACAAGAATTGTTGTTCTTACTGTTACATTTAAATTTCTGTTAAAATTTTGAAGTGAATGTCCTGAAAGTATAAATGTAAAGGAATCCTTGTTAGTTGAACATGGCATTGAAAAGGAATACAGTGAATAGTGGAATGAATACAATTTTGAACTACAAACATGCAATAACATAATTTGCAAAGTACATGATTATAGCAAACAATGGGGCAAAACAGTGCTTTGTAGTTAGTGTCTGTTGCCTGAATTCAGAAATTCTATGAACCTAAAAATATTCCATGTGCAATGCCTTCTGTTAGGTTGCTGCTATATGTTCAATAGAAAAAAAATATGTTACAAAAAAAGGTAACTATGGGATGGATATATCAATTAACTTGATTATGATAATCATTTCACAATGTATCTGTATATTAAACTATCACATTATACACTGCAAACAGCAGTCATTTGTATTCAAGCTCCCTGAGGGACCTGGTTTGTCTTATTTGATGCTGTATCCACAGTGCCTGGAACACTGACTTCAAACCTCTGGGGAATGTGATCAATTCTAGCCACACTTTTATTATTTTTATTTGTCAACTGCACTTTAATAGAGCTAGGGAAGGGAGTAGAAATAACCAGTTTCTTGATTAGGGTGGGATTTCAGGATCTGGAAACTATAAAATGCATCCGGTCCTAAAGGAAGAAGATACTTCTTAAACATTTCTCTTGAGATTCTGAAGAAGGTCAAGCTCAAAGATAAGCAGCAAATGCTTTGAGATAGTAGTATTCACTGGGCTTGATTGGAAACTGGGAATAATCTCATGGAAAATGCATATACTTGGACACAGAAGATCTTATTTTGCATTTTAGGTTTACTACTAATTATCTGAGATGCTCTGGGGAAGTTATGTAACAGCTCTGGGAGTGACACATGGAAAAGAATCCCCAGAGGCTGGAAGTCAGGTACTGACTGCTTTGTACCAAGTGGTGTTCCAGGCACTGTGGATAGAGCAGCAAATAAGACAAACCAGGTCCCTCAGGGAGCTTGAATACAAATGAGTGGTCCTTGCATAGGAATGTGAATCTTAATGTTACAAACCTCCCATTTGACTACTCCAAACCCTCTTGTTGGGAGAACACCCCTAAAAGCACCATTCTGGGACTAAGGATGGAAGCAATGAACGATGGACCTGTCATCTAAAGAAAATCATTTCCCTTGTATGAGGTTTATCTTTAGACAACCTCATCTTATTCATTTCTTCATTCATTTCTTTAATACATACTTACTGAGGACATGCTTTGTGCTCAGCCCCGTGGTAGAGACTGGTAGCATATGCTTCTTATTTTTTATCTAATGTAGTCAAATGTCTATAGATGTATAGTGTAATGTACACAGATAACTATGTAAATACAATCAATCAATAGAGAAGAAATATTTAAACATTCTGATGTTGAGGAGGTTGGATGGCTAGTGGTAGCCGGGGGAAATTTCACAAACCTTACAATAATGCTACTTTTTGAAGATGCAGAAGTTCCTCAGGTTGATGTCAATTTCAGGATAACGAGGAGAGAGGAAGATCTTTCAGGGAAAGGGAATGTCTGTTTTCCCAGTTGTGAATTGAATGAGGGGGTAATAATAGTAGTAAAAAATACAGAGAAAGGCTGGTCCGAAGGTAGTGAGTTATCAGAACTTAACTAAAGTTAGCATCACTAACCAACCCCTTACTGCTAAAAAAATAAAATAGAAAAAAAAATACAGAGATATATTTGGAGAATTACACATAGTTAGGGATTTTTTGGGGTGTGTGTGTGTGTGTGTGTGTGTTTTAGGAAATAATAAATATTTTATTTTAAAATATTATTTTACTGTTAAGAGTATTACAGATGACCCCACCCATTTCCCTTCCTTTTCTCCATCCACCTGGCTCTGGGCCCCAACCTAGGCCTTCACCTCTCTATTGTCTGTGTCCATGAGCTATGCATATATGTATATAAGTTCTTTGATTAATCTCTTCCCACCCTCCCTCTCCCCTTCTTCCTGAGATCTGTCTGTCTGCTCTATGCTTCCATTTGTATGGAAGTTCAATTTGTTAATTAGATTCCATATATAAATGAGATCATGTGATATTTGTTTTATATATTTTATGAACTATGAAGCAGGATGGGAGAATTATTTATTGGAGCCCAACCATTCATTTTCCAGGGTTTTAAAATGTCTTTAAAACAGCTAACCTAAAAAAGTGTTATGAAGGAAGAAAGAAGTGTCTTTCCTTTCACATTATTTAAAATTCAGTTTGAAAGTTGGTTTTCTAAGTTATATTTAGACATTTTAAGTAATGGAGAGAGAGACCTTATCATCTCGGCACATCGGCATGTAACTTGGATTTGTACTTTAAAAAGTAATTGCAGGCAAATGTGCATATTTATAGTTGACTTTTACTTTCTTACAATTATTTAGGAAGGCAGGCTCGCAATACTGCTCTCCTGATCTAAGAGCCTGTAATCTCTCTGGGTCTAATTGTCTCCTGATAACCTTGCCCCTTGATGACATCTGTATTGCTATTGCAAAGCATGTTTATTTTTGGAAAGAACATATATTTTGTAGTGTAATAGCATTAAACTGTCAGACCTGAGTATTAGCAGCAATTTGCCCAAAGAGCTTTCAGAAAAGATTAGCTCAGACATTATACATGGCTTATCAGACAATGTAAGAGGATCAAAAGTCAGTTTTTTAACAACTGTGTTTTACATTCTGGAAAGAAAAACCTTGAGGTGCTTAGTAACCCTGGTTTCAGTCCCCACACTTAGGGCTGTCTACATTTTCACGGAAGGGTGCATCCAGTGAGGATGACACACACAAAAATACAACTGGCATGAAAAAGGAATCGAGTCCTTGTCCAAAGTAATGTTGGTGACTTTAAGAGTATTGTTGGTAGAATCTGAAAACCCTTGATTCAAGTCCCACCTCTGTACTTGGTATCTATATGAGTTTATGAAACTTATTATTTCAGTTCCCTCCGACTGTTTTCTCAGTTGTGAACTGAGTGAGGGGGTATTAATTGTATGTAACCCAAATTATTACATTAGAAATTAGAATAGATGTTAACTAAAATGTTTATCAGAATGACAGAACATAATCTATTAAGAAACATTTTTATTATAATCATCATGATTTAGCATTCATTATTCAATGAACGGGTATTGTTTTGTACTATTTACTGCTGTGAAGTAGGTTGTAATTGTGAACAAAAGGAATGTCTTTCCTGCCATCATAAGGCTTATAAGAAACTAGAAGCCCGGTGCATGAAATTTATGCATGGGGTTGGGGGATCTCTCTCACCCCAGCCTGCACCCTCTCCTATCTGGAACCCCTCAAGGAATGTCCAACTGCCCAGGATTGAGCCTAAATGGGCAGTCGGACATCCTTCTCACAATCCAGGACTGCTGGCTCCAAACTGCTCACCTGCCTGCTTCCCTGATTGCCCCTAACCACTTCTGTCTGACAGCCTGATCACCCCCTAACCACTACCCTGCCAGTATAATTGATGTCTAACTGCTCCCCTACCAGCCTGTTTGCCCCCAACTTCCCTCCTCTTCCAGCCTGGTGACCCCTAACTGCCCTCCCCTGCAGGACTGGTTCCTATCAACTGCCCTCCCCTGCTCGCCTTATCACCCACAACTGCCCTTCTTTGCAGGCCTGTAACCACCCAACAACCTTCCCCTCCTGGCCATCTTGTGTCCACATGGGGGCAGGATCTTTGACCACATGAAGGCAGCCATCTTGTGTGTTGGAGTGATGGTCAATCTGCAAATTACTCTTTTATTAGATAGGATAGAGGCCTGGTGCATAGGTGGTGGCCTGGTGCATGGGTGGTGGCCAGCTGGTTTGCACTGAAGAGTGCCCCAGATCAGGGTGGGGGTTTCCTTGGGGCATGGGGCAGCCTGGGAGATGGGTTTGTGGTGGTTTGCAGGTTGGCCACACCCCCAGAAACCCAAGCGGAGGCCCTGGGATCTGGAATTAATTTATGATTTACAATAAAACTTTGTTGTCTGGAGTGGAGGCTTAGGCGCTAGGGTTGTCTTAGCTTGGCTTTCTCCATTACCTGGGCAACCTAGCCTCTGCTCTCTTTAGCTCTGTGGCTGCTGCCATTTCTGTTGGTATATATTTTTTATAATTGAAACTTTGTAGCATTGAGTGGAGGCCTAGGCGGCAAGGGCAGGTGGAATGCTTGGCTTTCTCCATTGCCGGGGAAACCTATGCCTCCCTCCTGCTCTCAGTGGCAGCAGCCACCTTGGTTGGGGTTTATTTGCTCCTGATTGGCTGGTAGACATGGCTTGTGGGTGTGGCTTGATCAGAGATACGGTCAATTTGCATATTACTCTTTTATTACATAGGATACCATTATATTTCATTATTAATCTAAAGCATCATATGTTTGAATTTTTAACAGAAATGTTCCTTGGAGACTGGCATTTGGGGTTGTAACAGAAGAGGCTCTCAGTGAGCCCCAAATCCCAGTATCCTATCAAAGTAGGTAACAGCCAGAGCCGTGCCAGCTATGCCTTCTCTAAAATTACAGTAGGAGAAGGAAGTCAGTGTACTGAGCTCTGTACTATGTAGTATTACTAACTTTTAGAACTACTTTGCAGCTTATATTTATTAAATTTTACTCCAGCACCAACTTGGTGCCAGTCGTCACTCTGGGGATAAAGAGGTCGGCATGGAACTCTCTGCTAGTGGAATAATATAGGAAATAAACAGTAACACCATAGCTGAAACAAGGAAGTTTCATTAGTTTAAGAACTCATAGGATCATATCTCAGAGGGTTGATGTGATTCTAAAGTTTCATCAATGTCAAACCCAAGTCAGACAATCTTCATGGGAATTCTATTCAATTCACTTTATGTTTACACTGTAAACACATTCCTTTGTTGCTATGTTTTGTCATTCTAGTTTAAGAATCTTAGGAAGAATTTTTCACTTCCATTGCTGTTTATGCTCCCCACTTGTGTATTTTCTTATAATTCCTAATTAAGTAGTACTTTGTGCTGCGTGTAGGCAGTAATTAAGTTTAGTTTACTATCTTGGAGACCCCTGTGTTCTCTTGCTTCCTGTGGCATTGCTGAAAATAGCTGGCAGCAATTTTTTTTTCAATTTCCTGTGACCTTCCCTATAACTTCTGACTCTCCAGATTAATATAAAATCTTACCTATTCATTTTGCTGTATTTCCAGGAAAAGCTTTTGCTTAGGGCAATACAACACAAGTTAATATTTATTTTGGTTATGAACACATGTTTTCGTTGTTGTCATTGCTATTGCTATAGTGTGTGTTAAGGCAGAGCAATACAAATTATAGAATCATATATGTTATCATATCTGCTTCTTAAAAAGTAAATTTCTATTGATTTCAAAGAGGAAGGGAGAGGGAGAGAGAGAGAGAGAAACATCAATGATGAGAGAAAATCATCCATCAGCTGCCTCCTGCATGTCCCCTACTGGGGATCAAGCTCACAACTGGGCCCAAACCAGGAACTGAACCCTTACCTCTTGGTTCACAGGTCTACACACAACCACTAAGCAACAGCAGCTGAGCTGTCATAACTGCTTTAATCCGCACCTATACCATAACATACAATTTCTGGGTTAAATGTAATTTGTTTGCTTTTTATTTTTTAAATTTAATTTTATTGTTTAAAGTATTACACATAGTAGTATATAGTAATACATATATCTCCTTTTTTTCCCCCATTGACCTTCCCTCAGCCTCCCCTACCCCCTTTCATATGCCCTCATTCCACCCTCTCCCAGTGTCTTGTGTCCATTGGTTGTGCTTATATGCATGCATACAGGTCCTTCAGTTGATCTCTTTCCCTCAAAATAATTTGGAAAAATATATCTTTTGAAAATACAAGAAGATTAGAATAACCAATAAAATAGTACCACTATCTTTACATGCCTGTGATATAACCGAGTGCCATTTGAAAAGTATAGTCACATATCCGAAAAATCAGATTTTATTAAGCACCTAATATCCTGACACTGCCAAGGCCCTTTATATACATTTCATGAGTTAATCAACTCCGAACAACCTGAAAAGTTGGGAAATATGCCAATTTTACAAATGAGAAAACTGTGACACCCAAGAAGTTAAATATCTTCCTCAAGGTCATATAATTTGATTTTAGCTACATTGAGATTTGAAAACCATTTAGTGGGACTCCAAAATACGTCCTCTTTCCATTACACACAATTGCCTATGAACTAGGTATCAAACTTACTGATTTGCAAGTACTTTCTGCTTTTATGAGAAATTTTGGCCTTTATGTTTCTTCCTCTGGGAGGAATATTCTCATCTCCTTCACTACCTGCTTGATAGTCTGTTGAGAATAGTAAACCAAACCGTTTGACTTTGGACATAATAACCACAGATTATTCCCATGATCCACTAATTTCAATAGGGTGTGGATCAGGTTTTCAAAATTTCCACATAAATCATTCTATCCTGGCACATACCTCCTGCCTAAACTGATTGGACAGGCTCTTTCCGGCAAGATTCCTATTACAACATTTTCCCTATGGCCCACAGTTTCCAACTTATTTGACATGTTTTTCTTAATTTGATCAGAATGTCTTGGACTCTACACTGGTTCGTTGTGACCGACATTATTTCTTCCAGGGACTGCTTTTCTTCTGCACAAGTGCAACTTGCCATCTATTACAGAGCTCTTAACCCAAGCCCAGGGTTACACAAGTTTAGATCATTTAGATGAATGTAAACTATTACAGTGAGAATGACACATACTCCCTTGACAGACAACCCCATCTATATCTGACTCATCAGTCCTGATGATAGAAATGTTTTACTGCTTCACAAAAATACCAAAATAGAACACCACCTCAATTATTGAACACTGTACTTTTCCCCCACTCATTATACACGTACTGATTATTTACTAAATGCCAGATACTATGCTAGAATCAAGCGATACAAAGGCATCGTTCTTGTCCTTAAGAAATTGAATTATAGTGGAGACAATTAAATTTATACAGAGCTATAATGAATAGTAATTGTTGAAATAGCTTCTCCAACATTCTTCCCCAGGATTCTTTGTGCCTCTTTGCCCACTATTTCTCAATCAGTTTTCTATGCTGGCTCCTCCCCTTTTGTCTTTCCTAGAACTTTAGGTATATTCTCAGCCAGCTTCTCCCCTCACACTTTACACTCTCTTTGAGTGTTCTTTCCCACTCTGTACAGCTGAATTCCCAAATGCTGTTTCCTAGGCACCTCCATCTTGATGTCCCATTGATCACTCACACTGAGCAAGGCCAAACTGGATCTCCTCGTGCCAGAAACTGATCATTGTCTTACTAATTAGAAGGTGTGGACAAGGAACCCAGAAGGCTGGTCAACCTTGAAGCTCTGAAAGGTCAGAGCCAACCACTCCCTATCTAAATGAGACAAGGGTAGCTGAAGCAATTTCTCCACCAAATAATCATGTAAATCCTTACTGAAAAGATAATCTGCTTATTGCCTCTCAAAGGGCAATGGGTATATCCCAAACCTGAATAAAAGGAATGGCAAGGCCAAAGCAAGGCATAGTCCTCCCACTAGAGTTGGGCTAACACCTGGCCTCTATTTCCCAAATTAATACTTTTCTAGTCTCTTTTCATTTGTGTGCAGCCTTCTCCAGAACCTGAACCCTGAACCACACAGGACTTGAAAGGAGTTTCCACATCATCAAAACCCACACCCCTGCAATATGACCAGTTTGGTGACTAGGGCCATCTCTAGTGGTTTCACCCCTCTTAGGTAACTGGTTATCATCTGACTTAGAAGTCAACTCAGAAGTCATCTTTGATGTCTTCCTGTCTATCACTAGCCACCAACATCCAATCACTAGATCTTGCCAATTGCACTTCCTAAAACTTGGGAATCCACCTTCATGCTTCTGTTTCGGGAGCGTCATCGTCACCTCATGATCACATCCCAGAAACAATCAAAATAGGCTTCCTTCCCTGAGTAGTTCCCACTCTAATCCATATCTACAATATTTTAAAAATATATTCTTATTGATTTTATAGAAGAAAGGGGAGAGAGACTGAAAAAGCAATGATGAGAGAGAATTATTAATCATCTACCTCCTGCATGCCCCTTACTGGAGATCGAGTCCCCAACCTGGGCATGTGCCCTGACTAGGAATCAAACCATGACTTCCTGGTTTATAAGTGGGTGCTCAACCTCTGAGGCACACCATCTGGGCCACATCTATAATATTAACAATAATATTTGAAACTCCATATCATGTAAAACTCTAAGGTGGTACCTTATCACTCTTTGCCTATATCCAAATTCTCAAACCCAGACTTGGCTGGACCTTGAATGATCTGGACTCAGATTACCTCTCTAGGGTTTGTCCACCATTCTTTTTTTTTCTTTAATATGTTTTATTGATTTTTAACAGAGAGGAAGGGAGAAGAATAGAGAGTTAGAAACATCGATGAGAGAGAAACGTCCATCAGCTGCCTCCTGCACACCTCCTACTGGGGATGCGCCTGCAACCAAGGTACATGCCCTTGACCAGAATAGAACCTGGGACCTGTAAAACTCTAAGGTGGTACCTTATCACTCTTTGCCTATATCCAAATTCTCAAACCCAGACTTGGCTGGACCTTGAATGATCTGGACTCAGATTACCTCTCTAGGGTTTGTCCACCATTCTTTTTTTTTTCTTTAATATGTTTTATTGATTTTTAACAGAGAGGAAGGGAGAAGAATAGAGAGTTAGAAACATCGATGAGAGAGAAACGTCCATCAGCTGCCTCCTGCACACCTCCTACTGGGGATGCGCCTGCAACCAAGGTACATGCCCTTGACCAGAATAGAACCTGGGACCTTTCAATCCACAGGCCAAGGCTTTATCCACTGAGCCAAACCGGTTAGGGGTGTTCCCCATTCTTAATCTTTCTATGCTACCAAAATGTGAAACTTCTTTTAATTTCCTTTGCATATTTTTGCCTTCATGCTATAATTCATGCTAGTTTCTAAGCTGGAGCATTCTCCCTATTCCTCCCATTTTACTGCTCCTTTCTGCTAGACAAATCTTATTCTTCCGGTCTCAGTTTGGATGCCTCTGATGTCCTCCAGAACACACTCTTGGACCTTGCAAGACGGTTTAAATTACCATCCCAAGTGCTCTGGTAGCACTGCATTGTTCCACTGAAGGAAGGCACTAAGAATCACGATTGGCCATGGCCACTTCTCTCTGTTCCCCAGCAACAGTGTCACTGTTCACTGTTTCTGGGAGATAGTTATGAACATGACAAACATTCTAATGATTAATGTTGAGGACATAAATAGATGCATGGATAAACAAATGTATGAATGGATGGATGGATAGTGAATGCTTTTTCTGAGCAGAGGAGTTGACAAAAGGGAAGAGATAGCACAGTAATCAATAATTAAGCCATTCCATGAAGAATGATGATTTCCCAGATATAAAAGGGAGAGAAGACTTACCAGCAAGAAATTACCTGCAAGTTTTTCCTTGGATGATTCTTGCTAACGTTAACACAAAGAAAGATTTCTAGCTTCTAGGATATGGCTGGTGGGGGAAAAAATCTAATCTCTGGGGAAATATTTTTTTTCAGTGATTAGGAAGCCAAAGTTATAAAAATGAAACATTGTCATCTCATAGTCATAATACTGGTTTTCTAACTGCATTCCCACTTGTTATTTGATATACATATAATGAGACAACTTTCAGAGCATAATATGATGTGCAGGGAAATATTAGTAGTTACTATGCTGACCTATGTTACACTATTAAGGAAAAAGACTGCATATAATGTCAATGATAACAGATTTCCCTACTTCTCCTTGGATTGTTACTGGCAGAACATGAAATGATCAGTTAAGATTGTCTCCATTCTAACAATATTATCCCCCATGCATTACCAGACCTTCATATTACATTTTTCACTATTATTATCCAAATAGCAGGTTCATGCTAGGTACTTCTATAGCGATACCAGTCCCTTTTTTCTGTAGCTGGAAGTAGATAATGCAAACAACAACAACAAAAATGGTACTTGACTGTTAAAAGATCAAGATCACTCAGTAAATTTGAAAACTATGCTTTATTTCTTATTCTGTTGTTTACCGTGTCTATAAAATAATGCATTATGTTCTTTTCATTGAGTTTTCCATTGTTATAAATGTAGGAGACAAAGTCAATTAAGGTACTTTATTTTCATTCACAATGTATGTGTCCTAATTCAAACTTTAAAAAATAATGGCTAAACATATTTGGGGAAGGGTGATGGATAATACTTAAGTGACCTTAAAGGAATCATCCATTCTATTAAAGCCTATGTTTGGTTGAACATCACTCAGCAACCACTACTCTTTGACAAGCTTTGGCCCTCTGGGTCCATTAATATTAGTGTTTCTGCTGAGCATAATGAACAAAACATACATCAAAAGGAAGGCCAAGGGACATATGAAAACATGCTCAAAGTTACTAATCATCCAAAAGATGCAAATCAAAATGACTTGTCAGAATGGCTATTTCATCAACACATCAATGAATGAAAAGTGCTGATGTAGATGCGGAGAAAAAGGAATCCTCATGCACTGCTGGTGGGATTGCAGACTGGTGCAGCCACTGTGGACAACAGTATGGAGTTTCCTCCAAAAAAAAACTAAAAATGGAACTCCCGTTTGACCCAGTGATCCCACTTCTAGAAATATATCCCAAGAAACTAGAAACACCAATCAGAAAGTACATATGCACTCCTATATTCATAGCAGCACAAGTCACCATAGCTAAGATTTGGAAACAGCCTGTGTCCATCAGCAGATGAGTGGATTAGAAAACTGTGGTACATCTACACAATGGAATACTACGATGCGGTAAAAAAGAAGTTCTTACCATTTGCAAGAGTGTGGATGGAACTGAGAGCATTATGCTAAGTGAAATAAGCCAGTCAGAGAAAGATAAACATCACATGGTCTCACTCATTTCTGGAATATAATGAACAACATAAACTGATGAACAAAAACAGATTCAGAGACAGTGAAGCATGGATCAGGTCACCAAATCTGAAAAGGAAGGTAGGGAAGGATGATAGTAAGGGGGAGAGATCAACCAAAGGACTTGTTTGCATGCATATAAGCCTAACCAATGGACACAGACACCAGGGGGTGAGGGCATCAGTGGCGGGGGGGGGGGGGAGGAATAGGGGGATAAGGACCCATACATAATACATTAATCAATAAAGAAAAAAAAGTGCAAAAACCAAAACATATACCAGGATCAAAGGTAGAGATAAGTCCTATTTGAGAGAAAACCTCTCTCCAGGATATTGAGCCCACAACTCATTTTAAATAAGCCAAATTACAGATCATTATTTGTTGGTAAGTATTGTGGGTGATTGCTCCTCCACAGTTAATTCAATCCACTTTAAGCATTAAGTTATTACATTGAAAGAAGGGTGATAGAAACAGCCCTTCTCAGGAGATATATGAGGAGAAAATGAACATGACTACAAGGAATAAAAGCAATTTGCTTCAGATTCCAGAGTTTGTGCTTTGCTGTGTCTATGGCATCATTGAAAAACTGCCTAAGGTGTTGTTATTGACAAGTTGAGCGTATAGGTTTGGATTTTAGTCCAGATCCCCATAATTCTGTAAGTGAAAATAAGATAAGCACAATGTTCTTCCCTTAGAGTAAGGCGGAAAATATTGAAAAAGAGCAACATCTACTTACAATCATGATGATTTATTTTTGTTATTATAATTAATTAATTAGTTAATTAAAGGTCATAGAGTTTGTTCTTGCCAGCAGAGCAAAATATAACATTAAAAATTAGGTATTTTATGCAAAATACATCTTCAAGTTAAACCTTCAAATGAATAATGGGGACACCCACAAGTTGAGTATTTTTAACTTTGCAGTATGTACCTAGCACACCATTATATCCTCTGTAACTTCAATTTAATGACGTTACCTTCCATGCAAGCCATCTAATGCAGTGATGTTCCCTGAGTTGACGAGAGAGTATGGCAAGGTGTATTAGAATTCCCTGAATGGTGTTTGAAAACCACACACCCCACAGTGTAATCCAATATCCCCTTACTTGGGTGTTTGAGGCACGGGGACCAACAGGGGCCTGAATCAATACAAGAAAATTGAGAGCCCAGAAAGGTGAGATGATGAGGCCTAATGTAATTCTCCTTGCTAGCCATATACCCACAATTCCTGAGGCAGTGTTGTGTGATACTTATGAGCATGAAACATTGAGCCAGTTAGCTTCGTTTCAAAACCCAGTTCTACCTTATGTTCACTGCTTGATATTCAGCAATTTACTCAGAATCTCAATAATTCATTTATCTTGTTTTTTAACTAGAGATAAGATTAGAAGCTATACATCATAAATCTGTTGCAAATATCATATGTATATTTATATGTGTGTATAAGTGATAAAGATGATAGATGATTAGATAGATAATAGATGATAGATAGATAGATAGATAGATAGATAGATAGATAGATAGATATATGATAGACAGGTAATGCCTGGCACAAACTAAATGCTGCATAAGTGTTAGTTGTCATTAATGAGTTAAATGCAGGTAGAAAGAACTATAACTGGAAAACACATTTTGGAGGGCATAGTAAGACATGGCCTTGGCACATGAGAAATGCTATCTCTCAGCCAAAATGTCTCTTGACCATATTTTGCTAATGTCTCTATGACTACCTTAGTTGTCTAATTTCTACCTTGCAGGATTGCAGGTAATTCCTCAATGGTATCCTTGCCTCTAACGAGAGAATTTTCTCTCTTGCTTGGACTGTTCAAGCCAGAAAATTAAGATACATCCTTTATTTCTGCTTCTCCCTCATCCAATATTTCTAATCTATCACCATGTTTTGCTAATTTTACCTCCTGAAATATCCCCTGAATCACATTTGCTTCTGCCTAATATCAGCTACATTTATTTCTCTCTTGAATTACTGCAATAGCTTCCCACTGATCACTCCCCAATTTTTTCCCTTTGCTTTATCCACTTCTAAACAATCTTTGGTATTAAAACCAAAGTAATCTTTTAGAAGTGCATTCTTTCTTAAAACCTATTTCTTTAATGTTACCGTCCTTCATAACAACCCTTTTAGTCAATCTCATTGCCTTTAGAATAAAGGGAATCTCCCTTAATTAGGTCTGAAAAGCTCAAGAATCTAGTAATGCCAAGATCTCAAAAAAAAAATACTATCATTTTAAATTCTTTTTAAATTTTTTATTTCTTGCCTGCTATAAAATAAAGAATCTGAGATTGAAGTGAAGAAAAAGAAATGCCATCTCAATTTTCTACATATAAAATCATATAAATGATAAAAATAAATTGTTCTTTCAAGTGCAGGTATATATCAAAAAAGGTGTTAATTCTTTCCTTAATTTCCTCAATTTTTTAATTTTTTAATTTTTAATAAGTCTTTATTGCTCAGATTATTACAATGTTGCTCTTTTTTCCCTCCCATAGCCCCCACCCCCTGTATCCATCCCATCCTCTGCTCTTATTTCCCCACTACTTTCCTCATCCAAAAGTGTATGCTTTTGTCCAGTCTCTTCCCACATCCCCCTCACCCCTTTTCCCCAAGAATCGTCAGTCCAGCCCCTTTCTATGCCCCTGATTCTATTATATTCACCAGTTTATTCTGTTCATCAGATTTTTAGTTCACTTGATTTTTAGATTCACTTGCCAATAGATGTGTTTTTGTTTTTCACAATTTTTATCTTTACCTTTTTCTTCTTCTTCCTCTTCTTAAAGAACACCTTTCAGCAGTTCATATAATACTGATTTGGTGTTGAACTCCTTTAGCTTTTTCTTATCTGCAAAGCACTTTATCTGACCTTTACATTTGAATGATAGCTTTGCTGGATAGAGTAATCTTGGTTGTAGGTTCTTGTTATTCATCACTTTGAATATTTCTTGCCACTCCCATCTGACCTGCATAGTTTCTGTTGAGAAATCAGCTGACAGTTGTATGGGTGCTCCCTTGTAGGTAACTAACTGTTTTTCTCTTGCTGCTTTTCATATTCTCTCTTTATCTTTTGCTCTTGGCATTTTAATTATGATGTGTCTTGGTGTGGTCCTCTTTGGATTCCTTTTATTTGGGGATCTATGTGCTTCCTGGACTTGTAAGTCTATTTCTTTCACCAGGTGGGGGAAGTTTTCAATCACTATTTCTTCAAATAGATCTTCAGTATCTTACTCTCTCTCTTTTTCTGGCACCCCCATAATTCGGATGTTGGTATACTTGAGGTTGTCCCAGAGGCTCTTTACACTATTTTCAGTTTTTTGGACTCTTTTTGCTTCTTGCTTTTCAGGCTTAGTGATTTTTGCTTCTTTGTTTTTCAAATATTTGACTTGGCTCTTGTGGTCCTCTATTCTGCTTTTGGGTCTCTGTATAATATTTTTTTTATTTCAGTCAGTGTATGCTTAATTTCTAGTTAGTCCTTTTTCATATCCTCAAGGGTTTCGTTCATATCCTCGAAGGTCTCATTAAGTTCATCGGCCTTTTCTAGGAGCCTCTTGAAAAACCTTATAACCATGGTTTTGAACTCTATGTCTAGTCGTTTTTTTTCCCTCCTATTTCTTTCACATGTGATTCCTTTCCATGTCTCTGCATTATGGCTGCTTCCCTGAGTTGGTCGATTAGCTTTATATGGTAGATGTCCTCTAAGGGACAATGGCTCAGCCTCCCCAGTTTCCCGAGGTGGATACTCTTGGTGCACCCCTTTATGGGCTGCACAGTCTTGTTGTCAGTGAGCCTAGATTATTGTTGTTAGCACTAGGAGGGTTTGACTTCCAGGCCCATTGGCTGTGAGGATCAGTTGTGTTTATGCTGTGAGCACCTCTGTGCTCGCCTGGATGGGGCGGAGTCCCAGGGCTGGGCAGGCAGCCTTGGTTTCTGGTCAGCTCTGCTCTAAATGGCTCCCGGGTCTCCATGCCCAGCAGGAATGGCTGCACACACTTCTGAGAGAAAAACGCCGAGCTCTGCCTGCTGCTGAATAGTCTAGTTTCTCCCCAAATGAGTCTGCAAACCCAAAGACTCACCAGAACGGGAAAACAAAGAAGTCCGGCATTTTTGTTTTTTTTCCCTCCCAAACGTTAGAGCCAGCCGCTAGCCCTCAGATAGCTCGCGAGTCTTTGCAGCGCCCCAGTTTCAGCGTGTTTCCTCCTTACAGTCCAGTTTCACCCCGTATTAGTCTGGGTACCCCGGGACTTGCTCGGAATTGGGGCTCAGTGCAGTGGGACGCCTTTGTCTCCCTCGTGGTTCAAGAAAACCAGCCGGGTTTGCAGCCGCCAGCCCTTTCCGTTCGAGCAGCTCTGAACCTCTGACTCACATGGGTATTGGCAACTCTGTCCTCCTCAGCTCCCCCGAGTCTCAGTGTCCTTTTATTTTTCCTTCTGTTTGTGGAATACCCACTCAGCCAGCCCTCTGGTGGTCCTGAGTGATGTCCGTTTTGTCCTCAGTTATAGTTTTGAATTTGCTGTACGGGGCAGCAGTATGGGTGCTTACCTATGACGTTCCCTTGGTTCAATTCCCTCAATTTTTAAATATATATTATGGAGTACTTAGGTCCAGGGAACGGCTGGAAAGAGAATATAGAAATATACTGGCCCTGATATTGAGAAGCAGATAAGTTAATGTGTGTGTGATACAGACATGAGCAGTGCAAAGTGATAAGTCTGCACACAGGGAAGTGCAGAGTGTTAAGGAAGCAGAAGGAAGAAACATGGAATCAGACCTCCTTTTGGGACAGATTGAGGGAAGACATACTATCCTGTTTAGCATATACCTTTGAATATGCTAAATAGTTTGGATATGTGTTCAAAGATTCTAAGCATTCTATATACAATTTCAAATTTCAGGCCCATATTTGAACTTTAGTCAAGTTACAATTTAGGGTGGGAATGTGATATGCAACTAAAACCTTTCATAGGTAATTTCTGGATACACCTGTTTAAACACTGTTGTTGGGCCATAGCATCTCCACAACATTTAAGTAAATGTTAAAAAAGAAAGAAAGAAAGAGGCTTGACAATCACCTGAGTGTTTATTCTGTGCAGTGATGCACATCAAGGAATTTGGAAGCATGAAGCTCAACAAGGTAGTTTTTCAATTTGCAGGGAAGCAGTGAGAGGGAAGACCAACACCAGAACAAAGAGATCTGGGTGTCAGTAAAACTATGAAACCCTTTAGAGTGGAACATATTTCCTGACAATGCATTCAATCAACTAAAGGTATTTGGTTGCAATCTGCACAGCAGCCATTTTTGAAAGTTAATAATTAGCCATCAGGAGAAATGACTCTCTTTAAAATTATTATATAATAAAAGTGTCATACTGAAAGCTTTGAGGAGTGGGTGAGTGGTTTCATTTTGTTTCAAGATCACAATTGGCTTCAATGTATAAGCAGCCTCACCAAGCACTGCAGCAGAGAGCTTTTGTGCAAAATGAGTGTAGCAGCAGGTCAGTATCAGTCAATCATTGTTCAATAGGCTTCCTTCAGATAATACAATGAGCCTCAAAATAATCCAAGAAAAACAGTGTGAGGCCATTTCAGCTGAAGGATTATCCCATTGAGAGCTTAAATTTCACTTCTCTCTACACTCATTTTCACGTTTTAATTTACAGTCAGTTTATAGACTCCCCCAATATTAGGTGTTAGGTAATATTATTGCTCAAGATCCTTTTATTGCACATAATATCCCCTTTGTATGTAAGAAGGTTCACTTCCTCTTTCAACCTAAGAGTATTTGACCCAATAGGGTACAGCATAATTGAACTAAAAACTTGATAAGTCCCAGTCTATCAATTAGTAATTCATTCCTTCATTCAGCCTAATAGTCGGCCCACAGTACTGATATGGAACCATGGTGTACATTGCACCCAAATATATGTTCTGATATTATACAAATAGAAATGCAAGTTGGCAATAATACCTAGTATTGTAGGATGAAATTAAAGTGTTACTTTCAAACACTGACAGTGGAAATCATAGTTATTATTGTCATTTCCAATATATCCAGTCTATTCTAACTAATTAGTCAAGTCAATTATGATAATCCAACTCTCTTCACAGGGATTGGTTGGGAGTAGTCATGTGGTCAATCTGGCTAGACCAATGAAGTTTGTAGAGGCTTCTGTGAAGGTTTCTCATTGGTATAAAGGCCTCTCTGTGTCCAGATAAGATATTGAAAGCTGTTCTAGTCACTTTGCCACCTATCTGAGAATAATGCCAACACCAAGAAAGATACAAGGAACAGAGAGAACATGGATCTTTAATAATTTTGAGGCTTCTTATCAAGCAACTTGGGAGGCTGCCCTACCTCTGGAATTTCTAATATTTTTTTCTTATTGTTCAAGTCACTTCAAGACTGTACTTTACTCACAAATTAAAACATCGTAATCTAAATGATGTAACTCGGGTGTCATTTTCTGTAGAGAGAGTTGTCCATGTATGAAGAATCTCAAAATGCTTGTATAATTTAACACAGATAAGTGGCATTCAAAAGATTATTTTCTGACTACATAATCAAAAATACTTGCCAAGTTTTAAAAAAGAAGGCTTGCCATTGTCTCTTATGACAGTTAAAATGTAAAACATAACTTGGTATCTGGTGTTGTGACCCCCCAACTTTGTCCTTCTTTCTCAAGATAGCTGCAGCTACTCCGGGTGTTTCTTTGGTCTATATACATTTTTGGAGTGTTTGTTCCCGATCTGGGAAATATGCTGTTGGCATTTTCTTTTTTAAAATACATTTTTATTGATTTCAGAGAGGGAGACAAAGACAGAAACATCAATGCTGAGAGAGAGTCACTGATCACCTTCCTCCTCCATGCCCCTCAGCGGGCTTTGAGCCCGCAACCCAGCCATGTGTCTGATCAGGAGACAGACCGTGACCTTTTGGTTCATAGGTCGACGCTTAACCACTGAGCCACATTAGTTGGGCTGCCATTGGTATTTTAATAGGGATTGCTGTGAAGCTATAGATTGCTTTGGGTACTATGGACATTTTAATGATGTTGATTCTACCAATTCATGGCCACTGTATATTCTTCCACTTGTTTATATCTACCTCTATCTCTTTTTTTCAGCATCCTGTAGTTTTCTGAGTATAAGACTTTTACAAATCAGAAATAATTTATGTACACCTATGTTCATAGCAGGACAATTTACAATAGCTAAGATCTATAAATGGCCCAAGTGGTCATCAGTAGATCAGTAGGTAAAAAAACAGTGGTATAGCTGAAATTGGTTTGGCTCAATGGATAGAGCATCAGCCTGTGGACTGAAAGGTCCCAGGTTCAATTCCTGTCAAGGGAATGTACCTTGGCTGTGGGCACATCCCCAGTAGGAGGTGTGCAAGAGGCAGCTGATCGATGTTTCTGACTTTCCTTTTCCCTTCCTCTCTGTAAAAATTCAAGAAAAATATATTTTTTAAAAAAGTGGTACATTTACACCATGAGATGCTATGCAGCTGTAAAAAGAGGAGGATCATTTACCTTTTGAGACAGCATGGACTGACCTGGAGAGTATTATACTAAGGAAAATAAGCCACTCAGAGAAAGACAAATATCTCATGAACACACTCATATGTGGACTCTAACGAAAAAAATAGATCCAGAAACATAGAAGCATGGAACAGACTGATGAATCTCAGAGAGAAGGTGTATGTGTGTGTGTGTGTGGGGGGGGGGGGGAGGATTAACTGGGGAACTTATATTTGCATACCCCATGGACACACATAATAGTGTGGTGAAGGCCAAGGGAGGGACAGCTGGGGAGGGGGTTCAATGGGGGAAAAAGGGGACATCTGTAATACTTTCAAAAAAGAAAGATACATTTTTAAAAATGTAAAACACTATAAATAGCAAAAAATATAGAAATTACTAAATTGAAGATAGGATTCAGAAGAGCAAATTACTAGATAGTCACTAAAATTATGTTTTTAAAGAATATTCAGTGATATGGAAAAATATTTATCTCATAATATCAAGTAAAGCAAATACACTAGATACAAAATGATATACTAATGCTAAAACTTACTCTGACTAGCTTCTATAGAATTCTGCCCACTAGTAAGGCACAAGATTGGTCACTAAACATTGGTCACTACAAGAGATTTTCCCAGCAATCCTATGCAGTGGGTCTTCTCATTGTCCAAGGGTGATATATAAGCAAATAGGTTTTTGAGATTATATAATTTGTCAAAGACCACGTACTTACTAAGTAGTGAGCTGGAATTTCAACCCTGAAAATTACCTTTCGTTAATATGTTTAGGATAAATAAGTCCTGGCCCAAATCCACCTCTGAATTCATCTGACCTGCAATCAGCTTTCCTTGGTTTGGGGTTCCTCCCCAGGACTCGGAGATGCTCCAAAGGTTGCCTTCTTCTTCACTGTGGAGCATCACCTTCAAACCCAGTGCCAGATGGTAGGCCTTGCTTCTTCTCTCACACATCACTTCCTCACTTTCCCACAGTCACATCGACAGAAGGCTGTTGTGAAATAGAAACTTTTAATGAAATATTGTGATAAACTGAAAAAATACACCACAGAGACACGGATTTATATTTTAAGGCTAAACATTTCTGTCTCGGAGTCCCTGCCATGGGGAATTCCCCACTAGCTGCCTCTTTCCCTCTGACTGGGCATCCTGCCATTTTCCAGGGGTTCTTCCTCTCTCCATCTCCTGTCTCCCCAGCTGTTAGCTTCTAACCCAACCTAACTTTCGGTTAACTTTCGATGAAAAATATCCCAAACTAGGTACATTTTTGCATATACCCAATTCCTTAAGGGAATGTTTTATTCTTGACTGGGAAGAGGACAGCATTTTCCAGTATCAACACTCAGACTTCCAGAAGTAGCAGATAATTTTATGCTAAATACATTTTTTAGACAGAGCTTTTCAAAGAACAAACACCATTTTTTTCTAGATTTCCAAAGTTTAGATTTATTTTGAGCCCTGGCTCATACTGCTCAATCAGTGTGTCTCTTTCACATTGAAGTTTCTCTTTGTCTCTCCCACTCCCTTTCACTCTCTAAAAGTCAATGGAGAAAAATATCCTCTAAAGATTGAGAGAGAGAGAGACAGAGAAAGACAGAGAGAGAGAGAGAGAGTGACAGAGACAGAGACAGAAAGACAGAAAAAGAGATTGTAATAAATAAAACTAACTTATTTTACATTTTTTCTTTTAATAATGTTTCTACTAAAGAAAATTGAATTATCATCCTACATCTGCACTTGCCTACATGACATAAGTGAATTTATTTTCCTTTTTTTGAGCTCAGCCTCCTTCCCCATCAAAAGAGGGGCCTTCTCTGTCTCTTCTATGTCCACCCATTTTCTGCTGCTGCTCAGGTAACCCCATAATGATTTTTTTTATAATCCAGCACTATCAAAGCCATATCTTGTCTTCAGAACTTTCCTATTAGTTACAGTCAAGTCTCCAACTGAATATGCTTTATTAATAAAATTACTATACCATTTATCATTCAAACTGAGACAATTTTGAGAATGTAAATCAATGCTAGTAATAATACCACATAAAACACGATTATCCAGTCAACCAGAGACCTATGGTCAACTGTTATTAGAGAAAGTTCATGTTCATGCTTTGGGGCCTTTCAATTTAGGGAAACAATATTTTAAATATTAGCCTTTAAAATGTGCATTTGAATTTTATCCGAGCCTTCCATGACTTCAGGAGAAAGATGAGGGAAAGAGAACATTAATTGACATGTTACTGTGTGTTAGGTACAACATGTTGGGTTAGGTGTGTTGTATAAGTCATCCCTTGTTCTTATAAGAAACTTCCAAAGTAGGGTTCCATCATTTCACAATTGTTTGGTTGACAAAAAAGAAATACAAGGACAGGGAATTGTTTTAGCATCTATCCCATCATAACCTGTTGGCAGCCATTGCATCTGTACAGTACTTTAAAGTTACAATTAATCCTTCCTTATTCATTTGTATCTACTGGAGTAAAATACCTGGCCTCCTTCTCTCTTTTCTAATGATATCAGTGTCTTTATCTAAAGCCTTCTATTTTTGTTCATATGTTACATCTTTTTCAGAAGCTTCCTTCTAAATGTATATTCAATATTCAAGTTGCCTAAGTGCAAATAGCACATAAAAGTCCTATTTTTTTATGTTTACATAGCAATTCTTTGCTTCTTGTATTGTCTCCTTAGAAAGGGAGAAAAAAGAAATAAGGATGTTTCCTCATTCTTTTCTGGGATTAACAATTCATAAGAAGAGTTTATTGTTTTTTGAAAAGTTCTGCAAGTAAAGATATCTACTACCCATAATTAGAGCAGCAGGGAATGGCTCATATTAATTAATAAGTAACTTTGGTCCAAACAGAAGAGGCTGAGGAACTCAACAAGTGTACTTGTTTTCTCTGCCCCCCCCCCCCCCATTTTTCAAATTTCAATTACTACTCCCTATGACAAAAATCTAACAAGGGTACAGAATGGTAAGACCATTTTATGTAAACAAAAGTATCTAGGGAAGGAAAACAATTACATCTGTAAAAGTGAGCAGACCATAGGCTTAATTAATATTTCTAAAATATAATATCCTTTCACTGGAGCATAGAAATCTTACCCATAGACCGAAAAAGCAACCTGGTCGAAATCCCAGAATAAAAGGACACACATGTTTCAAATGCCTATATACAGGCATCAATTATAGGCTGACTACAATTTTAGCTTAAAAGAAGACAATGTATTTGCTTCAACCAACCACACATAAATAGACAAATAAGTTACTTAATATATATTAAGTGCCTATGTACTGTAAACTATGACAAGTTCTAGGGATTCAAAGATATAAATGCTAGTCTTGCCGTCTAAGAATATTAATTTAAGAGAAAGATAAGATATAACAGGGTTGATTTTAGTAAATTTCTGATTAAATAACTGGTTGTTTTTAGAATAATATTGAGGAAAAAAACCGCCCTGGCTGGTGTGGCTGTTTGTTGGAGCATTTCCCCTACACCAAAAGGCAGCAGGTTTGGTCCCAGGTGGGACCTTGAAGAAGGCCTACCAAACAATATCTCTCTCTCTCTCTCTCTCTCTCTCTCTCTCTCTCTCTCTCTCTCTCTCTCTCTCTCTCTCTCTCCATCTCTCTCTCCATCTCTCTCTCTCTCCCCACCCTAAAAAAGCAACATTTTTTTTAAATAAAGAAAAAAAAATGTATTCCTTTCTTTTTTAAACAACATTCCAAGGAAAAATAGCAAGTTTTATTGCAAGCACACAGGAATATTTTGCAAATGTATTCTTTAAAACACATCCTATCTGCCATCTATACTTGTTTATTATTATCCCCTGGGAACTTATAGCAGACTCTAAAAGATGTGTGAAAAAAAGCACACTTAGGAACAAATAGACCAGTAATATTAAAGCATTAAGACATTGATCTAAATTAAATAATTTTGTAACAACAATATAATCCAAGTTTGGTATATGTCAAAAAAATGGAAATAGTTAATATGAAATTATGAACAAAAGTCTTGCAGTTCTACCAGTCTGTGAAATTCAATGATGCAAAGTATTAGAAGTGTTAGCAGTTTTAGCAGCATTCATTAAGTCTACAGTGTCTTGTAATACATATTGCTGTAGACTTTTATGTGTTTTAGGCAGACATTTTACATGCTTGAAACTGGGAAAAAATCTGAGTGGCATTTCACACCATTTTAAAATGTAATAAGCACTTTCAATAATGAAAAAAAAAAGAAAATTCACAGTTCCTTATGTTTGAATAAATATTTCAACCCTTTTGTGGGTGTTTTGAATATGTATAACAACTTGAATATATATGCAAGGAATTAAGAAATTCTCACTGTTTTTAAAGTTAGTGAAAATTGAGAATCTGCCATTTTGTGGTAACAATTGAGTGACTTATTTTTCTTCCAACACCAGTAGGACTACCATATACCTTCACAACTACTGTTGAAGGTGAGTCAAGGGGCTAATTGTTATACCTATAGTAAAAGATGAGTAAGTGGTATCACCCATACATTATACAAAGTTCTTTCTATACCCCTGCAGAATTATTTCCTTTTGATCTCATTATCACCCTTAACAACTGGTTTGATTTTATTTGATATTTGATTTCTATAACTGACTAAGATTCCCTATATACCGCAAGAATGTTTTGATACGGAATTAGAGTAGGGCTGTAGGGAGCAGAATTTGGTTTCTGAGGAATTCAATTTGTTCCATAAATGTGTGTTTCTATGTTTGGTTTTTGGTAAACTCTGGACAATAAGAATTTTCATAAACACTTACACAGAGGAACATACATACACTCAATATAAGAGTATGCCTCTATTCTAACTACCCTTGCTAAAAGTGGTCTCTTTAAAGAAAATAATTGATAAAAGTCTCCACTATTCACATTATCTTGTATTGGTCTGCTCCACTCATTTAAATCATTTGCCTCTTTCCTATTAATTATACGTGTTGTGTCTTTTGTAGCATATGATTTCCTCATTCCTCTCTATTTTATGTTATAACTTTTGTTTATTTTCTTTTTCCTTCTCACTCTTATCTAATTCATATTTTTCTATATTTTAGTGGTTTCAACCATAAAAATATTGAGGTGTAAAGAAAAGAAACAAGTGCTGATTAAATTTGGCTTAAAACATTTTCACATCTCTTCCTCTTGAAGAAATTTATGTATTTCAAATCCTTTCTTAAATGAGTTCGGAAAGCCAATCTTAACACAACACTCTTTTCCTGGTCTGTTGACCATATGGCATTCCAAGAACGAAATGGATGGTTCAGGGAAATGAGTCAGGATGGCCTTTGAAAGACTGTGTTTTTCGTTGGTGTGAGCAAGCAGTAAAACTTGACTTAACTAAGCCACTAAGATTTTCCTTTTAAGAAATTACACCACATAACCTCACATGACTAAGTAGACCTATAATTACAAGGGTTCTTATGAGAATTACTTATGATAAAACTCAGTATAGAGCCTGTCTAATAAGGGAAATTCAATAGATGCTATTATTCACTTCTCTTCTCCTGTCATTTCAAACCCAGTCCTCTTTAAAAATCTATATACCTTTGTCAGACTTTTTTTTACCTTTTTATTACTGAGGTAAAAACTGTCCACTTTCTTTACTAGATTACAAATACCATGTGTTTTTTTTAAATATATTTTTATGGATTTCAGAGGGAAGGGAGAGGGAGAAAGAAACATCAATAATGAGAGAATCATCAATTGGCCGCCTTCTGTACAGCCCATACTGGGGATTGAGCCCACAACTGAAGCATGTGCTCTGGCCAGGAATCAAACCATGACCTCCTGATTCATAAGATGACACTCAACCACTAAGCGACACGGGCCAGGCAATGTTATGTATTTTTTATTCCAATCTATGGAACTTGCTTCATCAATGAGTTCCCCTGAATCCTTCTGAAACTCTCCTTCTCCAGTGGTTCTTCTCTGCCTATCAGTAATATGTGATCACTTTATACATTCATAAGGAACATCATTTCATCTCTATCATAGCATCAAATCCACAGTCATATCCCCTATACTTCAAAGCAAAAATCGATTGAAAAATAAATGTATAGCGTATGTCTCCATTTATTCATTACATTTTTTTTTTTTTACTTCTCAAAGTTTTACATTTAATTTTTCGTCTCCTTTATTCATCTTTAAATATTTTCCCTAAGGTCACATTTTAAAATGGCCAAATTAAATTAACTAATTTTTAGACCTCTTTAGCATTCAAAAGTGTTGAACCAAACTTTATGTTTGACTAGAATTATATTATACTAGGGTCCCGGAGCACAAAATTTGTGCACCGGGGTGGGGGGTGTGAAGGGGGGACGGGGGTGTCCCTCAGCCCAGCATGCACCCTCTCCAATCTGCGAACCCTCAAGGGATGTCTGACTGTCCATTTAGACTCAATTCTGGTAGGCCCGTTCTAGGACTGCAGGCTCTAAACTGCTCACATGCCTGCTTCCCTGATTGCCCCTAACCACTTCTGCCTGCCAGCCTGATCACCCCCTAACCACTACTCTGTCAGCCTAATTGATGTCTAACTGCTCCCCTGCCAGCCTGTTTGCCCCCAAATTCTCTCCTCTGCTGGCCTGGTCATCCCTAACTGCCCTCCCCTGCAGGCCTGATTGCCCCCAATTGCCCTCCCTTGAAGGGCCTGGTCCCTCCCAACTGCCCTCTCCTGATGGCCTGATGGCCCACAACTGCCCTCCCTTGCAGGCCTACACAACCTCCAAACGGCCCTCCCCTGCTGGCCATCTTATGGTGGCCATCTTGTGTCCACATGGGGGCAGGATCTTTGACCACATGGGGGCAGCCCTCTTATGTGTTGAGCTGATGGTCAATCTGTGTATTACTCTTTTATTAGATAGGACAGAGGCCTGGTGCATGGGTGGGGACCGGCTGGTTTGGCCTGAAGGGTGTCCTGGATCAGGGTGGAGGTTCCCTTAGGGCGAGAGGGGCCTGGGCGAGGGGCTTATGGTGGTCCATGCCCCCCAGCGACCCAAACGGAGGCCTTGGGATCTGAAATTAATTTATGTTCTACAATTGAAACTTTGCGGCCTAGAGCACAGCTAAGCCTTCGGTTCACTCCATGGCGACAGCCATTTCTGTTTGAAACTTTGTAGCCTAGAGTAGAGGGCTAGGCTCTAGGGCTGCTGAAGTTTAGCTTCTTCCATCGCCCTGGCAACCCCAGCCTCTTCTCTCTCCAGCTCAGTGGCTGCCTTCGGATTATGTATCTTTTATAATTGAAACTTTGTACCATTGAGGCCTTGGCTGGCAACGGCACGAGGAAAGCTTGGCTCCTCTGTTACTGGGGAAACCCAAGTCTTCCTCCTGCTCTCAGTGGCTGCAGCCATCTTGTTTGGGGTTTATTTGCATAATTTGCTCCTGATTGGCTAGTGGGTATGGCGAAGGCATGGTCAAATTTGTATATCACTCTTTTATTCAATAGGATTATATATATCCTAATATCTCTCTCTCTCTCTCTCTCTCTCTCTCTCTCTCTCTCTCTCTCTCACACACACACACACACACACACACACAGACACACACACACACACATACACACACACACACTGAGTGGCCAGATTATTGTTATCTTTGAACACATAATAACCTGGCCACTCAGTGTATATCCAATATAATAAAAGGCTAATATAAAAATTGTCCCCCTGACCAGGAGTTCGAACCAGCAAGCAGGTTGGCCAATCGCCCATCTCCACTCCCCCTGGCCAAGCTGGCAGGACCCCACCCATGCACAAATTCATGCACCAGGCCTCTAATATATATACTGAGTAGCCAGATTATTATATGTTCAAAGATCATAATAATCTAGCCACTCAGTGTGTGTGTGTGTATACAATTATATATATATATATATATATATGTATATATCCTATCTAATAAAAAGTAACATGCAAATGGACTGTACCTCTGATCAAGCCACGCCCACAGCCATGCCCACCAGCCAATCAGGAGCAGATTGTGCAATTAAACCCCAACCAAGATGGCTGCCACCACTGAGAGCAGGAGGAAGGCTTGGGTTTCCCCTGCAACAGAGGAAGCCAAGTTTTCCGCCTGCCATTGGCAGCCTAGGCCTCCACTCAATGCTACAAAGTTTCAATTATAGAAGATACATAAATACCAACAGAAATGGTGGCAGCCATGGAGCTGGAGAGAGAAGAAGCTAGGGTTGCCGGGGTGATGGAGGAAACTAAATTTCTGAAGCCCTAGCCTAGGCCTCACTCTAGGCTACAAAGTTTCAAACAGAAATGGCTGTCGCCAAGGAATGAGCAGGAGGCTTGGCTCTCCTCCAGGCTACAAAGTTTCAATTGTAGAACATAAATCAATCCCAGATGCCAGGGCCTCCGCTTGGGTCACTGAGGGGTGTGGCAAGCCTGCAAACTACCATAGGCCCCTCACCCAGTACACCCCACGCCCCAAGGGAACCCCCACCCTTATCCAGGTCACCTTTCAGGGGAAACCAGCCAGTCCCCACCAGGCCTCAATCCTATCTAATAAAAGAGTAATACACAGATTGACCATCACTCCAACACACAAGAGGGCTGCCCACATGTGATCAAAGACCCTGCCCCCATGTGGATACAAGATGGCCACCACAAGGTGGCCAGCAGGGTAGGACAGTGGGAGGTTCCAGGCCTGCAAGGGAGGGCAGTTGTGGGCAATCAGGCCAGCAGGGGAGGGCAGTTGGGAGGGACCAGGCCTGCAAGAAAGGACAGTTGGGAGTGATCAAGCCTGCAGGGGAGGGTAGTTATGAGTGACCAGGCCGGCAGAGGAGGGAAATTGGGGGCAGGCAGGCTAGCAGGGGATCAGTTAGACATCAATTAGGCTGGCAGAGTAATGGTTAGGGGGTGATCAGGTTGGCAGGCAGAAGCAGTTCGGGGCAATCATGGAGGCAGGCAGGCGAGCAGTTTGGAGCTAGCAGTCCTAGATTGTGAGAAGGATGTCCGACTGCCTGTTTAGGTCAAATCCTGATAGTCGGACATCCCTTGAGGGGTCCCAGATTGGATAGGGTGCAGGCTGGGCTGAGGGACACCCCCCCACCTCCTGTGCACAAATTATATATATAATATGTAATTATATATATAATACATTATATATATATGAATATATATTCTTACTGATTTCAGAGAGGAAGGGAGAGGGGGAGGGAGAGAGAGATAGAAACAAGCTGCCTCCTGAACAACTCACAGTGGGAATCAAGCCCACAACTCTGACTGGGAATGCATCCATGACTTCCTAATTCATAGGCTGATGTTCTACCACTGAGCCATGCCGGCTGGCCTTGACTAGAGTTAGACTTTCTGGCTTTGGTCTTTCTCCCTGTGACAGTCGTTTTCCAGTGTTGCCCAGCATCTTATCCTTCACACCTCTGGAGATTCAGCCACATACAATGTTTTCACAGCTCTCAGCAATACCTCTCATTTGTGTATCTCTAGTGTTTATCCATTTTTTTTATCCACCTGGACTTTTCTAGTGGTCTGATAGACAGACCTGTGAAGAACCTCTTTATTTTAACAGTTAAACTTTTTCCTCATTTTAAACTATTTATAACATATATAAAATTCAACTCCTTTCTCCCACCTAGAACATTTCTTGCATTTAAATGTGCTTTATGCCCTGTTTTCCCGAAACCATCAGTTATTTATTATTCTTTCTCATTCAGCATATGAGATTAATTGTATCATTTCCTCTATAAAATATCTTGAATGTCTCTTCTTGTTTTAATCCTCTGAGCTTGTAAATGGTACCACCAAATGAATTGCTCAACCCAGTAAAGAATGTCCCATCCTTAATTATTCCCGCTCCTTCATCCCCAAATTATAAAAATCCACCAATTTCTACAAATTTTAATCGTGAAATATTGTTTGAATTCTTCTTCAGTTGTCCATCCTCACTGCCAGTATCCCTCCCATCATCTGTCTTTGGTATGACTCTGAAAGTCTTAGCTTGTTTTACAACTATAGCCATCCTTTCATCCCACACAAATTCCTAAAATCCATTATTCACAGACTAACCAGAATAATATTTCTAAAGTCAAATCTAATCGTCACTTATAGTCCTTCAAAGACTGTCCATTGTATTCAGTATGAAGTAAAGATCCTTAAGAAAATGTTTGTTGTTTCTGTCTGGCGCTCAAATGAATTGCTTCTTTTGTTTTCAGTCACACTGATCTTGTACCCATAGAACAATCTCAGATAATATTACCTCCTAGGATATTTCCAGAAATGACATTTATTTATTAGTAGTATTTTTTGACATGTTACATTCTCTTCTGCCTCCAGCTCTATGTGTATGTCATTTTATACAGTTAAAGCATTCTCTACCCCTAGCCATTTATCTGGATAACTGCAACTCCTCCCAGTTTTCACTTGGACAAAGGATTAACAGATAATTTGTTGTTCAAGCTGGGATTCTATTGAGAGTAGTAGATGTCCTATATAATAAAGAGGTAATATGCAAATTGAACCTCACATCCTTACACAAGATGGCTGCCTCCCATGTAGTAAAACATGACCGCGACAAGACGGTCAGCAAGGGTGGGCAGTTTGGGGTGACCGGGCCTTCAGGGGAGGGCAGTTGGGGGGGCGACTGGGCCTGTAGGAGAGGGCATTTGGGGGTGACCAGGCTTGCAGGGGAAGGCAGTTGGGGGCAATGGAGCTGGGAGGGGAGCAGTTAGGCATCAACCAAGCTGACAGGGGAGTGGTTAGGGGTGATCAGGCTGGCAGGCAGAAGCAGTTAGAGCAATCAGGCAAAAGGGGGGTGGGATTGTTACCTACACTAAAAGGGTGTGGGTTCGATTCCCAATCAGGGTACATACTTAAGTTGCATGTTTGGTCCCAGGTTGGGGTGTACAAAGGAGGCAACTGATCCATTTTTCTCTCTCACCTCTCTCTCTTTCTTGCTCTCTCTCCCCTTTCCTCTCTCTCTAAAAATCAGTAAACATATATCCTTGGGTGAGGATAAAAGAAAATTCCATACCTTTGCAACTCCATACATTTACTAAAGCCCATTATTCTTTCTTGAATGCCTCTCTAATCCATCTGTTTATCTTGTAACCAAAGACTGATCTCAGATAATATTATCTCCTAGGATATTTCCTAATTAACTTAGGAAGGTAGTTAATTGAATTCTTTTGAACCAATATAAAACATTTTTCCCTTGTCTGGCAGTCACAATTTGGAAACATAAGATTCAGACTACAGTTCTAAGTATTTTAATAAATAGATTTGCAATTGTGGACTATTTCTGGGCATCTGTCAGCAGTGAAATTGGGATAATAATAACGGGTACTTTGGACTGATTTTTGTGAAGATCACATTACCAAGTGACAGTGTTTGTAAAAGAGTAAAAGACTCTTCAGTGCAAGTCAATATTTGCATCTGTGGCTGGAATAAGCTGGAGAATATTTACAAAACAATCGGTTTCTATAACCTTGCTCAGCTATATACTGAGGGCTATATAAATAATAGTTAGTTCTAGAACAAGACTGCATAGCTTACTTTCTCCCCCGCTAAATATTCTGCTAATTATTTCACTGAAAACATTAAAGAGACCTGAAATCTATATAGAAAGAGAAAAGTTGGCCCAAGACCTTTCAACTTGAGGAAAAATAAAGCAATGTCCTTGCATTTTTGTTTTACATCCCATACACCCCTGGACAGGATACCAGAGAAGCTTGCAGCCATTGCCACCGACAGGGACAGTACAAAACACACGAGAAAGCATGCAAGCATGTTCTCTCCAGACAAAAAGATCAGGAAAAGGGAAGCCTAACCCAGTGAGAAGGCCCTGCCGCCACTCCTCCCATGGCTGCTGGGAGTCTGATTCTCTCACCGTAGCAAAGCCCTGGGCTGATGAACCCCAGCTCCCTATCTGGATTTCAGGTGAGTTGGTCTGCCAACAGCAACAGCAGCAATAAAACCTGATGTGTCCCTGCCCTAGAAGTGGTAGCAGAGAGCCAAGACCAGTAGCTTCTTCTCCCCTCCCCACAGGCACCCAGGAAAATGGCTTCCACCCCACAGTCAGCAGGGAAACAAATTGTACAGAGCGTCAGCAGCACTCAAAAACAAACAAACAAACAAACAAACAAATAAACAAACCAGAATAATACTGACAGGTTTCAGACCATGAAGCTCTCATTGAAACTAAAGTGTATAAAAGTTCACCAAGACCTGTATGCAAAACTTTAACAGAATGACTGCCACCTAAAATAGAAGATCCTTGTATAACACCCCCCCACACTTCAGTGTGGGCTGGTACCTATTTACTAATTCCTAAAGAATAGAATATAGCAAAGGTGATAGGATAGACCTTATTCTAAAGAAAACAGCAAAGGTGATGGATGTTGCTTCCATGATTAGTCTATGGAAGATTGTGACTTTTATCTTGTTAATATTTTTTCTTCATTCCCTCCCCTCTCCTCCCTTCCCCTCTCCTCTCCTCTCCTCCCTTCCCCTCTCCTCTCCTCTCCTCTCCTCTCCTCTCCTCTCCTCTCCTCTCCTCTCCTCTCCTCTCCTCTCCTTCTCTTACCTCTTATTTCCTTTCCTCTTCTCCCTCCCCCTCTCCTCTCCTCTCCCCTTCTTTCTATGGCTCTGAAGAATCAATCTGCCATGTTAGAGGAGCCGACATGGCAAGGAACTGAGCGTAGTTTCTGGTCAACAGCCAACAAGAAACCAAGGCCTGAAGGCTAACAATGAACAATGAACCGAATCCTGCCGGCAGCCATACAGGGAAGTACAGAAGGTGATTCTTCCCCAGTGGTGCCTTCAGATGAGCCCCAGGGCCCTGTTTGACACTTGCAGCCTTGAGAGAGTTTATGAAGCAGAGGAGGCAGTTAAGATGTTACCAAACCTCCCATCAACAGGAGCTGTGAGGTAATAAATGCATGCTGCTTAAGTTGCTAAATTTTGGCAATTTGTTACACAGCAATAAATAGCAAAGACATGCATTTATATTCATTTTTAAAAATGTATTCTATTAATTTTTTACAGAGAGAAAGGGAGCGGGATAAAGAGTTAGAAACATGGATGGGAGAGAAGCATTGATCAGCTGCCTCCTGCACAGCCCCTACTAGGTACATGCCCTTGACCAGAATCGAACTCGGGACCCTTCAGTCCCTAGGCCAGCACCCTATACACTGAGCCAAACCTGCTAGGACCATGCATTTAGATTCTTGAGTATCATTATCCTGGAAACATCCTTCCAATCATGTGGGGGCAATAAACTCCTTAAAATTAAGGCTAGCTACCCAAAAGGCAAATCCCAAAAGGTTGATTTATGTTCACCCACCTTCCTTTACCTGCTAGAAAGTAAAAGAAGTCCCAGTAATTTTTACTGTAATAGAAAAATTAGGTTTCTTTCCTTTATTTTGACTAGTATCTATACTTAAAAATAATTATTTGTGGTTAAAGGGTCAACTTGCTGAAACATAAAGCATTTGAATATTTTAAGTTCTTCAAAGACCATTTGTAGAATTAATTAACCCCTCAAGCATCTGGGAAGTTGTTTCTGCCTCAGTCACTCAAGAGGGCGCTTTGGATGGTGGTGGAACAAAGCTTAATGGGAAGCAGCATAGAGAAGACATCGGCTCTACCACAGGAGAACTTTGTAAAGTAAGTGCACACATGGCATTATATCCCCCAATCTGAAATGTTCCCATATTGGAACAACTTTGATACACATTAAATTTACATGTTAGAAGTCTGCTCTAACTGACAGATGTTCCTTTCAAACACAAAGATTGCCCATGTCTGCACAAGTTGAGTGTTCTCTCTACTTGAAGTTGGCATAGGAAGATATTGGGACAATTTGCATGCAAGGCTAGAAAGCTTCCCTAAAGTATCACGTCCATCAGAGAAAATGCTAGAAGCTGCTATAACAAACCAATACCAAAAGTTGCATTGTCTTAACATGGTAGAACTCTACTTCTTGCATACTGGTTATGTCAAATCTACTGCAGATGGTCCTAAATGGTGGGAGGACTGCCCTGGACTTACTCAGAGACTCAAACTGTGTGCATGTTGTCACCCTGCCGTGCTCCAGAGCCTCAGAGGCCTCTACTTGATCCTTTGCACACAGCTGCTAGCCAGCGGGAAAATGGGGGGATCACAGGAGAAAGATTTCATGGGGCAATTCTGGAAATAGTTCACAAAGTTATCAGTCAAAAGCCAGTCCAATGGCCCCACTTAACTGCAAGGGAGGCTGGGAAATTAGTCTCCTTTGGTGTCCAGGAAGAAAATGAGAATTGATAAATGTCTAGAAATCTATGCCACGGGGATAGAAAAAAAACAACTGTGCAATATCAGTATAAAGATATTTCAGTCCCACAAAAACATGGTACTTAAGTTAGATAGCTTAATTCCAACACTGATTGGTATTTTTTTTTAAAAAAGGAACATGTTCAAGAACTCTGTAATATCTGAATTATATAAAAGAACATAATAATGCAACACATTTGAACTGTAAACGATTTTTTCCTAATTTTACCTTTTTGATAATTTTGTCTATTTCTTAATTATCTCTGGCAGTTATTTTTCTCTCCTCCACTCTCTGTTTTCTCTGTGATAGCGTATTTTTCCTTACCATATGATTAAAGGAAGCTTTCATCTTGTTTTACTAAGTTGTGATGAGGTCATTCATTTTACAAAGGTCCACTTGGTTATATGTCCTAGATTGGACCAAGTTTTCAAAGGATATTTATTTTATCCAAGTGATCCATGCTTCCCTCACACACCCAGAGAGAGGCTGAATCACTGCCTCTTGAACAGTGGACAGTTAAGTGGTATCTCAGAGTTCAATAGTTACTAGCAATAAATTAATCGACCGAGGATATGGAAGGAAATGGAAAAACCACAACTAGAGATTGTTACCAGCTTCAACGAGCAGGATGTAGTGTCTGTTCATAGAATATCAGTGGGCAGAACATCTGAAGGGGTTTGTGCGTGTGACTAGCCCAATAAAGGTCACACATTGTGTGCTGCAGCCTATACTGAGGGACCTCGTGGTCATGACCCTTTCAGAATATCTCTCCGGCTCTCAGTGTCAGACTGTGCCCTTGGTCTGCAATAGTTTATAGTGTTCTCTAGTGTATGTGTTTCCTGGGAAAGTGGTCACGCTGGGCCTAGAGTTCTGAGTGACCTAGGTAGCCACAAACCTATACTTGACATTGCCTGCTCACAAAGTATTATGAAAAATAGGCGTTTAGGGAAAAATTGTGGTGGATTCTATTCCATTATTATATATTAAACCTAAATGTTCATTTCTGTAGTTGTCTTTTTACAGCTTGTTTAGATGCCTTTGAAATATTAATATTACTAAAATAGACTTGAATGTTCAATGACATGCAAGTATCACAAGGCACTGGAAATCGGTTAGTTGAATTTAAAAATGTGGACTCTACAGTGAGGCACAAGCAAGTGTTCTGTTCCCTCTGGCCTCCACCCCAGTGACATTTCTCTATGAAATGTGATAGGCATAGGGGGAAAGAAGTGTTTTCTAATTTATTCGGAAGCTATTTTCAGAACGAAGCTTCAAGTATTAAATATGTAATGTATCACTTGTACATACATATAAGATACATGGATCAAATATCTAGTTGACATACTAACCACTTGTTTTAAATTCCATATTTACACTTAGGGTGAATGATAACTAAACTCTTCATTACACTTTGATGGTATGTGTATGTATACATGTGTATATAGTTCCATATACCCATAAATCCCTCAGATGTCATCAAATAATTCATGGCTTGAACAGTGAGCTTTGAATATCAAGAGACAGGGTGTTACCTGAAGCAAGTTGCTTTCTAAGTTTTGAGAGACAATAGCAAAAGTTTTATTGGCAAGGATTTATCATTAAATATATTTATCTAAATATATATGGTTCCAGAAATATAATATTTAGGAGAAAATAATGTATGCATTCAGTTTTAAGATCATAATAACCATTGACATTGATCGAACGGATATTTTTCCACATAATAAGATATTCATCATTAGGTGTTTAACAAGATTGGTTCAATAGCCCAATAATGTCAGGGATTTCGAATCAAACCTTCATGCTTCTCCTCATAGCTGCCGTGCAGCTACCCTAGTTGCAAGTACCATGTGCTCATACAAACAACACCAGAAGTATAAAGGGAAAAATGGGAATAGTCATTTTTTTTTTAGCTAAGAAAACCTTTCCCTGAAGCTTCATCCCAGATGAGTTTGTGTGCCCACACTCTTGCTATAAGGAAAACACTTTTCTGACGCTTCAACCCTCTGTTCTAAGCAAGCTATGTTAGCAAAACAGCGTCAGGGCTGGCTGGGAGGTAGGTAGCCAGCATTGTGCATCCGTGTTTTATGTGTAGGTGTACGCTGTTAGTCAGCGTGGGCTAGATTATTCCTAGTCACTAATAAATGCGAAGCTCACCCTCGGATCCTGTCAGTAAGGCTGCTGCTGGCCATCCCAGTGGGTATAATCTTCATATAGGGACACAGGCTGAAGCTTTGCTAGTTGCCATATCAGAGAGAAGAAAACATATGAAATTTTGTACACCGATCCCAAAAGGCTTTTGGCTGTAAGTGACACTCTCACTCCTGCATTCAGTCAATGGAAGTCATGTGACCACATCCAGCTCCAAGAGAAGTTGTCACAGATTATTGTTACCTCGGTTGATCTATGACAATTTATCGCTATGGAAGGAGGAGAAATGGCTATGGAAGGAGGGCAATAATAATATCGGATAAAAGTGCTTCACTTACAGCATAGTTATAGCTCCCAGAACTATGGCCACATCCTAAGTCCAGGAACCTATAAATATGTTTCTTTATATGTTAAAAAGGAGCATTGCAGATGTGATTAAGAATCATAAAATGGGGAGATCCTCCTAAATTATCCAGGTGGGCTCAATGAAATCACAAGAGTCCTTATAAAAGGAAGTCAAAAGGCACAGTCAATGGAAGGAAATATGATGACAAAAGCAAGAGGTTAGAGAAATGTAAAGAAGGGACCATGTGCCAAGGAATAAAGTAGCGGCGCCCCCCCTTAATCACAGGGACATGTTTCAAGACACCCATTGGATACCTAAAACCATGGCTGTACTGTACACTATATATATATATATATCCTTATATATATATTGTGTTTGATTATTTTGTGGTGGGTCTTGTTTTTTGCTTTTTTATTTCAAAGAATAGTTTATTGATTTTTAGAGAGAGGAAAAAAGAGGGAGAGAAAGAGAAACATCAATGTGATTGTACAACATTGATCACTTGCCTCCTGCATGCCCCTTACCTGGGATCAAGCCCACAACTTTGGCATGGGCCCCTGACCAGGAATCAAAACTGCCGCCTCCTCGTGCATGGGACAGTGCCCAGCCAACTGAGCCACAGGGGCAAGGCCTGTACTGTGCTTGTTTTTTATTGCTATATACATATCTGTGACAAAATTTATTTATAAAAAGGCACAATAAGAGACTAACAGCAATAACTAATAAAAAACCAACATAAATATAATAAATATAATAAATATAATATAATATAATAATATATATAAAGCCTAATATGCAAAGTGTCCTCTCTGGAGTTCAGCTGACCAGGAGTTTGATCGCTTGCAATGACATGTGCTTACCACCAGAGGGTGGCTTGGAAGGAAGGAAGAGCCTGGCCAGCAGCCAGCAGCTGTTAGGGACCTTACCCATACACAAATGTCATGCACCGGGCCTCTAGTGTACTGTAATAAACATTAGGTGAATGTGGTCTCTCTTTCCCAAAATACTGTATTGTACTGTACTCACTCTTCCTGTAATAATGTGAGATAGATTTGATCTTACCATAGACCTTTACAACCTCAGCATATACTTTTGAAAATTTCTTTATTAAGTCAAGAACTTTTATGTTTTTGCCTAAAGAAAACACTTTACAGCTTCTCCTTGGCATATTGAAGTTGCCAGCATCACTACTCTTGTACTTTGTGGCCATTATTAATTAAAATAAAGGTGACTGAACACATGCTGATTGTAGTACCATATGTGGTGTTTTCACTGCTTTAAAATTCCTCTCTGCTCCATGTATTCATCCCTTACTCTACCCAAACCCTTGTAGCTACTGATCTGTTTACTATCTCTACAGTTTTGCCTTTTCTAGAATGCCATATAGTTGGAATCATATAGCCATTTCATATTAGGTCCTTCCACTTAACAATACAGGGTGAGACAAAAATAGATTTATAATTATTCATATGGAAAACATCCTATATAATAAAAGAGAAACATGCAAATTTGACCAAATCTTTGCTCCTGATTGGCTATGCTACCAGCCAATCAGGAGTGGGGGCGGGGCCAAGTGGCAGGAGCATCAGGCCCTGGGGGTAGAGATGAAATGGTGGTGGCGGCAAGCGCCCAGCTCCCAGGTGCTGGGAGGGGAAGTGGCAGCGAGTGCCCAGCCTCTGGGGTCGGGTGGTCACAGGCAGCTGGGGCTGAGCTGAGCAGGGCAATGGCTGGATGCCCACGAGGCTTTAGGCCTTGGGCAGGCTGGGAGTGAGCCATCAGTTGGACATCCCCTGAGGGCTCCCAGTATGTGAGAGGGGGCAGGTTGGGTTGAGGGACCACCCACCCCCAGTGCATGAATTTCGTGCACCGGGACCCTAGTTAATCAATAAATGTGTTTCATATCCAACTGTAAACCTATTTTTATCCCACCTATATGCATTAAAAGTTCCTCCAAGACTTTTCAGGCTTATAGTTCATTCTTTCTTAGTATTGACTCATATTCTATTGTAGATATGTCACTGTTTACACAACCATTGATGTACAGAAGGCTATCTTGTTTGCTTCCAAGTTTGGGCGATTATGAATAAAGCTACTATAAACATCTGTATGCATGTTTTTGTGTGGATATAACATTTTTAACTCCTGTGAAAAACTACCAAGCAGTGTGATTGCTGGATTGTATGGTAAGAAATAATTCTCTCCTGCCCCTACCTTCACAATCAGCACAAAATATGAAACTAGGAAAACAGATGCTGTGCTAATTTCTACTCATCCTTCAAAAACCAAATCAATTGCTATTCCCTTATGATACCTTCTCTGATTTTTCAGGGCCTTATTTTTAGCTCAAAGGGATACCTCTTTTACATTCAGAATGTTTGCCTTTCTCCACTAATGTGTGAGTTTCATGCTGGTATGAATTCTATCTTATTCAATTTCATAACTCATCATAGATAGTATATTAAGTAGTAGATAGTGACTGTTCCACCAAATAAAATAAAATTATTCTTCAGTGCTGTGTCTTTGAATGGAACACTAGTATTGTTTTAATGGGCTAGATTTCATATTAAGACTCAACATCTGCCCAGAAACACATTTTTGAAATTTAATTGGAAATAAATGGGGAAGTTTCTTTAAAACACAAATATTTTCTATGCACATTGCTTTGAGGAACATGAAGTAAACACAGCCATAAGTATTTGCTATAAAATGAGGGATGCCTCTCTTGAAATTAGGAACACAATGAACTTCATTTCATATTCAGAAATTATAAGCAATTATTTTACTAAGAAAAAAAATAGCCAAGTAATCTTCTTAGAAAAATATGGCTCCATGTTCTATATACGTTTCATCCAACATATAACTCCAAATCATGAGGCATGGGAAATGTATAAGACTTTAGCATCATGTGAGTGACTTTTGCATAACTAGAAATTGAGATCAGTGAAGCTAGTCTGAAATCCCATTGATAGTTAGTTCTGCTGTCCATTCAACACATTCTTTCACCTGAGGGAGCAAAGAGAAATCATGTATTTAGCATATGCTATAAGGATGATAAACACCTAAGTGTTGAACAAAAACTCCAGAGAGCCATCAGTTTATTTAAACTTGGAAATGCAAGAGGCTCTCTCTGCCAGAGGAAGTTCCTAACATATTGCTCCTGTAAGTGCACTGAATTTGTTAACAAGCTTCTGTATCAATTCACAAGTCTGCAAGCCTTATTTCGGATACCACCTGCCTACAACGTTCGTTCAGGAACTTCTATTTTGAAGTGCCCCTAAAACACTTTTTAAGCCTTCTTTTATACAAACACACACACGCACACAAATGCCCATACACAGAATTATCTTTTCAATTATGTTAGAAATAAAAGTTTGTCTTGCTTTCATGGAATGATCACCCGTATTCCAAAATGTTAAGATATCCAGGATGTGAAGAATGCAGAATTTGAATACAGGACTTGTGAATGTGAGTGTATGTACATGAGTGTGTAAGTGTGCGTGTGTGTGTGTGGGGGGGGGGTGGCAAATTAATTCACTTGGCTGACCGTGACAGAAGGTTTTCAAAGAGATTGTGTAAGGATTTTTTTCTTTTAGAATTTCAGATCTGTGATCATGTGTGCCAGTTGTCCAGTACTTTTATGAGGATGACCCCAAACCTCTAAGTCAGTCCCTATCAAACACAAGTACCTAGAGCAGTAGATCACAGGCTGGGCAATGCAGTGGAACCTATAAGGAGCTTCGTTTTTATTAATTTATTTTCTTTTTTTAGAGCAAGGAAGAAAAAAGGGTAGAGAGGGGGATAGAGCAAGGAAGGGAGAGGGATAAAGAGATAAAAACGTTGATGAGAGAGAAACATCAATTGGCTGCCTCCTGCACTGGGGATAGATCCCAAAACCCAGGCATGTGCCCTGACTGGGAATTGAACCAGTGACCTCTTTGTTCCTGGGTCAATGCTCAACCAGTGAGTCACACCAGCTGGGCTATGAGCAGCTTGTTAAAATGAGTGGGCTTGCTCAAGAACCACTGAATCAGAGCCTTGGGTGAAGGGAAGAGGAGACAGGATTCCAAGTTTCAAAATCGCTGTACCAGGCTCCCATTCTAATCCTGTTAGGGTGATGAGGTGGTATAAGTTAAAACACTCCAAGTTAACAAAAAAAAATGATTTCAAACTAGATCAGAAAATAAATGGATGCAACGCTTGAAATTACTAAAGGCATTCACACAGAACAGCATTCGGTCCTGGAGAGAGAGCTATGGCTCACTGTTATGTCTCCATAGTTCTACTCACTCAGACTCTTCTCTTGGACTCTCTTCCTCATTTGTGCACAAATATCTGCAGGAGTCAAAGGCTTTACAAATGGATTCCATTTCACCCGGAAACACAGGAAGGTCAAAGTCCAATCATTACGAGCAGGTGCCTGATCTTTGTGTTGATTGTGACTTAGTGCACTGATGGCCCAGTTCTGCCCTCTCCCTGTATCTTCATCCTTTGCCCAGTGGCCTCAACAGTTCTTCTCTATCGAGACTATTTCCATATCCCTTAACTGGGGCTTGGCCGTATGACTTGGGAAAACAGGATCTTAGCAGACTTAACATATAAGAGAGGCTTGACAAAGCACTGTGGCTGTCACTTCCTTTCTGCCTTTTCTGTGATTGGTAATACATCAGGCCCCAACTAGTCTCAGAAGTTGCCTGGAGCTGTATGAGAGATACTGAGGGTAAAGCAGCATGAGTCCACCCAAGGTTCTGCTAAACTAGCCAACAGCCCCTTGATTCTCCATCTTGTAAAAGATCCCAGCCAAGATCAGCCTACTTAACCCACTGCTCATAGCAGGTACACAACTGAGCCCAGTGGACCCTGGACCCGCTCTGAAGCTGATCCTTAAACTCATGAGCTATGATAAATGAGTATTTATTCAAGCCACTGAGTTTTGAGGCAATTAATACACATTATTGTGGCAAGAGGAAATTGTAAAAACATAGTCAAGGCCACTGCATTAAGCTGCGTGCTGCACAATGTTAAGTGGGGCCCTGAGACTAGCTGGAGCAAGGTCGTGGGCCAACTGGCTTAGCGCCAGTTACGTGAAGGGAACACTGTTAGTAAACAGGTAAACTGGAGCTAGTCAAGAACAATGAGAGAGGGTAGACTAGATCTGGGGTAACTCTTGGGTGATTTATAAAAGAAGGGAAAGATGAAACTATGAAAGAATTATTGATCCGGTTGAAAAACCATATTAACCTATGGGGGGAAAATAGAGTAGCATAAGAAGCTAAATTGTGATAAAACATTAGACTACAGATGATAGCAGAAGCTCAAATGTAAAGAGAAAAATATAAACTAGAGATATCAAGTCAGGGTTCATGGGGACAGTGGAATTAGAGGAATGCTTTTTCTCATCCTTAAGTTTAATAAAAATGGAATAAACATTTTTAGTGAGTTTTTAGAATAAAGAATGAGACCTATTAAACACTATTAATGTAAAATCTTTGCTCTGTTTGAAGTTACTGCACACAAAAAAGATTTAGGGTTACTATAATTTATAAATTAATATTGATTTTACTAAAGTTACAAATTGAGAGGCTTATGTTTCCTTTTTTTCAAGGCATTTAGATTTAATTTACAAAATTATGATACTATTTATAAATCTAATAAATTTTAAGTCTGACTTTTAAAGGCAATTTTACAGTTTAGTTAATTAAATCACTGTAAATATTTTAAGTAGCATTTATACATTTAATATATTTGCTTTTATTTTATATGCATTTTAATTATCTGGATAACAAAAAACCTCCCCAGTAACTTAACTAAATCTTATATACCTAATAAATTAGAGGCATAAATATATTAAAATTTAAATTATAGTAAACCTTACAAACTCATTTGCAAAACCTGATTAAATTATCTTGTTCCTTTTAACTCAAAATTATAAGCCCAAATAAATTATTCAAAATACATTTTAAACTAAAATTCAATACCAGGAAGATCTGTGATGTTTGACTTAGGAAACATTTGGATGTGTGGGTAGGTGCTCTGTTAAAATTTCTGGGGATGACAATGGACATTTAGTAGGTGGCAAACAGGGATGTTTAATCTCTTAGAATAAATGAGAAGCAAAAAGTCCTGGAGCCCTAGCCAGTTTTGCTCAGTGGATAGGGCATCACCCTGTGGACTGAAGATTTTATTCTGGCCAAGGGCACATGCCCGGGTTGTAGGCTCCATCCCCAGTAGGAGGCATGCAGGAGGCAGCTAATCAATGATTCTCTCTTATCATATCATTGATATTTCTCTCTCTCCCTCTCCCTTCTTCTATGAAATCTCCCTTCTTCCATAAAAGGAAAAATGGAACTGAGCTGAGATTAAAAATGTAAAGCAATGTTTATTAACGTATAGGCCCAAGGAAGTCTTTCATGGAGGCCCAGAAATGATCTAAAAGTATTATGTCAACATTTGTGCAAGTATGTGTTACTTCTTTATTGATATATATACTAAAGCTCCTTGAGTATGTTAGGTACTGTAGTTTGGGTTCTTCCAGAAGCTGACTCTGACAGAGAATTTACTTTCAAGTAATTTGGGGGGGGTGAAGGAAACACTGATTATTAGGCAGGAAGAGAGACAGAAGAAGAAATAGGACAATTAGGGTGCTTTATCAAGCCAGCTTTTACTGAGGCAACCAGAGCATAACTCAGCTGAGGACACTCTGAGAACCAACCTATGGCAAAGGCCTCCAGTTGACCTCATCTTAGGGGACAGAGAGGGGGGCACCAGCACACCAGCGTCCACCTTCAATAGGGGTGTTATGCCCCTTACACTTCAGGCAAAGCAAATAGGACCCTGGCAGCCAGGAAAGCTCCTCAGGCCAAAATCAAAACCAAAACCAAAACCAGATGTCCCATGCTTGTTTCTGTTCAACTCTTCAGACTGCAGCACGCTGAATAGAAAGAAAATGAGTTTAAATGTAGGGATTTGATGAATTAACTTTTTTTTAACATCCCCTTGATTATAGAAGTAGCCATCCAAAGAAGTATGCTAATTCAGGCTGTGAGACCTCAGAGCATCTGATCATCTAGAATTTGACCCTCCTCTGCTTCCTGAAGGTAAATAATGGTTGTTGAGAACAAGTGAGCCCAAACAATTAATGAGAAGAGAAAGGCCATGCTGGTCTCAGTCCCCGCATAGACATGTCTGCTTATTGGCAACTGCTGTGTATGTTGTGTGTGCTGGGTGGATGATGATAAATGACACCTTTCCAAGTCTCCACCAGTTTTTGGAAAAGTGTCAGAAATTTGAATCCCATGGGAGAGTCCATAAAAGGAAAAATGGAACTGAGCTGAGATTAAAAATGTAAAGCAATGTTTATTAAGGTATAGGCCCATGGAAGTCTTTCATGGAGGCCCAGGAACGATCTAAAAGTATATGTCAACATTTGTGCAAGTATGTGTTTTCTTGGACAGAGTCCATAGCTTTCATTAGCTTCTTTAAGGAGACCAAGGACTTCACACAAGAATAAGAAGCATTTATTTAACATGGAAGTCTAACGGCAAAGGATGAAACAAGGGAAATGTAACTAACACCCACAAATATCAAATACAAATTATGTCACGACCTTCATAAGAACCCAGTTCGATTTGGAGAAATGAGGGGATTTATATGCTCAAGGACACAGCAGGAAAACGGTGTAGTTGGTAATCCAACTTTGATGCTTTCCTGACTCGCAAGCATATATCATCCCCATCATGCTGCCCCCTTGTCTCCTGAGGGTCCCAGAGTGAAGGACCTTGAACATGTATTTTCCAAATATTCGGAACAGTCAAGGGAGAGAAGGAACTAATTTCATAGAAACTGAAGTGTTCAAAAAAAACTTGATATAGTGCAGAGTATTTTCATACGGCCATTCCCTCTAGGCCCCACAGACCTTAGTCCTGTGGCTATGACTAGTCCTGAGCCTGCACCTGGAATGGGGGATACTCACATTAAGTTCCTCATTACACAGAGAAAGAAAAAGTAAGTATTATATCCATTCTCTGGGCAATTAAATGCAACTCATTTGAGGACCAATTATTCATTAGAATGACCCTAAAATTAAAAACATACTGTACTACTTAAAGTTGAATTGAAGTTCACTCATTAGAGTAAGGAGTTTTGAAAGTTCCCAATTTTTAAGTGTTAAGCATGGAATCTTTATCTCTCTGAAATCTTATTTTTTTCCTTCTCTATTCCCCAATTTTTTCCCCAGAGGGACACTAGGGACATCCTCATCACCAAATATAATAATTCATGCTCTAAATAATTTAACTATTTTTCTCTGCATAAAAAGATTACATTTTTATTGTGAGCAATTTAGAAAAACCCAAACAAAATGAAAACCATACAAATAATGCAAAATCCCAGCTCATAAAATATTAACTGTGAAGCATTTGGTTCCTAGCATATCTGATAGATGATAGATAGACATGTGTATTTTTAATAAGTATAACAGAGGGCAAATATCCATGTACAGGGAGTAACAATGTCCCAGAGTAGAAAAGTTCCATATTCACTTACTGTGCTGCATCCTGAAGATAATGCATCTGTGTGTATGGGGGGAGAGGAGGCAGAGAACAGAAAGGTAGACATAGATAAAGCAGAAGTGAGATTGATTTTCATTAAAAAGGGCAGAAAACAAGTGATGGGGGGCATCTTGGAAGCAGAAAGGAAGAAGAGCCTCGCTGAATAAGCAGAATACTTTGAAGGAAGACTGGAGAGTAATAGGATTTTGCTTATGCTTTCTATCATTCTTTGTACTTTCAACAAATATTTATTATGGTGTACTCTGAGCAGGGCAAGGTGCCATGGGTGTAGCAATGGTAAGCACCTTTAGACTAATGGGAAGCTCATCTACAAGTCAATAAGGAAACCAAAAGCAGTACAATAATGTCTAGGACTGTGGGAGCTTCTAGCTCAGATTTGGTCAGGAAAAAGGTTAAGCTCAGAGGATACTTTCTAAAGGGTCCTGACGTGTGGCCAGGAACTGAAGAACACAGAGAACGGAGCCAGACAAGGGGTGGCACAAGAGTCCTCTCAGCAGAAGAGATTCCTGTTAACAATAACATAGCACTAGAAAGAAGGTAAACCAGGGGGCTCCTGGGTACAGAGGGTGGCGGGCCTAAATGAGACAGAAACTTGGGAACAGCTTCTTGTCCCCTTACACCCCTTGAACACAGCTCTTAACTACACAGTCCACACACCCATAGCACAAGTATGGATTACATGTGGATATGTACAAGTAGTTATTCTCAATGCCACACATGTGCTCCATCAATAAATACATCCAAATATAATGAAGGCAAAATGAAGCAAAGAGTGAAAGCTAGAGAGAGACAGGTTTCCGGAAGCACAGGAGAAGGACTGTTCTAATATGATGGCTACCAAAGGGAAAGAGGAAAAAAATGAAAGGAGCAAAGGAAGGAGGGAGGAAGAGCAGCAGGGAGCGAGGATTAGATGGGAGGTAGGACAATACTTGAAAAGCAATGGTCTCTCCTTCACTGGAGATGTCTTAGCAAAGGAGATTTCTTCAGACTGTGGAATGGTAAACAGACCACCCTTCCCTAGCATTTTATGATTCTACAATCTGGGGTCAAACAAACGACAACAATATTTCTCTTGCTCTTTGTGTGTGCATAGACAAAAAGATTCATGTCAAGATGTTAAATTCATCCATTGCTGGGCAATGGGATTACGGGAGATTTTTATTTTCAAGTGTCTTTAGTAGATTTGCTGATTCTTTTTCTATATTCAAAAGAAACAAAGTTATTTTGCCCTCTATGGAGCATCTCAGAGTGCATAAGCAGGGCATATAGTTGAGTGTCATATATTAAGAAAGTCAAAATATTATTCTTTTCATGTAAATTACCATCCTTCATTTATTATTTCTGGCACAGAACCCTGAACAGAGCAGGTGTTCCCTAAACCTACGGACTGCTGACATCTGCACAAAGGCTATCATTCTAGACAGAAAGTGTCAACATCCATTTTGGTAACTTCTACTGTGAAAAACCGCATTTGGCAAAACATAACATAAAAACCACTATAAGCAAAGGTAAAGGGAAATTGGCAAATTGGGGGGAAATGTCCAATATTCAAAAGAAATATGATTGCCATCTAGAATATACAAAAACCTTATATAGGTTAATGTTTTAAAATAGATTGTTGGGCAAGGAATATTATCAGAAAGGTAAAAAAATCCAATAATAACAAGAAGCCCCCTTTCACGAGCAATAATGAAAAAGCAAACAAAAATGATGATATAGCACATGTTGACCCTCAGATTGGCAACATGTTAAACACTCACATAATATAAAGAATGGCTGAAACCGGTTTGGCTCAGTGGACAGAGCATCGGCCTGCAGATTGAAAAGTCCCAGGTTTGATTCTGGTCAAGGGCATGTACCTTGATTGCTGGCACATTCCCAGTAGGGAGTGTGCAGTAGGCAGCTGATTGATGTTTCTCTCTCATTGATGTTTCTAACTCTCTATACTCTCCCTTTCTCTATGTAAAAAATCAATAAAATATATTTTTTAAAAAATAATTATATGATATGTACTGTCACTTCTTAGAGGTATTTTTGACAAACCTGTTAGGTTGTTTATATGTGTATTCCCTTTCAAGCAACAACGTCACCTGTTAGTTTTACCCATGTAGAATTACTTACGTGTGTGCAAAGAGGGATTTCATCATAATTCGTTAAAAAGATAAAAGCATGAAAATTCTTCCATAGAATAATGGCTACACGTTATGATACATTTATAAAAAATGTTATGCAGCAGTTTAAAAATACATACAGTTTTATCATTTTAAAAAGTACATATTCACATATAATACATAAAAATTATGAGAAGCATAGACATTAAAGATAGACTTTCTTTAGGGATAAGTCAGAAATAAACAAGCACAGAGTAGGTCAAAAGAGACATGTTTATTTGTATTGTATCATTTATTTTATCTTATATTAAGACCATGTCTTATTTGTAAAGTTAATCATTATCTTTAAAAAAATAAGAGATGGTTTTATATTGCCTCAAATATTTGGAGGAAGAAGGAAATAGAGACATCACTTAGTTCAAACGCCTGAATATCAAGATCAAGGTCCTGATGCAAAAGATATGAAATTGCTCAGAAGAGACATAACGCTTGTGCCCTGCACTATACCTTGTGTCCTGACCCAGACCCAATGCTCTCCATGTCCCTCAGGTGCACTGCAAGTGTTCTTTAATTTTGAGCACAGTATCAGTAATTTTTGTGATTTAGATGATGACGATCCTAAGGGTAGTAAGTCTTCCCTAAGTGCAAGCAGATGTTTGCATTCCCCGCTATAGGAAACAGAATTGAATGGAAATTAATTATAACCACATTGCTCCCCCAGATTAATCATAATGAGCTGGTAGTCATGCTTCTCCATGGACGGCATGATAATTAGTTTATGGTCCTAATTATTCAGTATTAAAGGTCTCCTCTGGAGCTGCCCGGCAACACTGGATCTAATACACAGGGTGAATGCATTTGTTTAAACAGGCATTTACAAGGCATTATAGTTGCAGGCACAACAAACAGTCCCCCAGATTGGAAGTTAGCTGTAAGAAATCTGCCAGGGACAGTACCAGACACTGCAGATTTGTAAACGCAGATGTCTGTGCAGCTTCTGAATTGTTCAACAACAAAAAACCAAAACACCTCTATTTACAGATAATTTAACATTGCACTGTCTGGTGGGATCAACTGTTTTCCTTTATGTCCTTTCTGCGGAGAGAATCTCTGCTGTTCACATTGCCTGAGAGAGACCTAAGCCTTTGAAGTTCAATGTCAGGATCAAGTAACAACCAGGGACCATTTCGCTGTGGGAGAAAAAAAAAAACACAGCATTTGGCCCCATGTCCACATTCCACTCCATTGTTCATTTACCAAAACTAAAATTATAATAAAAACAAGATTATGGACTTTATATAGGCCTATAAAATAACTCCGGAAAATTACAGATCCAGAAAAAAAAATAATCAAAAACTTCAGCATCAGCTGTAAAACTTTCTAAAAATGCAACAAATAACGTAATAAAGAACAGAGGTAGAGTTTGGCTCTGAACTGCGTTGCCCACCTGCAAGTTATTTTTAGGCGTCCCCAAGATGGAAAGGAAAGCATAAAAACATAAGGAACTTTCCACAAGTCCCCATTAAAAAAGCTCTCTGTGGTTGAATCTTCACTCAGCTTCCAAACCAAGCCTTGGCTCAGCTATGCACAGACTTTGAATAAACTAAGGATAAAGGAAAATAAACAAAATAAGATAAAGAGGAAAGACAAGCACGCATGTCCCAGTACAGGAAGAAAGGAATGAAACTATTTGAACTAGTCACTTTAAAGCCGTGTTCTCAAAGGTAATTGTGCTCACTGCATAAGCTGCAAGGTGCTTGAGGAGAAGCTGTAAAATCCACTTTCTCTCTCTTTCTGGCTTCTCAACACTAACCAGTTTGGTCACTAGAAAGCTATTTCTCAGATTGGGTTGAAGAAACTGAAAAAAAAAAAAAAACATGGTGAAGAATACACTTTGATTATTCCGACACATTTTCTTTACACCCTCACAATCTGTTATTAATGACAATGGGGTCTGAAAGGAAGTGCCAGCTTGCAATCATGTTTTTATCTAGAAGATGATGAATTATAAAATTACCCAACCACCACAAAATATATCCTGGAGACTAATATCACTGGCCCTGATGTTTTTTCCCCCCAGTAAATTTTAAAAATTGTATTTCAGGTTGCCTGGATATCTGAATTGACCCTAATGCCATCATAAAGACCGGATTCAGTGGCTAAGCAGAGCGAGTACACTTAGAGGAGCACAGACCAGGTGTCGGCCACGTGCAGAGGTTTCAGATGAACAATATGGAGAAACTACACTGAACCCTTCTCAGAAGGTTATCAACAGCCTATCCACAGCATTCATCCCGTCTAGCCACGCCCTTCTCCGTGCGGCCACCCTCTCCTCCGGCTTTTCTCTCGCCCTTCTGCCCCTGCTCTCTGTTCCGTATCCCCGCGGTGTCCTCTGTTTCTGTCTCTCCGTCTGCAGCATACAGACCAGGCTTCAGTCTGGGCCTCTTTTCTTCCTGGTCGTTCCTCTCTTCCATTAAACCGTATCCCTTCCTTGGCTTTTAATAGCATCTCTAGTGTATATCCAACTTGGAGATTCCCCTGAGCTTCATTCTCCTATCACCCATTGTTTCCTTAATATTTCTACCCCAAAAATCATGTCATTTCAAACTTAATATGACCCCCAAAAAAGAATCATTCCTTTCTCTCTTTCCTCCAGGTTAAATGGCACTATCACCTGTCTAGTGGCTCAAAGACAATAAACCTAGATGCCATCCCTAAATCTTCCATTTTCCTGACCCCTCACATCCAACCCATTACCTAATCATTCATTTTTATCTCCAAAAGCATATCTCGATTGTGCTCCGTTTCTTTCCTGCCTGGCTACTAACTTGGTCTGAGGTCCTCTTTGCTTTGCCAGGACTACAGCGAGAGGATCCTGGCTGGCTTTCAAGCTTCTGTAAATGCCCACTTGCAACCTGGTTTTTGCACAGAAGGCAGAGTGATTGTTTTAAAAGTGCAATGTCCATCGAACATAAACATATGCATTTGTTCTTTGGTTAAAGTCCCTTAATAGCTTCTCACTTGAGCAAATCTGAATGACTCATAGGCCCAAGGTGACTTTCCCTGTCCAGGTACAAGCACTTAGACTTGCCATGCTGATATTCCTTCTGTTTTCAATAAAATCACTTTCCTGCCCCACGGGCTTTATACTTGCTCTGCTGTTTATCTGGAACCTCTCCTCTGCTTCCTCTCTTCACTCAGCTTCACAGGTTTGGCTTCCCCTTCTTGTCTTTAGACTTCAACTTTACGCATCATTGTCCTCAGTTTCTTTCCCCAATATCAGAGATTATTATCCATTTGTTTCCTTGTGTACTGACTGCCCCCTTCCTTCTAACGCACAACCACCTTGTTTAGAACAAGTACATCAAAGGCCTCATTCACTGCTGCACCACTGTGCCTGGAATAGTGACTGTATACTGTAGGCACTAAGTATAGCTATATTAGGTGAATTAATGACTGAAGGAGGGAATGAGTGAATGAGAGCCAGTAACAGAAAGGGAAGAAATGAAATACCATATACACAATGAAGCTCACAGTCCAAAGGATGAGGTACACATGAACATTTATAATGTGTTGTCCAGAGATAGGGGAACTTTTTCTCTGCCAGGGGCCATTTAGATATTTGTAACATCACTCGAGGGCCACACAAAATTATCAGCTAAAAAGTTAGCCTGCTATATTTGGTCAAACATTTAACTAACTCACCCCCAATGCCTTGGCAGAGCCAGATCCAATGATTTTGAAGGTCTTAGGGCTAAACATTCCACTCCTGTAAGCAGTAGAAGTACTACATAAGATATTAACAGAGACAGGCTGCAACTTATTATTTGGGCAGGAAATGACCAAAAGGGGATGTTTCTGAGCTACTGCTTCCAAAAATGCTTATGGCACCAGCATTTGCTTTGGTGCCCTTATTTTCTGCCTAAACTGGTGCTGTTTCCATACTGACATCCAATTGGAGCTTATAAAAGAGGCTTTAAAACCCCATTCCCTAAGACACATCCACAGAAACTAATAGGATGCTAAAGAGAACACAGGAACCATGAATTGCGATTGGAGGAATGGAGAACTGAAACAAGCCTAGAATGGTGGCGTCGGTGGCGAGCAGCAACATCCATGCAAACCAATTAATAATACTCACCAAGGCTATCCTTTGAGTACAGGGATGTTCTGAGGGAAGGGTTTATTAGGGGAAGGACGACCTTTGTGAAAGGAAGCAAGCATTCAGCAAATGCCAAGAACTTTTCATAGTTGCAAAGCTATGACCACTACCTAGTAAATCCCCACCCACCCTTTAAGAAGCAGTTCAAATGTCTTCTCTTTTTGAAGCATTTGCATTTTATCAATCACTTCCTCTCCTGAGACCCTACTGACTTCCGTCATGGAACTCACTACAATGGATAGTAATATTTAGTTCCCACATTGTTGTAGTCCATTTGGGAAGCCATAACTAAATGCCACAGCCTGAGAAACTTAAACGGGAATGTATCTCCTCTCGCCTCTCAGGCCTGGAAGCTAGATCTCCAGGATTAAGGTGCCATCAGAGGTGGTTTCTGCCAAGGCTTCTCTCTTTAGTTTGCTGATGACCAATTTCTCCCTGTGTCCTCACATGGCAGAGAGTGCTTTCATGAATTTTCTTCTTCTTATAAAGGCACCAGTCCTATCAAATAAAGAACCTACCTTAATGACCACATTTATTTAACCTTTAATTACCTACTCAGAGGCCCTATCGCCAAATACAGTTGCAATGGGAGTCGGGTTTTTCAACATATGAATATTGAAGAAAAATAAACATTCCGTCCATAACACATATCCTTGTTGTTATTAGAGGCCCAATGCATGAAATTCATGCAAGAGTAGGCCTTCCTTCGCCCGGCTGCTGGTACCCACTTCCCTCTGGCACTGGCTTCGTCTAGAAGGACATTCAGTTTAATTAGCATATTATGGTTTTATTATTATAGATGACCATGCTTTAGTCATATTTTAATTTCAGCACTTCTACTGAATCTAGCATAGATTAAGTTCTCAACATATAGGTAAATATACAAGAAATCCTAGATGAGGCAAATATTATTTTGGGATGCAACTCAATTTTTATTTTGTTGCATGAGTTTTTTAGTTGATTATATTTACCCATGAACATTAGCACCTTATAAGGGAGAATGTTGATATGTAAAATTTCAAGAACCAGCATATTGAAGTGGGCCAACTAATCTCTCCCATTACTTTAGTCCTAACATTAAAGCAAGCTATTATATTTTAATACCCTACGTGACCTTAATTTTATGTTGTAAAATAAAATGCATTTTTCTCACATGGAAAAATAGAAAAGACCAGATTGAGCATTAGAAAAGCAGTTGTTTCTCTTATTTCTCATTGTATACTTTATTTTCTCTGTCCATAACATTTGATTCATGGGGTTCATGAGTTCCTCTTAACTTGCTGGTCTTGAGAGCTACTATCCTATTGCCTTAGGTTTTAATTCTTGAGGAAACTTTGATATTTAAAAGAAATAAAAAATAATGCTTCGTTTCCTAGTATCACCTCATGAATTAATACATAATATCCATAAACCCAAAATCCTGTCAAAGTCCATTGATTAAATAAAAGGAGAAAACACAAAAAAAAATATATATACAATACTACTGCCTTCAACATATGAATTAAAAAATAAATAAATAAAGTTACCTAGTAGACATACCTGAGGTAAAGAGAATTTTTTTTTCAAATACCTGTGACACTATCGTGGCAACATCTTTTTCAAACTTTAAATAATGTAAACCTGTTCACCTTCTCCTTAGTAATAAGTATCTGCAAGGCATCAGATATGAATTAAAATATACACGTAAAATAGATATGCCTCTATTATCTTTCATTTTGTCATTGTTAATTTCTTACCTATGCTTTCTGCAACATCCTCTTCCCCTACACCCTGTTCTACTTCCTATTTTCACCCCAGCACTTATTTCCTTTGCACATAGGATGTATTTGACTTGTTATATTTACTTTTTAGTTAATGATTTGTTTATTATGAAAATATATGCTCTCCAGGGAAGAAATTTTGTTTTGCTCAATAATAATCCAAGCTTCTACAACAATGCCTGACACCTAGCAGGCACTGCATGAATATTCAGAAAATTAATGAACTAAATAAAATGGCTACTATTTGTAAAAGGTAAATATTTCCTTAGTTATTCCTAATTCTATAATGCATCACTACATTTATTGGAATTGTGTCAATATATGTAGATGATTGCCCATTTTAATGTTTATCAATTCTCTAGTTCCAAATGTTAGCATGTTCTGTTTTAGCAAGTTTGATCTGAGAACAGATTTCATGTAAATAAACAAACAGAACAAAAAAATACCTGATGACTCATTTTCAAAAGTATTCTGCTGATGCAGGAGATATATAGATATACATATCAGTTAGTGACTTCTCCTTTATTACCTCAATGATTTATACCCTAGCCAAGAACCAGCTTTCTCTCAGAGTGCATGGTATTTGAAACCAGAACTGGATGGAGGCCCTGGCTCCATCCATCACCAGATACTTGCTTTGGATTAGTTGTTCTTTGTGCTGTGACAATAGTCACATCTGCTCTCTAGTGAGAGAGTTTGTAAACTATACACTGCTGAGCCAGAATCTCCTAAATTATGTTCTAGAGTACATTAGACTTCCTTGTGATATTAATAAATGTACAAAAACATGGCTAAGCAAACCACACTGGGTTTCTGAGCCTTTAATATGCTAAGTGCATAATGAGTATCCAAGGGGTAAGTAAATATAGTATGCTTTAACTCCTGATTTTTTCTTAAATATAAAACTCTTTTCTCAAGTTTCACCAATTCTTGCAGAAAATATTCTTTAATTGACTATAGAAACTTTAATTATTTTCATACTGTGTAGGTAACCAACTGCTCAAACTACTTAAAAAGCATCTCTCTGGATGCATAGACATCTTCATTTAGTTAAATGCAACTTCATATTTTGAATTTTTTTAGTATTTTACTTTATCAAATGTATATTTATTCTGTAGTTCCTTTGATAATATCAAAAAATAAAGAATAATATGATTAGATAAGTTTAACAAAAGTAGTGTAAGAATTTTGACATGGGAATAGAATGTTAAAAAACTAAATTAAAGAATATCTACCTAATTGCAGTATTTAATAGCCATGGATTCAAAGATTCAGTATTGTTAATATGACAATTATTCTCAATTGATATATAGATTCAATACAAACCCTATCAAAATGCCAACAATGTTTTACATGAGATGAAAATTGGTCCAAAAATGTATATAAAAGCCTAAATTAGCCAAAAAATGTCTAGGAACAAAGGAATTAAAGTAGGAGAATTTCACTTACTAATTTTAAACTTATTGCAAAGCTATAGTTATAAAGACAGAATGATATTGGCAAAAGAATAAAATGCACATCAACAGAACAAAATTGAAAATCTAGAAATAAAACCTTATGTTTATAGTTAATTGGTTATTGACAAAGATATCAAGAACATTAATTACGGGAATAATTTACATTTTAAGAAATAGTGATGGGACCTTGTGCATTCATTATAATATGAATTTAGACTCTTATCGACACATAAAAATTAACTCAAAATTATTATAGATTCAAATATAATAGCTAAAAATAATACAACTTTTGGAAGATAACATAGGAGAATATTTTCTGGACCTTGAGTTCGGCAACAAGTTTTTAGAATGACACGGAAAGAATGATCCCAGTAGCAGGCATAATAATGGCCACAAAGATGTCAATTTTCTAATCCCAAGAACCTATAAATATGCTCAGGTGTGAGACAAGGAAGTATTAACTTTGCAAATGAAGTCCAGGTTGCTAATCACCTGACAAAATAAAGATGTTTATTGTCAGCTACCAAGGAAGGCCCACAGGAATTTTAAAAGCAGAAGAGAGAGCAAGATGGAGGAGTCAGAGTTAGATCAAAGAGAGATAATGCAAATACCTGAAGGTATTGGCCTTTAGAATTTTAGGAAGAGGGCCACAAGCAATGGAATATAGGCAACTCCTAAAAGCTGGAAAAGACAAGGTAATACATTCTCCCCTGGAAACTTCAGAAGGAACGCTGCCCTTGCCAACACCTGGCTTTTAGACACATTTCTGAATTTAGAATTACAAAACGTTAATATGATAAATGTATGCTTTTTTAAGCCACTAAATTTGGCAAATTTGGTACAAGTCATAGAACTCTGATACAGGGAAAAAATTTTAAGAGCCTGGGGTAAGCAAAAATTTCTTAGATATGATACCCAAATCACAGAATATACAATCGTTTAACATAATAAATTTGACCTCATCAAACTTCATTGCATCTGTGCTTCAAAATACATTAGTTAAGAAATTTAAAAATAAGCAACAGAATAGAAGAATGGACTTTTAAAAATTTATATCTGGTAAAGGGCTAATATCTTGAATATACAGAGAATGTTAATACCTCAATAATAAGAAATTAACCCAACAAAAGTAGACATAAGATTTGAATATACATTTGAAGATTATAAAAGTGGCTCACAAGTATAAAGAAATGTGTCCAACATCACCAGTCATTGGGAAATGCAAATCAAAATCACAATTAGATGCCATTTCACAGCCACTAGAATGGCTATAATAAAATTCAGGTATAGTAACAAATGAATGTGAGAAGTGAGACCTCTTCATACATTGCTAGTGGCAAAATAAAATGGGGTGGCCACTTTAGAAAAAACAGTTTGAGAGTTTCATAAAAAGATAAACATGTATTTGCCATATAACCCAGGAATCCCACTCTTAGGTATTGGTCCAAGAAAAATGAAAATATATATCCACACAAACACTTGCACACAAATGTTCTTAACAGCCCTATCCATAATGGACAAACATTAGAAACAGTATAAATATCTCTCAAATGATGTGTTAGACAAAGTGGTATTTCCATGCAAAGGCATACTATTTAGCAATAAGAAAAGGAAGAAAGAAACTCTTGACACATGCTATACCATAGACAAACCTCAAAAACATTGTACTGAGTGAAAGCAGCCAAACAGAAGAGAACATATATTATATTATTACTTTTATATAAAATGCCCAGAAAAGGCAAACCTATAGAGACAAATAATAGATGTTACAATGTGGGAAGCCTGAGGGACATGAAGGAGTTTATTGCGGTGATAAAACGGTTCTAAGACTTATTTACTGTGATGGTTGCACAATTTATAAATTACTTTAAAAATATTCAATTGTATATTTGCAATGGGTGAATTATATGATATAGAAAACATACCTTATTGAAATTAGATTAAAAAGCACTTATTTGGCCTTAAAGATGTGATTCCGAAAATGTTTTCCGAGTCTGATCTGAATTTTCCTTCTGTCCTCGTTTTAAAACAATTCCCAAAAGAGCCCCCAAATCCATGGAGACTAGATTTGATACAGTACAGTCCAATTAAGAGGGAGATTTTCAGAAACACTTTTGCTTGGGAAAGTGAAATGTAATTATGAAGTTATTCCTTTTGAAATCAGCTTATATAATTTACCAAATATATAATATTGACAACTCCACACTTACACATTTTCACTGCCTGTGAAATACATTTTTATGATAAAGTTTCCATTTTAAAATAAAGATAAATATTAACTAACACAAGAGTTTATCATCTGTCAATGGGAAAATCAAATACGTATATTCCCTGGCGGCTTCATCCTCACCTTGAACTTGCATTCAGTAGGAGGCAATTTATCAGCAAGGACTAAAAAAATATATATAATTTAAAATATAAATTGGGGGAAATAAGTTTTGAAAATGTTTCATTTAACTCTTATTGAATTGTCATTAGTCACCTCCATAATTTTTTTCCCAACAAGGCCCCTACAGTTAGAATTTACAGTAAAATTGAAGATAACAAAACATATAATTCACTAACATTTCATGCAGTGAACCATTAAGCAAGGGACATGTTTGCAAAATCAAAACCTGGATGCATTTTTTATTATTATTTTCAAAGAAAGAACTTCTGGCACACAGCCCAGACTCTACATTCAGAGCAGAAATTAAAGCAATTAAAAGTATCATTGAGAATTAGTGATAATAATGTCACCAACAATGGGTCTCACTTTCTAACTCTAAATAAGTCACCATCATAGAAGAGACTAAAGCAAATAGAAATTCCAAATCTCTTATTTTTCAATTACTATTAGCAGCATTTGCAAAAAGCTAAGCCAAGGTGGGGGATAAGCAAGAAATGAAATGTTCAGGAAAAAGTGGGATTTTAGGATTTCCCCCTTCTGCCTCTGGTTCATAAAGTCTGATTTATAGGGAATATAATATTCATAGGAAGTGTATTAATGACATTAAACCTAATACTCCTGGAAAGAACTGAAGCTAAAATCTATTAAAATGAACTCAGAAAGATGTGGTTGGTTGAGTTTTGAAATAGCCATAGACAATATTATCTGATGATAATTCATTAGATGGACATCTGTTTAAACAATAAATAAAGCTACACAATATATTTGGCATTATTCTATCATCTTTTAAGAATAAACTGAGTAAAATTAGTATTGTAGGTTTCTCAAAATTTCAAATGACTAGCAGTAACTGCTCTAGTAAAATCTTTAGTATGAGTTAAGAATTTCAAAATATACACTGCATTTTATAGTAACATTATTTTCCGTATAAAATTTCCAAAAGCCAGAGATCTAAATTCAAAAAGCTCTTGTTACCCTCTCAGAAAAATTCAATAGAATATATGCATATTTAAAGGATTCCACATTGGGGAGGGTCATAAAATATGTGTTTAGTAAGCATTCATAAAATCCATTCTATATAATGAAAACAGGGATTTTCTTATAGCCAACATTGTTTGGTACAAAAACTTACTTTCAAATTGTATCAAGTTACACTATTAGTTAAACATCAAAGGAAAGCGGACTTTTTTTATCCACAAATAAATATGTACACTAAATCTGCATGCTCAAATAATCATTTCAGTGACTACTTTATCACACTTAAGAATGCACAAGCAAAACACTTCTCCCATTAAGAGTAAATACTCTCTTGCCTTGTCCGGTTTGGCTCAGTGGACAGAGCATCAGCCTGCAGACTAAAGGGTCTCAGGTATGATTCTGGTCAAGGGCATGTACCTTGGTTGTGAGCACACATCCAGTGGGTAGTGTGCAGGAGGCAGCCAATTGATGTTTCTCTCTCATTGATGTTTCTGGATCTCTGTCCCTCTCCCTTCCCCTCTGTAAAAAATCCATAAAATATATATTTTTAAAAAGAGTACATGCTCTTGAAGAAATGGCTAGACTTTAATGCATATATGATTGATGACTGAAGAAGAGTATTATAAGTCTCCACCATCCCAGCCATGAATTCAGCAACAAGAGCCTCAGTGAGGCCAGACCATCTTCACTTGTTCAGCCTCCTTTGCCCTTTGAAAATTCATACTCAAATTTCCTGCTTGGATCAGAACAGTGGCTGCTTTATTTCATCCTTTGAAAAGATATTTTTGCTTCCTGCAACACCATCAAGATAGCCACTAACCAGATGAATGGAAGTTAAGACTAAAAGTGAAAATAGGATCCTGTATGGACAGGCTAGGAAAATTATAAATAGTAGCAGTATTAGTAATCCTATTTAATAAAAGAGTAATATGCAAATTGACTGTACTGCTGATCAAGCCACGCCCACCCCCAATCAGGAGCAGATTATGTAAATTAAACCAACCAAGATGGCAGTTAATTTGCATATACACACACAGAAGATGGTGTAGGAGGAAGCCAAGCGCTGCAGAAGGGAGCAAAGCTGCAGAGAAGTAAGCAAGCGGGGTGGGGGAGAAGGGAAGGAGCAAGGCACAGGAGATGAGAGGAATGGAGGCAACAGAGAAGGAAGTGAGGCAGCAAAGAAGGGTGGGAGTTTTGCTCAGGCAGCAGGAGCTCTATTCTTGCAGGAATCTTCCTGCAACGGGTCTCTAGTTCTATATAATAAAAACCTAATATACTAAGTGTCTAGTCATCCATTCAACCAATCAAAGCATAATATGCTGCACTAGCTGGTTTGGCTCAGTGGATAGGGCATTGGCCTAAAGATCGAATAGTCCTAGGTTTGATTCCAGTCAAGAACACATACCCTGGTATTTCTCACATTGATGTTTCTCTCTGTCTTTCCCTCTCTTCTACTCTTCCTAAAAATTAAGAGAAAAATATCTACAGGTGAGAATTAAAAAAAAAATGTAATAGTCTAATGATATGCCAAGGTCACTCAATCTCTTGCTATATGATATACACTAACCACCAGGGGTAAGACATTCCAACCAGTAGGTTAGCTTGTTTCTGGGGTCCAGCTGACTGGGATTGAGCAAGATGAGATGGGCCAGACACATCCTGGAGCCCTCCCGTGTTCCTTCCTCAGCTGGCCAAATTCCCTTGTCTCTCCTCAGGACCGATCATGCACCTGTGGGGTCCTTTGGTCTGGCCTGTGCCCTCTCAAAATCTAGGACCCCTCTGTGGATGTCAGAGAGCCTTTTTCAGCCCGATCCCACAGGCCAAGCCGAGGGACCTCACTGGTGCACATATTAATGCACCGGGCCTCTAGTAACACTATCTAATAAAAGAGTAATATGCAAATTGGTTATCACTACAGGACACAAGATGGCCGCCCCCATGTGGCCAAAGATGGTTGCCCCCATGTGGATACAAACTTGCTGCCACAAGATAGCCTGCAGGGGAGGGCAGTTGTGGGCAGTGAGGGGTGACCAGGCCACCAGAGGAGGGCAGTTGGGGGAACCAGACCTGGAGGGGAGGGTAATTGGGGGGGGACCAGGCCTGCTGGGGAGGGCAGTTGGGGGCAACCAGACTGGCATGGGAGGGCAGTTACGGGTGACCAGGCTAGCAGGGGAGGGCAGTTAGGGGCAATTAGGCTGGTTGGGGAGCAGTTAGGCATCAACCAGGCTGGCAGGGGAGTGGTTAGGGGTTGATCATGTTGGCAGGAAGAAGTGGTTGGAGGCCAGCAGTCCTGGATTGTGAGAGAGATGTCTAACTGCCCATGAGTTTGGGCCTAAACCCTAAATGGTCAGTCAGACAGTGCAAGCTGGGCTGAGGGATACCTCCTCCACGCCATGCATGAATTTCATGCACCAGGCCTCTAGTAATATATTAGTAAGTCAACTTTTGTCATACATAACCTCATTAAAAATTTACAATAGGGTGAAGAATTGGTAGCATTATTTATGGATAAGAAATCTAGATTTAGGGATGTTTACTAACATGTGATCTATCTTCCCATAATTGAAAAGGAAAGAAGGCATTAGACCCCAGACTCCAATAACCCACAATATATCAATCACTCTGCTTGGCACTGAGGACACAACTGTAAGTAAAAAAGACAAAGGCCTATTAGCAGTTTTACCACTAACATGCATCTCCCTTATCTTAGTCTCTGAGCCTGGACCTTTCCACACTCTGCTAACATGCTTCTATGCTAATATACTAAAGCCAAAAAGATTCTTGAAATTATATGAATGGTGGAAGGGAATGGGTTTCAGCCTGCTGGGGACTTTCCCTTCTGTATCAACAAAATAACTCTCATGTCAGGAGGTCTATCACCAATTGCTGGGAGATGCAAATATGTGTGCAGTGCAGCTTAAATGGGATTTGGGAAGGTCACATAGGAACCTTGGGTGCAGAGATACCCAGACAACAACTCAGAAAGCTACTAATGGAAAAACCTCCACTAAGACTGTAACCCAAGCATGTCAAATTTGTAGCCCATGGGCCACATGTGGCCCACAACGAATATTTTTGTGGCCCAGCCAATATAACAGTATGTAAGAAACATTTTAATAAAATTTTCATAACTTAACTTTTACAATATCCTGTTACACATAATTATTAATAACGAACTATAACGTCCCCTAATCACTGATTACTATAATCATGTTGCATTCATTTCCCTTACACCCCTTATGCACAAGTGCACCATTTTTCTCCACTAATACCAGCAGTGAATATTTTAGCAGCCGATTGCCATGTCATTAGTCTTGTACTGATCTGTTTGATGTGCGCAACAGAAAATATTTTGCTTCCAGAAAACAAGAAAATATGTTTATCTGCATTGCACTTATTAATGTGTGCAGTTATTCAGTGTCTGGTAAGTTAATGTTCAAGAAAAAAATATTTTTATTAAAATGTTCTATTAGTTTATGCTAATGATTATTCATTTATTTCAGCCCTTTGTATTCAAAATATCTCTATAGACATAAACCTTCGTTTCTATGAAAATTGAAACTTTTGTGTTTTTTTGTGGCCCACATAAACTTAAACCTTATTTGGCCCGTATTAACCTTTGAGTTTGACATGATTGCAACTAGGTGACTCCTCAGCATAGGAGATAGTGCTCACTGCATGAGCAAAAAAAGCTTCAAGACATCAAATGATCTTTCATGTGACTCTCTGGAGCTGGAACCAGAAGATACTGGCAGTCCTGCTGCTACTGAATTCATTCTCCGCAGACCCCTAGCAGCCCCAGAGGGACTCCCTAAAGATCCACATCCATCCAATTCTTGCCTGCCTTCCCAAAGCCCACCTGAAGTTCATCTAGCCTGGATGCTAGGGTGTAAGCCATATAGTCTTCCTTCATCTTCAACCTTTTGTAGAAAAATATGCTTTCTATTCTGCATTGTTCAGAGGCTTTTTTTTTTTTGCTTGATTCCTATGAGTCTTCCTTCTCCTAACAAAATCCTGTTCTTGCATATTAAAAGACATTTTATAAACTAATGTCTTAATCATCTCTAAGAGCCTATTTTAAAAACATTTGTTTCCTAAGAACTTTAATTTTCCCCGAAGCAATAGTATAACTCTGAATGAATAGGCCAAGAAAATCTCAGAGAGGAAGTGCCAAATGAAATGGGCAATGCTTAATTTTATGAGATATTTTTCCCTACAATGGTTAATATTTATTGAATGCTAGCCATATGCCAGGCTTTCAACAAGAAGACTCACTTAGATCAACCAAAGGACTTGAATGCATGCATATAAACCTAAGCAATGGGCACAGACAACAGAGGGGGTGGGGGCATGAATGGGAGGTGGGCGGTAATGGGGAAATAAGGACACATATGTCATACCTTAATCAATAAAGAAAAATATAAAAAATAAACAAAACAAAACAAAAAAAGAGAAGAAGGCTCACTTGCTTTACCAAATGAGACATCATAAAATAACCCTATATAGGTGACTCTTCAACAACATGGGTTTAAACTGAGCAGACCCACTTACACGTGGATTTTTTTTCAATATTCAATCAGACCCATGTCCTTGGATTCCACATCCATGGATTCAACAAATCACATATCAAAAACAGCATTTTCTATTCACAGTTGGGAGTCTGCAGATGCAGAGGGCTGACTGCATGCATTGCTCTATGCCATGGATTTTGGTATCCATGCGGGTGTCTGGAGCCTCTAAGAATATCAAGGGACCACTGCAGTTAAGTTTTTGAGGAATCACAGTTATACGGGGATTCTGACTCTGTGGGAGGTTGGAGCTCCTAACCCCCATTGTTTAAGGGATGCTTGGCTGTGTGGCTCAGTGACTGAGTGTTGACCCATAAACCAGGAGGCCATGGTTCAATTCCTGGTGAGGGCAAATGCCCAGGTTACAGGCTCCATCCCAAGTAGGGGGCATGCAGGAGGCAGAAGATCAATAATTCTCTCATCATTGAAGTTTCTATCTCTATATCTCTCCCACCCCCCCCTTCTCTCTCTCCCCTCCCTTCCTTTCTCTGAAATCAGTAGAAACATTTTTTTAAAGGGGTGACTGTACAATGTACTATTATTATTCCCTTTCTACAAATTAAAAACTGATCAGGTAATATTTTCAATTCTATTCAACTCAAATGCATATTTTCCTCCCTATGACATATATATAATGGTCTTTGTGTCCCTAAAAGACAAAATGAAAACCCTCTACTGTGACATAATGGCACTTTATATCTTTACCAAGCTCTGTTTTTAGTATCATCTCTTCCACACTATTCATCCCTCCCCAATTCTCATCCCTTCCTAAGCAACTATACAAACATTTTGACTTGCATGATCTCCATAGTTTTGTACCCTTTAACATCATTTCTGATGACTCAAATGTCTCTGTCCATTCCCTTTTAATTTAGGAAATCCTACTTCTCAAAGTTTCATCCTAGTTCAAACAGCTTGGCTCAGCACTCCCCCAAGGTGGAGTTAGACACTTCCTTCTTTGTGTGTGTTTGTACCCATTCTTATCTTTCAGCACTGACCATGTCATAATTCTTAATCTCCAAGTGTGCTTGTCTCGTTACTAGATTACTTCATGTGTACAAAAAGAGAGAGAGAAATATTAATCAAGCAGTAAATGTATATCAAGTACAATAGATCATTGTCATTCTTTCTCTATGTTTTTACCGGTGATTTCATCTTTATAGCCTTAGAATGTATATCAGTTTATATATACATTTAATTTCACATTTATATGAAATTACATAATTATATAATTATGTTATATAAATCAATATATATATATAAATATATTATTTCCTACAAAATTTATATGTAAATAAATGTATTTTTAAAATATGTAAAATGTATGTTAAAGAACTTATAACTTATACATTTATTTACATATATATGTATAAATATGTAAATATGAATGTATATATAGATATTTTATAGGTGTGTGTGGACATATAAAATGATTGGAACTAACTAGTAAAATAAAGCCAAGATGTAGATTCATGTCTGACTCCAGAGCATGTGTCTTTTCTTCTATATCTTGTTTTCTTTATCTTTGCACTTTCAGGTCATTGACCAACATTTGGCACATAGCCAGTGCTTAATAAATATTTGCAAATGAATGAGTCACATTTGCAAATTTATCCAACACTCTTACCATAGTAATTGCATTGTGCTCCACAATAGGTCTGAAGAAGGAAGATGATGTTTATCTAAATAATAATTACTAATCTCAAGATTAGCAAGTTACTTAAGGAGCTGTCTTTTATAAACAGATGGCAATGTTTTATTTGTATAAAGTTGAACTATATAAGAAGTTCTTAACATACTTCACATAAGATCTGTGGACCTCTAGAATCTAGAGATAAAATTATTGCAGTCCATGGACTCCTCTGAATTGTGAATGGATTTTGTGTATTTTTCTAGAAGGAAGGCCCATAGATTTTTATAAGCTTTTTTTTTTTTAATCCTCACCAGAGGATACTTTTCCATTGATATTTAGAGCGAGTGGAAGGAAGGGGGAATAGAGATAGAGAGAGAAAAACATCAATAGGAAGACACTTCAATTGGTTGCCTCTTGCACATATTCCAAACTGGACTAAGCACGCAACCAAGGTATGTGCCCTTGAACAGATTGAACCCAGGACCCTTCAATCTGTGGGATGACACTCTATCCACTGACCCAAACTGGCCAAGACAAGGCCCATAGATTTTTTAAATTACCATTACAAATGTGCCATAACCCCAAAATTATTAGAAACCACAGGACTAAGTTATGTATCTCTGCATTCAATATCCATTTAAGATTATGCAATTACTAAGACTGACTGAAATACTCAGAGCACTAGAATTGTATAAAACAGTAATGGAAATGAAACTGGAGATTGAGCATCTGAAAAAAAAATTGACACAGTTAATTTCAAATTGATTCTAACCCACCAGTTTCGGCAATTTCTATTTTCGTTAAGGTAGCCAAACTGTATTGAACTGTTGCTTGCTTGTTTGCCTTGTTTTGGAAGGAGATGTGGGTGCAAGAAATGTTTTTTCTTCTTCAGTTTCTGAGAACTGCCTTTTTGAAACAAGATTATAGGTATGCATGAAAAAATATTAACTTCAAGCAAAACATCTGTTTCTCTCATCACTTTCAAGTCAATCTGAAGTATATTCTAAGTATTAATACATGACTCCAAGCTTTGTTACTGCTTAGGGCCCACCTAGGAGGAGTAGATATACCAAGCACGAACCTTGAAGAAGCATTCATCCTTCTGATAATGTTATTTCCAAGCAGAATTATGTTAAAACCAGTATTTGCTTAGACATTTGAGAAAATATACATTGGATATATATCAAAATGACCATATTGTTCTGATTTGTTTCAAACATTTTTAAGACAGTAAAAGATAAAAGCTACTCATCAGGTCACAGATTAAGTTTTGATATACAGTTTATATAGTGATTAAATTTTAAGATGAGTATAACTTTTATTTCACATAATTTGGACAATCTTTCTCTCCTTATTGAAGAATATCTAAATCTGGAATCCTTAAATAAAACGGGATCATGATAAACCTAGTAGAATGCATTTAAATCTGATAAAATAAATACATGCTTACGATAATACAATGATAGCCTCCTCCAAGAAAAATAAGCATGTCATTGTACAGAATGTTGCTTTCTCTACTTTAGAAGATAATTCATCCAGAGATAAACAAAAAGAAAATAAAATCTTGAGCATTGAGGCTCACCTTCTAATGGCAATTACAAGTTCACATCAAACAATTCCAATAAAGTACTGCACACAAATAAATAATTCAAGAAAAGTCACATTTTGTCTCAGGGAGTTTCAGTACAGCATGAATTCCCAATCAGGCTTAGCTGGAGATATTCCGTTAGTTCCTAAGGGAAATCTATACTCTTTGAATTAAAAAAAAATCTTCTTTTTATTTTTTAACAAAAATGCAACCAAAATTTTGCTTCCAGAAGCTTAGATGGCTCCCAATCCCAGAGAGAGTTCAGATAGCTGCACAGAACAAAGGTATACGAAGTGTTAGGAAAGTTGCCAGAAGTGAACTCTATCCCTACTTGAAAGGGAAGAAAAATGAACCTTTCCACTTTGTCTGGATTTCTGAGGGAGCTCAATATGATTATTCCTCTTCCTGCTCTAAAGGAAGAAGTACCTACTTTGAAATTCATGTCATTGTTTATGAAGGAGACACATTTCAATCAACAGAGTGAGACACAAAGATCGCCTGCCAGGGGAATCCATTTGGGTGATTTCAAATGGCTTTTCCACTTCATTGTTCAACAGTAAATAATTTTTACTCGCAAATATTGAATGAAATTACAAATCAATTGACATCAATAAGGGAAGGCTACTATCAACTACTGTCATCACTGACGTTCCAATTTGACCAGAGAGTTACCAACTCAAAGGTCCAGATATAACACCATCCAATGAGTAAATCAATTTGCTCACAAGTGACCACCTCTACTGGTCATTTCCAATACAAAGCAGTCATTGCTTTGTTCTCACTGCTATAATTATATATTTTAATTTTAGTCATTATACACATATATATACTTATATAGAGTGAGGTAAAAATAGGTTTACAGTTGTTTGTATTAAAAATAATGCAATAATTAATACATAATAATACAAGGATAAACTGTGTTTTGCATACTCACTCTGTAACATACTTTGCCCCCAACTTGTATATACAATTAAGGATTTGCATATATATATATGATTATATTATTTTTAAACATACATATATCAATGATTTGGGGTTTTAACATGCCCTCTTTGACTGTCAGGCCTGTGTCAGCATTTCAATTTATGGACAACTAAATGTGTTCTGGTATTGTTTGTCACAAAACATTACCTCTGAGCAAGAGCTCATTCCCCAGCAAAATTAATCATCTAAAGTTACTTTTTCCAAAGTTATGTTTATTTGACATCCGCAGAGGTGATTTTATATCAAGGCAATAACTTAAAACTTGCTTGCCAAACCCAGTTCACATTCATTCCCTCGGGGAATAAAGGATCTCCATGAAAACTCCCATCTTTCCATTCTAGTGTCTGTTGAACACTGGTAATGTTTAACAACCACCAATGTGTCAAAATACAGTAGAATAGGAAAAGGAAAAACGAAAACATAAAACAGGTTTTAAAAGACATACAACTGCAGGGTAAAGACCACATTCCTAATGTTGTTTACGAGGCCATAGCGGTTATTTATTACTTCCCTTTTTCCCCAAACACTTTGCATTCTCTTTGCTCTGAGTCATTCTTAACTTCATTGGGTTCTTTACCTAGAAGGGCATTCCAAACCTTCACATTTAAGGTCGTATTTTTAAAAAGAATAATTGTAAATCGGCCTCCATTTAAACATCTCTTTCGCTGGCTCAAGAGCTTTGTTCTCCAAATGTCCCTTTTCATGCTTGCATCAACATTTCCCTCCTCCAAACCCACCATTGTGATTCTCTCTGGTATTCAGTGGATAATTTCCTTCACATGATAATATTATTTAAAATTTCCAACCTTAAAATTATAAACCTACTCAATACCTTGTACCTCCCCAGCCTTAGAAACAATGCATCAGTGCCCTATGACAAAACTCCTTGGAAAAATTACATATGCTGGTTGTCTCATTCTCTACTGAACCTTATGCAATAGGTCTTGTCCAATGTCATACAGACTTAGAGGTTGGACTAAACTAGAACCTAAGTCCCCTGATCCTTGTGGTTGAGCATTCCTTTCATATTGGGTTATGAACAAATTTCATCTCTCTACCTAATATTTACTTTTTATATTGTGTTAACTGAAATATGGTTTTCTTAGCCCTTGGTGAGGTGCACATGAGGTTTTGAAACAGTAATAACTTACTGGTTCTAAAGTAAAACATTGTATTCCATTTTAGAGCACTCCCAAACTATATTAACTGTTTGTGGTTTATGCACTTGAGGCATTTTGTCACAGTTAGACAGTGTTGGACTCTAGGAGAGACCATGGGATCAAGAGAGGGGGCAGCAAGAGAGAAATTTTACTCACTAAGGAAAAGCTCAGAGTAATCTTACTTTGAACAAAAGTAGATAAACTTTTTCATAAAAGACACATTTTCACAGGCCTATATGATTTTTCATAGAAATAACTGAACTTATTTTTACTCTGTCAGTTCTATTTGTTTAATAAATGCAAAGTTTGGTAATTCTTATTAAAATTTGACCAGATATGATTCCATCAGAATAATAATTAAGAATAAATATGACATTTTAAAATATATTCATGTATCTTCCCTTTGTCAGTGAAAGTAATCTATCATCATGCCTGAAAGCTGACAATCAGGTAATTGTTTACTTCTTTGACATGAGAAGTAAAAAGGCTCCACTGAAACCCTATCAAAAACAACACACCTTTATTGATCTATTGACCTGTAAACATCTTACGATCAGTGGCCTACATATGTAAAATCATATAGCAAATTATCTTAACGAGGGGCATTCTGTTTCTCTTCCCTACTTTGCAAAAGAAGGAATTCAGATCCAGAGAGGTTATGAGACTTGCAATGCTAGCCCACTGCTTAGTGGCTTCCTGATCCCAGTTCTCCAGTCCTTCCATCAAAACAGTATTAACCTGAACTTCATAAATGTTTTGTGAAAAATAAAAAAAGGAGACAACTTGCAGAAGAAGAAGGTTGTGCTTCGAAACAAATAAAACATTTTTTTAAAAAATTTGTTTTCATTGATTTTTAGATAGAGAAGAAGAGAGAGGGAGAGAGAGATAGAAACATCAATGTGAGAGAAACATCAGTTGACTTCCTCCTGCATGCCCCCGACTGGGGGTGGAGACTGCAACCCCAACCTGGGCAGGTACCCTGATCCAGAATTGAACTGGGGACCTCTTGGTCCATAGAATGATGCTCAATCTATTAAACCACACTTTCCGGGCACAAATAAATATTTTAAACAGATTTTTATTCTTATTATCAAATAATGGTGAAACCAGGAGCCATTGCCAGTGACTCCAAAATCATAGGCTGGAGACCTTTATTCTCTCAGCCCATAAGTGTTATAGGGCTGCCTTCTATTTACCAGACTGATTTAAAAGGTACTGTGATTCTGGCAATGAATGACAAAATTATAATGATTCATCCCTTACTTTATGAAGTTTGCAATTTGAAATAAAATACAAAGGATGCAGTATTCAAACCTTGAACTTATTTTTCTTATCTATTGTATAGACACAGTATTCACTTCTTACTGATCTTTTTTGTAAATAATCTATATTAATAACAGTGACCTTTGTTTGTTTTGAAATAGTAGACGATACAGAGAAAAAAGCAAAAACAATCATTTAATTCCAAGTACCTGGAAATCACTAGCGAGGATTTTATGAATGTCATTCTATAACTATTGTTATAAAAAAATGGAATTATGTGATACTTGATATTTTTCTTTTTAAAGTTTTCAGTAAATATTTCTTGGAATATATATACTTTTTAGAAAAGTGTGACAATTCTAAAGAAATAACCTAAGGACGCTTTGCAATAAAGACAGAAATAAAAGCACCATCAAGAAATAGAAGCAAGAAACCATATGACTTTTATCATATCAATTTTTTTCTTGCCAATTTTAAACTTTGGATAACTAGAATCATACAGTATAGTTTTCTTTGTGCCTGAATTATTAACTCAGCATTATGCTTGTGAGATTCTTCCCCATTACTGCAGGTAGCAAGATTTTGTTCATTATCATTACTGCATAGTATTTTATTAAATATCTATGCCACAATTAATTTGGGTTGTTTTCAGTTTGGTGCTATCTATATAATAAAACCCTAATATGCAAATCGATCAAATTGTGGAACAACTGGTCACTATGATACGCACTGACCACTACGGGGCAGACGCTCAATGCAGGAGCTGCCCCCTGGTGGTCAGACCACTCCCTCAGAGGGAGCACCACTCAGCCAGAAGCCAGGGGCACAGCTGTTGAGTGCAGAGGCAGTGGCAGGAGCCTCTCCTGCCTCCATGGCAGCACTAAGGACCCCTCAGGGGATGTCCGACTGCTGGCTTAAGAAGACAGTCAGACATCCCCTGAGAGGTCCTGAACTGCGAGAGTGTGTAGGCTGGGCTGAGAGCTCCCTTTCCTCCAGTTCATAAATGTCGTGCACCAGGCCTCTAGTTACATATGAAGTTGACATAAACATTCTCATTCATGACTTTTAGTAAGCCCATATTTCTGTTGTATATCTAGTTATCAATACTATATCCACATATATCTATTTATATTCATATATAAAACTATATATGCCTATACATAGACATATTTTGCTGCGTCTTATAGTATGATTATATTCAACCTTAGAAGATAATATCAGAAGGTTTCAGAAATAGATCGTAAAATATACACTTCTATCAGCAATGTATAGGAATACTTGTTTCTCCAAATTCTAGTGAAACCTTGTTATTGTTAGTCAACTGAGTATGGTATAGCTTCCAGGTAATGGGAGAATTTAGAAAAGTTTGAGATTGCTGCTCTCACTAATGTATTATTTCATTAGTTGTCATCCTAATTGGTAAAGGGTTTGTCATAGATTTTTAGAAAGCACAAGGTTTTATATCGTTTTCACGTATGCATGCCTCTTGTACATTTCCGTAAAGAGGCTCAAGGAATGCCAGGTTGGCATGGCCCAGTGGTTGAGCATGGACCTATGAACAAGGAGGTCAGGGTTCAGTTAATGGTTGGGGCACATGTCCAGGTCGTCCACATGATCCCCGATGGAAAGCGAGGCAGCTGATCAATGATTCTCTCTCATCATTGATGTTTCTATCTCTCTCCCTCTCCCTTCCTCTTTGAAATCAATAAAAATATCTATCTATAAATACAAAAGCCTAAGCAACTGAAAGATTGAACAACTGTTTGATTGGCTGCTATGATGTTCATTAACCACCAGGGAAAAGACACTCAATGCAGGAGCTGCCTCCTGGTGGTTAGTGCACTCCCGCAGTCAACCTCCCATGGCCAGCCAACCAATTGGCCTCGATTGGGGGGCTGGCTGGCCAACCTCCCATGGTCCATCCTCTCAGCCAGCTGGCCAACTTCCCAAAGTTCCTTGCCCTGCCAGGTAACATCCCACAGTCCCTCCTCCAGCCAGCTGCCCCCACCCAGATTGTCCTCGATCACCAGCCAGGCTGAGGAATCCTACCTGTGCACAAATTCATGCACTGCATCTCATATATATATATATATATATATATATATATATATATATATATATATATATATATATTTAAGTGGCTCATCTCTTCTTCCACATCCCTAATAGGATATCATGCAAAATGCACCCCAACTTCCCATGAAGCATTCCCTCTCCTGTGCCCTCTTTCCAGTGCATCCCCACAAACAGTGTTTTGGCACAGCTTTCATCATTTTGGCGCTGGAAGAAACCCGCTACAGTCATCCAGTGTCAGAAGGCCCTGGGCTGCAGAGGAATCTTTGGCAGCAAATGCCTTCCAAAATCAGCTCCATTTTGAACACTGCTCAATCTAGCTTGCCAATAAACTCGAGTAATCTAAGCCCAAAACTATTATCCAGTTAACTTGTAAAACATTATATGCAATGCAGACAATTCATTTTCTCTAGCACAATCCAAATACAGTCTCCAGTTGATAGTACTGATGCATATATGTTAACTGTTCAGATTTAGCTTCTATCATGAATACAAATCAAGCCTCCTTTGGGAGTTCTAAGAACAGCCTGTGATCTGTAAAGTACAGGCAGGGAAGCTGAGAGGAGTTAAAGGGCTTTCCTGAGGATATGGAGACCAAGGACTAGAACCCAGATTGCCAGACTCTTAACTCAGAATATTCATATACTCACCTTTATTTTTTCTCATGAATAACAGAGTACATACCAGAGATAATCAGTAAATATCAGAATGTCACCCCAATGGCAGGTGACCAATGTATTAAAGGAAAAAGCAATGAAGTCTAGAAGATATCAAAATGTTTAAAGAGAACTAACCTGTGTCAAGACATAGTGCTATGCTAAGTGCTTTATGTGGACAATATTCTAATTCTCCTAGCAATTCAGTAGCTATAAGGGAGGAAAGAGCATAGGCATGCCCCATTTCCAGTCTTCATTTTCAAAAATAATTATCAATGTTAACAATTATAGATCCATTACTACTTGCCAGACAGTGCAGGAAAATTCATCATCTCCAATCCTTAGACAGTAGAAGATAGGTTACTTGCTATGCTAGTTTCCTGCAACCGCCATAACCAAGTACCACAAATGGGGTGTCCTAAAACAATGTGCCACAATTCCAGAGGATAGGAGTTCAACATAAAAATATTCACAGGCCATGCTTCCTCTGATGGCAATAGGGGAGTTGAATTATTCCTTGCCTCTTCTAGCCTCTGATATTTTCCAGCACTTTATGATATTCCTTGACTTGTATATGCATTTCTGTGTGTTTTTACTCATTTCCCCTCTTGCATGTTTACTTCCGTGTCCAAATTTTACCTATTTATAAAGACACCTGTTATACTGTATTAAGGCCCACACGAATGACTTTATTTTAACTAATTGTATCTGTAATCACCCTATTTCCAAAGAAAGTCACATTCTCATATCCTCTTTGATAGGACACAATGCCACCCAAGCTACCAAGCTACCAGGCATTAGACCAAGTGTCTAATCCAATCTGTCTCCCTTGGACAGATGTGTGAAAATCAGCATTTGGAATGCCCATGATTATGATTAACAAGCTACATTAGAAAGTTGGAAGGGAAATGGTAGGGTTCTCTGAAAGAAACTCACTCCACAAATCTGATGCAAAAAGAAACGTACAAATGCAGGAGGACCAAGGTCCATACTCGAAACCAGACCTAAACCAAGTGGTGAGTGATACTAATGGACGCGCTCATAGTGAAACATGATCTACGCATTCCCAGGGGATTAGTATAGCACAATAGTCAAAATTGCTAAAACCTAAGCAAGCCCCTCCCAGAGCTCAATTTTAACCATTGGGCTAGACCATAAACTGGGTATGTAATTTTAGCCCATCAGTTAACCGATGAGTCTCATTTTTTCATCTGTAACATATTTGTGACAAGAGTAACAAATTTAGATAACTTGCAAATTTGTAAATATCAAATAATTCATAGAAAAACATATGCTGACTGATGCATGACTAATGGCATGGTAATTTTTAACTCTATTAGTTTGTGGGTGAGGGGTCCTTTTAAATATTAGTACAAACAGATCTTATCTTTCTTTCCTTGCTTCTCAAATATAGTATGCCCTCGGCTTAGGAGAACTATTGCTAGTTTCCCAATATAATCCCAAGAATTATCTTTGGCCTGTATTCTGATAAGATTGGTGGAGTCCATCTTCCTTCCATCCCTCTCCACTAGATCTAAAATAATACTTAAACCTGAACACAGTCTCTGACATCATTTATTTATTTGCTTATTTTTCTTAATTTGGTCTGGAACCTGATGCAGAGAAGCTGAGCGTTGGCTCAACTTCACAACACGCCAATGCTACACAACACGCATCAGAGCCTAAATCCAAAATCAGTCTGAGAATCGTGGTCCTGAGTCGCCATGTATTCCTGTCTCTCTAAAACAGCAGAGCAACTAGTTTCCACAGAATGTCAACTGAATTTAGACAGTCAGTTTGGAAAACCACTCCAAGTGACCCAACATATATTTTATAAGGCAAAAATATAATCTGCAAATACATGCATTTGACTTTTCTATTTTAGTGGCCATCATAAAGTTATACCAAAAAAAAAAAAAGCATGCAATACATGCTTCATTGATTCCTTAAATCAATTCTTTATCATTCTCTTCCTTTAATTTTCCAATGTTGATCCATTCACTCATCTGGCATGCTAAGCTCTTGGGATGCGAAGAGGAATGGCAGCCTGACCAGAACCTTAAGCACTGAGCAAAGGTAGGTACCTATGATTAAAAAGAAGCTGACATCACTACCAGTGGTGAACCCAGAATGTATGAATCACTAGAGAGTGTTTTTTTCCTAGTTTTTCAGTTTTCTAATTCCTTCTGAGGCAGACCCTGTCCCAAAGGGGCTCAGGGTGGTAGTGTCTTCCCTGTCAACAAGGAAACTGCTAACAAAGTCAACCTTTAGGGACAAAGAAAGCACTCTCTAGTAATTTAGACTTTATTTGTGATTGTATGATGGAGAAAATAGCAGAATTGGAAGTCTAGGAACCTGGTTTTTAGTTCAGTTTTCACTGATTCTGCTTTCTACCTCCTATTTGCTTTGGGTATAAATAAAACTTCCCTAACCAGCTCTTACAAAATGGCACCACACAGGCTAAGTTCTATGTGCCGGGACCTAGGAATATGGAAGAAATGACTGCGAGGACGGGGTTAACAGCTGTGGTTGTAATTTAGAATGTGCAACCAGAAGAATCAGTGCAAGGTGAGAAAAGTGGTCCTCAGTGATGCGCGGGTGGGCACTGCAGTTCTCTCAGCTTTCTTTCCACGATGAAGGTCTATGAGCTAACTACTAGCAAATCAAAGAGAAGTTGATAAAGTCACTTTTGAGTAATGCCTTTCTTGTAAATACTATGTGTTACGTAGGTTAAACATTCGCTTTTCATGTTTGTGTTCAGAATGTTGCCAGATTGGCCTGAAAGGAGAGAGTCGCTCCCATGATCACAGTTTAAGTAGTCTTAGCTGGTACTTAAGTAACAGTTTGCTGTCAACAAGAGTAAGACCTTTTTTGAGTTGGAATGTTATTTTTGTGTCATTTCCGACTTTTTGGAATCCAACGGAAAGAAAATAACCATATGCTTATATTTATAAGAAGAGGACAATGTTACAAGCTGATAACTTTGGTTTCTGTCACCCACATAATTCTAGGAACCTCCTTGTCTTAATGCCTCTCCAGTCCACTTGGTCATAATCTGATGTCAGATGTACACACTTGAAGCACAGATTTGGGAACATTACTCAAACATCTCCCCTGTCCCTCACGCCCACTGAAATGATCCTGAGAAAGTACATGATGCCCTCCACATAAATCCATTCCAAAAATTGCTGCCACACACTCCTTCTGCATAGATTCCATGACAAGAGAAATTTGTCTTTGCTTGTCATTGGAGACAATGTTCATGCACTTTTTTCAATGCTTTCTCTCACATAAAAAGTCCTCTGTCATCTTTTTTGTTTATCTCTGCCCATGAGTCAAAGCCTAAACCCAATGCCCACTTGTCCATGGGGTATAAGCAGGAAAAGAAAAAGAGTGGAAATTAAAGTGGGGATGGAAAAAAAGAATTAATGTAAGAACTATTTTAGGGTTAAATTAACAGTACTTAGTTTCTTATTTTAAATGTGGGGATTAATATTATATATTAATAAATAAGCTGCCATTGTTTAGCCCATCTCCAATTCTATACAATATGTTCTACCTGTTGACCATTTTATGACTATCCTGGTGAAGCAACTGCTATTATCATCCTAGTTTACAAATGAGAAAATACATGGCTATAGGTAATAGTAAACTGTTCAAGGTCTCATAGCTTGTGAAGTTGACATTTGAGTGCAGGTTTGACTTATTATGAGGAAATTACATGAAATTTTGCAATCTGAAGAAATTGGTTAATTTTTAAGAGAAATTAGCAATGAGAATCATCTTAAAATGTTTTATCTTAAAACATTTAAATAACATCTAAAAGGAGACATTTACCAGTTAATTGCAAATTTGGGAAGAGAACTTGGAAATAAATCATTACTATAGATATTGATTTAAGAGACATTTACATGCTGGTAAGGAATAAAGTTATATGAGTACATCTATCACTAAGTGGACAAAAACAAGTACAGAAAAGAGGAGATCAAAAGTTAATATTGTGTAAAACTTTCCGTGAATAATAATGAGGAAGAAATTGGAAGAGGGAAGCCCATTGCAAGAGATACCCTGGAGGCAATGGTATTATAATGTCGTGAATACAGATCTTGGAGATCCCTGACAAGAACTTCTAGAAGGTCAGTGAGAGCAGAAGCCAAATGGAAAGAGGTTTTAGACTTCATCAAAGAAGGAACTTGGCTCTTAGTCTGGACTGCTCATTAGAAAAACCTCCCTTTAAGTGTCATTACATAGTAGTTACTCTTCTAAGAACTGTGTTCCCCATTCTAAGAGACTTTCCAGATAATGTGATCCTTCCATGTCCTCATAACTACTCTTCATGTTCATTGAGTAAAAACAGCACATTCTTTTTGGACAATTGCTCTTTTCCAATGAACTGTACAAGCTCCAAGACATACCAGTAATGTTCAAGTGACCACTAAAAGCCTGAAAATGTTGACCTACCAATGTACTTTGGTAATACCAGTGTGTGAAGGCCATTGTGATTATATGTGATTAAAGTCCTTCATGATAGGGATGATGTAATTTTGTCTCAAGATCTCAACTAGTACACCCCTCATAAACAAGCATGTGTGCGTGCGCGCACACACACACACACACACACACACACACACACACTTAACTCTAGCACCAAACATAATCTATTTACTAGGCATTCTAAAGTACTTGTTGAATGAATTAACAAATGAATGACTGAAAAATTTAATGAATAAAAAACTTGGTGAGAAAACAAATAGATATATGCATTGTGTGTGTTTTATAAAATGACAAACTTAGAATACAGAATTAATCATCTAGGACTTTGAATCTAGTGAACAAATATTTTTGCATTGTTTACTATATGCCAAGCTCAGCACAAATCACTAAGATGAAATACAAGGTGAATAAAGCACAGTCCTTGCCTTTGAAGAATACTTGCACTAATGAGAGAGATGGATAAGTAAATAATTCATAATGAAAGATGTATTTGGTATTGTGGCAGAGAAATTAATTCTGCATGGAAGGGTCAGAGAATGCCACATTGATACTTGGGGAACATTTAAAAGAGCAAATGGAAGGTGATCAAAGAAAAAACATCGGATGTAATGAGGTGAGTTGGGTTAACATTCCTAACAGAGGCAATGGTATTAGGAAAGGCATGAAAGCATGCACATGCACTTCATCACGCTGAGATAGAAAGTTTTAATTGCGATTATGAATGGAGCACCCAAAGAGGGTAACAGATAGGAATCCAAAGGCAAACCCAGGCCAGGGTGTGAAGATCCTGAGCATTGCACAGTCTTTCTTGATAATCTAGTTTTCAGTTTCCTAGTGTTGTTCCTCATGAACATTAGTGATAAATATTTTAGATGTATTAAATATAAACAAAAACATAAATTTTTATAACACATTATAAAAATATATAAATCTTCACATGTCATATAGTGACTGACATACAATACATTGAGATGTTGCCAAAATATGTGAAAAAATAAAAATTAGCTATATTTACACACCACATTAAAATATTTAAAATCTAAACTAGTTTCCTTAAACAAAGAGATCTCTATTTTCCTTAAACACAGAGACCACAAAAGATTGAAGGGCAATATATATCTAAGCAATGAATTCAACACTTAAATTTCACTCTATTCAAGTCCAAAGGGAACAGCCTGCCATAGCCAAACTCAGATGACCCGGAGTTGCACAAGTAACTCTTTATGTTATGTGAACCTGAAAATCTCAACTAGTAGTTGACATAGTGCAAACTAAATAAAAAATAAGCCCCAACTTTAAACCATCCTGTCCCAAAGCCACCAAATCTCTTGTCCTCTGACCACATTCACTACTGAGTTATTGCTGAATCCTGAGCTATTTTGATTGCGAAGCCTATTCTGTTTAGTTCCTGATGTCCTATATAATAAAAGGCTAATATGCAAATTGTTCCCTGGATTGGAAATTTGACCAGGAGTTCAACCAGGGGGAAGGGCTGGCTGGCCAACTGCTGGCATCCCCTCCCCCTGGCTGGCCCATCCCCAATCGCCTAATCAGGATGGGCTGTCCGGGTCCCATCTGTGCATGAATTTGTGCAGTGGGGATTCTAGTATTAACTATAAAATTTTAAAAGAAACAGTAATGATCAAAATAGCTTAGTAGTTTAATTGCTTCATACTAATAGTCGATTCTATCTAGAAAATAAAAAATAGATGTGATAAATGTACTGAAGAGTGTGACATTTGAGAGAAACCTGAGGTTATTATTGGTCAGCAACAGGGACAGTATGTGAAGCTTGGTCATAACAACCTCCAATTTAAAATGGTTTTCAAATATTTTCTAGGTACCTTTTCTAGCAATGAATTTTCTTTTCCTTTGAAATTAAATATTAACCAAAGAAATTTTTAAAAAATGAAGTGAAGGAAATTTTAACATAACTTCAATATAGTGTTATCCAGAAAGCAGAATTATGAGATGCTCTACATGTGGTATATACTTGCATATTGAGGATCTTTGAAACATTTAGTTTTTAGGGACTAAGATGTTTATATTGAGAAATCAGGCATTAAGAACCATTCAAATCATAAAACTAAATGTCAGTTAAAGGGCAACGCAGCCTGGCTAGTGTGGCTAGGCTGGGCGTCGTCCTGTGTGCCAGGAGGTTGCTGGCTCAGTGCCAGATCAGGGGCACATGCACAGGCTGCAGGTTTGATCCCTGATCCCTGGTAGGGGCATGCAGCGGGCAGCTGATCTCTGTTACCGTTTCACATCAATATGGTGTTCTGTTTGGTTTTTCTCTCTCTCCCTTCCCCCCTCCAAAACTTAACACATTGCAGACGGATCACAGGAATACTCCCTTCATATTGTACAGTGCTTTAAAAGTATCATACTTTAAAAAGATATTAGCTTGTAAGAACATGTAATAAATTACTTCAAAATGCAAAGGGTATTTAACGTTAAAGCATGCCTTTAACATTTATGTAAAACTAGAGGCCAGTTGCACGAAGAGATTCATGTACTAGGCCTTCTTTCCCTTGGCTTCCAGCATCAGTTTTTCTCAGGCACCCGGGACCCAGGCCTTGGCTCCGGCCAAAGTTTTCCATCTTCATCTTTGCTGCAGATTTTGGCCCGAGTCTGCTGTCTTCATTCCTGTAGATCCCTTCACTCCCCACCCTCCTAGCCCCGCCTGGCCTCTTCAAGCCTGGAGCAGGTAGGTGGCTGCCATCTTTGGCCTTCTAATTTGCATACTCACCCTGATTGGCTGAGGGCATAGCAGAGGTACAGTCAATTTACATGTTTGTCTATTATTAGGTAAGATGTTTTTTGTACTCATTCAATAGAAACTTAGCGGGCTAATAGGTAAAGCTAGCAATAAAACTACTGGCCTGCAATGTGTTAATAAACTATTCTTTAAATAAATAAATAATAAGAATAATTAGAATATTACTCTTATGAGAAAGGAATCCTTCAACAATAATGTCCTATGTAGCAAACAGATGTCCTGCATTGCAAAAGGTTCTAAGTCAGTGGTCGGCAAACTCATTAGTCAACAGAGCCAAATATCAGCAGTACAATTATTGAAATGTCTTCTGAGAGCCAAATTTTTAAAGCTTAAACTTCTTCTAATGCCAGTTCTTCAAAAGAGACTCCCCCAGGCCGTGGTATTTTGTGGAAGAGCCACATTCAAGGAGCCAAAGAGCCACATGTGGCTCGCGAGCTGCAGATTGCCGACCACAGTTTCTAAGTTAAGTGATACTGGGAATGGAATTGACAGCATTTAGGTTTTTGTTTAGATAGATGTGGTCTTTGTCAGTTCAGGCTTCTGTTACAAAATACCATGTACTGGGTGGCTTTAATTTTAGAAACCTATTTTCTCACAGCTCTGAAGGCAAGAAGTCCTAGCTCAAGGTGCAGGTATATTTGGTGTGTGGTGAGAGCTCTCTTCCAGGTGCATGGAGGAAAGAGAGAGCCCTGGTGTCCCTCTTCTTATCAAGATACCACTCCTATCAGATTAAGGCCCCACTTAACTTCCATCACTTCCTCATAGGCCTTATCTCCAAATACAGTCACACTGAGGGTCAGGACCTCAATATGTGAATTGAGGAGGGACACAATACATACAGGTGCTTAACTAGAAATATTTAAACCTCCTACTTCTGTCTTCATAGCCTCGAGGGAAAAGGGCAGCTGGAAAATATTTGAAAACCTAGAGATGTGAATATCAGTTGGCAGCAGTTCCCACAGAAAGAAAAACTTAAAGCAAGTGAGAGTATGTTACTGTGCTATCTTTTCACTGGGAAGCAGCCTGCAGGAAATCCCACAGTTCCACCCACCATACCCCATAATACTTTGAATGAAATAATATGTATCTGTCACCAAAATCTGCATGTCTTCCTAGCTCAACTTGTCAAACTGTGCTATAGTTTGTCTCACATACTTGTCTGAGCAGTTTGAAGGATGAGACTCCATACCAGTCAAGTGGAAGAGATATTGCTCTATACAGCACTGTAAAACGCCACCAAAATTCTCTAAATAGGAATGAAAATTCAAACATACAGAACAGAGGGTAATACTATAGCGAGGTTCATGAAATGACCTGATGAGTCTTTCACAGCTACGGAACAAGAAGGTTTCGAGTTCAATCACCAGTCATGGAACTTCTCAATTTTGGTTATTGCTGGGCCCATTAATCAGTGAATTCATCATAATGATCAGTAAAATGATAAAGGATTTGCAGGTGTGCTTTGAACCTAACCTCTTTCTAGCATAAATTCTTTAGAAAAAATGCAATTTATTTTTCCTTCCTGGTGAAACCTCTAAGATCATATATTTTTCAGACTATGCCCTGATCTTGTCCTGACATCTTAAGGTGAAATTCAGTGACAAGACTGAAGATGCCAGAAATGGAGAGGCGAGAAAAAGTAGGTTTCAAGGTGTTGGTACAAACTTATTTTTTTGGCTAGATCTAGTTTCAAATTCTTGTTTCCCCACTTCCTGGTTGAGTCACTTTGAACAAAGCATTCTTTTCCCTAAGTCCCAGGGTTCTTATCTGAAATCAAATAAAAATACCTACCTTATAGGGCCATCCTGAGGACTAAATGCCATACTATTTGATGCATCATTTTTTGTATAGCCCATGGGCGCCCCGAATGGTAGTGAGTATTCCTATTCATGCCACTAGCACTGATGCTAACAAAAGAGTTTCCACCATCTGAAATGTTTCATGTTTACGGAGGATTTGTAAATTACCATTCTAAGTCAAGCCGGTAAAGATCTTTAGACAAGTTTCTGCCTAATCTAAAATATCACTGGCTTTATTGTCAGATGTACTGATTCCATTAGGATCTGTCATTCCAGGTTATTCATTAGAAATCTAACTCCACAAAGGCATTAGATCGAGGATGAGATGAGAGCACTAGATATCCCCAGCACTTTATTACAATAAATAAGCAAGTCATCACAGCAATTCTCATTTCCAGATGATGGCACAGAGGTTCAGAGAGGTTAAGTGAACTGTTCAAGTTATTCTAGCTCCTTAGTGGCTATGCTAAGTTTTAGATGAGACCTTTATAAAGATTATTCTTGAGTATATTGTAGTTTAGGAGTAGGAAAACATTTATTTATTTGTTTGTTTGTTTGTTTGTTTGTTTATTTATTTTTGTGAAGGGCCAGATAATTTAGGCTTTGCAATTCAACTGGACTTTGCCTCTAGGACACAACTCTGCCTCATGAAAGCAGTTATTGACGAGGGGTAAACAAATGAATATGGCTGTAGTCCAGTAAAACTTCATTTATAAACCCGCACTGCAAGGTAGATTTGACTCACAGGTTGTCGATTATTGTCCTCTGTTCCAGTTAATAGTTATATTATAACCTAAATGTAACAGGGACACTTAAGCATTTCAGAAAACTGTGTTCTTTTGTGGGTCTCCCAATAGAATGTCTTGAATTGTAATTTTCTAAGTCGCAGTAAAAGCATTTCCCATAGTCCATTAAGAAATTGTGCTTCATTGTGTATCATTAGCTTAAATTATATGTTTAGTCACTCAAATATATTTTAGACAGATTGCCACAGTAGTCACTTCATATATATATATATATATATATATATATATATATATATATATATATTCAATGAACAAATGAATAAATAAGCAAATAAAGAAGTTATTGGTTTGTATTGAGGCAGAATGTCTGCAACATAATTTGCCCCTATCCAGAAAAATGTTTGGAATTTTATAAGATATCTCCTATGTGCCAGGAGCTCTATTAAGAGTAAGGTTGCACAGAAGATTAAACCATAATCTTGCCTTTCCAAGGATTTTAAGTATGAGAGGAAAGTAATCTACATAAGTATTATATTTAGGAAAGTTGTGTTGACTCAGGCTACTCTGATGTAGAAAATGGATTAATTCAGGAATAAGCCTCAAATTTAGCTTCAATTTATATTGTGCTACTACTATTTAAGTGTAAGAATCTATCCTTTACACAGCAAAATCAAATTATGTTTACAGTTAGCCTGGATTGAATTGATTTCAGGATGATAAAAACTAGAAACAGCATTCTTTATTGGATATATTTTGCTTGCTATCTCCTTATTTTATTTTTAAAAATCAGTTGGTAGTGCCCTCAAATTTAGATTGGCTCTTTGGACCCAGTGTCATTTTGGAAGTGAGTCATATAGATTATATCCCTTATAGCTTGTATTCTTTATTCCTTATCCTATACTTAACTGGTTTTATCCAACTGCCTCTTCTGAACATTTTTCTTAACATCAACCATGCAACCACAACAGAGTGGAGCAAATGTAGGTTTTATCATTGTTGTGTAACAGTCACGAGGAACAACAAAAATTGCCATTGCTAGGCTGGTTGACAATTCAAGAAAGATCAATTAAATGCCAAAATATGTGGGAGAAAATATCAACACATAAAAAACAGGAAATGTCTGAAATTATCATGGCATCGCTTGAGAAGACAAGATATTAAGAAAGGGGTTGGAAAATAGTCATCTAATCTGGATGCAATAAGTGGGTTTCATTTGTCACAACCCTGGGATATGAGTCTTTCACATCATTGTGAAGGATGCTTTGAGTGTTATAATAGAATTAAAAAAATGTGGAAGCATTTGATTTAATGCATAGACATCAGTTTTGTCTGCCAAATCCCAAGGAAGACATCTATAAGCCCATCAATCAACATTAGGATCTCTGTGTTGAGCAAATGACATCTAAATCATAAAGCCGTCATCATTTAAAATGCATTTTTAAATCACTGCTCCACTACCATTCATAATGGGTATATTTTTAACTCTAATAATTAATCAACTCTGACACATTTCCTTTCTTTTTTTTCCCTACTCTCCTCTGACATCCTCCTTTGATACGAAGCCATTTTTAATTTCCTGTATGCAGAAAACCAGCCAACGTATTCAAGTTCTAAGTTTCATCTACCACGGAGCCTAGTAGGTTTATAAATTAAGAGTTAAAAAACAATCTTCGGTTGAGATAGTATCTTGACATGCATGTGCCATGATCAGAGTGACAATTCCATCGGAACACAAATTCACCGCTCGCGACTGTATCTCACAAAGGCCTTTCTGGAAAATGATGGCCCTCGAGCTCACAGCCATATCGCATTTCCCCACCTCTTTGAGAACCAGTTCATCAGATAATTTCTCTTCAAGAGATTCCAATACTATAATTTGCCTGTGCTTTAATCAACAGTGAGATAATATAGAAGCCGCATTAAATGATTCAGAATGATTTAGTCGGCAGGAAACCCATTAGCCTAACCATATTTTCCCATACTTTTCAGCACCATGTCCTGTCATCTGGAAATAATAGATACCATAAAAGCAAATTCTAAAAGCTAAAAAAAATAAAATAAGATAAAACTCAGATAGAGTGTCCGGTGTTTATTTGGAGGTAGATATTACCACAAATTAATCAAATGAGAATTTTTTCTAGTATATTTGAATTCGATTTCTCTATGAAGGAATGCTAAAACATTACATTTAAGTATGCTATGTTTGCATATTTACTTTCATCGGATCAGAATATGCCAGATGTGCAAACACAGAATCATACTAACATAGATGTTTTCATTTCTAGTAAATCAGTACATAAACTAAACAAATAAAACCATTTTAAAAAAGGAATGAGGAACTGGCAGCTTGAGATGACTAGTATGTACTAATGCATTTTTAGTCAGTAATCAATCTAAGGGTTCTTACTTTGTTATTTTTAATCAACTATCAAATCTTCAAGATGCCTAAAATGCAGTAGAGATGATCACTTAAAATCTCAATCAACAAAGTTCAGTAAGTGTGATCAGAGGGAGTGGAAATCTGAAAATGTAGATTTGATCACCCTTAGACTATGCGTACTGCTAGAGTTCCTCACAGTTTATGAGCTCTCAATGAATACTAACTAATAATGATCTTGCTTTCTTAATATTTGATCCCCCTTCCTCCTCAAAATGTGTTACCATAGCAGTCTAAGACATAATGAGGCTATATTATAGCCAGCAGAAAGAAGAGTTGAAAGAAATAAAGTTTCAAATGATAGGATGATAGCAATAGCTGGAATGAACTCAATTTTCTTTCATTGAAGGACAATTTCTACTTATTGTTTTGCAGGAACAGACATTGGTAACATTACAGTAGTAAGTAGAAAATGCTAATTCTTAATAAAAACCCTGAATTCTTATTCCAGAACTCAATATAGGCTAGGTCTCTGCAAGGTGAAGGTAAAGAGGATGGTTATGGAGTAGTAACAACTACCTGTCAAGTTTTAATTAAATAATTCATTTTAATTATATAATTCAAATCAAATAGGCTTAATTGGTCTCTTTGATTGTTACACTACTTGTGAAAATATACTCAGTGAAGCTACAAAGAATATTCTAGTGGAGTCACCGATCTGCAATGATTAAGACCTGGTTTCCCTGTGCCATCTGTCTGCAAGCTCAATGTAAGGATGAAATGAGCCCATGACATTAAAGTTGTTAATATAAAACAGTGTTGGCCCTTAGTAAGTAAAACCTTAAATAATCCTTGTTCTCATGGAGGTGATGGTTAAAAGAAGAGTGAATACATCTACAATGGGAAAAGAAGTAGTCTTACTGATCTATTGAAATACACTTTATGGTATTTATTTTATAAAAGAGGCCCGATGCATGAAATCCTCAGCCCAGCCTACACTCTCTTCAATCTGGGACCCTCAGGAGGATGCCCAACTGGGGATCAGGCTTAAACTGGCAGTCGGACATCCCTCTCACAATCCTGGACCACTGGCTCTTAATTGCTCACGTACCCGCCTGGCTGGTCACTTCTGCCTGCCTGCCCTTGCTGGCTCGGTCTATCCTTGCTGTCTCTGTGTGCTGGCCTGATTGTCCCTAACTGCCTCTCCTGCTGGCCTGGTTGCCTCTAACTGCCCCCCCCCCACAAGCTGCTGACAGGGTTGTCCCCAAATACCCCCTCCCTGCCAGCCTGGTTGCTCCTAACTGCTCTCCCCCCCTGCCAGCCTGGTCACCCCTTACTGTCCCTCCTGCCAGCATGGTTGCCCCTAACTGTCCCCCACTGGCCTGACTGCCCCCAACTGCACCCCTCCTGCTGACCTGGTCACCCCAAACTGCCCCCCTGCTGGCTCGGTTGCCTCTAACGGCCCCCCTGCCAGCCTGATTTCCCCATGCAGCTTGATGTTCAGTCATTTGATTGTCCCTCAATAACCACCCTGCTGGTCTGGTCACTCCATGCAGCATGCTTTTTCAGTTATTTGGTCATCCCTCACTAATCCCCCTCCTGGCCTGGTTATAGGCAGCCATGTTATGAGGATGTGACAGTCAATTTGAATATTACATCTTTATTATATAGGATGCCTACATTACACACTTTTAAAATGTAATAGTCACCTAATATTTTCCATAGTCTGAATGAATAGATAGAAACTATCTTTCTTCCCAAGTTTATGGATGAAAGAAACTTAAGCACATGGAAGTTATGGAGCTCACCCAATGTCACAGAGCTAGTGAGTGTCAGAGATCGTAACCCAAGCAAATTGACACCATGGTCTCAGATAACAGATAACTGACTACCTGTCCAGCCTGCCATGTGCACCTGTATTGTGGCTATTAGCAACAAAATTACAGCCATCTGATTAGTTTCTGATAAATACAAGTTTTTTTCAAAATAGCATCCTTTTGGTAACCTAGCAATTAGGAGACCAAAATCATAGGGATAATTTTTCTCTATATATACAGGCCGAAAGCAGAGTAGTTCCAGTTAAGTTTGTGCTAATTCAGCCTTATTATCTCTTCTAAGAATAAGCAGAAAGCTTTGGACTATGAATAGGGAAGATGTCTGTCTTCATAGAACTAGGATCCTGTGCCAATAAAAAATGACAAAGAATAAAGTGTTTTGTTTCAGCTTCATCATGAAACTAAAGCGATGCAGCCCCAAATGCAGGGTCCCAGAATTATCTAGGTGTAGACCATCCTTGATGATGTAAAAGAAAATTTGGATTTTGTTTTAGAGTATCCAAGGGAACAACATTGGGGGGAAGTTTGGGATGAAAGACCGGGGGGAAAAAAGCAACATCCCAAAGCCTTCCAAATATATTCCACCCACACTACAGTTTGGACAGCATTGTCAGAGGAGAAACATTTAACACGCCCTTTCTCTAAAGTTGGATTTGTTTAACTGGCCAGGGCTTAAGAAAATGTTATGTTTTTCTGTGGGAATATTTGTGAAGTACGAATTTAACTTGGCTACTATAAAATTGTTTTTGTTGTCTGGGTTTCTTGAATGTTAGTATCTGGGATGCCTTTGTTTTCTCTGGGGTGGAAGAAGCCACTTTGCATATAATTTAGTGGTTATATGAAACCACCTCCATTGACTCTCATGCATTCCATATAATACATATAATATATATTTCTGCAGGATCTGTTTACCCAAAATCCAAGAGCTTCTGCATAAAATTTGCTTAATTTTAGAAAGATGTAAACCACAGGGAGGATTATTCTGGATGACGCTAAACTACATGGCTTCCCTAGGCAGACTGCATCTCCTTTCACTGCTCTCCTCTGTCTTCAGTCCTGTGTCTGGAGGCCTCGATTTGAAACCCACCTTTTCTGTGGAATCTCAGAGGGAAAGTGGGGCTGGGCGGTGGAGATAGGTGGGAGGAGACAAACCAAAGAATTTGTGTGCATATATGCGTAATCCATGGATACAGACAATAAGGCGGTGAAGGCCTGGGGGAGGAGGGAGAGACAGTTTAGAAGAGGTCAATGGGAATAAAGGGAGACATATGTAATACTTTCAACAATGAAGATATGAAAAAAATAATAAACGTCAGTGCAAGCCTGAGTTAGAAAGCTAGACAAGTTTATCTCTAATAAATACAAAGCTTGAATCTCCTTTCTCCATGTCTACATCTGCTCACATGCTGACCTTCTCTCTCCCAACACACATGATGCACATAAACCAGAGCGTCTCAAGTGGCCTCAGGCTGTGCTCTATTACAAGGTTATGTAAGAACATTAAACAACCTTAAAACAGCTCCGAGCCAGCCTCATCCACAGGCAACAACAAGACAGTCTTGATTCACTACCTGGCAGATGGGAGAGCCATAAGAAGAAACACAATGAGAAATTTTCAATGTTTTTAAATTTAAGTTATAAGTCATTCTTTTCCTCCTTTTAGTTATCATAGACAATCTATACATATGAAGAAGTAATATGCAAATTGTCCATGACACCATGACATCACGACCGCTCAGGAGGAGGCTGTATGCTCAGGGGAGAAGGTGGTGAGGCAAGCCACAGACAGTGCAGGCCTGCCAGCCACGGCAGGCTGGCAGTCCCGCCCTGCCCGTGAGCTGCAGAGGAAACACGATTTCTGACCACTCCCTGGCTAAGCTCCCGGGATGCTACTCTCAGTGTTCTTGGTAACTTGGGTAATAAGAATCCAAGAAGGTGACCTAGGGTTTTTCCACCTCACTCCTGGAGGAAAAAATGAGGGTCTGTTGCTGAAGGGACTAAGAAATGGCATATCCTGCCCTAGCCAGTTTGCCTCCTTGTGGAGGATCCGGGTTCAATTCTTGTCAAGTGCATGTACCTAGGTTGGCTGGCTCCTCCTTGGCTGGGGTCCAGGTCAGAAGGCAACCAATTGGAGTGTCCCTCTCACTTTGATGTTTCTCTCTGTCTTTCCCTCTCTCTTCCATGCTCTCTAAAAATTAATGTAAAATATCCTCAGGTGAGGATAAGAAAGAAAAGAAAAGATCATATCTGATAAAAGAGACATCTTGAAAATGCCTAAAGAAAGTCTGTCATTTTCTGGTGGTGAAAGGACTGGAGTCTGTGTTGATGAAAATATCTTGGAGGCTGTGGCAGCTGGCAAAAGCAGGAGCAGGGGGGTGATGGGAGTGGTGCCTTCCCCTGATCATCCTGGTCACCTCCCACATAGGGAGGCCAGACTGTGGCTTAGGCCGGCTCCTTATGGGGAGCGGGCCTAAGCCATCCACATCCTGAGGGCTCCTGGACTGTGAGAGGGGGTAGGCTGGGCTGAGGGACAACCCCGCAGTGCACGAATTTTTATGCACTAGACATTTAGTATAAAATAAAGTACAATAGTATAATTTGTGCCTCAATCCAACTGAAAAGAACTAGAATGTTGTAATACATATATACTAGAGGCCTGGTGCATGAAATTCACGCACGGGGGGGTGGGGGATGTCCCTTAGCCCAGCCGGCACCCTCTCCAATCTGGGACCCCTTGAGGGATGTCCGACTACCCATTTAGGCCCGATCCCCATAGGATCCATCCAGCCTAAACGGCAGTCAGACATCCTTCTCACAATCCAGGACTGCTGGCTCCAAACTGCTTGCCTGCCTGCCTCCCTAATTTTCCCTAACCACTTCTGTCTGCCAGCCTGATGAACCCCTAACCACTACCCTGCCAGCCTAATTGATGTATAACTGCTCTCCTGTCAGCCTATTTGCCCCCAACTTCCCTCCTCTGCTGGCCTGGTCACCCCTAACTGCCCTCCCCTGCAGGCTTGATCACCCCCAACTGCCCTCCCATTCAGGCCTGGTCCCTCCCAAATTCCCTCCCCTGCTGGCCTGATTGCCCACAACTACCCTTCCTTGCAGGCCTGGAACCTCCCAACAGCCCTCCCCTGCTGGCCATCTTATGGTGGCCATCTTGTGTCTTCATGGGGGCAGGATCTTTGTCCACATGGTGGCAGCCCTCTTATGTATTGTAGTGATGGTCAATCTGTGTATTACTCTTTTATTAGATAGGATAGAGGCCTGGTGTATGGGTGGGGGCCAGCTGGTTTGCCCTGAAGAGTGTCCCAGATCAGGGTGGGGGTTCCCTTGGGGTGAGAGGCAGCCTGGGCAAGGGGCCTGTGGAGGTTTGCAGGCCGGCTGTGCCCCCAGCGACCCTGGAATATGGGATTAATATATGTCTAATTGAAACTTTGTAGCCTGGAGCAGAGCCAAGCCTTCTGCTTGCTCAGTGGTGGCAGCCATTTCTGTTTGAAACTTTGTAGCCTAGAGTGGAGGCCTAGATTGGCAATGGCAGGCCGAAAGCTTGGCTTCCTCTGTTGCTGGGGAAACCCAAGCCTTCCTCCAGCTCTTAGTGGTGGCAGCCATCTTGGTTGGAGTTTATTTGCATAATCTGCTCCTGATTGGCTGATGGGTGTGGCTGTGGGTGTGGCTTGTGGATGTAGCAAAGGTATGGTCAAATTTGCATATTACTCTTTTATTAGATAGGAGATATATATATATATATATATATATATATACACACACACACACATATATTCTTTCAGAGTTTGGGGAGTGGCATAAGAAGGCACTATTTCCCAAAGAGTGGGCAGGAAGAAGAAAAACCCATAAGGAACTATAACACATACAGCATTACCAACCCTGGACCCATGGGGGAAGGGATTACTGTTTCATCTGACAGCAGCTAAGGTTGGTAAGAAGACTGAGGTCACAGCAGGAACATCACTGACATCCTCTCCTCCTCCCCTCTCATCTTCACATATCCTTACTATTGGACAAAAACAACTGGAAGTCAGAGGGAAGGAAAATCCTTCCATACAGTCCCAACAGGTCAGCCTCCAGGGCACAGCACAAAGCATACTGGTGAATGGGTCTGGAGAGACAAACAGAATCTCCAGCCCAAACTTCTTGAAGATTATGCTTAAAAGATAGATGAAATGGAGGGATGGCAGGATGGAGGGATAGAGGGATGGAGGGATGGAGGGACAGATGGATAGAAGGATGAATTGGGTGGATGGATGGATGGATGGTCTATACATAGATGGATGGTCAATAGATAAATAGATAAAAGATAGATAGAAAGATAGAAAGAAAGAAAGAAAGAAAGAAAGAAAGAAAGAAAGAAAGAAAAGAAAGAAAGAAAAGAAAGAAAGGATGATAGATAGATAAATAGATAGATAGATAGATAATTATTTAGACACTATTGAATTCAAGTGTGTTAGAATGTTGAAAAATATTTTCAGCAAATCAATAGTAGGCTGAGGTCTAAATGCCTTTTCTCCCACCAAAACCCCAGGAAACAGTAAGCTGAAACTATATAGGCAATACCTAGATGAATAAAAATATTTATTAACCAAAGTACTGCTTTCTTTAAAAACAAATTACTCTATACTTTGAGAGAAAAAAGATTGTAATCAAATCTTTCCCATTTTGTCTTTGCTCTGGGATTTTAAATGTCATCCTGCTACATTTTCAATTCAGCTTAGAAATCAAGACTATGAGATTCTGGGAATTGCAAAATGATCATTTTACCAATAAAAAATGGTTTTGAGCTAGGCTGATTATTTTTCTAAACTGAACTTAAGTCAGAGGATAAACATTCATCTTAGGTATCTATTATTATTCAAAGTATTGCCATACTAAGAAATCTTTTAAAAGAGAGGAAAAAAATGAAAGAAAATCCAGCTGCACCCATACACTCAGGAGATAAGTACAAAAATGTTATTATTAGAGTTAGCTATTTAGCCAAATAAGTTGATGTTTTTTCTAGCCTCAAATGAAACGTGACAAATACCTCATCCCCCTAATGCTTTAGCATTACTGGCAGCTCCTATGGAATTGTGACCCGGCAGTGGTCAGACACTTTCAAAAAGTGAAGGGCAGCTCCATCCTCATGAAGGATCAAGGGGCTGAATGATGCCTCATTGACAAGAAGAATATCATCAGAGAAATTGATGTAGAGCTCCATCCAGGGGCCCATGAAAAGAAGAGTGACTTCGTGTTCTACATATAACCTACTGGACTTCAAATGCCCAAATGCCCCCAAATGGCTCAACCTGCTCTGTGATACCAGGTGCTCACCTGCAGTTGTCACCTGGAGTGGAAGCTCTTAGGGAGAGAAAGGGAAAGTGAGTTGCAAGCATCGACACTTAAGCAGCCTGCTTGACTCTGGCTCCTCAACAGGTCTCAAGACTGGTGGACAATTACAGGAAATATCTGAAAAATAATTCTCATTTACAACTGAGGAAGTCCTTCTCCTCCCCCAGACCACATACGAGAGAAAAGAGCATAAGCCTAGCTACACTGCCATTTGCTCACAAAATGCCAGCCCTCCCCTAAATTCAATCCCTCAAGCCGGCTGATGTCTTTTTCCCTCCAGAGTCTTTGCCCATTGGCTTCACTGTGTCTGGATATACCTCCCCTGGCTTCTCACCTGGCTCCTGTTCTCACAGACACACCCCTTCCTCGCCCGCCCACCAGTTCTCTCTCCCCTTGCAGGTGTGAAGGCTTTCAGCTCATGTCTGTCTCAGATGGTAACCTGTGTGAGAGCAGGGACTATCTTTGTGTGCCCTCTTTTTCATTATGTAGTGGAGGGCCTGGCACTTGGTAGACCTGTAGTAAATATTTGTTCAATGCATGAATGAAATTCTCATCTGGCTTTAATTATAGAATAACCTGCCTGAAGACATGTCCTCTTTTCCTTCCTTCCTCCCTCCCTCCCTCCCTCCTTCCCTCCCTCCCTCCCTTCCCTCTTTCCCTTCTCCTTCCTTCCTTCCTTCCTTCTTTCCTTCCTTCCTTCCTTCCTTCCTTCCTTCCTTCCTTCCTTCCTTTGTTCTTTCCTTCCTTCCTTTCTCTCTTTTTCTTTCTTTCTTTCTTTCATTCTTTCTTTCTTCTTTCTTTCTTCCTCCCTTCCTTCTTTCCTCCCTTCCTTCCTTCCTTCCTTCCTTCCTTCCTTCCTTCCTTCCTTCCTTCCTTCCTTCCTTCCTTCCTTTCTTTCTTTCTTTCTTTCTTTCTTTCTTTCTTTCTTTCTTTCTTTCTTTCTTTCTTTCTTCCTTTCTTCTTCATGGGAAACTTGCCCAGAGCTTTTGTGCTCACAGGCACTCTAAGCAGGCTTCTGCAGCGCCGTTCCATCAGAGTCCCTTGCTGCCACCAGTTGGGAAGTGCAGTGAAGACACAGCCTGCTTCCGGTTTAGCCTGTGATTGTGTTTTATTCTTGTACAGAGCTAGTCTTCACCAGAACGCAAGAGAGATATTAATCCTCTCCCATTAATATATAATAATAGATTAAAGTGACTCACCAAGAAAACCACTACCATTTTAAAATTACCACCAAGAAAATGGCCTGGTTAAACAGTTGTGGGTGAAGAACCTAGTAGTCATCTTATCAAAGTCTTAAAAAATTTAGCAGAGAGGGGAAATGGTACAGAGTAAGCTTTTCCATTTTGCTGATGCAGCACTTCTTTAACTTCTCTGGGGCTCATTTGGCCCATTGGTAAATTATGACTCTCCTAGAACTTGCAGAGACATTATAAGAATAATAAATATATATACAATACATATATATATATATATATATATATATATATATATGTTTGGGTTAGTATTTTGTACTAAACAGGTACTGAATATTTAATAATTTGTGAATTCTACTAGTGGTATGCCAAAATGTTAGAAGGATTCACAAAATATTAAGATACATGTTGTCATCCTCAAGAACGCTATATGCATAGAGAATTTCAGGATAAGTAGAACTATCAAACAACAAGAAATGTGTTACGTAGATCAAAGAGTAGAGCTCAAAAATGACTTGTCTAGGAAAACATAAACTACACTAAGTAAAATATTTATAAGAAAGAAAAGAAAATGTGATCAAAACAATAAAAATAAAATAAATCTTCATGGCCATGTGTCTCTGTGTAGGATAACCAGGGAGGGCAAATGAAAATGTCTAAACAAGACAAGCATTTTAAATATTTTTGTAACTTCCACGCTTACAAAAATACAAACGCGAATTACATTTAACAGACACACTCGGAAACACTCTCCTCCCAGCAGCGTTCTCAGCGAGTTTCGGCGGTGCCACCTGCATTCAGATAGCCCCATCTTAGTCTGGCAGGCCAGAGAGGTGCAACTGCTATGGCTGGTTTTGAATAAAGAATGGAGTAGAGCCTAGCTGATTGGCTCAGTAGAGAGTCGACCTGTGGACTGAAGAATCCCAGGTTCAATTCTGGTCAAGGGCACATGCCCAGATTGCAGGCTCATTCCCGGGGGGGGGGGGGGGTGCAGGAGGTAGACGATCAATGATTATCTCTCATCATTAATTTTCTCTCTATCTATCTATCTATCTATCTATCTATCTATCTATCTATCTCTCTCTCCCTTCCTCTCTGAAATCAATAAAAATATATTGAAAAAAGAATGGAGTAGCTTCCTCAGAAACAGAAACTTTGGACCTCCACTTGGTTGTGATAGTTATGCAATGTGTACATAAGCATCTATCAAAAAAAAAAAAAAAGAGGCTGAAATTTCCCTTCAGCAAACACTGTGTCCCAGTATGGAGCGGGATACACACAGAAAGAGCATCTTCTTTTAATCTATTCACCCCACATCTCCAAAGGTAAGGCAGGAAATTCCCATGCTGAAGGAAAGAATAAAACCCAGGTGTGTCCTACTAATTTTTTTCCTTGCTTCCACTGTTTTCTACCAGAGATTGTGACAGATAAGGAAAAATTCAATGGTGAATATATACACAGAAGATGATCGTTCACCAAAATGTCGGCAAGTTATCAAGGGCCCACAGGAATGGTGCAAGAGCATGGGGAAGAGTTAACCTTAAGGAACTGCTGGCATCCCCTGGGACTGGGGGAGTCAGGCAGATGTGAAAGGTTCTACTTAGTGGCAGCAAGAAGATGCAGGGAAGACACTGAGCACTGGGAAGAGCAGAGGGTCTTTAGATAGTGCTGAGAGGGGCAGGGAAAGAGACCAAATAGCAGGGTCCTGCATTAGCCAATTTCATGCTCACAGAAAATAGTAAACATGAGTAATAAGAAATCTTGGGCAATTCTCATTTTGGGGATGACATCAACATTTCTTAGGAAATTTGAAAAATAAAACTCCTGGTCACACCCTCAGAAACTTGGTGTTCTGAAAGTCTAAATTGTTAAGACATCCCCTACATATACCATTTTTGGAAACAATTGATCTGGATGGAGAATGTGAAGCATTTCCTAGAGACACTGAGTCCTTGGGGAAAATCTAGAGGGTGGGCAGAGTACTGATGTTTCTGTAGTGTGGGAGAAGTTAAAACAGAAAAATATTATTTTGTTATAATTTGCCTATCTCTATTATTTTGGTATGCATATCAGGATAGTAGCATCTTTTGGATGTTTATGGGAGAATTAAGAAACACATTTGAATAGCAAAAGTACAAGTTTCTAAAACAATTTGCTTAATTGAAAAAGTAATCATTTAAAACTTGTGGGTTAAAAATGTGTAGAACTAAACCTAAAAATGGTCTGAATTTTTGTTTTTGTTTCAAAATTCTTGAACATTTATAATAAAAAAGACAAGTCTCAGGTACTTTTGATGGGTTGAATGCAGAAACAACAGAAAAAAAAATCTCCCCTGGTAACTTTAGAGACCAGTAAATCATCAATTTGTAATTTCCTGAAGCTATTCATTACATATTTTCCAGGAAAACAAATTGGTCCTTAATAGTCCACTTTCTTTTGAGAGCACTAGATAACTGAATAGGTGGAGGAAAAGAAAGAAATTCAAAACAAAGAAGCTATTGATGAATTCTCTATGGACTCCAACAGTCAACACAATGGGAGGATCAGTATCACAATACATCATCATAGCTTAAGTACACAAGACTAAGCTGTATAGAATGTATGCCCTCACAGCTAGCATTAAAAAAAAAAGCTAGAACTGAATACACATTTGTATCAAACTCCTGAATTATACAGTGGAAAAGATGCAGATAACATTCTTTGGAGAAATATAAAACATTTTCCTTCATTTAATATCATTGAATGCAGGTAAACTTAAAAATTTTTTTCAAGCATAGCTTTTAACTTAGAATCATTTTGTCAGCGTTTACAGCAGCCAGTGCTGTTTACGTCTGGAGCTAAAGAGTTTGTTGTTCAAAAAAAGGACTTTCCATCTGCAAACATGATCTGTTATCACACAGTTTTATTTAAAAAGTCATAGACACTGGGGAGTGGGATGAAGGCATGTGACAGGGGGTAGGGGAAGCTGGGGGAAGGTCAATGGGAGAAAAAAGGAGACATATGTAATACTTTAAACAATAAAAATTAAATAAAATAATAAAAAATTACAAAACAGCTGAGCTGCCTAAGGATTGTAAGATTATGAATATTTTCTAATTTTAGCTTCTTTATGTTTTTCTTAACTCTCCAAAATTCTACAAACTGCATGCTTTTTATAATTAAACAGGTAAAAAAAAATAGAAGTCATAGAGAAGGCACCAATGTCTAACCTACATCCATATATCCAGAAATGTCCCTGGTATATTTTAATGAGTGACTAAATGAACAGGCCAGATTGACATATCACACTGGCTGGTCCAATAGACTGTCTCCAGATACCACGGGGTCTGTGCAGCAGCATAGGCTCTTTCTGACACGCTGCAGAGCTGATATGAAAATGGTCTTAACTGTGGTGGACTTCCCAGGCCATCAGTCTCTCCAAACTCTGCCAATCCTTGCTACTGCTATTGGAGGAGTCCAGGGTCCAGCTTCTCTAGTGCAGCCCAGAAAGGGCTCTTCTAGCCTGATGCTCTCAGGGTACACTGACATCCTTCCTGCGCCTGACCCTTGGGACTGCCATAGTGCCTTCTGTGGGTAAGTTTTACAGCTCCTGCAGAACTGGAAAGTCACTCAGAATGCACTTAGGCCTCGGTCAGTCTAAAAACATATGATCCAATTGCTTCTGTAATTAATCCAAGTCCTATGCTCCAGGGAGAGCAGGGGAAGTTTGGAATTAGTTGCTATTATTTCACAAGCAACTGGCCCCATAATGTAGTACAGGAGGTACAGAAGCCTAGAAGATAATGTATTCATCCCTGTTCTTCATTTGCTTGGTGAAAGGGCTACCCCAGATGGCCATCCTTCTGGTTTAAAAGACCTTCTCATACAAGGGCAAAAGGCATAGTAGCTGTATTAGCTTTGTTTATGAGTACTTCTTTGCGGTGGACCTTGTAGGCTAATAGTAATAGTATTCTATTATAACATAAACCTATCTTTTGCTTAAACCAAAAAGTAAAATGATATACATTTCTAAGAACATACTAGAAGTTGTTATAGATTAACATATTAACAATATATGCAGCATCAACCAGACCAACCCAGCATTTCCCTGGACAATCACCAACCATTGTAAAAAGATCATTGCTGCTTCTATTCATGTTGGAGACACACGGAGCACGTGTGTACAGATGACTGGATAGCTCCTGCAAATCGGAAAGTCTATTTTTGTTCTGGAGAACACTTTTCTGTGTCTCTGAAGTGCCTTCCTAATGACTTTTCAAAATAAATTGTGTGTGCACCATTGAAAAATTATCTGTTGCTTCCTCATCCAGTGAGATACAGAAAGGTCTAGTCATCAACTGAAATGGCGGTGTTTAACTCCATGGCCCAGCCAGGATGGACACTTAAAATGCACATTAGATCCTGGTTGCGGTAAGACAATTCTTATGCTAATGTTCTTCTCTGATTTCATTCCTATTCCAAACCAAGAAAAAAAGTACATTTATGTAATGCATTTTAATAAATATACAAGTAAAAAAAATGAGCCAAACACTAACAATATAATGAGAGTGAGGTTGATCCTGCAAAGCAAACAAACCCAAAGATACCCAAAGTAAATGTAATGACGTGGAAAACAGGGAAAACGGATTTCATCAGGATCCAAAATCCATTCATGCGTAAGTCATACCCGAATATGTCGTTTACCTGATATGCTTGATGAGTCATGGGTTTTATTTAGACCACTACGTCCTGGAGAATGTCTGAGACAGGTGTCCTTCTCAGGAGAGCTCAGAGCCTTATCAGGTAGATATCAAACAGTCTAATTTGTAAAAATAATTAATGAAAACCTATGTACCAGACTCAGAAGAGATTAGAAAGATGACTCAGGAACCTATCACATCTGTTTTCTTAAGCCAGTTTCTAGTACAATAATTGGACTATAGTAAGCAATCAATAAGTATATAGTTATTTATTTTAATATATTTTATTGATTTTTTTTTACAGAGAGGAGGGGAGAGGGATAGAAAGTCAGAAACATCTATGAGAGAGAAACATTGATCAGTTGCCTCTTGCACACCCCCTACTGGGGATGTGCCCGCAAGCAAGGTGCATGCCCTTGACCAGAATTGAACCTGGGACTTTTCAGTCAGCAGGCCTACGCTCTATCCACTGAGCCAAACCGGTTTCAGCAATATATGCTTATTTAAGTAAAGGAATCGATTATTTCTTCTTTCTGGGCCTGAAAACATAATCTTCATAGTTAGATTGTGCTCTCAACTCCAGAAAGGGATTTTCATATACATGTTTGTTGCACATACCCCTGGGAGGTAAACAGGAGAAATATCATTTGCCTTGACCCACCTGATGAAACAACTAATTATTGGAGAGTTAAAACAATTTACCCAAAGCCAGGCAGTTAAAAAGGAGAACACATGGACTATTCTTTCCCCTCTACCATGGTGCTTGGGGCAACATACCGGGGTCTAAACTCATCTCCATGGTTTCCTGTTCAACTCACCCTGAAGGAAGCATAATAACAGTCCACACGGAGATATTTCATTCAGAACATAACCTGCAAAACCACCCGGCTTTGCAGACAGGAATGGACATTTGTACTTCTGATTATGTGGCAAGCACTGTGCTAGATTTTGCGTATGTTAGCTGATTGAACCCTCCCACCAGTTATTCTCAGGTGCAGGTATAATTTGCCATTGGTGACATTAGATATGGGAAAAGGAAATAACCTGTCCAAGGTCAAAGAGGTGGTAAGTGGTGGAGCTAGAATTTCCACAATCTCAATCTCGTTTCAAAGCTCTGTCTTTACTACACAGTGCTTTCAAGAAAGGAAAATTAGCTGCTTTTCACAAACTAGCCTGGGACCCCTGCCCTAAGAAGTGACCCAGCATGCTTGCAGTGGGCCTCACTAATAAGAAGTAACCCTGGTTTCCTTTGATCAGAAAGAATGCTTCAGAACTGCGTGGTGTTTACAATGCCTTGCCCCAGCAATTGCTGTCTTTCCACTGAGATGTGAAACCACAAACTAGTTGCTTTGGGTAATTAAAGATCCTTTGCACCAACTGAACGTGTCAACAGCAAATGTCCTGGGTAAATTTCAAGTAAGCAATTACAGTCTGCCATTCTGAAATGCCTTTCTAATTTCATTCCCCTAACGTATCCACTTACTGTACTTTTTAGTGTGGCTACAGATAATTCTAAAATAGCCAGGCCCACACACACAGTCACTTGGCCCAAATAAAAAGGACAAGTGGACTTTCATTCGAAGAGTATGTCAACGTCTTCTCTATCATTGGGTAGAAGCCAACACATAAATATTGGGAGTTAATTTTTCCCTTTACATATATATCAGGTTTCTCAGAGCTGTTTCAAGCAACCAAAAATGAAAGCTGGTTGTATCTGCTTTTTTTCTATTTCACCTTTTCCTGCTATAGTGTGGGCAAATCAATTTATTCAGACTCTAAGAACTTTGCGCTCCTTGGAGAAAAACTATATTGAAATATTACTTTTATAGCTACAGACAACCTAATACGCAAGGTATTTTTTAAAGAGCTCTACTCTAGAAAATAAAGTGTCATCCTAAAATCCATCACACATGTTTTACTGTAACAAGCCATGTTATGCCCCAAAGAGAAAAAAAATCTCAACAGGAAGCCATAATTTGAAAGATCTTTTTCTCATACAATATAGTAGGGAGGATTTCCCTATAGTAGATCATTTTTAAATTCACTGAAAAATCAGCTGGATAAGTAAATAGTAAAAGTAGAAAAACTATAAGTTATTTTCCCAAGCCAAGCCCTCAAAGAATTGCTTTTGCAACTAATCCTCCTCCTCAAGAATATGGTAAAGAATCAAACAATTTGTAAACTAATGGCCTAGCTAATAATTCTATAATTGCTATAAAAACAAGTCAACCAATTGCTAATCCTATCAAAAAAGCATTTGAAGTGGTTTTATAAGAGATCTCCCATGTCCATTTAATACACCCACTTCACACACACTTGCAAAAGTATAGCTATGCCTCCAAATGTTAAACTATATAAAGGCAAAAAAATTGGCATAAGAACACTTTTTTTTTCATTTTAAAAGAGCCTGGATGTTTCTTATTTCTTTGACTCCATGAAAATTATACATTTTTCCAAATTTAAATCATAAAAACGGGATCACTTCTACCAAAAATTATCTGTTTTCTCCAATTCTAGTGTAACAATTCCACACATTGACCTCACAGAACCCCATAATTTTTATATTTGGTGAAAGGGTTAGTGCCCATTGTCACATTCAAATGGGAGGGGGGAAATGGCAAATTATTACCTTATGATCTTGAAGCTATTCTTTAGGAATGGCTTGGAGGATGCCAAGTGACTGAAGAACATCCCCAGGATTCAATCATGGAACCAATTCCAATCAATCTTAACTTGAATTATTTGACTCCTTTGTAAGTCTCCAGACCTGGAAACTTAGAATGATACGTAAGTTCTTAAACACAACAGCAGGTGAATGAATAGCTTAGTGACATCATTTATGCCTCTGTGTGTGTGTGTGTGTGTGTGTGTGTGTGTGTGTGTGTGTGTGTATGTGTGTTTTAACTGTCTGAAAAGATGCCTTGATACTCAGCCGTCCTCAGTTTACTATTAAATAGAAATAAATCCCTAAAGTAGACAAGACTTAATCAAGTCAGAAGTGAACCTATAAGCAAGCCTCTAGGCTCCCGGGTCAGCTCTATGGTCTAACCCATAACAAATTATTCCCTTTGCTTGCCCACAAAATGTAAACTCCTGGGACACAGAACTAGATTTTCTCATCTTAACTCTCAGTAAAATCCATCTTGATCATATCCTTGTGTGAAAAATATCCTCAATGAATGTTTATTGAATTACACTCAATTTTTTGTCTAGCATTACCAAGCCAATCCCAACCTAACTTTCTCACATTATCGTTCATTGTTTCCCAACATGAAGCACATATATCTGTCCCTGATGACATCTTATAAAAAGTAATATAAAGCTCCCTTCTTCTTTAGTAAATTAATTTTAGATTTTTTTTTCTCCCTTCAAATGAGGTAATGACAAGGTCAGGAGGACTTTTAAGAAACACTTGCTGTGGGCTCAATCATCCTTTTGTTCACTGGTCATTTCTAAGCTGAGAAAAGTCAATAATTTCTCTGTTACTATAAAGGTTTTGACAGCTACACAGTAACTGCAAAAATATGCTCCAGGCCCTGAAGTAATCCGTCTCATTAAAGCCTAACCTTTGGCAGAAAAAAATTGTTAAGGAGTTAAATATTTTACATGCCTCTCTTGGCAAATGTTACTTCTTCATAAAAGAGCAATTCAGCAATGACACTGGAAGATATAAGAGGTTTCATACAGATAAAAGGAAATCAATGCTCATAAGATGATCATGACTACCTAGATATGGTACTAAAATGTCTAATAAATTGTCTACAAATGATTTTAGATGACCATGTAATAGGGAGAAATGAACTCACATAATATCTCATTTTCCTATCAATTAAACAGCATCAATATTAGAGATAAATATAATATTTTCCTTTGTGAAATACATATTTTTTACTGAAATTGGCTACGATTTTAGGAAAAGTAATAGGGAGGAGTAATGCTTGGATTACCTCTTATTTTAGGTGAAAGCAGACAGGAGACACTAGTATCTATTGAATGCCTAGTCTGTCTTACATATTGTTCATGCCTTATATTACTTAATCTTCACAACCCAATGTGGTACTATTATCCTCATTTTGCAGAGGATTGTTCTAATAATTCTCTTGCAGAGCAAAGAGAGATTACATTTTAACCAGTATCATACAAATAGTCGATGAATAACCTAGAATGTGAGCCAAGATGTATTACTCCAACATGTGTACATACACTTTTCAAACACATCAAATGATCTACAAATAGAAGAGTAAGAATGCTTAAATCTCTATAATGTTCCGTGTAACATCAAAAGCCTTAAATGTAAAACACAGATTGCACATTGTATTCCAATGACAGCACACTATGTGAAGTAATACCTATTTCTAGGAAAGATCGATTAGAGCATTTTCAGATTCTCAATTTCCCATTAATTCTCTTGTTTTAAGCTTTTATGTCAAAAATAATACAATCCCTTCCATGCTTTGAACAGAATATCTCAGAAGATATATCATCCTCTATTTCAGAGACTTTATTATTTAAATCGAGATTCCATAGGTGAAGACTCAGAAATATTCAAGCTACTCCGTATACCCAGTGTCTTCTGAACAAAAAATTTTAATCAACTTAGTTTCATTAGAAAGAAGGTATTAAATGTATCCCCCATGAACTGAAAAAGAGAAGTGACTAACCAATTAAGAGGGTGGGAAGAATAGAGGATTTGCATTGGCTTTTTGTATAACTCAGTGGTTGGCAAACTGCGGCTCGCGAGCGATATGCGCCTCTTTGGTCCCTTGAGTGTGGCTCTTCCACAAAATACCGTGGCCAGGGAGAGTCCATTTTGAAGAAGTAGCATTAGAAGAAGTTTAAGTTAGAAAAAATGTGGCTCTCAAAAGAAATTTCAATTGTTGTACTGCGATATTTGGCTCTGTTGACTAATGAGTTTGCCGACCACTGGTCTAACTGACTTTAACATTTTCCACAAGTGGAAGGATGGCATAGAACAAGCATGTCACATGCAAAGGCTAACATGGATGAAATAAACAAGGTTTAAGTTTTCGTGGGCTGCAATAAAACAAAAATTTCAATTTTAATAGAAACATGGATTTATTTTGAGATACATGCTAAATTCAAAGAGCTTAAATAAATGAGTAATTATTAACAAAATTATAGAACATTTTAATATAAATTAATATTTTTATTGAGCATTAACTTACCAGACACTGAATAACTGCGCAAATTAATAAGCATAATGCAAATAAACCTATTTTTCTTGTTTTCTGAAAGCAAAATATTTCCTGTGGCACACACCAAACAAGTCAGTCCAAGACTAATGACGTGGCCATCCGCTGCTAAACTATTTGCTGCTAGTGTTAGTGGAGAGAAATGGTGCGCCTGTGCCTAAGGCGTTTTAAGGGAAATAAAAGCAACACGATTATAGTAATCAGTCATTAGTGAACTTTTAGTTTGTTATTAATAATTATGTGTAACAGGAGATTGTAAAAATTAAGTTATGAAATTTTTATCAAGACGTTTCTTACATACCGTTATGTTGGCTGGGCCGCAAGAATATTCCTTGTGGGCTGTGAGTTTGACATGCGTGGTGTAGACTACTAGTAAGTGAAGGTTAGGTTTTACCTTGTAAATCCTCCTGACAAGTTTAATTAACTGACAGTAACATGTTTTCCTTAGAAACCAATATAGGGCTTCAGAATTCTTTCAAAATTCTCATCAAATATTTTTATTATTGATAAGAAGTAATAAGTAGCAGCAATAAATTATTTAACTTGCCATCCATCACTTAGACTTCTGTCCTGCCTGTAACAGAAACTTCAAATGACAGTAATTGATCACACCACGCAAATGAGGTCCAGAGACAGGTCAGGGCTCATGTTATGGCTCACAAATTCCTTAGAACCCACAATCCCTTTACCTTTTGGGGAACCTCAGCACTAAATTTCATAACAGATTTTACTGCATTAGTTTAGTTTGACCCATTTATTAGAAATAGAAAATCTATATAAGTGGTGTGTGGAGATGTATTACAGGGATTAGACATTGTGTGGCTGTCAGAGCAGGTTAAGGAGCCCATGAAAGGCTGTGGCCCATGCTAGGTGGTGCCAGACCTATCCTCAGTCAGGCTCTCAGCCAGGGGAGGGAGGGAGACAGGAAGTTAGGAAAAGCAAAACAAACTAGGATACATGAAGGCAAGCTGAAACCGTGAAGTTGGACTAGAACAGATGTCAGTCTCTCACAACCTCCAGGAACCCAAGTGTGATTGTAAGGGTGACTTGAGAAGACCTAGTAGCTTCCTCGTGGAACTGCCCAGAAGCCTGAAGACACCCGGGGACTCAAACAAACAAAAATAATAGTAAAGGAGATCTAGCTGCTGCCCCACAGGGCTCCTGTGGCTGCTGGGGCTTAAAAATCATTATCAACATGCGATGCAGTAAGAAGAAAAGGATATTTCACAACTGAATCAGCTCTCTCTTTTTAACCTCTTAACATGTGTAAGTGTAGTATTATTAACTATTAACACAATTTAGTGCAGCATATATCTAGAAATTTGCCAGCTTGCATGACAGAAATTCTATGCCCATTGAACAGAAACTCTCCCCTCAGTCCCTGGATACCACCATTCTACCCTCTGCTTCTATGAGTTGCCTAATTTAGACACTTCATATAAGTGAACTCAGATAGCACTAGTCCTTCCGCACCTGACTTATTTCACGTAGCATCGCCTAGCCTCAAGATCCATCACACTGTAGCGTAGGACAGGATTTTCTTCTAATTCGTGACGGAATAATATTCCATTTTCTTCACCTAGTCATGAGGGTTGTTTGCTCTTCTGATTAGGAATAGCATCGCAATAAATGTGGATGTACAACTCTCTCTTAGACGTCCTCCTGCATTCAATTCTTTTTATTTATTTATTTATTTTTTTAATCTTTATTGTTCAGTATATTAATTACATTGTTCCCGTTTTTTTTCCCCCTATAGTTCCCCTCCACCTGGTACCCGTCGCACCCTCCGCCCTCACCCCCCTCCACTGTCCTCTCCCATAGTTGCATGATTTTTGTCCAGTCTCTTGCTGCACTTCCCACACCCCCTTTCTCCCCAAGAATTGTCAGACCATTCCCTCTCTATGTCCATGATTCTGTTACATTCACCAGTTTATCCTGTTCATCAGCTTATTAATTCACTTGATTTTTAGATTTATTTGTTGATAGATGTGTATTTGTTGTTCATAATTTACACTTTTATCTTTTTCTTCTTCCTGTTCTTAAAGAATATCTTTCAGCATTTCATATAATATTGGTTTGGTGGTGATGAACTCCTTTAGCTTTTTCTTATCTGCGAAGCACTTCATCTGACCTTCAATTCTGAATGATAGCTTTGCTGGATAGAGTAATCTTGGTTGTAGATTCTTGCTGTTCATCACTTTGAATATTTCTTGCCACTCCCGTCTGGCCTGCATCATTTCTGTTGAGAAATCTGCTGACAATCGTATGGGTGCTCCCTTATAGGTAGCCAACTGTTTCTCTCTTACTGCTTTTAATAGTCTCTCTTTGTCTTTTGCTCTTGGCATTTTAATTATGATGTGCGGTCCTCTTAGGGTTCCTATATATTGGGGTTCAGTGCACTTCTTGGACTCCTAAGTCAATTTCTTTCACCAGGTGTGGGAAGTTTTCAGTCACTATTTCTTCAAATAGGTTTTCATTAACTTGCTCTCTCTCTTTTTCTGGCACCCCTATAATTCGGATGTTGGTATGCTTGAGGTTGTCCCAGAGGCCCATTACACTATCTTCAATTTTTTGGATTTTTTTGGTTTCTTGCTTTTTCAGCTGAGTGGATTTTTCTTCTTTGTATTTCAAATCTTTAACTTGGTTCTTGGGGTGCTCCAGAGCACTTTTAGGTCTTTGTATAATATTTTTCATTTCAGTCAGTGTATGCTTAATTTCTGGTTGGTCCTTTTTTATATCCTTGAGAGTCTCCTTTATATCCTTGAGTGTCTCCCTCATTTCCTTGTAGGACTCATTCATTTCCTTTGTGGTCTCGCTTATTTCCTTATAGGCCTCAACCTTTTGTTGGAGCCTCTTGAAAAACCCTATAACCGTGGTTTTGAATTCCATTTCCAGTCGTTTTTTTTTCCTCCATTTCTTTCACATCTGATTTCTTTCCATGTCTCTGCATGGTGGCTGCTTCCCTGAGTTGGTCAATTAGCTTTGTGTGGTAGACGTCCTACTAGGGACAGTGGCTCAGCCTCTCCAGTTACCTGAGGTGGATATGGGTTGCACAGTCTTGCTGAAGTTAAGCTCAGTTCATCGTTGTTAGCACTTGGAGGGGTTGGCCTCCAGGCCAATTGTCTGTGAAGCTCAGCTGTGCTCAGGTTGGATGGGTGAAGTCTCTGGGCCAAGTAGACAGCATCAGCTCCACCCTATGCAGCCCCAGGGACTCTGTTCTGGGGGCAATGGCTGCCAGCACCTCTGAGAGAGAGCCGCTGACGAGCTCCACCAGCTGCCGGGGAATTCAGACTCACCCCAAATGACTCTGCACGCCCAATGTCTCACCCAGGGTCTTAAAACAAAGCAGACTGAAGGTTTTCCGAATGAGATAGCAAGTCACAGAGCACTCTCTGCGCGGTCACGCAGCTGTGCTATTCCCAAGGTCACGCGCAAGCTGCCTTCTCCACAAGCCAGCAGACCTGGCAGCGCCCAAGCTTCGGCATGCCCTCCCACTGTCCAGTTTTCACCCCGTATGATAGTAGGTTCCCTGGACTTCGCCCAGAGCTGGAGAATCAGTCCAGTGGGACATCTTTGTCTCCCTGTTCGAGAAAACTGGCCGGTTTTCAGCCGCCCGCCCTCTCTGCTGGTGCGTGCTCCAAACCTCTCTTCGCGCAAATCTTTCAACGTTGTCCGCCTCAGTTCCTCCGAGTCACAGTGTCTTCTTTTCACTTTTATTTGTGGAATTTTCACTCGGCGAGCTTTCTGGTGATTCTGGAAGGTGTTTGTTCTTTCGTTAAGTTGTAGTATTAAAATTGTTGAGTATGACGGCAAGATAGGTATTTTACCTATCCCGCCATCTTGGTCTGCATTCAATTCTTTTGGATCAATACCCAGAAGTGAGATTGCTGGATCAATTGTGTAGTTATGTTGTTTTAGAAACCTCTATTCATTTTTCCAGAGTAGCTGCACCATTTTACAATATACCAAGAGTATAGTAGGGTTCCAATTTCTCTGCATCTTCACAAGCACTTTGCTGTTTTCTGTGTTTTTAAATTTTTAATTCCCTGATAATTACTTAATTTGAGAATCTTTTCATATGCTTGTTTATTATTTGTATATTTTCTTTGGAAAAACAAAAAGCTTATTAAAGAGCCCTTTGCCTATTTTGTAATCAGTTTATTTGAAGTTTGGCTTTTTTTTTTTTTTTTTTTTTTTTTTTTTTTACTATTCAGTTGTATAAGTTTTTTATAGATTTTGGATTAATTATTTATCAAATATAAGGTTATTATTTGCAAATGTTTTATCCAATTATTTTGGTTGTTTTTCACTCTGCTGATAGTTACTTTGCTGCATTTTTAGTTTTATACAGTCCCAGTTGCCAACTTTGGCTTTTGTTGTCAGTGTTTTGCTGTTCTATTCACAAAGTCATTGCCAAGCCTAATGTTATAAAGATTTTCTACTCTGTTTTCTGTTAGGAGTATTATAGTTTCACACCTTGTATTTAAGCTCTTTATCCATTTTGAAATGATTTTTGTGGAGCGTATAAGATAAGGGTCCAATTTCATTCCTTTACATGTGGAAATACAAGATTATTTTTTGAGGAGAATCTCCTTGTGTCTGTGTTGTCTTGGCACCCTGGTCAAAGACTAGTTGAACATATGCACATGGACTTATTTCTGGACCTACTACTCTGTTGCATTATTCTATATGTCTGTCTTTAATTATAGTACCATTCTCATTTGATTACTGTAGCATTATAATATACTAGAAGCCTGGTGCATGATGTTCAGTAAGGTCCCTAGGTCTGGGCAGCGATCAGGGCAGATCAGGGATTTCCAGCTGCTGGCCAGGGCCTTCCTTTCTTGGCTGCTGAGCAGGCCTTCCTTCATTCCATGCCACCCCCCTGGTGGTCAGCACGCATCATAGCGAGTGAGTGAACTCCCAGTTTCCTGTTGAATTCCCAAGGGGACACTTTCTATATTAGCCTTTTATATCCTATCTAGTAAAGGAGAAACATGTAAATTGACCATATCTCTGCTATGCCCACCAGCCAATCAGAGTGATTATGCAAATTAACTCAACCAAGATGACTGTGGCCACAGAGCTGGAGTGAGCAGGGGGCTTGTGTTGCCCCTGGCAATGGAGGAAGCCAAGCTTCCTGCTCACCTTGGCTGGCCGTGGCCTCTACTCAAGGCTACAAAATTTCAATTATAGAAGATAAATAAATACCAATACCTGCTTCCAGCTGGCCATGGCCTTCACTCAAGAAGGAGCTGAAAGAAAAAAGGAGAGGCTGGGAGCTTGGGTTGCCAGAGGCCATGGCCAGCCTGCAAATAGCCATCAGCACCTCACCCAGGTAGGCCACACCCCCATCAGGTGAGGGCCCCTGCTGGGAGACTTGGTCAGCCTGAAAATAGCCCTCAGCATCTCACCCAGGCTGGCCACGCAGCCCAGTGGGACTCCCAACCCTGATCCGGGACACCCTTCAGGGCAAACCAGCCGGCCCCCATCCATGTATCAGACCTCTATCTATACAAATAAAAGGGTAATATGCTAATTAGACTGGGAGATCTACCAGCCATGGTTGCAGGGCCAAGGTAGAGGCAGTAGGGGTTGATCAGGCTGGCAGCAAGGGTGGGGCATTTGGGGGTAAGCAGGGTGGTAGGCAGAGTGGTTAGGGGCAATCAGGCAGGTGGGCAGGTGAGCGGTTAGGTGCCAGCAGTCCCAGACTGTGAGATGGGTGTCCAACTGCCAGTTTAGAACAAATCCCTGTAAATCAGCAGTAGGACATCCTTCAAGGGTTTCCAGTTTGGAGAGGGTGCAGACCAGGCTGATGTACAACTCCTCCCACCCCCCAGTGCATGAATTTTGTCCACTGAGTCACTAGTATAGAGATATTAAAATAAGAAGTATGAGAACTCCAGTTTTGTTTCTCTTTCTCAGGAATGGTTTGGATACTTGGAATCCTTCCTGGGTCCATAAGAATTTTAGTATTATTTTTTCCTTGTCTTCAAAAACTGACTTTGGGATTTTGATACAGTTAGTATTAAATCTGTATTTATTTTGTCATCTTTAATTTCTTTCAGAAACATTTTGTAGTTTTCCGTGTAGTTTTCCGTGATTTTTTTTATTTGTTATTTATTCCTAAGTATTTTATTCTTGATTATGCTATTATAAATATGATTGTTTTCTTAATTTCTTTTGAATTTTTAGTTGTTAGTAGATAGAAATGAAACTGATGTTGAGGTGTGGGTATTGTGTCCTAAAAATTTGTTGAAACCTAGGAATTTTTTGGTTGAGTATTTAAAGGTTCATACACATATGATCATGTTATTTGTGAATAGAGAAAATTTTACTTTTTTCTTTCTGACTTGGATGCATTTTTTTCTCTTGTCTTGCCCAATTGCTCTGGCTAAGATTCTCAGTACTGTGTTGAATATAGGTGGTGAGAGTGAGCATCTTTGTCTTATTCTTGATTTTAGAGAAAAGGCTTTCAGTTTTTTACTCTCAAGTATGACCTTTCAGTTTTACTCTCTCAAGTATGATATTAGTTGTGGGTTTTTCATATTTGGCCTTTTCATATTATTATTATACTGATTTATATCCATTCTATTCTTAGCCAGTTAAGTACTTTTATTATGAAAAGGTATTGGATTTTGTCAAGGCTTTTTTTCCCTGCATTTTTGATCATATGAATGTATCCTTCATGTCATTGTTGTGGTGTAATACATTGATTTTCCTGTTGAACCAACCTTGCAGTCCAGAGATTAAGCCTCACTTGATCTTTGTGCATGATTCTTTTAATATGCTGTGTATTATGTTTTCCAGTATTTTATTCCATATTTTTTTCATCTATAGATCAACAACATTGACCCATTATTTTCTTGTCATTTTTTTTCTGCCTTTGGCATCAGGTTTTTAATCATCCATTTTAAGCAGATGACAACTTAAATTCAATTGCACACAAAAATTCTACACTTTTACTTCTCCCACTTATACATTTTATGCTGTTGATGTTACACATTACATATTTTAGATCATGCATTTATTAAGATATTTTATAATTATAGTTATTTTTATCCTTTTGTTTTTTTAACTCTACTAGTATACTGGTATTATACTTATGCACCCGGCTGGTTTAGCTCAGTGGTTGAGTGTTGACCCATGAATCAAGAGGTTGCCAGTTTGATTCCTGGTCAGGACATATGCCCAGGTCATGGGCTCAAATGTTTCCATCTCTCTATCTCTCTCCCTTCAACTCACTAAAATCAATAAAAACATTAATTTTTAAAAGTGATTTATGCATCACCATTACAGTATTAGCATATTCTATTTGTTTATGTATTACCAGTAAGTTTCATATTTTTATGCTTTCTTCTTGTTGTTTATCATTCTTTCATCTCAACTTGAAGAAGCCTTTTTAGCATTTCTTCTAAGGCAGGTCTAGTGGTGATGATATCCCTTAGGCTTGGTTTATATGGGAAAGTATATATTTTAATTTCGAAGAATAAATTTGCCAGATATGGTATTTTGGATGGCAATATTTTTTTTTCTTTCAGCACTCTGAATATAACATCTCAATTACTTTTGTCTTGCAAGATTTCTTCTGAGAAATCCACTGATAATCTTATGGAGAGTTCCTCTGTACATGAAAAGTCACTCTTCTTTTGTTGTTTTCAAAATTCTCTCTTTGTATTTTAAGTTTAAAAAATTGACTTTAATATGACTCAGTGTGGAATACTAGTATTTTCAATTTTTCCTAGAAAAAATTCTTTGAACTTCTTGAATCTCAGTGTTTACTTCCTTTACCAGATTTGTGAAGGTTTCTGCCATTATAGCTATAAGTAAGCTATCTGTCTATTTCTTTGTCTCCTCTTCTGAGAATCCCATTATGAATATATTAGTACCCTGATGATGTCCAATAAGTTTCTTAGGCTCTCTCTACTCTTTTTCATTCCTTTTTTTCTTCTAATTGGATAATTTCAAATGACTTATGTTAAGTTCACAGATTATTTTTTCTGCTTCATCAAATCTGTGTTCTAGCCTCTAGTCAATTTTTCAGGTTAGATATTATATTATTCAACTCTAAAATTTATATATTTTTCTATTTCTTTGTTGATTTTCTTTCATTTTGTTCATGCTTCATTTTCATGGCTCATAGAAGATCCTTATGATTATCTTGAACTATTTGTCAGGTAATTCACATTCCTCTCCTTCTTCCTTCCTTCCTTCCTTCCTTCCTTCCTTCCTCCTCCTCCTCTCCTCCTCCTCCTCCTCCTCCTCCTCCTCCTCCTCCTCCTCCTCCTCCTCCTCCTCCTCCTCTTCCTCCTCCTCTTCCTCCTTCTCCTCCTCTTCCTCTACCTTCCCTTTCTTCTCCCCATCCTTCTCCCCCTCCTCCTCTTTCTTCTTTGGATTGGTTTCTGTAGTTTTATTTTGGTCCTTGGTTTGGCCCATGTTTTTGTCTTTCTTCATGAGCCTGTAACTTTGTGTTGGGATCAGTGTATTACTGAAACAGCTAGCTCTTCCAGTCTTTACAGACTTCCTGTGTATAGGAGAAGACACTCACCTATCGCCCAGCTAGAGAGTTGTTGGGCCTCTGAAACATTTTGGTCAGAGGAATGTTACAACTCTGTCCCACATGCAATTGTTCAATTAGAGTGGCTTGCCAGGTTTTGTTTTTCTGGTTGCTCTCTTACCCCCTATGGTGTATTTCTGCATTTCAAGTTTTCTAGTTATACAGCAGCAAGCCATTTGCACTTCCTTATTCTCAGCTGCCACCAGACTTCCAAAGAATACCAACTCCTCGTCAGTACCCAGAGTCAGGCAAGACAGATATCAACCCTCTTGAAAAGTAGAACATCAGACACAGGTTCCACTTCTTCTCTTTCCTACCAAGAAAGAAGCCTCACGTTGTTCATCATCTTCCAATCATACTGAGCTATGCTGACCTCAACAAGCTGTCCCTCTACTCCTTCTTGTTATCAGTGGCCATAAGGAATCTAAACTGTGTTAGTTCAAATAGGCTCCAATTGATGCCAAGCAGAAACCAACACTTCAGGTAGAACTTCGAAAATCCAGAATGTCAGCTGGATATTCCACTTTTCTCTTTCTTTCTGGAGAAAAGTTTAAGTCAGAGTATTCTTTCTCAGCCCTGAGCTGTGGCAGCTTGGGTTAAGCTAATGTGGGTAAAATTAAATTGCTCTCCTTATCCATTTCAATGCAGCTGTTCTTCGCTCTTTGCTACCCTGGGGTACTTCCACTTCTTAATTGGATTCTGGAATTCTTATAAAAGTATTCTGGTTCATAACATGTTGTCAAATTGATTGGATTTTCTTTGAGGGAACAAGGGCTGGGATTCCTAGTTTACCATCTTGATATTACATCAGAATCAGCTCTTTTCCAATAGCCTCCTCAGAAGTCCTACTGCACACTTATTTAAAACTTAATTTCTACAGCTTCAACATAAGGACAGACTGCAACACAAGCTGCAAATTAAAGTATTTAGGCTTAGCAGCAACGTTTCCAACTAAAAATAGAGCTTCTGGTATTAAAGAAGCAGGGAAAACTATATTAACTAGTAGGAATAAGTGGTTCCCTCTATAGCACTTGTAGATGAAGAGGATATTTTGTTTCCAGTAAGACATATAAAAATACTTATAAGTTATTACTTAGTACTACAGCACTTATCCCTATCTCATCTACCTTAACTTGTTTATCATATCTCCCTGCCTTTAGAATGTGTTACTCACTGCCGGTGCTCAGAAAATATAAATGTTGGTTGAGTAAAACTATTGATACACCAATAGCTAGTGTCACTCTACTGGCATACCTATGTTTCATTTTACCCAGGATTATAGGCCTTGGAAACTTCCAATATCTGCCTAAAACTTAGATGTCATGTATATAAAGTTCTGAGAAGACTTGACTTTAATCAAATTTGGAGTATCTTTTAGAGGCCAAAAACCTGTTCAACCTAGCTGCAATCCCTGAACTTATTAGACCAGAATGTTCCCTGGTTATAAAACTTATCCTGTTTCATAGCACCTAGGACAATTATAATTCATCAATTACATTTATGATTGTATAATTTTATGCTACATATGTACGCAAAGACCTTGTTATTCTCAAGACACTCATCCTCTATGTTCTAGCACAGTACTTGGCACAGAGCCGATGCACAATAAATATTAATGAATGAATAAACGAATGAATTGACAAATGGCTTTCACCACATCCTAACCAGCCTTGAGGAGAGACAATACAGAACTATAGAAAAATGGCCAACCTATTCATCTGAGTAGAGGAGAAAGAGAGGTCTACAGAGTACTGGCCAATCATCTAAGTTTAAAAGCTACCAGGCAGTGGCGCTAAAACTGGAGCCCAGGCCTCCGTTGTCTCAGTCCAGCACTCAATGAATGTCTTACTCAACCCACAACACCGCTCCGTTCACTACACTCCCCTACCACTTTCAACGACTCCTGCTATATCTAAATTTACTTAGTCAATAAATATTATTGAGTATCTACCATGTACCAGGCACTGTTCCAAGTAGTCAAGAAGCCAGATCTCTAACTTTATGACACCTCACAGTTTGGATGGAAAATGTACACTAATCAACGAGTCCAACAAACAAAAGTAAAATTACATCCGTGCAAAGAACTACAAAAGAGACATACATGGGAGTTGCGTTGGTGGTACAGTGGTGAGCATAGCGGCCTTCCAAAAGAGACACACATGGAGCCATGTGTCCCTGTACTATGTAGACTTGTCCTAGAACAGGGAAATTCCTGAGAAAGTAATAATGCTTGAGTTGAGAGTTGGTGAATCAGGAATAGCAAGGTAAAAGTAACATTCCACAAAATAAGAATAATCTGGAGAATTCCCTGTGATAAAAGGTAGTATGACGTGTAAACAATTTTTGTAGTAATCTTTGGTTATAGAGTCTCTATTCTAAAAAGAACAGTTACTTCTCAATAAGTAAAGTTTATGTGGATGTTTCTTCAGATGGAGACATAAATTACAGAGCAAATAAAAGGGACCTTGGGATTCTAGTATTCCGCATTATTATTTAACATGTGCCATTATAAAGCAAAATGCAAGCCATGAGAGCATGCAGACTTGCTAGCATTCACCCGTGTGCACTGTTCAATATTTCACTCCATTCCACAAAATCCGTAGAAGAAAGATATCAGGAAACAAAAGCATTCTTCTCCATCTGCAAAACCTAATTAAATTCTCCTCCGGAAAGACAGTGCATCTTCCCATGAAGGATATTATAGCAATGTCTTTGAGATCGCCTGTTCCTCAGTAGCTGACAGAGGAGATACGATGATACTTCATGTAAACAGAATCTCTATTGCATTATCAAGTGCTGGCCCTCTGACCTGTAAACCAGGAAGCAGTCCCTCCAGGCTCACCAGGGAATATGCAGGAGAAAGTGATAAATGGGAACTATTCAACTGCTCAGCAGTTTGAAGCTGCTGTTTACTGAGGCCTACACAATAATTTAACACACGCCATGAACCGCTTGAAAATGCAATAAAATAAAATAAAACTATTTATCACTGGTAAAGCTTAGGGTCAAAGCATTCACCTGTGACTCAGCCGATCCTTGCGGCTACTGATTTTCAAATGTGTCTTCATCAGGAAGAACAGGGAGATTTACTATTTTTAAGGAGTATTCAAGGCAAAGACCTTGATCACTTTTACAATAAAAAAAATTACTTTTCATTTTTCTAGAACCTTGGAATCATGAGTGGTTTGGGGGCAAATGGTTGAATATTGGGCTTGACTTCTGAGCAGATAAAGAAAGAGACAAATGCTAGTATTTAAAAAACCATAAAGAAAGGAAAATGGCAGAAAGATAGGTGTGGTATTCAGACCGAACAACGGTAACCCAGTACATTTTTGAGATTTGATGACATTTATATTTTTATTCCAGTTATAATAATACTCTCATACCACTATTGTTACTACTGAAATTTTTACTACTACCACCACTATTTATTATTTATTAAAAATGTACAAGGAGCTAGTCTTTAGCAAATTCATTCCAAAACTATGTATCTTATCCCTGTTCTGTGCAGAACATTGTGTTAAGTCCTGAGCTCACCTTAAATGGCTTAGCTTTTCAGTGCTAAGCACTTGCAGGAAGTAAGCTGCTTTGTATGCCTATATTTTACACCTTGAAGATGTAATCATGGGTGATTATCCAATATTTCCACTTAACAAGAATATTCACAAGTGATGGAGAACAGAATGTACAGTGAAACATTTGCATATGACACTTTAGGGCAAAAAAAATGCCAATGACTAGGAAAACATGGAAGAGACTTGCAAGGCTACAGGAGAGGAACAATAGTATTTTCTTTCTTCCAATACATTCTGAGCAGAACCACAGGATTAACTGAGGCTAAAACTGGAGCCTAAGCCTCCATTGTCTCAGTCTAGTACTCAATGAAATGCCCTACTCAACCCACAACACTACTCAGCTTACTATACTTCCCTACCACTTTCAACTATTCCTGCTATATTTAATTTTTTTTACTCAGTTAACAAATGGTATTGAGTCTCTACCATGTGCCAGACACTGTTCTAAGTAGTCAAGTAGCCAAATCCTCAATATGGCACAACTTTTATTAATTTAATGTGCATTGAGCAACTATTGCACTGACTATAGTACTAAATGTTTTAATTAAATTTTTTATTCTGAAAAAATTACCCAAAACACATCATTTGCTGAGAAATGATACAGAGAGATTCTAGTAGTCTTTACTGTTTCCTCCAATGGTGACATCTTATAATTGTGCAATATTATAGCCAGGATGTTCATTAATATGGTAAAGATACAGAATATTTTTATCACCACAGAGATCCCTCAACGGTCTTTTTGTAGCCACAACCTTTTTGTTAGTACTGCCGAATACTCCTTAACCATAATCACTAATCAGTTCTACATTTTTAAAACTTGGGCATATTGAGAATACTATATAATAAAAGCCTAATATGCAAATTATCTGACCAGGAGTTCAACCGGAGGTTCGACTGCTCGCTATGACGTGCACTGGTAACCAGGGCGCAGCACGGAACATGGCTAGCAGTGGGTGGCAGTGGAGGTGCTGCCAGCTCCCATGGGTCCCAAGGAGAGTGGGACCACGGTGGAATGGTGAAGCAGGAGAGCGGGTGATGCCAGACCAACACAGGTGCAAGCGGGGGCTTGATCACCCCGCCAATCACCCCACAGATGACAACCAGCAAGGACAGGGCCTCCATCCAGCTCCCAGGTGCTAAGGGAGCCAGGTCGGGGGCCAGACCCCGATATATCGCCCCATAGGTGGGATAGTACAGCAGGTGAGGGGGAGGCACCAGGCCATGGCAGGGTGTCAGGTGGGGCTGTGGGGCTGTGAGGCGGGGATGTGAGTTGGGGCCTGATGCCCGCAGGCCAACCCGAGGGACTTCACCTGTGCATGAATTCGTGTATCGGGCCTCTAGTATTATATAAATGCAAGCATATAGGCTATGTAACCAATTTGAGGACTGGCTAGACATATTGAATTAATTCTCTCAGGTTATTTTGTGTATCGATAGGTCCATTCTATGGTATGGGTGTTCCAGCATTTTTGGGATCATTCAACCACTAAAGAACATCCAGTTTTGAGCTGTTACAAATAAAACTTCTGTAAACATTCACAGACAAGTTTTTGCATGAACATAAGCTTTCATTTCTCGGAGATAAGTGCCTAGGAGATCAAATGCTGAATGGTTCTAAAATTTTATTTGGTTTCTCCTTCTATCTTCTATTTCTTTGCTATGGTTTTCTATTTTTTTCATTTCAAGCATGTCCAAAATTACTCATTGAAACATTTTTATGGTGTCTACTTTAAAACCCCTTGTCAGATAACTATGTCTTCTCAGTATTGGTATCTGTTAACTCATTTGAAAATCTTTCTGATATTTTTCTATGACATGTAATTTTTAAACTAGAAACCTGGACATTTTAGAATTATGTTATGAGACTTTGAATCTTATTTAGGACTTTCATTTCACAGGCCTCCTCTGATGTGGGTCCTGTTGGAAAGGAGGGAAGCACTTCCACCTTATTGCCACCTAGAGATGGATTCCCACGTTATCTTTAAAGACTCCAGGGAAACCCATTATCAATGGGCTTGGGTGGGAGAATGACCTCCCACTACACCTGTTCTGCACTACCCTGTATGGGAGAGTACAGGGAGCCTCACTCCTGCTCCTCAGGCAGCCTAAACTGAAAGGACCAGAGGGTAACCCCTTTACTGACTGGTGAGTAGTAGTGAAAGTCCTAACTCTCTACTAGGCCTCCCTGGATATCAACCCACAAGAAGAAAGAGGGGTGTGGTGCTATTGCTGAGAGGGAGGTAAATGACACATCTGGCTCTCCACATGGTCTCCATAAACATCCTGGGGAACATCCTTGTTTATTCACTGCTCAGGGAGGGTCAACATCCCAGCTGCTCCTACTGACCCCACCCCAGCAAGGGCCTAGAATGACTCACTGCAACCTGACAATAGTAGAAATCCAGAGTCTCTACCGAGCTTTTGCTAATGAGAGTGGAGTGAGACCACAGTGTTTATCTGTGGGTTTTGGCTGGAGTAGAGCAGTTATCATAGATCTGCCTTGCTGCATTGCCCTTTTCCTGCTTCCTGGATTATAGAAAGTGAGCTTTTCGTGGGCTCATTGGTGTTTCCCAGTAGCTGGCTTCTCTAGTACATAGTCATATAGTCCCCAACCCCTCCCCCCCCAAAAAAAAATTCAAAGGAACACTGCAACAATTTCAACATCCCTAGATGGTCTCTCTTCTTCTTGTCACCTATGTACTATATAACACATAGAAAATACAGTTTTATATTTGTTAAATGTCAAATTTTTATCAGTACTTAAAAGAAGGAATAGAGAAATGAATGTCTTTTTATCTTTTTGGAAGTGGAAAGCCTCCATATATTTTATTTTTATAGTTCTTCAGAAAATATATATTGAGGTACTAAGTACCAGTGATACAAAATGGATAATATAGTTATGGTTTCTCCCCTCAATGTGACTAATTTAGTCAGTTAGACAGATTAAAAAATAAAAACATAAAATTATCAATTATAATTTAACTAAGTTGTACTTCTTTGTAGCATATGAGCAATAGGAAGCTTAGTTTTTGTACTATATTTTATACAATATCTTATATACTAGTATGTATTAATTATAAATAATATGATGTATAAAAATAACATAGTTGTTTTTTATTCAATTGTGGAATAGAATATTAGCATTTATCTTTAAAATAAATAAACTTAAGGAAATGAAAATAGTATTATATATAGTGCCTCATAAATTTATGATATAATGACAGTTGAAAATTATGCTCAAAATGTTTAATCAAAAATTAGAAGTTGAGGACATTTCTGGGTGTTACATTCTTACAATTTATATATATATATATATATATATATATATATATATATATTTGGTTTTTTGTTTAAAGTATTACAAATAGTAGTACATATGTCTCCTTTTTCCCCCCATTGACCTCTTCCCAGCATCCCCTACCCCCAGTACATGACCCCCTCACCCCCCAGTGACTTATATCCAGTGGTTACGCTTATATGCATGCATACAAGTCTTTTGGTGGGTCTCTCACAGGCCCCAACCCCCAACCTCCTCTGACATCCCGCTGTCGTTTGACAGTCTGTTCAATGCTTCTTTGCCTCTGTATCTATTTTGAGATTATAATTAATGACAACTCAACTCTCTTTCAGATTATCTCTTGCTCTCACTGATAAGAGAATTTCACATTGAGTGAACTTTAGTTATAACTCAGTATGGTGATTCTGAGGTTTTGGGTGGCCATGAAACCTTTTACTGATACTCTCCTACTTCAGTATGGAAAGTTCAGCTACTTTATTTGTCTTTGGATTGAGCTGACTTCATTGTCTACTACCTTCCAAAGAACATGCTGACATTTTTAATTACATGAACTTCTGAGAAACACAGCGGGATACAGACCAACCCATCAAGAGTGCATTGAGGACTCCCTTGATATGGAGAGCTAATTATGGGACTATGGGGAGTGGGACACTGATTGAGATCCTTCTGCCTTCTCAGTGCTGGCTCTGCAGGCTGGCTCCCGAGAGGAATAGTAAATGAAGAGGAGCTGTTCTCTGTTTGCGCCAAGGTACTGCCGTCCTTCTCTATTAGAAGTCAACTGCCAAGACCCTGCTCCCCTCCCCCCAAATGAAGAGCTCAGACGGGCAGGAATGTTCTGTTTTATAGATCTTGAAGCAGTCTTCACTGAGACCTAAAAAGATGTGGGGAACCTGTCTTCAGATACTTTACTAAACTTACTGACTCTGCTCTCCAGTTTCTCTCAAACTTACCTTGAATTTCAATATTTAAAAAATAACACCAATCATTTTATGTACATATGTATGTATGTGTATAGATATATAATGCATATGTATGCATATGTTTATTTAACATTTGCATACATAATTTTATTAAATTGCCTAGGAACAGATCCCATGAAACTATGAAAAAGGTTACTAAATATAGAAGACCTGTGTTTGAATTTCATTCTATGACTTTGAGCAGTTATATTGTATTATAAAGATATCATAAGATAGTACTATTGTTATACTTCTTAAAGAGATACTAACTAAATGGTGATATCTAATATTTTACTACCTAATACCCATTATATGCATGGCCTCTTGCATCTTTATTGAGCCTGGGTAGTTCTCCTATATGCACAATTTGCTTTTATCTACCTAATATGGCTCTCTCTTGGCCTCCACACCATGTCTAAATTTTTGGCTTTGATTAATGCTTCGTGGAGTAAGTATGAAATCCCTCATTCTCCACTCTCAAATGTGTACTTTAGAATGAATGGTTCTTATCTCTATTCTCAGTGCTCACATCTTGACTGGATCTCCAAATAAAATTCTGTCATTTTTTTTTCAGAGCTTATGCAGACAGTTTTAGGAAAGAGAAGTACATTTCTCTTAGTCATCAATTAAGTAGCACTCAAGACAATGGGTTATATTTTTTATGGGAATTGTATAATTTAATTCTTACAACTTTCTTGTCTAGATACTACTATATCCACTTTTAGAAATGCATATAGAATCCCAAAGAAATTACTTATGTTAAGACGCATTCTTGAAATATCATTGAATCAAAATTAAAATCTTGGTTGATCACAAGTACCTTGAGCTCTAATTCTCTAGAGTAGTGTTATTTACAAAACAAATGATTACTTAACACCTTTTAAAGAAGAAAAAGTCTGGTATACACCCATTGGTTTAAATTATGATCTTGAGAGGAGTCACATATTAAATACAAAGGTGTAACTTTATAATCATAACTTTTATGCAATTCCCAAAACCAAAAGTTATCTCCACTGGATGTTAAAGGATCTTCTTAAATTAACATATACAAAATTGATCTTCTGATATTCCACTCTATTCCAAACCTACATTTTCTGAAGTCTTTCCTTTTGCAGTGAATGACAACTGCATTTTTCTAAAATTTCAAGTGAAAAATATCAATGCCATCGTTCACTTCTCTTTCTCATTCCCCACATCCAGCCCATAGGCAAATTCTGTAGGATTTAGCTTCAAAATAGATCTGGAATGGAACCTTCTCTCACCACCTCACTGCTCCCAGCCTGGTTCCTTTCACTGGTACCTGCCACCAAATGTGGGTTCTCAACATGCCTCCCTGCTTTTGTCTTTGCTGCCTTCAAGTTCATTCTCAACACAACAGCAGAGAAATCCTGGCTAAATGTGAATCCGCGCACAACATCTCTGTGCTACACCCTGTCCGATGGCTCCCACTGGCCTCAGAATAAAAACCAAGAACCTTCCTTTGACCTACAAGACCCTACATATACAGAGTCAGGCCAGTTTTTAACTCCAATGTTATATAATTTTGTTCTGTTGCCTATTTCAATCTCTCCAGCCACACATACCTCATCAATTTCGTCAAACCTAGGCACAGGGCATTAGGACCTTCTGTTTCCCACTGCCAGAAATGCTCTTCCCCTGGTTATCTATGTTTCACACTTCCTTCAGATCTTCAATGGAATTTCACCTACTCAGTGCAGACTTTTCATGACCATGTTATTTAAAACATCTGTCTCCTTATTTTGGTTTTTCTCCTTATCACTAGCCTATCTTACACCCTATATATTTTACATATTCATATTGGTGACTGTCTCCTCTTTCATTACAGTAAAAATATGTACAGGGAAAAGGATTTCTATTGATTCACTGTTCTATTTCTAGCAACATTTGATTTGTACAAAGCAATTCAATAAATAATTGTTGAATAAAAGAATAAATTTAAAAGTAATAAACAGCAAAATCAATACATTAGTTAAATATGACTGTTTGATGTTATAGATTAGTTTTGTGATTTATATTATGTGAATTTGTTAAAACTAATCTGCTGATATTACATTCAATAATAGAGTCATCGCTTGAGTCACCATAATTATCACTTCTTTTAATATTCTTATGAACAACAAAATTGTTCCAATTAGTATAATAGTACACCCTCCAGCTATAGTATGAAAAGAGAAAACACATATTCTTTGGATATTTACTGCTTCACTTATCGCCAACAAAGTGTGGATAATTAGTACATAAAAAGTAAAAATGCTACCAAAACATCAACTTACCATGGAAATGTGACACTGAGAATTCGAGCGATGTGGAGATCACATGCTTTGTGATATGTAGAGACTCGATTTCACCCAGGACTCTTCCCTATTTGCAATCTTGTGAAACCGGCCTCGCTTGCCAAGTGACAATTTCTGACCTTCACCTACGGAGCTGTCTCCTTGTGGTCAGTGTACTCCCATAGCCAACCTCCCATGGCCAGCTAGCTTGCAAATAGTGAAGGTGACTGTAAACACAAATGCAAGCATGGGCAGTAGAAATGCACGTCAATATTCTTACAAGGGTGTCATAAAGATGACACAGAACATGCTTACATTATTTTTTACAATCATCATCCAAAGAAAAATGCAAAACTTATGATTTCTCAGAAACATAGAGAATATGTCTGCAGACCCACGATCATGACACGCAGTTTAAAAAACATCCCTATACCACAAAGATTTTGCAAGACAAAGTATGATAGATGACACATGGAAATATTACAGTAGATTCAATTGAAAGAGGGACATTCAATTTGTGAAAAAGCACTGGCTTTTTAAAGAAGTGACATTTGTGCCGGGGCCAATTTAGCAAGGTGGAAACTGAAAAGGAAGTTAATTCAGGGAGAGAAAATTGCATGGGCAAAAGATTAGAAGCAAAAAGGTATAAAGAGCATATTTCCTTACAGTGGAGCCAAGCACTAAAAAGTTGGATGGGAACAATATTTGAAATTCAAAAAGGGGGGGTAGGGGACAAGCCTTAGGTTTCTCAAGAAACTTTAGAAACCTTCAATTTGCTGGAAAACAGAATGCAGAAGGAGATTAAAGTAGATTGGCATAAAGGGATAATCTGGATATAAAATATAACAGAATGAGAGCCTATGGATATACTGTGCCTTCTGCACCTGCTAAGGACTGTTATAAATGCTTCACACGTAGCGACAAGTCTGATCTGTACAATTACCCATCAGTAGGTGTGTTCTCACATTCTCCTCTGTCCTGAGGCTGAGAGAAGTTTAGTAGCTTTCTCAAGGCCACACACCTGGACAGATTCCCTAGTTTAATTTTATAGTTCATATTTAATCATTATGTTCCAGACATCTAAGTAGTATATAGTTTAGTGCATATCAAGAATTAGAACTCCATGGAACAAAGTAAATTATTATCAGTCAATGTTATGGGAAATGTGCAAAAAACTTTCAGAAGCATGATGCAATATTTTGAAATCAAGGTTCCTTAAATGTAAATCAAATATCTCATAGACTTAGTTTCCTATGGAAGCAGAGGGTGAGAAAAGATTTACCAAAGGTCATGTCCTTCTTTCTCTTACCATCCTTTTCTCTCCTTCTTTCTCTTACCATCCTTTTCTCTCCTCCTTTCTCTTACCATCCTTTTCTCTCCTGCTGCCCCAGTTCCCCCATCAATGCATTTCTGTTCCATTGGAGCCCTACAACTGCCCTGACTGTCCATTTATCTCCTTTCTCCAAAAACTAAATATTTTAGTAGTTTGTGCCCCATAACCCCATGAATGCTAAAATGAATCTGTGTGAACTTGGAAAATCAGGTTAAAAATCTTTCTTTTCCACCCTCAAGAGAATATTTAGCTAAAAATGTTTAAGATTCTCAAGAAACAAAAGTCAAGTAAAAGAGGAAAATTGGTTTATTTTCTCCTTAGTAAATGATTTAAACTTCTTTATGTGTTCTTTCATTTGTCAACTAGAATGATAAATTAAAGGTCCTTGATGCATAAGTTAATATTTTAATTTTAATAAATATGGCATGGCTATTCTTTGTTCTTCTCCACACATTCTCTTCACTAAAACATGCCATCTGGTAACTGATTAAAGTACAATTTTTTAAGTAAAACACCAAACACAAAAACATTTCATGTAATCTTATAGTATGCATCTGAATGGTATCTATATATATATAAAAGCTTAATATGCAAATTGTTCCTTCAGGAGTTCCACTGGGAGACCAGGAGTTCGATCACTCACTATAATGTGTGCTAACCACCAGGGGGTGATGCAGAACGAAGGAAAGCCCTGGCTGGCAGCCAGAGGCCCCAGTCAGCCTTGATTACCAGCCAGGTCTAAAGAGCCTACCCATGCACAAATTTCATGCACCAGGCTTCTAGTAGATACTTAAATATACCAAGTCACTTAATATTTAATTTAAATTCTGCTAAATAAATTTAGACTACAATACAACAATATATTTTGTTCTGGTTTTTAAAAAGGTTTTTTTCTTACTTGAAAAGATAAAGTGGACTGTATGTTATTTCTCATTTTGTCTTTAAGTGAAGGTGGAGAAAAGATATGGTATAATTTACATGTTTGCAATGATAACTAAGGATTATCAAGAAAATTGTAAATTATTTTAAGTATTTTATTTCACAAAAGCATATTTTAAAATTATTACTGGAATCTTTAAATATTTTTAATTATTGAAAGAATAAGAGATGTCAGTTATCAACAGCATTCACAATAAAAACAATACTGTTGGATGGGTCTTCATATAGAATAATCACACTTGATGGAGATCAATATGATAAAATGTAGTCATTCTGATCTAAGAAAAAAAAACACGTGCATGCACACCTAGTGGTCATATAATTTTATTCCATAATTTATTTAATATATATTAAGTCCAACCACTATTTAGTCCTGGAGATAACACTATCTGGTATTTAAAATAATGAAAAAGGCAATATAAACAGCTAATCTGATCTCATGGAACTTATATTTTATTGGGGGAGAAAGAGATAAAAAATGAACAAACATGCAGATATATAAAATATGTCTAGGCTCTCTGAGTACTGTGGTAGAAAAGACTGGGAAACTGGAAATCTAGGTTGTAGTGTGAGTACAGGAGAAAGAGTCCAGGAAAACATGAACAAGATTGAAAATTTTGCAAGACATTTAATGCCCTGGACTTTTGTATCTTCACAGGTAATGTGAAGATATTACACTGTCTATTCTCTAAGACCTCTTCCACTTTGTAGACTATTAAATCGTTGCATTGAAAAACAATAACAACAAAGGAACACTTCTCAAAGGGGAGAGATTGCCTTTAAACCCCAATGGTATCGTTACTGCAATTAAGATGTTTTAAGGTCATGATCCATCTAAATTGAAGAAGGTGCAAATATAATAAAATAATAAATTTAAAGACTTCTAGTCATAAGTATAGATTAAAATCCTCTCAATTACCTTTACTCTCCATTCCATAACCCAAGGGGGGGAAAGTGGCTTTTTAAACGATATCTGTAAATTCAGAGAATGAAGATAATCACATCTAAGTTTTCCAAGCAGCAAGGTATATGGCTTAGCAGACCAAGCAAGCTGAACTCTAAATCAGCACTTAAGGAAGTTGATAAGCAAGTTGATTTATTGAGACATACACAAAAGATTCATAAATTCGTATTAACTAGTACCTCTGCAATGGAGGGAAGTTAGAGCTAAAAACTGGAATGCTGACAGAAATTCCACTTAAGAAATATGTAGACCTCACCCCCATGCTCATTTCAGATCTTATTTCCCACTCTTAGTAGTCAAAAGTCAGACCTTCCTTCATAAATTTTGGCAAAAGATGAGAAGTTATTCATTGTAAATAATTGTTTTAAGTCCCCAGAACAGGGATCCAAACTTAATTGAGAATAAGTGTATAAAATAGAAAGCAATTATGTGAAATACACTGAAAATTGTTGATTTCAGTAATATTATCAACCAAGTATAGACAGGCTTTTTATGTGTATAGCACCAAATTTAATGATCTGTAAGACAAATTTTCAGGTTCTTGTCATGCCTTATATTGACACTTCTCCTGTAGCACCTATAAACTTTGATGGAATTTTTACGTTGACTCATCTTCTAATGACCTGACACTAAGTTAAATCATACAAATTGTCCATATTTAACCATTTTTGACCTACAAAAAAGGCAAGTTCATAGGCTTAAACCTATTGTTTATCTTTTTGTTTCTTATTTATTTCATTCTAGGACTAAGAGCGACAACAGAACTTTATTTAGCTCTCTGGTACTTCTCCTGGTGGTGACTGAGTATATGCATGATAGTGGACATTGGAAAAAGAGTTTATTGATTCATGTATGAGTGAATAATGTAACATGTAAATTTTCTAATTTAAATGAAAAACAATATATTTTAAATATCAATTTTTTAAATATCCAATTATATTTTTATTTCTTCTTTAAATAATTGTTTAGTATGTAAAATTGATTATTCGATTCTAAAGGATTATGATTTTCTTTAAATTTGCATACCTCATTCCAGTTTTACTGTTATCAAAAATATGCCCTAGAAAAATTTAACTTTCTACAAGTTTTAGCCAAATATGTAACTAAGTTTTACAAAATTTGGTGGCACTTAAAAACAAACAAGCATGTAGTTCTCTTGTCGGGTGCCCAGTTAATGCAGATCTATTATTTCAAGTTTGTTAATGAAATTATTTGGAATTTTTTATCAACCAAAGGCTAATAATGATACATCATAACAGAAATGAATCTATTTCCTTCTACTGATATATTTTTTTAAATTCTGTGATAACATTCAGGATATTAAAGTTTACAAACACAACTATACAATATAAATTGTGCTTTTGATCAATAAACTTGAGGCTCTGTGCATGAAATTCGTGCATTGGGGTGAGTGTCCCTCAGCCCAGCGGGCACCCTCTCCAATCTGGAATCCCTCGGGGGATGTCTGACTGCTGATTTAGGCCCGATCCTGCAAAAATCAGGTCTAAACTGGCAGTCAGACATCCCTCTCATAATCCTGGACTGCTGGCTCCTAACCACTCACCCGCCTGCCTGATTGCCCCTATCTGCTTCTGCCTGCCAGCCTGATGACCCCCTACCTGCTTTCCTGCCAGCCTAATTGCCCCTACTGCCCTCCCCTGCTGGCCTAATTGCCCACAACTGTCCTCCCCTCCAGGGCATCTTGTGGAGTCCATCTTGTGATGATATGGGGGAAACCATCTTGTGATGACATGAGGGCTTGATGCCACCTAGGCTTTTATTATATAGGATTATATAAGATAATGACCCTTTGGTCCACTAAGGAAATCCTCCTCTTTTTAAAATTTAAAACTAGTTTCTAATTATTAAACTATCTTCTTAAAATTAAAACGATAAGGACAGCACAAACTAACCAACCTTAAAAACTCATATATATCTGTATTCAAAATCTCTCCCTGTTATTTTTTCTCAGTTATCTTTAACAACAGCAGAAATTGTACTGTATGAAAGTGAATGAAGTGGCACTGATTTATATGCAGTCAAAAGGGCAACTGAACTGCATCGCTCTTATAAATTTTAAAGTTTAGTTTGGGTATAAAACAAAACAAACAGAGCAATCCTTGATCTTTTTTAAGTATTTGTCTGATTTAGTTCCAGAGCCTCAAAGTGTAAGCTTGCTTTCTTATGTCATTAATCCCTTAAAGAGAAAAAAATGAGTATTTTTTAAAATTCACATGTAACTCTATATGTGTGGGTATCATATATATACATATATACATATGCACACACACATATATATATATATATATATATATATATATATATATATATATATGAGAGAGAGAGATTTGTTCTTCATTCACTAGAAGATATCACTCTTCTTATTTTCCAAGTAAACATGGATCATCTGTTTTTACTTGTATTCAATTTTCATCATCTTGTTGGGATATTAGGTGGAGTACACCACACAGATGACACTATTTATCTTCCCTGCAATTTACTTAAATGTGTGTTATCTGATTTTCCTGTCAACCTCTCCATGTACTTGTCTCTAAACTGAGCTATGCTAACATATATGCTGAGATATCCATCAAACTTTGCCTTTGCCACAAATACTATTCCAACAATAAATGATCACACTTAAGCAAGGCCCCCAAAAATCAAGCAGCACATGAATGAGTGATTATATAGAGAACTCAGGAAGTGGCCAGAGTTTGCTGTTTCAGTTCAGTTATGGCTTGGGGGTTATCTTGTTGTTGTTGCTGTGTTTTTTTTGGTATGTGTTCCTTTTATTTGCACAGCTTTCTTTGTACAATCCCTTCCTAACAGAAAATACCTCATCTCTCTCTTTACAGGTGGTGGTGAGAGACCCCAATTTTGCTTAAAAAAAAATAGAAGCACAGGACATAAAATTAATTTCTGTAATAATTTACTAAAAAATGCAGCTTAACATTATTAGGTACAAATCATATTTGAATTGTGCAATAGCTCTTCATGAACTGAACCCCAAATATGAAACATTATTATTTCCAATGATGAGTTAGATAAGTCATATTTAGCACTGACACCCTATTTTAGGTAAGAATTTTGATAGTTTTCCTTTAGTTTGAATTACACGAACTAGACTTCACTGCTCTCTATAGTTTTAGTCCTTACAATCTCCCATCATAAAATAAACCAAATGATCTCTCCCTCTCCCCTTAGTAGTACATAATTTGTTCCCAATTTCTTCCTTCTTTTAATAAAAGTTCATTGAGTCCCTAGTATGTGCTGGGCACCACTCCAGCCACTAAAGAGAGGAGCAATGAACAAAGCTGCCTTCATAGTGTTCACCTGCTAGCGAGCAGTTCACATTAATAGTGTGCAAGATGGTGGTAAGTGCTAGGAAAGGAAGGAAAGCAGGTGAGGGGGCAGGCAGGGTGGCTGCAATGGTAAATGGGTTGGTTTGGGAAAGGTCCATATCAGCAAAAACATGAAGGAAGTGGAAAGGAAGTCAGGCAAATTAATATTTGGACAGAGCTTTCAGGCAGATTAAAGCATATGAATGAATAATATCTAGAGAAATCGACACACGTACTAAAACAATTAAACATTCATTTTCAAACTCTTGCTTCGTGACTAAAAGTTAAATTTAACAAATATCTACTAATAAGGTTATTTAGTAGGCCCATTCTGGTTTATTTCGGTAAAAGTGAGTTTTGGTATAATTTTCCAGACCTCTTTTCTCTTTCATAAAAACACCTTCCCCTCCTCCCTGCTAACTATTCTTTCCGATCCCCTCCGATTGAAACCCACTGTCAGGAAAATATACAATAGGTTTAGTCACACTAACAGGTATAAAACTGATAATCCTCATAGATTTAGCTGCCTGTCCTCTGGAGCACTTTAATTTTAAAAGTAAACCCCAGTTCAAACCAAATAAAAACATTTATAGCCGCGGTCTTGCGGGATGGCGAGAGGTAATAATGTTTCTATAAGGTGCACAGGGAGGGAAGCCCTGGGCTTTAGTTAGGAATCTCGTTCTCTTCTTAGCAAGTGGCTGAGGGATCTTGGGCCATCGGGTTCCCACTCAGGTCCTCAAATTTGCTCTTGTACAATTAAGGCATTAGATGGAGTAACTACCCGACCTCTGCAACTATAATGCAATAGATTTGTCTCAATTTCTTTTCTGAGATTCTATGTAGGACTTTTCAAAAGAAGAAAAACAAAGGAGGGATACACTTGCTATGTCAAAGACTGACTTCTAACTCAATGCCTTCTGCTTCTTAAGAACCCATTAAAGGATAACTCTAATTTCAATCGAGGCAGCCTGGTAACTATGGCAAAGTAAACTAAAAAGTCCCATGGCTTTTATGTATTAAAAGTAAAATGAATGCTTGGGAATGTCTTCTGAGACCCATACTGTACACAGTATATATTTTTCTGTCAACCCATTTCCTCTCAAATTGCTATTTATAATTTACCCAGTCTTAATTAGCAGGCTGCTTCCCAAGTCAAAAAAAAAAAAAAAAAAGTGTTTCTGGTTGCCGAAAGCAAGCCATACATATTCATGGTGAAAACAGAAAATCATTCGCCAAACTGTGGATGGTAAATACAAATTAACCTTGCAATGAAAAGTGTAATATTTGCATTTTCAAGCCTTGGATCTCTCTGGGATTAATTAGGTGATCAGTAGGAATTAGCGTTAACAGGAACAGAAACAGGACTTAGATCGTGTGTGTCAGTGTGTGTGTGTCTTATATTATTTATTATTTTATCTTTCATTATAATTCTCTGGCCCAGTCCTCCAGGACTGTGGTAGAGACTGAATGAATTAAATCTCTGTGAAAATATTTTGTAGGACTACATACGTACTGTACAGGACTACATAAATACAATGGGGTTTTGTTGTTTTTATGTTTGCTCAACAAAACGACAAAAGAGATAAACTGATGACATGAAAGACTCTTAAACTGAAAACTTCCTTCCATTCCCACAGTAACTTTCATGGTTTGGCTACTTAACATTTCCTTTCTATTGGAGTATAACAGCTTCCTTTTGTAAATTTTATTTATTAAATTTTAGAGGGGGGGGGGAGAGAGAGAGAGAGAGAGAGAGAGAGAGAGAGAGAGAGAGAGATCAGTTTGCTATTCCCCGTATTTATGCATTTATTGGTTGATTCTTATATGTTCTCTGACCAGGAAAATCAAACCAGCAACCTTGGTTAAGGGGGTGGAGCTACCCCTCCAGGCATACAACAGCTTCTTTTTTTAAAAAAATATATTTTATTGATTTTTTTACAGAGCAGAAGGGAGAGGGATAGAAAGTCAGAAACACCGATGAGAGAGAAACATGGATCAGCTGCCTCTTGCACGCCCCCTACTGGGGATGTGCCCGCAGCCAAGGTACATGCCCTTGACCGGAATCGAACCCGGGACCGTTCAGTCTGCAGTCCGACGCTCTATCCACTGAGCCAAACCGGTCTCGGCCATACAACAGCTTCTTAATTGCCCTCCCTCGCTGAAGATTTGCTACATTCTGGTTCATTCCCACAGTGCTGCCAGAGAGTATTTTTCTGAGACCCAAATACCATCATATCAGATCATTTATAAAGTTCTGCCATGAGTTTTTGGATAGCGTTCAATTTTCTTAGCTTGCCATAGATTATCGCTGCCCTGCCTACCTCTTCAGACTCATCTCCTGGCACTCAATTTGTCAACGGTTCTTGACCAAGCATCAATTCTGTGCCAGGCATGGTGCCAGGCCCTGCAGACTTGACTCTCTCCAGTCTAGCTTCACTAAATCATGTACAGCCCCTACGCATACTGGGGTCGCTAAGGCCTTTTTACATTTTTCTTTTCCTGCTGAGAACATTCCTTTTCTCTTCTACATCGTGATAAATACTTGTGGTTTAGGACTTAAATTAAACATCAAATTCTATGGGAATCCCTCTGTGACTTCATTTCTCCCAGTTTAGTGACATTATCAAAGATTTCACACTGGACCCGTTATTGTCAGGGCACTTAGCACTCTGCATTACATCTGTCAACTCTACTCTTGTCTTTCTCCTCCCTTCCACTTCTTGCCCCTCAAAAGCAGGGACGATGGCTATTATTTCTGACTTTATAATGTCTAGTAAAATCTCTGGCACACTGTAGATGTGAAATACATATTCATTGAATGAATTCGTGCCCGAGGGGGAAATGCCAGAGGTCTAGGACAACAAAGAGAAGTCATCTGTGACACTCAAATTCATAAAACAAGTTTTCATTAATTATTAAGTATTGAGGATGAAGGCATACTTGTATTTTCTTCTATATTTCTTACATCCTGTTAAATTGTCTTGGGGAATCTCTTTCAAAATTTAACATGACATGTCATTAGAAATCTACCATTTTAGTTTTATTTTATGAGGGGGAAAATGACTCTCTTTAAAATAACAAGCTTAGAACAATATATCATGCCTGAGAATTTGTCAGTGTTGAAGTACAATTAGGGCCTTGTCTAGGTACTCCCCCCAAAAAAGCAAGGTGGGGGCCTCTGATGGCATGTGCCTGAAAATAAGTTATAGGATCAAAATTTGGAGAAAAAACCAAACCAAAGAGCAAGTTAGGACACCAAAACACACATCAAACTGTAGGAAAGAGTCTAAACCAGGAGTCAAAAAAGACTCTTGTCTATGTTCAATAACATAGAAAGAATTCACTGGCGATATATTCAGTCAACTGGCCGGTCTTCCAGGCAAGTCTCACGCTGAATTGTTACCCATAGTTGTGGAGATGCTGCAGCAAATATTAGTAGATGGGGGGGGGGGGGGGACGGAGGAGGGGAGGAAAGCACAGAAGAGAAAGAGAAAAAACAAACTAATTGTAGGAGAAAAAAGCCGAAGAATCTTCTAGTCTTAAATGCCCCTTCTTAGACATAAATAAAACAGAAGCATCTATTTTTGGCTGGGTTCTCTTCTGAAAAACACTGATAAAGAATGACTGTTTGGTGGCACAGGTGAACTGAGTTCAATTTACTTTGGACTTTCAATCTAATTGTTAAAGGCTCAACCTAATCTCATCTATCCCTCTCTTCCCTTATGTGTGGCCATTTAACTTGGGCCTCAGATTTACCTGCAATGATAATAACTGTGTGTCAAATTGATGTGTACAAAAAGACACAGAGACAAGAGTCAAAAATTAAGGCAATCTTGATTAAAGAGGGGTTCCCACCTCTGGAGTGAAAAGTTCTACTATCTATAGTGCATCCCTTTCTTGTTCTTAAGAAAATGGGAGTGTATATGATGGAGTATATAATTGAAGCAATTATTATATGTAAAGTTCTAAGTGGAGTACATGGAGGATGTTCTGTTTCTAACAGCCCTTAATTTAGGTACGAGCAGTATAATCTACAAGTGCTGCTCAGCTCAGAAAAATTCTTTTTGGCTTTTTTTCCCCCTTCTTCTTCTATTTAATTGTCTCTCCTCTGCATCTTCTTTATGTTTTAGAACTAACCTGAGAGTAGTCTTCTAGGACCAGTTAGTAGGCTGCATCTTATATATAAAACTAGAGTCCGGTACACAAAATTCATGCACTGGGTGTGAGTGGTCCCTCAACCCAACCTGCCCCCTCTCACATACTGGGAGCCCTCAGGGGATGTCCAACTGATGGCTCACCCCCAGCTTGTTCTCACCAGAGGCTTTAGGCCTTGGGCACCTAGCCATCACCCTGCTCAGCTCAGGCCCGGCTGCCTGCGACCACCTGGCCCCAGGGGCTGGGCACTGGCCGCCACTTCTCCTCACAGCGTCTAGGGGCTGGGAACTCACTGCCACCACCATTTCATCTTCACACCTGGGACCCAGCACTGACGCTACCTGGCCCCACCCCTGCTCCTGATTGGCTGGTAGCATAGCCAATCAGGAGCAAAGGTATGGTCAAATTTGCATGTTTCTCTTTTATTATATAGGATATAATCATTGATGCCATTACTTGAGGATCTAATATATGTTAGGCTGTGTATAAGCATTTCTTATTCTTACAATAACTTGGAAAATTAGAGTTTCCATTTTCTGAAAGGAAACAGAAGCATAGGGAGATTAAGTACACACTGCCTGGGTTGTGCTGTGTCAGCCTAGATGAGGCTGGGGACTATGCTCCCCAGAAGGCCATTCCCCATATAGCTTAGGTTGAAGTTGGCCAAAAGCAGAATTTGCATGAGACAGTGTAAAGCAACAGTCAGTTCTCTTAGAAGATGGTTGCAATTAGACACAGTGGTGGGCACAGGCACTTTGTTCTTGCTGTCCTGAACTCCAGGTCTAATGTACCTACCAGATTGCTGATCAAAAGCAACCCAATGGTAGAAGCCATACAAATGCAACAGTCCTCTATAGAACTCTCTACAAGCTCCCACTCTGTGCTCCCATATAAATAGCAACGCACTTGGCTTATCATATATTCTTGAAAACTCTGATTTGTCCACCTATAACAATACAGGTTATAGGAAGACTGGTTAATGCTTCTGTGATCCCTTGACCTTGTCTTCTAGACTTTCACTTCCTCAATTGTTCCCCCATTGGTTTAAAGTGTGATTCCTATAATAATTCTCTTATTATCAAAATGTTCACTGAGGCTGTCCGCCTTTGCCTGAACTGTGACAGATTCACACAGCCAAGGTTCAGTCACAGGCAAAATCCATACTCTTTTTTTTCCCTGTGGATTTTTGGCTGCAGCCATCTTATTTTTAAAGAAGCATTATTTTTGTAAAAGCAACAACACATAGATCATGTACTACTTTCCTCTGTAACACTTGAGACAAGTCAAGATGAAATGGACCTAGTTCGTCCTTCAAACGATGCTAGAAATGGAATATTCATAGATCACCACAACACAGGGCATGAGAAATGCAAGGTTATAAGAAAAGTGTAAACAGATTATGGGCCTTCAAAGATAGAGGGAAAGATGTGCCACATGTAATTCACAGATGGATGTGTACTGAGCATTCACACAAAGAAAATGTAGAGGTTAGGAGGTATAAAACACAGAGAGTGAGGTAATTATGTAAGAAGATGCAACATGTATATTTTTTTTAAATCTGAGTTTACATCTCTATTAGAGAGACAGCCACAGTAGTAGGACAATATGCCTGTTAGAAAGTGAGCAAATAAGACTACCTCAAATCCCCAAGGACTGAGTGGACAGCTCTTCAGTGTAGATGATACAGAGAAATTTAAAACTGGTATTGAGGGTAGGTGAATGTGGAATACAGAGAAGTCAGGGAAAAGGGGGTTGAGGAGGAGACAGAGGCAGGAAGACAAAAAAGGAGGAGGAGGGGCATGGAAGAAAGTCAAAGAGAATAAGGAGGAGCAGGTAGAGCAAAATGGAAAGGGAAGGAGGAGAGAAGAAGGGGGAGGAAGAGAACTCTAGAGGACATGGCACCCAGTGGCAGAGGTTTCAACATCTAAATGCTCCCAAGTTACTCCAAAATCTTCTAAATAATTTTTCAAACTAAATGCATTGTTTGAGTGAAGACTTGTGTGTGAACACATGAGAGTTTTGCATTGAGGTAATTCCAAGGAAAACAGACATACTTTGTCAGAATGCAAGAGCTTAGGGGTTTAGGGAAACCTGAGGAAGTAAGTCCCACAAACTTGGCAGAAACCATGGGAGGATTTGGGTACATCACACAACCGGGATTGAAGTTTGAGCCAAGTTTAAAAAGCCCTCTGAAGAGCAGAGGCACCCCAGATGACAACTAGGTTGCAGTAATTAAAGCTACCCCACACTGTACATTCTAGGTGTGTCATGCCATTTCAAGGTGTGTACTATTATTATCATCATATTACCAATGAGGAAAGGGGTCTTAGAACAGCTGAATAGTTTCATAAGGGTCAGAGCTGATGTTCAAACCCAGCTCTTTCTGAATCCCGGACTAGCATCTTAATCATCCCTTCTCAGTGCGTTGGAAACAATTAGTTGTATTCAACACAGCCTCCTTTATTCTCCTTGACTCTGCACTATGTCAAAAGCAGATTATTTCTGGAACACTGCGTTAAACATGGAATCTGCTATCAATTTTTCCGGGGCCATTTCTTATTATTGTTGCCTAAAATGAGACAAAGCTGCGGTATCACTGTTTCTTCTCATTAGGCGCTGTTACAGGACTCTTCAGCTATCACAGTAAAGCGAACATGATCTCCCCGTTCTTATTAAGACAAGTGTTTCAAATTAAAAATTAACATTTTTGACATGTTAGAATGGTATATATTAACTCAAACTCAGGTTTCCAAATAGAAAAAATATGAGATTAGTATGATCTAATGGACAAGGGGAAAGAACACCTTCTCCCATTCCTACCTTCTACCACAGAAGGGCATATTTCCTGTGCTTTTTTTAAAAAAAAAATCAAACAGCAGGGTTAAAAGGCCAAGTGAAAATATAACCCAGTTGACAATAAGTTTAGTCATATATTATAGGTATAGATTTTTAAGAGGTGACTTGATATAAGATCCTTATAAATCAGAAATTCCCTACCGTGGTTCCTATTACTCTGCCTTGTACTACTGAGCACTTATTACTATTGAAAGACTCTTTTGTATTATTTTTATGTCGTGACAGTATTTGGTTTGAAAATCAGAAATAGGCTTTCGCATTTACAAAGGGCACACCCAGTATTTGTTTTAAAAGGAAATCTTTAAAATGACTGGTGAAGTATGAGAAATAGAATTTCCTGTATACTAGAGGTGACCACTTACTCTATATTAAACCAAAACAACCATGTTGAAAATAGAACAATATAATTACCTAGTTGCCGGGCACACGTGTCACAAAATAAACAGTTAATTTTGTGTTTATATGTTTGTGTATCTCTTTTCACAATTTTAATTGTCACTTGTTAGGAGATTTTTGGTTTTGTTTTTCTTTTTAGTCACTGAACACAGTTCAAGCCATTTGGCTTAGGCCACCTGGCTTTTCTAGACAGTTGTTTGAAAAGTAAAAATTATCTAAATTTGTAATTTTAAAATATGAGTATATTTTATATTTATGTATATAAACATAAAAGCTCCACAGTGGGGTGGAACAAACATTTTCTCTAGGGTCAGATAGTAAATATTTAGGGACAAAGTTTCTCAATTTTAGCACTACTAGCTTTTTATAGAAGATCATTATTTGTTGTAGGATTTTTAGCAATATCCCAGTTTCTTCCCATAAGACTCAGCAGTATCCACCTCATCCAGTGTGGCAGCATGACAAATATGTCTCCAGACTCTGTTGCTCTGGGGTCCTGGGAGCAGATTTGGGCCTGGGTGATAACCACTGTGTTAGAATTCACAGTGTATGTTTTCTGTTTCAACTATGACTACAGTTATAGGCAATATGTAAATGAATGAGTACGGCTATGTTTCAGCAGTTTATGTATGGACATTGAAATCTGAGTGTTACATTATTTTCACATGATGGATAATTGTTTTTATTCAACTATTAAACGTTTAAAAACAATCTTTAGCTTATGGAGATGACAAAAAAGAGTAGCAAGCCACAGACGTCATTCCTGAGCTATAGGATAAAATGATAAATTAGATAAATAACAGTCTCTACCTCAAGAAGTTCCTCATTTACAACAACAAATATTTATTCTTTCACTTCATAATACTGTCAAGAAAGTGTGTGAAGCCTTGGTCATGTGGCTAAGTTGGTTGGAACATTCTCCCATACATCAAAAAGTTTGAAGTTTGATCCCCATTTGTGTCTGAAAGGCAATTGATCAATGTCTCTCTTTCACATCAATGCTTCTCCCCCCCGCCCCGTCTCTCTCTCGTCTCTCTCCTTCTTCCCCTTTTTCTCTGAAATCAATAAAAACATATCCTTCAATGAGGATCAAGAAAAAAAAAAGAAAAGGTATGTGAAGTGAGTGACTGTGACAGTGCCAAGGAAGATGGTCTATTGTGAAGGACACATAAAAGGGATCAAACAATCTTTTTAATATATAATTAATATATTTTTATTGATTTTAGAGAGCAAGAGAGAGGGTGAGAAAGTCAGAAACAGCAATGGAGAGAATAATTGATCAGTTGCCTCCTGCATGCCCCACACTGAGGGTATGCCCGGGCATATGCCCTGACCAGTAATCAAACTGTGATCTCCTGATTTATAGGTCAACACTCAGTTACTGAGCCATGACAGCTGGACTCAAACAAAATAGACGACCAGGAATTCATTAAGGAATTAATGTGGGAGATACATAAACATATATGTATATGTATTTATATATGTGTGTGTGTATGTGTGTGTATGTGTGTGTGTGTATATGTATATATTTATAAGTATGTATATGGATGTGTGTTTATACATATATAAACACATATATATGCATATACACATGCGAATATTGTATATAACGTAACAAAGACAAATAATATAGAAATATATTGCAAAGCCTAAAGCCTCATTTCTTATGGCCTGAGAGGTGGGTAGATGTGATTATAATGCCACAATTATTACACTGTGATTAAATAATGCAGGTGGACATCAAAAATTATTTATAGTATGCAAATAATCTTAATTTTGGGTTTCACTTATATCTGTGAATGATCTATAGCTATGCCATGTATCTAAATATATTTCCCCACCTGAAAATATTGAGGAACAAGGATCCCACACATATTACAATGTGAAATTCATGTCATGCATGGGAATGTGTATGAGGAATTGGAGCTTATTAAATTGTAATTTTGTGACATTGTGATATCTATATATATAAAAGAGTAATATGTAAATCGACCAAATGGTGGAACAACCAGAACGACCTCTTGGCCAGTCACTATGAGGTGCACTGACCACCTCTCGATCCTTCCCCCTGATCAGCAGGTTCTGATCACCCAATGGCAAATGGGAACTGGGGGGTGGGGATGGGGTTGGAGGGGGTGGGCTGCAACTGCTGGCAGATGGCACTGATCATAGGCCAGGCCTAGGGACCATACTCACACCCAGATTTTGTGCACCAGGCCCATATATATATATATATATATATATATATATATATATATATATATATATGAAATTCATGCACAGGGGCAGGGGGTGTTCCTCCACCCAGCCTGTATCCTCTCCAATCTAGGATCCCTCAAAGGATGTCTGACTGCCAGTTTAGGCCCGATCCCAGAATCAGGCCTAAACGGGCAGTCAGACATTCCTCTCATAATCCAGGACTGCTGGCTCCCAATTGCTCACCTACCTGTCTTTTTTATTGCCCCTAACCACTTCTGCCTGCCAACCTGATCACTCTCTAACCTCCCCTGCCAACCTGATTGATACTTAACTGCTCCCCTGCCAGCCTGTTTGCCCCTAAATGCCCTTCCCTGCAGTCCTGGGTTCCCCACAACTGCCCACCCCTGCAGGCTTGGTCACACCTAACTTCCCTCCCCTGCAGGAGATCACCCCCAATTGCCCTCCCTTGCAGGCCTGGTACCTCCCAATTGCCCTCCCCTGCTGGCCATCTTGTGGTGGCCATCTTGTGTCCACATGGTGGCAGCCATCTTTGACAATATGGGGACAGCTATCTTGTGTGTTGGAGTGATGGTCAGTTTCCATATTACTCTTTTATTAGATAGGAGTGTGTGTGTGTGTGTGTGTGTGTGTGTGTGTGTGTATGTGTGTGTGACATTCAAAGATAGTATAGATTTTTTTCAAAATTTCCTCCTCCATGATTTCAGTTGGTTCATTGTTGGTATAAAAGTTGTCTTGTGCTGAGATTGATGTTTATAGCAACAGATATTTCACACAGTCTTGCAAAAAGTAGCTGTTTCTGTGCTGCGACATTACAGCCAAAAAAAAAAAAAAAAAAAAGGACTGAAATGAGAAAACACGGGCATGGATTCATCTGAAGATAGGTCCATTCACACAAATGTACCCAAAAAAGCCCTCTGACGATTTTTACGTCCACGGTGATGAAGTGATCTTAATATAGTGTGTTCAATTTTGGAAAAATGAGTATTTTCCCACATCATTTCCTTGAATTTGACCCTGCTTATCAAGTTTCTGCCATTGGCAGAGCAGTGGTTTCTGTAACATGTACTGATACAGAAAACCGAATATCATAGCTATATTTTCCATGTAACTTTAATCTGCAGCTTGGGCCACAACTATGTGCAGTGACTAATGCCAACCAGGCCATCCAGCGTTCAGCTGTTTTCAGGAAAAGTATCAGTGTCAGTATGGGAATTCGTGGCCACCACTGAAATAGATAAAATTAAGGGTTAAGCTTCCCTGTGGCCCAACGATTTCCTTGTGAGCATCTAGTCTGACCTCTTTACTAAAAGCATCTTTACACTGTCACTGCAGAAGATGAAATGTATTATAACAACCCAAGGGATGGCTGATCTTAACTAATGCAATGTTCCAAAAAGTATGCCTTTGGGAAAAAGTTTATATATATAAACTTTTATAAAATAACATATAAATTATATATACATATATTTGCCTATGTACATAGTTGTTTATATATATATATATGCATATATACATACATAAACATATACATGTTTTTCTGTGTGCTATGCATGCCTTTATGACAGGTTTTCTCTATTTTGTTTTGTTGATTTATATCTGTAGATTAACATATATGTAGGTTAATATATTGTATTAGTTTTATATCACAGTTGATTAATATACTATGTGTAGATTAATATATTGCATTAATCTACATTCCTCTTTTACTATACCACCTGATAATGTTTTTAGGATCACAGTTATGTTCATATCTGTGCACACTATGATGCTTTGCATAACACTTAAGCATGTTCTGAATGTCATATTTCAATTTAATTTCTTGATAACTTAGTATTGTTACTAAAAACAGAATGATTGATAAAGAAATATTTCAGAAACAATTATGGAATACGAGTATTGTTTTAGAAGAATTATTTGCCAAATATTGCAGAGAAATTCTTTCCTCAAAAAAAAGTTTATTTATTCTTATTATCAAGCTGTTTGTGAAAGATCAAGACCACCAGAAAATAGGCAATAGACCAAAAACACTTTAATTTTCTCACAAGATAACAAATCTCTCTGCTTTGAAGTGGATGTTACCTATTTAAATTATTAAAATGTAAAGAACAAAGATAATAACTCTGCTCTGGCGGCAGGGTATTCAAAATAAAAGTTATCTAATGAAGGTGTCCTCAACACTTTCATGCATGAGAATCACCTGGAGGTGCTTTTAGAACTCATACTGCTGAGCTCCACCCTCAGAGTTGCTGCCTTAGTAGTTCCATGCAGGAGCTGAAAATTGTAATTTTAACAAGTTCCAAGGTGACACTGATGTTGGTGATAGGGGAACTTACTTTGAAAAGCATAGTTCTAAAAACAAATCTTACCTAATAATAGACAAACATGTAAATTGACCATAACTCCGCTACACCCCCAGCCAATCAGAGTGAGTATGCAAATTGACCCAACAATGGTAGCAGGTTAATTTGCATATGCAGGCACTGAGCTGCCAGGAGGGGCAGCACACCTGCTATGAGGGGGAGGGGGACGGCAGAGAAAGCTACAGGTGCAGTGCTCCGACAGATCGAGCACTTGCCGGCTCCTGGGTGGGTGGGAAGCGGGGACTTGCTGGCTCCTCAGCGGCTGGGAGTGAAGCCACAGGAAGGAAGGCCTATTCCTGCAAGAATATTGTGCAATAGGCCTCTAGTAAATAAATAAAACATTGCATGAATCCAATCTTATAATATATTTCATTTGAGTTAGGTAACTTGCCTCCTTCCTTTATACTTGAAAAAAAAATAGCAGTTCTGATGTCCAATTACTTCTTTTTTCTCATTTGGATAGTGTTTCCACAGGGGACTTCCTATCCCATCTTTACTAGAAAATTTATGTTTTTACAAATCCTGGATCTCATGAAATACCATCAAGACGTCAGGGAAACAGAATGAGTATTCCAATTCCCCTATAAGAATTCAAGCTTTACTAGCAATGTATAAATAGTCCACAGAAAAGCTCTGTTTTCAAAGCAAAGGCAGGAGTCGGGCATGCAGAGTCAAAGATCAGGGTCAACATCTTCAGAAAGCAGGACAGAGCAGGAGCAGGCCAGGATTACTTTCAGCTGGTGCCTTGTTATAACAAGTATGGGTTTCTGGCCTTGTCCGGGAATTGCCAATGGTGAGCAATTCTTGCAAACAGAAGTAATAGTAAGGTTGTACGCACTGAATACTTTATATAATTCCTAGGAGTATTGTTCCAAGAAATAGCATGTTCAGGAAGCAAAATCCATGTTTTAATTGGCAATTTCAAGGTATGATTCTGTGTAGTGCTGTTAACCTTGATTGGAAATCTGAATGTTATGTTATTCAACGACTATCTATTAATACTTGCTTGCATTTGCAGTGTTTGAAAATTAGCTATTGGCTACAGTTCCTGGCAAACACTTCAACAGCATCAATGTGAGAATAAAGATGTGAATGATATTGTGGAATATTCCAACATGAATCAGAAACTGCTCTAAAACAAGTTTTAATGTGCAAAGCAACATTAATTTTAACAGCAAATAAAAACCAGGGCAAGCAAACAAAAGACTTTTATTCCAAACAAACAAACAAACAAACAAAAAACAAGTAACTTCATAATAGGAAGCATTACCACCAAGCTGAAGATGCTTTTGAATATGCTTTGAAAAATATGATTAACACCAATTCAAAAGGAAATAAAATTTAATATGTCTGAAATATTTGTCACAAAACAAAGATCAGATTCTACTGAATAGGGAAGTTACTGCTTTGGTCTCTACAATTTTAATTTTAAGAATAATAATTTGTTTAAGTATTAAATACTTTATATTGTCTTTTCATTTTAAATTATTTAACATTTATTTTTCTGTTAGCTTGCCTTCCTTTATTGTGTTTAATATAGAATATGTATATCAAGTTGAGAGCATTTACACATATTATCAAAAAAATGTATCAAAACATATTTTTAATAATAAACTATGCACTTAATGAAATATCAGTTTTATTTTACAGAAAAATTATGATATTCAATGAAAATCTACTGTAGAAAAAAAGCTCACTGTTTACTTTTATGGTCCCTCATTACTAAAACCACACAGAATATTATGAAAAGTAATAACATGATTTTGAGAATTCCTACAAATTCCCAGAAATTCCAATTTCTCTTGCCCAAATTTAAAGATTCATATCTGTCAGGAAGTTGGGAATGCTACATTTTTAGGGCAATGAGAGGAAGGCATACTTAATTTTCAAATTTCCCAAAATAACAAAATTGTGAAGTTTATCTTAGCCCCTCATTGAGTCCATTAAATTTGTTTCTTCCTCTACCTGGGACATTTTCCTAAGATATCTGTCTTGCTCACTCACCTCGTCAGTGAGAACAGGTCTTTCTCACAGAAAATTGAGCTTCCCCAAAGTTGTCGGGGAAGTTCACAAATGTGTAGTGAGCAGTAAATCTCGCTGCCATACATTCCCTACTTTTATTATTTGTTATTGCTGTGTTTCTTGGGACTAGATCATGGTCTCTGAAACATTTTTCTCCCCAATTGAAACAATTTGTTCTATTGCCTGTGGTCCAGCATCTGATTAAGACAGAATTTTTGAAGAGTCCCTTTGGCATATGTCCCCCCACAAAAGAAACACTAGGCTTTACTGATTTTCTTTGATCTCTGAGTCTGTTATTATTTTTATTTTAAATTTTATTTCTATTACGCTGTGCTATGGGATGAACTGTGTTTCCCAAAATTCATATTGAAGGAGGTTGAAGTCCTAACCCCAAGCTTCAGAATGTTGCTGTTTGCAGGTAGGGCCTTTAAAAAATTAATTCATTAAAATGAGGTCACTACTATTGGCTCTAGTCCAATACAACTCATGTCCCTCTTTGTAGTGAAAATTAGAACACAAATGCATAAAGAGAGAAGATTTTGTGGAGACTTGGGGAGAAAACAGCCATCTCCAAGCCAAGGAAAGAGGTCCCAGAAGAAACCAACCCTGCTAACACCTTGATTTGGGGGTTTTAGCTTCTGTAACTGTAAAAAGATAAAGGTATGTTGTTTAAGCCCTTCAGTGTATGGGGTGCATTGTTATGACAGCTCTAGCAATCTAATTCATGCTGTCAAACACATCTGGCTTCTAAAATCTTTTAACACTATATAACAAAAGGCCAACAACCGAATGGCAGAATGACCAGAATGACCAGTTGACCAGTCGCTATGATGCACACTGACATATGCTTAAAGCAGGAGCTTCCCCCTGGTGGTCAGTGCACTCCCACCATGGTCATTCAGAGGGCAGATCCATTCCGGCTCAGATGACCTGGATGAGCAGTGCTCCCACAGCAGGCTGATCCCTGCAGGCCACTCCCCCCCACCAGTGCACGAATACCATGCACCAGGCCTCTAGTATATTATGAGCTTGGAAATCCAGTGACTGAGATGGTTACTACGGAATATAGTGTAAAGATTTCCAACAAAAACCTAAAAGACTCTTTTTCAAAAAATGAGGGTGTTTTTATGTTTGTAGTAAGCTGGATCTGTTTTTCTTAGAAGAATAGTCATTAGGGTTGTTCCATGAGAGTATCCATTTATCTTCTAGAAGTATGAGAAGGATGCTTTATTTATTATTTATTTATTTATTTACTTACTTACTTACTTACTTACTTATTTACTTATTTGTTTACTGGTTTATTTTCAAAGAAAAGGAAAGGGAGAGAAACATTGATTGGTTGCCTTCTGTAAATGCCATGACTGGGGTCCTGCAACCTGGGTATGTTCCCTGACCAGGAATTGAACCAGAGAATGATGCTCCAACCAACTAAGCCACACCTGCCAGGACAGGAAGGATACATTTTTCTGCTTCCTTTAAGGCACAGGCAGTCATGTGACTTGTTTTGGCCATCAGAATACAATGGAAGTGAGGACTGTCATTTCTAGGCTGAAGTTTTGATTGCCAGTTTGCAAATGGCCAAATTCAATTTTTTTTCTCTGCTTTGGCAACTGTGTAACATAAGGGTGAAGGATCCTTCATTCTGAGTTCATGCTGGGGATGACACCGAGCAGAACTGGCCTGCTGTGGTCACAGAGAGAGGATAAGGAGTAAGCTGGTCTGAGTTGAGGTACTGAGTTGAGGTGCTATATGATACTGCCCAACAAATTACCTTATCATAACTCATACACCTGGCCAATTTTTGACAATGCTCGGATACATGAAGTGGTTGATATAGTCCATTTGTTTTTTTGTGATGTTGTTTTGTTGTTGTTGTTGCTGTTCTTTTCAGACTGACACCACCTATTGAGTAAGACTTCCAAGGACAGTGAGTGGGCTGAATTCTGAACAAGGCGGTGGGGATCCTGCTGCCAGGCCTCTTGTAGGCATGGTGATGGTTCCAAAGCCTCGCTGGACACACAGACCCACGGGGCAGTGTTTCTGTACAGTGATGGAGACTTCTGTGATGCTGCCCAAATGTTCATTTCTTGTCCGTATAGATCAAACTCTCCGACCTTTATGATAACATAACATTCCTGAGTGTCCTTAACTGGCCGTCCACCGTCTGGGGGCCCACTTTCCAGAGGGCCGGCATCCACAAGGACACCTCTCTCCATCCCTCCTCCTCAAGGCAGGGTGATTCAAAAGGCAGAGGAGCCAGAAATAGCCCAGGGTGTAGCCACAATCCAAACGCCCTCCTCTGAGAGTGAGGATAAACAGAATCTAGGGGTATCCCACCCAATTTCCTAGACTTTTAGTCATTCTGACTTAAAAATCCACACCAATCTGGAAGCATATGGATACCATTTATTTTGTTTCCTTTGCAACAGAGTACTTTAAGAACCACTTCTCCCTTCCCCCACCCCCACTTCTCTCTGGCTTATCATTTGGAGGTTACAGAGGAATTAAATTCATCTTGAAAGAGTGTTTATGAATTACATTGTGACCATTACTTAAATGATTAAATACACAAGAGAGATAATCCAACCCAGAGACCATGTCACCAGAGAGAACCATGGTTATCGTCAATTACTGTTCATTTTCCATAAACATGGCCTTGAGCCAACCTTAGGGGGAAACTGTAAAGCTGGTAAATGACATATTTGGCATCTCCATCTATTTCTTTCTTTACCCCTTCAGCCCTTGTTCTGGGCTCACTATATTTCTCTAGGCGTCTCCTATTAGATAAGAGATCTTATTTCCAGCCTAGACCCCTCAAACCCTCCTCCCCTAGAAACACAGTATTATGTCTCTCATCGTATTGAGGCATCATTATCTAAGTCAGAGTATTACAGAATCTCAGTCCCTGAAACTTAATTCTAGTTCCAGGGGAGGTCCAGCACAGATTTTCACAATGGCCAACAGGTTCCTTAAATTCACATAGCATCTGGTGATCGAAGCATATCATTTAAACAGGCTACTCATTACAAATGGATTTCAAGTATTAGAGGTTGGTGGATCATGAAGAACCTTTTGGACTTGACGCTATGACTATAACTTGTGCTTAGCTGACATTGTAATTGCCTCCATCATATGGGGTTCACTATGCCCACCTCACAAAGCTTGAGGAATTGGCCCCAGGCAGGACTGGAGCCCTTGGAGTCTAAGCCAATCACGGCAATGCTATGTCTCACCTCGGTGACTATTTCGGAGGCAAGCCTATTAGCATAAGGATTTATTCAGGAGCATGCAAGTGCCGAATTCAGGAAAACAAATGAGAGAAGACATTTGTTTGGGCATCTGGGAAAGAAGCTCCTCCCCTTTAGGAAAGACCTTGAAATTGACCTGTGTTCTCTTCACCAGAGCAGAGGAGGAAGAAAGTAGCCTGAGTTGGTGACACTCATCTTGAAATCATGAGAGGGCGCCTGCCTCCCCATGGCCCACATTAGAAAGCAGAGAAAAAGGAGGGAAAGACGTCCTTCATGAAACCACTGAACCCAATCCACCCTGCAGTCCTGTGCCTTCTGTATTTCCTTCCAATTACACCACATGTTTAGAACTCCTTTGTTTTTGTTTTTGTTTTTTAACAATTTGAGGTGTGTGTTTTTAAAAACAAACAAAAAAAAATTTGTGATTAAAACATTCGTTCAGTGCTAAATTCTCTAAGAATATAGGTTTCCTGAGAGTTTTTAAAATATTTACATATGCCCAATGCCCAGGTAGTATAGTCTGATGAATCCTTTTAAAAAACAGTTGTTTCTCAAGTAAATTTATGTTAAAATACCTTTTAATTCTCTCCAAGTTGAGTAAGAGTAATACAAATAACCATGATTCAACATTCATATTCCCCAATCCAAGTGTTGGGGGAAAAACTAGTGTTATTTTTGCTCACAGAAAACACCATATTTTAATAGGGATGAAGACAATGCAGTTAGGTTTAGATAAAAATACACTCATAGTATAGTTACAAAATACAGATTTATCATCTTCCTTCCTATCTCAGACATTTACACATAATAAAAATTAAAGATAAAAAATGCATCCATAAATTTGGCATAGGAGGAGATGTTTTGTTGTTTTTTGAAAAGGAGGAAATAATAAGAGAGAAAAAAGAACGCTGAAGGCAACTATATATAAACATGTAAAATTAGTTTCCATAACTCCAGAACCTCTATACCTATATTTCCCTCAACCCTGGTGACCCTAAGTTCCCTAAGTGCATACAGGAAACTGTCTTTCCCACCTCATCATTATTTATACTTTATCAAGTTGTGCTGTTAGTAAACAATTTCTTAGCTTGTTTACATCTCTGTGCCTCAATTTCCTCTTGTATTAAAAAAAAACACTAAAAAAAAACCCTGTTTTATAGAAGAGGAAATTGTGTAGTACTTCTGTAGTCCTTAGAACATTGCCTGGGAGCACAGTACACATTCATTTAATGTCACCCATTATTAACTACTGTTACTAATTGTCAATGGTGTTATATAATGCACATGGAGGGCACATTTACTCTATCATTCTTTATCAATGTCATTTTGTTAGATACACAGTACTCTAGAAAAGAGTTTATCATAATGTAGTTTACTTTTGATTGGTGGGTTTTTTTTGGACAGTTATACTTTTTTAATTTTTTTAATTTGTTTTACAACTATAAATAACTATGTACTGAATCGCCTTGTTTGTGTATCTTTGTATACAGATGTCTTATGTCCTTTGGCTCCAGTCTTAGAATCAGAACCACTTGGTGAACGGGGGTATTGGTATAAAATAGAACATCCAAATATTTCATGGGCTCTCCCAGATTTCCTACCTTCCTTGTAAGTTTGTTGGGGTCTAGTCCTAGCCAATGGGCCCTGGCAAACGGGGTGTGTGGACCAAAGAAAGTTATGTCACTTCCAGACCAAATATCTAATTGCCAGGGTAAGAACTTTGAGTGTTTTTTTTTCTCTGCTTTACTGAATCGCTGAGTTGCTACATGAAGAACAGTAGACCAGAGAGTCTTTGGATGGAGAATGGACTTCGATGAATGGGAAACAAACATTCCGGAACCAAGTACTGAGAGCCGGATCTGTGGCTGCTGCACAAAGGGCTGCCATGCTAATGACTGGGCAGCTGGTGGCAGGAGGGGAGGACATTGACACCAGAGTTTAGCAGTATATCGATCCACTTTATGTCAGTAGCAAAATGATTGGCAAAACCATTATGTATTCAATGTATTTGTGGATCTATGTGAAGAGGCTGGAAAATAGGACACCAATAGTGCACACTGACTGCTATTGGCTATTATTGACACATTGTTATAAGAAAAAATAAGCTCAGGAAAGAATTAGTCAATTTGCAAGCAAAACTGAAAGGGAAAAAGACAAAGTTTCGAAATTCACAAACCTTACAGGGTTGGAAAAGGCTCCTGCTTATTTACCTCCAAATAGTGAAAAGGAATGAAAACAGTAAAAAAAATGTCCAGTAACATTTTAAATTGTTTCAATGCTCTCAGGGCAAAAGTTAGACTTAGGGTGTGGTGTTTTTCATTTATTTAAATCAACTGGATTAAAATATTGGATTCAGGGTGGGGTCTTGGTATAAGAACTCTACAATCTTAAAATGGCCCACAGGAAATCCAAAGAACAGGGTCTACAATTGAGAAGATGAGGAACTATTGCTGATATGAAACTTCATCTCGAAATGACCTGTGTTCCTGGTTACTGGCCCATGAAGCTGACTTGAATTAAATATAGAAGAAGCCTATGAAGAGTTTTGGAAAGCTGTACTGCTAATGAAATCACAAGCATAGACTGAAATAGCTAATGTTGTCAACGTAAGAAATATCCGAGCCTTTTGAGATTTTTTTATGAGTTTATGTGAGCCAAAATGACAATAATGACTGGGAAGCAAAATCTCAACAGCTTGAGAAAATATTCTGGAAAACAGTCGTTTTTCAGCTTATTTTAAACACTAGAATAAAAGAAGTGTAAAGGTGGGTTATATGAAATCCATTGATCCTAAATTGGGGAATAGGAGAAAGTAAAGCAGGGAAATCTCTGGGATTGGATAAAAAACAAAACAGAGAAACACATACTTATTTTACATTGGTATCAGATACAGGCTATTTAACAACTACAGCACAGAGAGATGGTATGCGGGAATGGGGGGGGGGGCAAGATAATGAGGAGTTCTGTCATCTCTCCTGCTAGGGTGTGGTGTCTGTGCCCTAAGAGGCCTGGAATGGAGACTACTATGTCATTTCAAAGGTATGTTATCTTAGCTGCAAAAAGGCTCATTTAAGGTAATGACTGACATTTGTCAAGGAAGCCACAATCTCAGGATGTGACTACCTGCCACGAACCACTTTTAGTGAAGAACATTTATGTTCAGACCATCCTATGTGATTACTGTATGTCTCTGAGTTTGTAAGGCCATGCATTTTCCAGGTTTAGTATGTGGCCCCTTGTTCATCCACAATGTCTATTCAAGCCTTATAATTACACATGACAACCAAATTTTGTCTGGTAGGTAACAGCAAGATACAATGTCCATAAGAATATATGTCCCCATAATCCACTTCTGAAGGGCCCAGCAAGAGAAGACAACAGTAAAACTGCCTGGAGGATGGAGCCAGATTGTCACCATGAAGGAAATACATGGGAGCCCCTCCAGAATTCAGAATGAGGAACTAAACAAGAAGCATTCCACAAGGCTAGGGAAGGGTTCTAAACATCTGTATCATGCAGCAGAATAGCTACAGACTCGTGATGATTGTGTATCTCCCGTGCTTTCCCTTTCTGAATGGGAATGTTTATGACTGTTATTCTGTCTTTTCTTCACTAATGTACACTGGCTATGTGGGGGTGAGGGAATAAGAGGAGACCAAGAGGAGCCACATTTAAATCTCATGTAAAGAGTACTGTCAGCACCCGGAGATCCTGGAAGTGAGTTAGATGATTATAACTGGATGGGGCATTGGTGTGGTCTTCCTTTGGGAAAGAGTTCACTGTGTTCTTCCATATGAGAGAAAAGTGCAAGGATATATTGTGTGTGCACGTGGGAGGACTCTGGCAAAAACAATAATATCTACCAAGTACTATATGAGCTTCCACACATTGCCCAGGCCCAGGGCAGTTAGGCTAAGTCATATGACTTGTTCTGCTCATGTGAGTGATGCATTTACTATAACTAATTCTGTACCATGGAGTAACCCTGCAGAGCCCAACAGAAACATAATATGAGCCTCTTTAGTAGCTGCATTAAAAAGGCAAAAACTCATACCTCTGAAGAGAAAGCACTGTTGTGTTGATGTCTGTGAGCCAGTGGAGGAATCTGTGAGACTGGAAAAAAAACAACAGTTAAAGCATTAGCTGAGGTTAATTTCAACATTTTACTAACTCAATATATTTAACATATAATCAACATACATATTACTGAGATATTTTTATATGTCTTCAAAATTACATCTCAGTTTGAATTGGCCATATTTCCATTGTTCGTTAGCTATATGGAGTTGGTGGCTATTGTATTTGAAAGCTTTTTGAATGAATACAGATCTATATTATGAATTAGTGCTTTTAATAATTAAAAGAACACCACCTTTGCCCGATGCCTAAAACTAAGGAATGCAAAGGTTAATTTGTTTTTGGATGACAGTAAGATTTAAATTGGTGAACTTTGGGTAATGCAGATTTCCCTCCATAATGTGGGTGAGCCTCATCCAATCAAAGGAAGGCCTACATAGAACAGAAAGGCCAGCCCTCCTGAGCAAGAGGAAATTTCCCAGCAGACAGCCTTCAGACCTCGTCTGCACAGTTCTCCTGGCTCTCTAGGTTGCCACCCAGTTGATCATGGACTTGCCAACCTAAATAATATTCTTTCTCTCTCCCCGCCCTTCCTTTCCCTCAGCTTTAAATTATGACAAACACAGAGAGCAATTACATTAACTAATCATCCATTGTCCATGTAAGACATGTCCAAACCCTCAGAATATTTCTATAAGACTTGATTTGAGTCAAACTGATAACATAAGCCAGGTCACAAGTGCTCCGGAATAAAACAGCTTTTCAGCTTCGTTTATACATTTGAAATAAAGAAAGGAACTAAAGGACGATTACATGGATGTGGAAGAATGCTAGGTAAGGTGGGGGTGAGATTACAGGACAGTTAAGGATGGTTAAGGCTTATTTCAAATGTGTGTTGATCTAGATGGGCAAAAATAGTGGACAGAGCCTGCTTAAGGCAAAGATAAAGCTTTTACTAAAAAGTTGTATTCTTGGGACATGACTACCCACTGTGACCTGCCCAGTCAGGATTTTATGATCAGACATCCTGGGAGGCAATTTTCTATAGAAGCCTCTTTTAATTGTCCACAATTCCCACTTTCTATGTTCTCCCATCTACCACACGAGTTGGAGGTCAAAACGTATATATACCAGAATACGTTAGCTAAGGACTTAGGTGCAATTGCAACTCCATGAATCAGTTGCACTGGTAGGATTTTTGGCAGACAGAAGTGAGGAAAAAAATCTTCCTTCAGTTGCTAAACTCTACATCTCTGTGTCTAGAAACTCAGGCAATCTTTCTAGTGGCAGCAACAGATTTGGATCTGTTCTCATAACATGACCCTAAATCTACAGTGTGGGTGCTCCAACATCGACTCCTTTGGCCTTCCAACAATTTCTAAGTAGCTAATTCCATTCTCCTTACTATGCCTAGAAAGATATCTGTTTCCTACTTTAAACCAGTCTGGTAGAATCAAATGTTTTATTTAATTAGTTGCTAGATTAAAAGAAAAATCACAATTAGTTATGGTAAATACTAAGCTGCTGTTACAAAGGCTACAATATACTGTAGTTACTGAAAGGAACTAAAAAAATACACTTTTCCTGCCTATCCCAGTCCAGCAATAAACACATTCTGTATTACTTTGGATAGATATTGTCAAAAGGGTACAGACTCTTCCATTAGGCAGATGGTGGTTCTTGTAGAAGTTGAAGCAAACAAGTTTGGGAACGGGGCAAATGGAAGCTTCCCCCGTGAATGCTGTACAGATAACTGATTCCCATACATCCAGAGAGGGCTTTCAATGGTCTATCAATATATTAAACCCAATCAGAGGAAAACGAACAGAGTATGGAGGAGAAATTCTTCTAGAAAAGGGGTTCTGCCAAACATGAATGTAACACATACTTTCATGTCTGGCTGTATTATAAGCAAGAACTATTTTGGCTGCAAATTTTGAAAACCAAGCTTAATCAGACTCTAAGGAATTTGTTGGATCACAAAATTAAAAATGGTAATGGGTAGCGTAGGCTTCAAGTAAAGCTGGTTCTAGGATCTCAAATATTGTCTTCAGGACTCAGTTTCATTCTTTCCACTTCGGTTTTATTATTCTTTTTTATTTTTAAATCCATACTAAAATAGTATCTCCTGAGTTGATAACATGGTGACAAAAGCAATCATACCCTCTCTGCTACTCAAGAAACAAACTTCTCTTTTTCAACAAAAGTCTGAGAGACATGGAAGCCTGGAACAGACTGAGGAATCTCAGATGGAAGGGGGGAGAAGGAGGACAGGAAGAGATTTATCAAAGAACTTATATCCATATATGCATCCCATGGACACAGACAATAGTGTGGTGAAGGCCTATAGGTGGGAGGCAGGATGGAAGGAGTCAATGGGGGATAAAAAGGAGACATCTGTAATACTTTAAACAATAAAGATAATTTTTTTAAAAAGTCCCAGAACTGAAGTTCATAGGAAATTATTTGAAAAAGCTCATGTACTCATCCCTTAATCATATCCTAGGCAAGGGTACACTTTGAATTGATAAACTTTTTATTTTGAAGACCAGGGCAAAATAAGCTCTAACAAAAATTGTAGAATGACATTGGGGAACTGATTTTTTTTCACATGAAAATTAATATATTCTTACTACAAGAAGGTGGTATGAATACTAAGTAGGTAATTATTTTTTTTAAATCCATCTATACCTAGATAGTCAATACACTTAAAACACATACACTATTTAGTTTAAGTTATATCTTGCAATTTCACGTGTTAATTTTTTTTTTTTTTTATAAATATTTTATTGATTTTTTACAGAGCAGAAGGGAGAGGTATAGAAAGTCAGAAACATCGATGAGAGACATCGATCAGCTGCCTCTTGCACGCCCCCTACTGGGGATGTGCCCGCAGCCAAGGTACATGCCCTTGCCGGAATCGAACCCGGGACCCTTCAGTCCGCAGTCCGACGCTCTATCCACTGAGCCAAACCGGTCTCGGCTCACGTGTTAATTTTTAATTTTGGCAACAACTTGCCTTGTTGAATAAAAACTTTTCTATACCAAGTGTGGGAAATAATGTATAATGGGTACATGATAAACATTTATTGCATTTGCAAATGGATTTGCATTTATTAGTTATCTGTTGTCATATTTAAAAATACCCCAGGATACTATGTCTTGAAACCATTGCCCGTGACTTATTTCCTCATGATTCTGTGGGTCAAAGTTTGGGTAGAACATCTCATCTCTGCTGTCCGTTGGGCTCACTCACGTATGTGCAGGCAGTTCCCACCTGGCGGGTAAGCTTCAAAAAATGTACCATTTTTCTGACTGGTCTCAGAACACCATACTCACGCACTTAGATTTTTTGTGAAGATATAAGTGATGACAGACCACATATTCTGCTTTATCCTGCAGATGGACCGCAGGCTTTCTCTTTGTGGTGACTATTTAAAATGCATCAAAACAAGGAAGGTTCTAATGCACAAACACTTTTAAGCCTGCACTTGCATAATGTTTGCCATTATCCTACTGACTAATGTAAATCACAAAGACTAGGAAACAGACTGCCTCTTGGTAAGAGCTGAGAAAATATTATGGCCTTTTAATTTTTCAATTTACCATAGTCCAACCTATGACCACAATCATTTGCATTTTTTTTAATTTGGAAAGCAACTCAATCTCCCAAGACCGGAAACAAACAAACAAACACAAAACTACAACCGACAACAAAAAACACCAAAAAAATCTCAACATGTTTTGTCATCAAGTCCCAGATTCAGTATTTCATGAAGTATATGTGATCTAACATGGATGTGGTTCCCAAGATTCATCTATTAATTCAGTGACATGAAAACCAAGAATACACTTGCTCTGCATATGGACATAATAAACACATTAGATACTGCCTTTTCAATAAAGAAGAAAGAGAAGATCCTGCATCATAGCAATTGTGAATCTGAGCCAGTTACGTGGTATCAGGTCACTTTATTTGGAGACAAAATTTTTCTTAATTGGAGCTGGCACCTCTCCCTGCCAGTCATTCACCAGTGCACTTTTCTCCCTGGTTCTCAGCTCTCTTTTTAGAAAAAAAAAATCCAAGTTACTTGCTCTGCTTCTTTTCTACCTCTAGAAAATTGAGGACCCAAAAAATGCATTTCAAGTTGAATTAGCTCTTTTACTTTTTGTGTAAGTGGCAGTGCTTTGATTTTTGCTACTTTTTTTAAAAAAATTCTATGGGTTTACTATGAATTCACAACAGCCATGTCCGTGTTTGCTAAGGTCACTTTAGCTAAAGCCAATCACATGGCCAAACCCAAATTCAAAGGGTGAAGAAAATAGTTCCCGCTGCCTGATGGAAGGAGTTGCAAATTTTTATGAGCTTTTCACTAAATCTACCACAAAATAGGAGGTTTAAACATTTGCTAGAAATTACTTATATTTATCCACCATAAGTAAGAATGCCATTTTGTGCTATGAAATACCTAATTCTTTTGAACGTCAACTTTTCCCCAGACAAAATTACTCCCAATTAGCATCTGGAGTTAGATTAAATCAAGCAAGCAAACGAAGACAGGAAAAGAAGAAAATATATGTGGGACGTGTGTAAAAGGTTTAGGCATGACACTCAGAAAAGGAGAAACACTTTCCAAAATCTCCTTTCCTAGACAGAGTCTCTAAATAGTTTCAGAATCAGATTCCAGAGCCCAGGATTCTAAACCGAGCCTTAGTACTGACCTCAAATTTTCTGTCAAAAAATGAAGATTTTCATGCAATTACAAACGAACCCAAAGATGCCCTTGCAAGCCTTGCCATTATCGTAAGAGGTGACAGTGACTCTTTGTGTAAAAGGGATATTTGTTTTTTAAAGTCTGCCCTGCAGTGTTGGGGTTGTAATACATTCATTTACAATAGTGCACTTCCCTACCATGAAGGACGGTGGAAATCTCTGGAAGCCAATAAACATTCTCAGGTCTATCCTGAAGGGTCAGTGTACTTATGCAGTTTCTATAGAAACCATATTTCAATAACTCAATCTCTAAAACAAAATCACCTTGAAGCAAACTAAAAATATACTGTTTACTATATTATAGCACATAAGCTTTAGAATAATCATTCCATGAAATAAAAATATATAAAATGCCTCATTTTTTTTCCTAAACTGTGAGTAAATCTTATGGAATATGAAAGTGTGTTTTTTTTAAAGAGCTTGCCAAACATTGCAATACTCCTCTTTTCTATTCCCTCAATACTTTTAGTATTTTCTGTCTTGAAACTCTGGTGAGAGAGGAGGTATGGTGGCTAATGGAAGTGGAGGAGAAGTTGTACAGAAAGAACAATCTACCCTCCGTACTTTATACTCAGAGGAAGAAATCTATGAATAATAATTTGAAAACAAACTAAGACATGAATATGCCAAATTTTATTTAGAACTTAATTTGATTCAAAAAACATGAATGTAACACCGACTTACCCTTTGCGAGACCCTGTGCTTGGTTCTGGAAAGGATGTTATAATAGTATTATAAAATAGTATTAATAGTTCAAGTGGCATGGCTCAGTGGTTGAGCATTGACCTATGAACCAGGAGGTCACAGTTTGATTCCAGGTCAGGGCACCTGCCTGGATTTCGGGCTCAGTTCTCATTAGGGGAGCATGCAGGAGACAGCCAAACAATGGTTCTCTCTCATCATTGATATTTCTCTCTGTGTGTGTTTCTGAAATCAATAAAAAATCTTTAAAAAATAGTATTATAACAATTTTAAAGGGATGATAAAAATTAACCTACAAACAAAAGCCTGCACACAAATGTTTATAGAAGCTTTATTCATCACAATTGCTAAATCTTGGAAGCAACCAAGATGTCCTTCAGTATGTAAATGGATAAATAAACTGTGGTACATGCAGACAATAGAATATTAATTCATCACTAAAGAGATATAAGCTACCAAGCTATGAAAAAGAACTGGGTGAAGCTTAAAGGCATATTAGTACTGAAAGAAGCTGATCTGAGAAGGCTACATACTGTAGTATTTGAACTATGTGGCATTCTAGAAAAGGCTAAACTATGGAGACAGTGAAAAGATCAACCAGGGGATGAGGACAAACAGCCAGGGAAGAATAAAAGAAGCATAGATAATTTTTACAGCCATGGAAGTACTCTGTATCATACCATACTGATGGATGGATGTCCTTTAATATTCGCTCCAATTCACAGAATGTACAATGCCACGATGTAAACTGTGGGCTTTGGATATTATGATGTGCCCATGTAAGTTCAGCCATTGTAACCAATGTACCGCTCTGTTAGGAAATGATGGGGAGGTTGTCCTGGGGTGGGGGAGAGCAGGAGGTATCTGGAAAATCCCCGTACATTAATTCCCCTCGATTTTCTGTGAACTTAAACTTTCTCTTAAAAAGATGGCACTGGGGAGAGGGAAGGAAGGGAGGGAGGAAAGAGACGAAAGAAGGAAGGGAGGAGGAAGAGACTATGCCCATCATATGTATTCCCCCATAACATCCTGCACAGTGCCAGCTACATGGAGGTCCTTGATATTGATGGACTTGTGTAATTTTATTCAGAAAAGCTGACTAAATTAAAAGGAATATTCTATCTTCTAATTTCATTTGTTTAGTATTTACCTGTAGAGTATCTATCAAGAATAGTACATAGGATGATTTCTTTACATTCTTATTCTAATATGTTACTTATCATCTTTTTTTCCCTCTGGAGTATATACTGTAATATAGCTGTCCCTCACTGACTGGAGTCCACAAACCCTCTAACCTTCCTAATGATCTGTGACCTAATAATCCAATATTTCAGCCACTTAAGTGTGTTATTAATTGCTGTTTTGTGAACAAAATACATACAATTGAACCTGTTTATATTTTATATTTGTTTTTAAATATCCCATGTACCCATTAGGTCAGCACATACTTTTTATGTTCCCCTTTCAGCATTTCTGAAATTAACAATAATGTGTTGGCAATTAATTTAATTTAAGATTTAAGACACCTGCTGGGTGCTTCATGCCATTTATGGTTACAGAGAGTAGAGGTTAACATGTGTACAATATAGAAAGATTTTTATTTCTTGCTGTTGCTCTTTTTTAAAAATTTTATTGCTACATCAAATTTATAGTATATATTCCTGAGCTATAAAAATGTCTCTTTCCAAACAATTGCATGTGCAGTTTTATAAGGTGCACCAAGGGTATTTCTCCTTCTGCATAATTTTGATAATAGCTCTGTCCTTAATGCATGAAGGAGTTCTCTTGTATAATGGATGTTGGAATGTGTTGATAACTGTAACAGACAGTTGTTAAATTGAGCATACATTTAGACAGCAATTTGTAGCAGCTATAACTACACTACCTAGTGCGCTAACTGAAGAAACTGACATATTTCAGGAAGGGTGTTCACTTGCAATTCATCAGATATTAAACGACAAGATTTGTTTAACACGTCCTCTATATCTCATCCTGGTTGACATGAAACTATTTTACTTGTCCTGGAGTGCAAATCAAAATGGCATCCACTGCTGTGCTCACATTTCAGATAACCAAGGCTTGCAAGAACGGAACAAATATTGTTAAGTGTGGGTTATTAGAGCACTCACTCTCACCCTCCTTGCCATCATTAAGTTAGTCGAAAGCATAGACTGGGATCATGACATGCTCCTAAGTTGCTTCATGCCTTTTAGGAAACTAACAAGAAATTGGAATTAACAATCCTCTGTATCCATACCCCCATCTAACCTTCTTTGATCAATACAGTACAGAAATCCTTAAGCACTAGCAGAGAATTATACTATTTATGTTTTCTTTCTTGCAACAGAGGGCTAGCCTCCCAAAGAGGAAACTAGTAAAAAGTAAGGCCGGAATACTGAAGGCCATGACATGAGAAACTGTGCGCCTCATTGCTCATAAGACTGTGGACAGCTCAGGTAACAATAACAGCACCAACACCGCCCCTAGTGTTTGAGGAAATCGTCCCTGTGCTTCTCCCTATCAGAGACTGTTTGTTTCTTAGGTTTTTATAAACGTTTATTGATTTCAGAGGAAGGGAAAGGGAGAGAGAGATAGAAACATCGATGATGAGAGAGAATCTTTGATCTGCTGACTCCTGCGTACCCAACTCCTGGGGATTGAGCCTGCAACCCTCACATGTGCTCTTGACCAGAATCGAACCCAGGACCCTTCGGTCCACAGGCCAACAGTCTACCCACTGAGCTAAATCGGCTAGGGCTCAGATATTGTTTTGTCTTTACACGTGTATTTCCCTGCTTAGGCCTGCCTTTCTCCTCTAAGAAACTACTCATGCTTTAAGTGCTGTCTATAGAAAAGAGTAACTGACTTAAAAGCACAGAAATAACTTACTTATTCTTCTAGCCTTAGTCCTCAGAAAATTGTAAGTACAGCATGCAAGTAACAAGTGCTTACTGGATAAATAATCTAAGTCAGGCAGATATGGACTTGAATTCTGGTCCCAATTTAAAGGCAATGTAAGACTGAGAAAGGTTAGTTAACATTTCTGAGCCTCAGTCTCCTCAGCCAGAAAATCAGGAAAATTAAATGTATCTCAAGGTCTTAGGGCCTATAATTTTAGGAGACGTCTATGTTAAAGGTTTAATACAGCCTAAAAATGGAACTCACTTTTCCTTCAGATGGCCCCTCCTCCATTTCTCTCTCTGTTTCCCCCCCTAATGCTTCCTTCTTTGTCAAATTCTCAGAATCAGAGTCAGGCTTTCCTCAAACAAAAAAGTTGAAGTGAGCTCCCCGATATATAGTACAGTTGAACCTAGAACAACAATGCATAGTTGAACCTTCCCAGCCTCCATTGAAAACCATTTTCACATTCCCAGCTGCCATTTGTAATGGAGGGATGTAAAGCCCGGTGCAAAATACTGTCCTTGATCTGTGGTTAGTGGAATCTGTAGGCCCACTGTAGGGTCAAAACTTACACTCACGCCCTAGCCAGTTTTGCTCAGTGGATAGAGTGTAGGCCTGCAGACTGAAGGATTCAGGTGGTAACTGGGTCAAGTGCAGGTATCTCAGCTGCAGGCTCCTCCCTGGTCCAGGCATGTGCAGGAGCCAACCAATGGATGTATTTCTCTCCCATCAATATTTCTCTCTGTCTTTCCCTACTCCAAATAATCAATGGAAAAATATTCTTGGTGAGGATTTAAAACAACAACAACAACAACAAACTTATACTCAGGTTCTGGCCAGGTGGCTCAGTTGGTTGGAGCATCTTCCTGTACAGCAAAAGATTGCAGGTCTGATTCCTGATCAGGGCACATACCTAGGTTATAGGTTTGATCCCCTGTGAAGGCTTGAATGGGAGGCGACCAACCGATGTTTCTCTTCTCCCCCCTCTCTTCTCTCTTCCTTCCTCTCTCTGAAATCAGTAAACATGTCCTTGGATGAAGATAAAATTCAAAGTTATACTGGGATTTTAGACTGCTTGGAGTGGAAGCATCTATTCCTCACATTGGTAAGGATCAACTGTGTATAGATAACATTCATCATACCCTGGGCTTACACTTGATAACAACTATTCAGAGAGGTGGATTTGGGGTGATAAAAATCTTGCAAAAAGCAATTTTGTTAAAACTTTGCAGAGCAAAAACAGTAATATAAACAATTTGTTGTTCTGAGTATAAATTTGCATATTTTATACATCTTAAAACTCTAAACAAAAAGCATTGTTTTCAAACTACACTAAAGGGGACCTAAATTATCTGTCAATTTCCTTTATGACCATTTTCCAAAGTCATTATCATATAAAGAAGGAACTAGAGAGTACATAGCAGAAAGGAAAAAAAAAAGAAACAAAACAAAAAAGGATAGTTAACATTGCATTGGCATCTATACTAATAAAAGGGTAATATGTTAATTACACAGGAGACCTTCTGGGAGTCCAGCCAGAGAGGGCAGTTGGGGACCATGAGGCCAGCAGGGGAGGGCAATTGGAGGTGATCAGGCTGGCTGGGCGGTGGGGTGGGGGGCTCAGTTGAGGTGATCCGGCTGGCAGGCAAAGTGGTTAAGGGCGATTGGGCAGGCAGACAGGTGAGCAGTTAGAAGCCAGTGGTCCCAGATTGCAAGAGGGATGTCTGACTGCCAATTAGGCCAGGTCCCAGTCCTACAGTCAGACATTCCCCAAGGGATTCCAGATTGGAGAAGGTGCAGGCCAGGCTGGGGGACACCCCCTGCGCCCCCCACTCATTGCACAAATTTCATGCACCAGGCCACTAGTTTATTTAATAAATGTAGTATGTTATTTGGCGGGGGGTGGGGGGTTGTTATATTTGTGCTAGTTGTCAGGTTTTTTTAATTTCCAATCTGTTGTATTTTTTTCCCTTTCAGAATAAGGATTCATCTTCATAATTTTAATTTTTTAATCAAGGGTGCAAATTCAGAGTCTGCCTGTAAAACCAGATCCAATCTTACTTAATCACTTCAAATTATTCAATTTCTTATCTCCCTACTTCTATGGGAGCTCCATGTGTAAAAGAATTACATCTTCCCTATTCCCTTCTGTATTGCACTGTCCACACATGAGCTCAAACTTCAGACTGCCAGAGATACAATATTTTCCATCTCTTAATGTGATTAAAAGGCCTCTTATTACAGCTTAATCCATAGCAAGTAGCTCCCTCAAGCTCTGTTCATGTGAAATGTCATGATTCCACATAAAATTCTAAAATGCAATTGGCTATTGGGATGGCTCATACGGGTGCTTGCTTAAAATGATGAGCTGGGGAGAGGTGCTGTAGGATTTCCAAGCATCTGCCACTTGAGGTTGTGTGGTAGAGCTGGAAATGCCCCACGCACACTGAGACATAACTTCAAATATGCTTCTTTGGCTGTGTATCCATGGGAAACAATGAGAGCTGACAGCGTTGTGGAAAGTAATTAGTTACAGAGAGATTCATTTGGAGATGGTCCTCAGGAAATTGTTGCAAACTGGAAGGGACACCCAAAAATCTTTGCTCGGAACCTCCCTGTCTAGTGAGAGGCGACAGATGACAGCATTACACTAACTTCTCTGAAGGATAAAAGAACTTATCCCTGGAAACTCACCCATTATTCATCTTCATAATGATATTCCAAATAAGGTACAAAGAATGAACACATTTTATAGACAGGGAAAGCTGGATATGTAGGTTTTATTCAAGGTCAGAAGTCTAAAAAATGCAAATGTTGTTTTAAATATTTTGTTTTTGCCTTGATTTCTTCACAATCCTATTCTCTGCCTGGTATTCTTTTTCTACCAAATGGCTTTTCTAGCAGAAATAAATACTTTATAAATCCATTCCTTTTGAAACTTGCCTTCAAGTAGAGTCAATCTTATTTTTAGAACATTTATGCGTTCCTACTCTTTAAAAAAAATCACTTAAAGTTCTACTTATAAAGATCATATTTCTTCTTTACTGCCAAAAAGATCACAAATGCCTACAAGGCAGAAAACTTCCTGTTGAACAAGGAAGATTAGATGAGGCTTTCAAGAAAAGATTAATGTGTCTATTGAAATACAGTTGGTATTGCTTAAGCTGATGATTTTCTCAGCAACCATTGCAATGAAAGCAATACGACTTAAAGTCACCAGCTTTAATGAGTGGACATTTTGGTAATATCAAAATGCATTAGGCACAGTTGTAAATAAAGTAAGCATTAAGTATAACAATAAGAACCAAATGGTTATCAATAAAATAATATAACAGAAATGGACACTATGAAGAATTGAGAGTGCTGCTACATTTTAAAAAGTCAGATTCTCAAATAAAATCATCAGAGCTTCTTCAAATTGCTGATATGGCATAACTTACCCATCTAATTGCAAAGATTCCATTGACCAAACCACATAAACAGAGAAGCACTTGTCCTTATTTAAGAGGGTCCGCAAGCCACAAATTGCTCTGTAGTACACTGAATGTGAACAAGCCTGAAACTGCTTTATTTCGTCTTCACACACACACACACATCAAAATCGATGACCTTTGCATGTTTAAACATTTTAGACCCAATTTTGTCTCAGCGAGCTCTAGCTTACAATATGATTATGATTATGATTATAGATTTCTAAAACCTCAACTATCTCTAGTGATCTCTTGGGATTTTTCTTCTTTTCTGCTTTTTCGTGTACTTAACCAGTACTCGGATAATCACAAAGGGTCTGAAATGTCTTTCTTGCTTCTCAGGCTCTCCATTTTGTAAATCATTCAAATTCCTTACATTAAAATACCACTCTGTCCTTAAAACTCTTCCACTCTCCCATCACCACCAGCAGCACTATCCCCAATAGAATTGATTTCTCTTGACAAATGAATTTTGGCTGATAGCCTCCAACTTCCCACTGAAACTCCAACAGGTAACCTGAACATTTGAATGCACATAAACAGAAACACTCACAAAAATGCCCCAAACTCATTTTGGCTGGCAAACTACTCTCAGAATCTGAGCAGTATTTTCATAACATTTAAGACAGATGGTACCAAGTTAAGAAAATCTATCATAGGCTGCTGGCTCATGATGCCCCTTTATAAGCCAGGGTAGCCCCATCTACCTGAAAGTGGAAACTAACTGTGTTGCTCATGCATTGGCTGACTTTTTGCTCACTGATAATATAGAGATATCCTATATAATAAAGAGTTAATATGCAACTTGACCCTCACACTCTCACATCACAAAATGGCCACCCCCATGTTGTGACAAGATGGCCACCCCCACATTGTCGCAAGATGGACAACAGGGCAGGGCAGTTGGGGGTGACCAGGCTGGCAGGGGAGGGCAGTTAGGAGCAACTAGGCCTGCAGGAGAGGACAGTTGTGGGTGATTGGGCCAGCAGGGGAGCAGTCAGGTATTAATCATGCTGGCAGGGAAGCAGTTACATGTCAATCAGGCCAGCAGGGAAGTGGCTAGAAGGCTATCAGGCTGGAAGGCAAAGTGGTTAGGGGCAATCAGGAAGCCAGGCAGGTGAGTGGTTAGGAGCCAGCAGTCCCAGATTGTGAGAGGAATGACTGACTGATTGGGCCTAAACCATCAGTGGACATCCCCCATGGGATCCCAAATTGGAGAGTGTGCAGGTTGGGCTGAGGGGAACCCCCCTCTGCCAAGTACACAAATTTCATGCATCAGACCTCTATTTTAATATAACAAGATAGACAATTCAACAGAATACTAGGTGGGGGTGAGTAGGCAGGCTGGCTTGATGCTTTAGCTCCTCATGAGAGAAAAATAAAATAAACACCAGGATGACATTGCTCTTATCATAGGAGTATAGGTAAGATGATAATTTATCAGAAGCATAGACTTTCAGAAACCAATAGAGTAGAAGGGACAGAGCTAGGGAGAAACTGCTGAAGGTCACAAAGAAGGAAGGTGCAAACTTGAAGATAAAGAGGAAGGCTTCCAGTCATAATCCCACTGATGGAAGGGAAGAGGAGAAATCTGAGGAACCAGTTTCCCAAAACAATGGTTCTGTCACATTCCCTAACCTAGAGAGAGAATCATGTACAGGCCAGACAATAAAAACTATCACAACATCATCAGTGAGAGGCAAGAATCTGTTGCCTCTGTGTAAAGAGCGGGATGCTGTAGAAGGAAGCATGATAGTGTCATTGGGTGACACAGACAACAAGCTGAGTAAAGTGGGAAGTTCAGCTCAGAAAATTAAAGTATCAAAATTCCCACAGAAATCCTAAATGATGAAAATGGACACTGAAACAGTGAGTCACTGGGGGCGGGGGAGAAGGTTTGTGAGGATGAAATCATGGAAGAGATGTTGATAGATGTGGAGGGAAAAACAACACACGAACACTAAGATACAGCCCCCCAGAGGAAACCAAAACAATTGAACAGAGGAAGAAGCAATTACATATTTGAGGGAAAATTTCTAGCAAGTAAAATATGTCCAAAGATGGTAGATAAAAGATGCTCAGAGCATTTCAGTCAAGACACAAAAAGAACAAGACATCTAGACATTTCATGAGGGGAAATTTTAATTATAGTAATAGAGAGTAAAATCCTACACTCAAACATGCAAAGAAGAAAAGACACAGAGAGATGTGTAAAAGGGACAACATTGAGCTGCCTCAGATTTTCTAATAACATTAAATAAATACCATAATGTACTCAAGAACCATCCACAAAACTATGATGAGAGAGAGGTTTGTGATCCATACATTTTTATAGCCTCGCCAATTTTTCATTGGTATGTCAAGTCAAAAGAAAAGAATTCTAAAATAATGCGAAGTCTCAGAAAAAGAAACCACCCACATGGCTACCCTGGGGAAAAAGAGCTGAAGACATTCTCTAGCTAACATTGAAGTGAGTTAAAACCAAGAGCTCAATAATAACAGGCAAAAAGTTTTAGAAAACAGATGACAGTTAACACAGAAAGCGGTAAGAGGATAACATTGGAGCTCTATGGAAAACAGTGCCGACCAGAGGAAACCGAGCATCAAACACAATCCGAGAGACAGCACAAAAGTAATCATCGATAGCAATAAATTACACCCCAATTAATATGTTAATGTAATTGGATGATAGTAAACAGCAAAGTATGCTAAATTCTGTTTCATACAAAAGGCAGAAAAATACTTTTTTTTCTATTTGCTTTAATAATCATAGAAATAAAGTTTAAACAGAGATAGGGATATATGGAACTGACAGCAATCAGAGGGGCTGTATTAAGTAAAATTAAAGATATAAGACAATCAAATTAATTCTAAAAATAAAGAGAAGTGATTAAATTATTAAAGGATAAGGAACTGTTTCAAGATAAAATATAAGAAATGTGCCCGACCAGCATGGCTCAGCACTGACCTATGAACCGCTCCTGAATTGGATTCCCAGTCAGGGCACCTGCCTCGGTTGCAGGCTCGATCCCCAGTGTGGGACATGCAGAAGGCAGCCAAACAAGGATTATCTTTCATCATTGATGTTTCTATCTCTCTCTCTCTTTTCCTCTCTGAAATCAATGAAAATATATTTGAAGACAATGAAAGAAATGAGTAAATGTCACCTCAGAGGTCACAGCAGCAAGCATTTGCTCATCACTACTTAACAGGTACTGGTGTATTTAGTCTTCATGGAAGACCTCTCAGACAGAGCTAGTTTTGTTCCCATTTTACAGATGAGGAAACTAAGCTATAAAGGGAATAACTGCCTAAAATCTACCTAAATGTTGCAGAAAGTTAAAATTAAAAATGAACAAAATGCACAAATGGAAATATTGGCGAAAGCAAATACTGATTTCAAAAAGATCCAAGCATTGTCACGCCTGCAAAAGTTAAGGTAAACAATCATCAATATTTTTACTCTGGTTATCAAAATGTTGTTAGAAAAACTAGAAAAGATATGGAGGCTACTGTTATAGGCAAAGCTTTAATATAACTCTCTATGCCTTGGACAAATCAAATAGTTAAGAAATAAATGTCAGAAACAGTTTAATGAATATAAGGCAAACTATTACATCTAACCAAACATAGCTTTTCCTTTCAAATATTAGATTTTCCTTTAGGATATTTTGAAGGGATGAGGGTAACTACCAGGCATTATTTTGGGGAATTTTATAGATGATCACATGTATATACACAAAAATAGTTAAAATTAAATGCCATACAAGTTGACTTTGCTTAGAGGGGTTTGAGTAGACTTTAATAAATGTCCTTGTATTTTAACATTCTCTAAATTTATAATATATCCATTAAAAGACTTCTGTAATCAGTAAATTTAACCACCTAATATTCATGCATCCAAAAACTGCTTATTCAACACTAAGAGTAAGTGTCTGAATTGGAGACTGACTGTGAGGGAAAATATTAATAAGCAAAGGAAAAGAATTCACGCTCCTCTCTTGTCAGTAAAAGATTCATGAACTTGACTCTGAACACAGCTGTACAAACCAGGGGGCTGAGTGGAACACGCTTTATAGGAAGGCAAACATCCCTAATCACCAATTCCCAAGAAGATAGCCCAGTGCAATCGCCACTGCCTGAGTGGGGTGAGAATTTCGTCAGGTGCTTTGAGAAGCTCCACTTGCCATTCCCATGGGATTTTCCGGTGCCCTCCTGGCCTCTCCTGCCTGCTCTGTAGACTCTGGCAGTGTGCCTATCTGGTGAAAGTAACTGTCAACAGCTCCACAATTCCCTGAGTGCTCACTCTGAAAGGTCTAATAAAGGGGCTAATAAAAGGGATCTTGGGGGCAGTGTCTGCGTTACCCTGGCAGGCCCAGGCTGAGGACCCTTAGGAAGTCTGTTCCTAAAACTAGATGCTGGCAATGCAACAGAGAGAAAAATGCACATAGCGCTTCCCTCCCGGAATTCATATTTCAGAAGAGAAACAGACATTGGGTAAGTAATTACCATTGTGATGAATGAAACCAAAAAATAGAGACTGGATGCCGTGAAAATCTAGGTTTCCTTTCTCTTCCTTCTCCTTTTACATTGCTTATTAGCCCAATATGGCGCTTGTTACCTTCTGTTTTGTTCTGGGCCTCGCTGGGAGCACATCTGTTTTTCCAAGTTCCTGCAGGCCTCTGTCTGCATTGTGCCTGCCTCAGATTAAATGTGCAGTAATGTCTTGCCTAAACGAATAAAGAGAAAGCATTAGGTCTCTCAGTATACTTTTCTTTATCAATATTTTCTATTTAGACACAATTGCACGTCACCAGGAACCATGTTTATTAAATTAGCTTGCATCTTGTACCAGATAATTTTTTATAATTTTTTTTGGCTTATTACTACCTAGCCTTGAGAGATGATGAAGTAAGAGTATTTTGATACAAAAAGAGTCAAGTTAACCTTATATTCATTTTCAAAACTTTGTGCTGTCAGTGATGTAGTTCAAAGTACCAAAAAGATTATTTACTGCTTTTCTGGTAAAGAGTTAAGGAGAAAAGAATCCATGACAACTAACTAGTTTGGGATCTGAAAGGAAGGGGATGGCCACTGTGGGAAGGCCATGCCCACATCAGCGGGAAGGAGCATATTCCCTTTCCTTGAGTGTGACTTAAAGACCCAGGGAACCTTTCTGCTCTCCCGTATACAGCAATAAGTTGGGGTTCCTCCCATCAGCCAGCCATGGGCAAAAGAAAGTTTATTCATCCAACCCACAAATCTGGACTCAGGAAATATGCTATCTTCGGACCAATGGTGAGGAATTAGGGTCACTGGAGAGTTTTGTTATTACTTCCTTTTTACTGAGATTAATTTATATCACACTGTGAGTTTGGAATGACTGGATTTGGTTATTCCCACTGAAGAATCAATTATGCTGCCTGTCTGCATGGCTCAATGGTTAGAGCATCAACCTATGAGCCAGGAAGTCTCATTGATATTGCTCTCTCCTCTCTCTCTCTCTCTCTCTCTCTCCCCCACCCTGCCCTTTATATCTGAAATCAATAAAATATATATTTTTTAAAAAGAATCAATATGTCTTTCTTTATATTCAATGCTGAATATAGGGATTATGTGAAGATGAGATACCCTGGGGAAACAAGGCTATAGAGGCTTGAGCCAATAAAATCCTGTAAGATTCTGCCCCCAAGACCTGAGTGTTTTTACATCAAGTGAAAAGCAGAAAGCTCTTCTGGATTTGTGTGGCATGTCTATTAAATATGTTTTTATTGATTTTTACAGAGGGAGGAAAAGAGATGGCTGGAGAGATTGAAACATCGATGAGAGAGAAACATCGTCAATCAGATGCCTCCTGTGTGCCTCCTGCGGGGGACTGAGCCCACAACCCTGGCATGAAAATCAAACCGGTGACCGCTTGGTTCATGGATCAACACTCAACCACCGAGCCACCCGGGCCAGGCTGTGGCATGTCTTCACTTCCTCAAGCGGTCCTCGGTTCCTACTAGAGTTTTATGCTTCCTGTCATCTGAGTCAGGGGCCCTCCGCCCCACTTCTCTAACTCATTTTCCTAACTCTGGAGACATGTGGGGTATCATTGCACCCTGAGCAGCCTCATATTCAGGGGAGGGCTTCAAAAGTAATACGTGGTGACGATTAGAGTTAAGATTGAGTTTCAGTTCTAGCAAGACTAACATTGAAAATTATATCAGGTTACATTTGAATATCATTTTAAGCCCTAGAACTAACATACCATCCTTCTCTCAGCTGGATGAGAGCAAGCTAAACCATCAATAACAAGAGCCTAGGCCCAGAATATTTTCAAGACTGAAATAAAATCTCTGGTCCTTGTGCATGTGGGATATCCCCACATTGCTGGAGTTAGGGGAGGTTCTGCAATCATCAGTACTAAAAACATATTCCAAGATCAGCTTCCATGAGCACAGTCAGAAATGAATCCTATACACCAACCTCAGCTATCATTACTGTGTGAGAGAGACGGTCTGCCCTTCCCAAGTGGCCACTCTTATGATGCCTGCCTTTCAAAAGTCTGGAGCTTAGTTGAAAATTACATCTCACATTTATTGACTATCTGCCCAGAGCACATGCCAAGCATCATGCTTGAGTTATCTCATTTATCTTCATTCATCACACACCATGAGAGAGATGGTATTATCCATTTTTTTTGCAGATGATGACATTCAGGCTCACTGTATGTAACAAGCCTGAGTCCACACAGCTATAAATCACATGCAGAAAGGCGCATGAGAGTTAGATGGTGGAGCAGAGGAGAATGCTACCACTGCTGTTTGGGATGAGCCAGAAGGTTTAAGAACAGGGCTCATGTGTGAACTGGAGCTTGAAGTGGTGATTCGTGTACCAAGAGAAGTAGACTACTTACCATGTAGCCAAAGAATTAAAATTTACCCCATTAGTTCATTTAAATGCATTTATTTATCAAGTATATATTGATTCTAGAAGCCTTGTGCATGAAATTCATCCACTCAAGGGGGTCCCTCATCTCTGCCTGCACCCTCTTGCAGTCCAGGAGCTCGTGGGGGATGTCTGACTGATGGCTTAGGCTTGAGGGGAGTGGGCCTAAGTCATCAGTCACACATCCTTAGCACTGCCTCGGAGGTGGCAGAGGCTCTCATCACCACCACTGCACTGGCCAGCTGTGAGTTCAGCTTCTGGCTGAGCAGTGCTCCCCCGTGGGAGCACAATGACCACCAGGGGGCAGCATCTGCACCTGGTGGTCAGTGCATGTCATAGTGACTGGTCATCCCACCGTTTGGTCAATTTGGATGTTAGCCTTTTATTATATAGGATTGACTATGTGCCAAACACTCTTCTTTGCATTCAAGTCTAGTTTATATTAACAGTCTAAAACAGTACCCTCATAATACTTATATTTTCTTAGGTGGATGGAGTGAGACAGTGTGCAAATAAACACATAGCACATTAGCTTGTGATAAGTCCTATGAAGACCAATATAGATGGAGCAAGGAGATGGGGACAGCAGGGTGGCCATGTTTGATATGGTTGTCAGGGGAAAAGTCACAGAGACTTCACAGTCTTCAGGAGGGAGCCATTGGTAGATCTGGGAGGAGAACATTTCTCAGGAAGATGATGGCTTTCCCAGGGGGCCTTGAGGCTGACAGGGGAATGGCTAGCAGCAGAAGGCAGAAGGTGAAGTCAGAGCAGGAGATGGGACCAAGTATTTCAGTGAGAGCTGTTTCATCATGAGAACAATGTAAACGGAACCTTGGGTGTGTCTGAGCAGAGGAATTACATTCTCTTGCTATCTCTTAAGTGAGTGATGACTCCAGTATTACAACTTCGGGTCTAAAAAGATTAGAAGATATAACTCCTACTAGATGCATTCAGGCAGTCTCTCTGCAATGGATCATTGACTCCTCCTGATCAGCATCTTATTATTAAAACAAACCTGTAAGTCCAGGTGGCTAGTAAGAAGTTCCCTTAGATTTACTATAAAGAACTCACACGGAGGTCATGAATAATCACATAGTTTTATCCCGAGTTCCAGAGCTGGGTTGAGAACTAAGTGAATCCAGCAGCTGCAGTGATTTGTCTACAGTAGGAGGGCCTCGCCAGAGCTGTACCTCTATTAAGAGCAGATGGCATGGTGTCTAAGTACTCTACATCACCAGCAGGTTTCTAGCTCAATATCAACCTTGCATCTTGTGCAAAGACAGTGAGGATCATGCTGTTTGGTAAGAACTGTTCTCACTAACCCCCCTTTCAGAGCTTAAATCCCATTTCTGTAAACCACATTTCAAGATCTCTGAGCACTGCCTCCCACCCAACATTTGTACTTACATTTCAGGCTCCTCAAATTAGATGTTCAATTCTTCTCCCAGTTCCAGGAGGCCATTATCTTCTCCCAGATGCATCTGTATTTTTGTCCCAGCTTCCCCGTTTCTAAAATCAGCATTGTCATTATCCAAACCTCAAAGACTAGACAATTTGATAACACCTTCAACCACTCACTCTTCTTCGGATTCATTATCTAATGCGAAAAGAAAAAAAAATTCAGTCAGCTCTTCCTTTTAAAATGTTTTGCTAGTCCCTCTGTTCCTGCTTCATTCAAGCTTTCATCTGTTTATGTTTGAATACAAGAAAATATGTTTTTTCACTCGTCTAACAAAAGCTAGTCTTCCTGAATTCGAACCCGTCTTACATGCTGCTGCTGGACCCGGTGTGGGAGTGCTCAGTGTTGTGGTATTCCATTAATTAAGAACACACAATAGCTCACTATTAAATCAAGTTCTATTGTCTAGATTTAGAAATACTCCCAGGCTTAACAGTTCCCTAGTACTGATAAAGAAACCCAGAGCTGGACAGTGGTTAAAGCAAATGCCCACCAATAGACACATGTGTAAAGAAGAGGGGTACATGTACAAATGGAATATTGCCTGGTCATAAAAAATGAAATATTGCCATTTGTATGACATGGACGAACCCAGTATTATAGTATTATGCCAAGTGAAGCAAGTTAGTCAAAGAAAGATAAGTACCACCTGATTTCACTTATGTGTGAAGTTCAAAGAACAAAATAAATTAATAAACAAAATTGAAACAGACTCATGGATACAGAGAACAGACTGGTGAGTGCCAGAGTGGAGGGAAGTAAAAAAAAGAAGGGATTAGGAAGTACAGATTGGTAGATAGAGAATAGTGCTGGGGATATAAAGTACAGCAGAGGGAATATAGTCAATAAGACTGTAATAACTGTGTATGGGGCCATATGGGTACTGGAAATATCAGGGGGAGTACTTTGTGAAGTGTATGCTTATCTGACCTCTATGTGCAGTGGAAACAAATTTTATTGAAGCACTTTTTCAACACCACAAAAGAGACCTTGGGAGGAAACTGGATGTCTCCATTCATCTGAAAACAAGGATGAATGAAGATTTAAAACCAAGGAGCAGGTTGGGGTGGGGTGGGACAGATGGAGAATGACTCAGAGGAAACATCAGGGGCAGGGTCCCTGATCCAACAGTTCCATCAGCATTCTTGCTGAAGGCAGTGAAGATCAATATCACCTGGGGGATGACAGCGCATGAGGCATGTGATCCCAAACTGGGAGTGATCAGATATCCAGAGTAGAGATTCTGGATGAACAGATTTAGTAGGATTCTTGCAAAATGCAGGCAGAAGACACAAGTTGAGGTCTAGTTGAGAAAAGGGTTCAGAGAAGACTAAGTAGATTTTGGTCGGGAAGAGCATCTTGTAAGTACCTTACACTATTCCATACAATTGGCAGGTGATAATTAACATTTTTCTCCTCACAGACCCTGGTAAGAAATTCTAGCATGAATTGCCTCCTCCTCCTCTCAACTCACCCAAATCTTGATCTTCAGAGCTCAGGCAAAAAAATATGTATGTTCATGAAACCATTAGGAAGTCAACCGTTCCTCATGATTTTTTTTTACACCACAGGATTTATTCTTTCAGTTGATGAGCTTTTATTGAAACAGAAGATTATATCAAGCCCTATGCCATATGCTGAGAGAGGTTTTAAAAGTAAGAGAAGTTCCCTTTAGCAGTGACTGCCAGGTGCCCTGCCACATCCATTCTCTCCTCTTATTATAAAACCTCTGAAGTTGAACTAATTAGGTGTGAGAAAAAGAAATGCCCAATCTTCAGGTTATATCTGAAAAACGGGATGTGACCTCTATTTTCCCTGCCCCTTTTTGCTGCTGAATGCAGTGTGGGCATGATGTTGAGGCAGGTGAACTCCTCTGAGGTCATGAGGTAGAGGCCATGTGCAAAAGGAGGCATTGCTTTCTGGATTAGTGTGGAATGCATTATCCACGGTCATGAGTCCGTGCCTGTAAAAGATTTAGCATTGTGGCTGGCACCTAACAATAAAGCACATGAATAATAATGAGTATAATGATGAAAAGAAGGATGTTGATGTTTGTGGTCATCACTATGATGAAGATCATGGCCCTTTCCTTCACAACGGACGCTGCAAAATGAGTGTTCATCACTTGTGGCTGTGAAAATAAAGCAGCGGGTTTAACAATCAAAAGTAACCTAGATTATATTGAATCCTTCTCACTGAGAAAGAAGAACTAATGTTTTCTTGCCTTAACAATATGCTAAGATCATTGAATATATTTTTGAAAGGATAGACACAAAGATGTGGTCGATAGGGAATAGACTGGGGGTGGGGGGGGATATGGCAGGAGAAAAGAGGACAGGACAGAGCCAGAGAAATCAACTTGATCTACATTACAGAGAATTCCCTGTTTGGTGTAAACTTGACTGAGAAAGAAAGGCCTCACAAACTGGGACTGGGGGCTCTTCAGTGATTCCTTCTGATGGAAGCTGAAAAGTAAATGGGGTTTAAAGTGAATGGCAGAGTGGAAGGGGAGGCTTTGGCAAGTTCGCTGCAGGCTATGAATTGTATCTCCTTCAGTGCCTTTTGCAAGATTAAAGGAAGAAGAGAATTCCTTTTTAATTGTTAATAAATGTTGGCTTGAGATTGTTTAAACTTTACTCCATGCAGGGACTGGACTATAAGGGAACAGTTTTTACCTAGGTTACAGTAGTTTAAAAATATGGATCTCTGAGGTTGCAATTTTCTGTGAGCATATTTATTTAAAGTATAAAATAGCATTAAGCATGCCTATGAAGCTTTTTATTTAATTTTTCCTAAGTAAAAAGCAAATTATGAAACACTATTCTGAATAAAATGAGATAAACAAAAGGATTTAGATTGAAATATAATAGGATTTGACTTCTATTTTTATCAAGATATTTTTTACTTTAATGTGGAAGAAGGGGTGGTGCATTCTAGAATTATTATAATTTTGATTAAATATGTAATTATACAGTAAGAAGCACAATCTATACCTCTTAATCACCCCACTCAGAAACTAGAGATATAAAAGACACTAGATTCTCAATATATATGAACCAATTGGTCTGATATCTAAAACTGAAATGCCATTGTGCATTTTAGATATTCACCTCATGGTTGAAGAATTCTGTATGTTATCACATTTTTCCCCCACCTCCCTAAAAATACTACTAATGTCAATATTGTGACAGAGACCACAAAATAACATTTTGTTTGCCTGACTCCTAGAATAATTTTTCCACTAGAAAAAACTGATTTACAGGTAATTTATTATTAAAAAGTGTGTGTGTGTGTGTGTGTGTGTGTGTGTGTGTACATATGTATTTATCAGGAGTCAAGCACTGTTATATGCTCTTTAGAAACAATATCTTTATCCTCATATAAACATTATGAGGTAGGTATTAATTTTATACCCATTCAATAAATGACAAAATTGAGAAAAGTTAAGTCATTTGCCCAAGGTCATATAACCAGGACATCATACATCTGGAATATGAACCATGCTAGCCCATCCATGATCCTTGTTACTGCTCATTATTTTCTACTCACAGACATGGAACTAAAACCCCAGTCTTCACGGACTAATGCCAGGCATAAATATTTCAGCAGGTTCTCACACGTATTAAAGACCAAGCAGACAACATAAACTAGCGAAGCTGATAGATGAAGAAAAATTCTAAAAACATCAGAGAAACAAGAACACTGCTGTCAACGTGAGAGACAGTATCTCTCCCAAAGTCAATGGCCAGTGTGTCTTGCAGGATGTAAGTCCACTATTGCCAGATCTCACCACTTTCTCAATGTTTAAATATGGGTTCATAAAACTTTACACATCCTGGAGCCAAGCCAAACACCTCCTCTTTGACTGGAATCCAGCGCATAGCCCAGCGGTTTTTAATCTTCACAGATCATCATATACTTGGAAAACTGAAATAACATGAACAGGAAAAGAAGACACAGGCCTAAATCCTGGCTCCAGAGTTTACTAACTCTGGCCATGACGTATTATTTAACCTCTCCGAACCTCAGTGTCTGCATTTCCAATTAGGCATCATACCTACCTCACTAGATTACTGTGACAATGAAATAAAATAATGCACATAACTCAATTAGCATAGTGTCTCACACATAACACATGCTCTCATAAGTGTTCACATTTCTATAATTTGCATAGCTACTCCATTTTTTCATTTTAATTGTTCACCATTTCCTTGATTAGTTGAGAAACGGGTCAAAGATGGATTTCCATCTAAGTAAGTTGCTTCCTAATGAATGCCATTCTTTGGGTCAAGATAAAATACAATTGACTTAAAGAGTGTTTTCCAAGGCTGATGTCAGTATTATTTTTTTTAATTTTGTGATTTATTACTTTCAACTTAAGTGCTAACTCTCTGTTAACTATGGATTCATTTTAAAGACAGCAGTCTAAGGAAAATATTTAGACATGTTTATTAACCTCTGTTTGGCCAATTTTTATATTTTTTTCTGGGAGAAAGGTTAGAGAAGACCAAGGAGGAAAGGCATATTAGACCAGCAGGCATGGGAGAGAGGCTGGGCAGAAGAGGGAGTGGGCATTAAGCAAGGCAGCCTTCTCTCACTCTTGCAAAGGGCGGCTCTGTCACCGGCTTGGTAGTCAGAGGCCAACTAAGGACAGAGGAGCCACCTAAGCACATGAAAGGGGTGGGGTATTCGTTGTGCCATATAGAGGAGCAGAGAAGTTAACACAGGGGTCTGTCTGGCCCCTGAACCACCAGCAATGCCAGCAGGAACCCTGGGCCCTAAGGAGAGAGGGAGGTGGCAGATTCTGGCCAAATGTACCTAGTGCCATAGATCAGTGGTCGGCAAACTCCTTAGTCAACAGAGCCAAATATCAACAGTAACAACGATTGCAATTTCTTTTGAGAGCCAATTTTTTTTAAACTTAAACTTCTTCTAACACCACTTCTTCAAAATAGACTCACCCGAGTTCCAGAGACAGAGAAACATCGATCAGACCATCAAACCTTGGAGGGAAGTTAGGGGACAGTGAGGGTAAGGGGGAGAGATCAACCAAAGGACTTGTATGCATGCATATGGGACTGACCAATGGACACAGACAACAGGAGAGTGAGGGCATGAGTGGGGAATATGGAGGGGGGGTAATGGGGGAATAAGGACACATATGTTAATAAAGCATTTATATAAAATAATAGACTCGCCCAGGCCATGGTATTTTGTGGAAGAGCTACACTCAAGGGGCCAAAGAACTGCATGAGGTTTGCAAGCCACAGTTTGCCTAGAGGATGCACCAGGCAGGACAGAGGAGGAGAAGCACCTTGGCCTCTCCCAGCCCCTCTCTGCAACCAGCCCCAGGGCCTCAAGCCCAACCAGAAACCACAAACCACCTGACATGAGAGACTTGGACATCCAGCCTGAGAGACCAGCACCCCTTCATCCTAGAATTCAGCCAAAATCAAAGGAAATGCCAAATATGCCTCTGAGGATGGGCTAAGGGGTGACCTTTCTTTTTTAATGGCTACTTAAGCTAGTCACGTGTGGTGGTGGTGGTGGTGGGACATCTACTTAAATATGCACATTATTTTAATATAATTGTTTGGTAGGTGAGTTACCTTTGAACAATAGTTCATTATAGCTTTATATTCTACACTCACAACCTGCTTCATGGTAAGTTGATATGTTGTCCTCTGTAATTTCCAGATATGTGTTTGTACCACTACATTCATTTTAAACCTAGTTCACGTAATGAATATTTTACATTCCAAAAAAAAAAAAAATCAGTCCATGTATGTTCTCTTAGGTTCTTTTCTAAAATAAGATAGGTAACCGTCAGTTTGCTATCATTACATTACCTCTAGTGTGAGCACCCCACATTATTACCGCAGTGACCCGAAATTGGAGTCAAAGAAACGTGGCTCAAATGAATGCCCTGCTTGCTACCAGCACCGCCAAGTTTGAAATGAGTTTCTTACATTGCCCGAGCTTCCATTTCTTCTTTTTTAACGTTGGGTTGAGTGAAGAATGATTAAGAAGTTACCTGCAAAGCACCAGGCACAGTGTAGAGCCCTTGGATAGGGACCCAGGACATGTTTCTCTCCTCCCTTTCCCTGTAAGAAGTCATTTTACACTCCGTGAGATTTGCAGGATTAATTGTGAATAGCTGTCTTCTCTATGTCCAACCATGAGTTCTTGTTGTCATAGAGAACAAAATGTGAAATACTGCCATGCCCTGAGTGCCCTTTCCCATAGCTTCCTCTGCGTATGCCTCCACTGCATCTTCAAAACCTCTCGTTTCTGTGCTCTCTGTCATTTATACCCTCAGACACTTTAAATGTCTTCCCTGCTGTCATTTAAATTATCTTATCACGGAGCTGTCTCGCTTCCCCTTAGTGAGAGAATTTTCACAGAGCAGACTAAGCTTTTCCCCTGGCATGCCCTAATGACCGCATCAGTAAAAAATGTGGAGGTTCAGTGGGAATGGAGAGAAGGAGCAGGGTACCAGCACCAGCATTTTTTCCTTCTAGAATAAAATATGCATATGACTCTATTTTAACATTTTTAAAAGAGAGATTTGTTTATCAACAAAACAGCAGGCAAAAATTGTGTTTCCTTCAACTCTCTAGATTCTTTGGCTAAGAAAATCTTCCCACAGGGAACGATTTTTTCTATAAAATGGAAGAATGTGGAGTCCCAGTCCCTTCTTATCAGTGTCAGCCACGGCCTCTCCCAAGAGTGAAGAGCATGCGACATTTTTGGGGAAAGTCAGGGCCTGACATTCTCTTTTTCCCAGCCTGTCTTCATTTCATATAAGAGGTAGCCAACTGAGTATGGCAAACAGGAATCTGAAAGTCTTTATTTGATTAAAACCAACCCCTTTGCAGAAGCAGGATCTCCTCCACAGGTATATGGGTTTCTCTTCCTTCTTTCTGAACTGCTTCTGTTTGTTCTGTTTTTTGTTTTTCGGTTGGTTTTTTGTTGTTGTTTTTCCAGAGGTTTCCTGCAAATTAGTATTTCTCAGTCCACCTTGAGTTTAATGAATGGAGCTGTCTGCTCGCAGAGCCCATTTCCAGTGGTTTCGTTGAGCCCAGAGAGTTTGACAATGACCAGACGTGGGAGACATTCGGGGGCACTCAATTGTAGGGCCTCTGCTTATCTGTTCGACATCAACCCCCATAACTATCCCCACCACCACAGGGAGGCTCACAGACCTCATAACTTTTCCCTCATACAATCCAAGCTCCAAATGTGAGACTTCAATGAGCTACTCCCTCTGCCAGGAATGTATTTGCCTTATAGCCTTACAGCCTTATATGCTAAGCCACCTTCATCAGCTCTCATCTCAAGTAGAACCTCTTCAGAGAAGTTGTCCTGAGCCCACAGTAACTCCTCCACACGCCTATTGTTCGATCTGACATTCTGTTATGTCATCTTCAGAGCAACTGTCTAGGGCCCTTTTGTCATTCACTTTTTGGTCACAGTCAGTCTCCACTCAATATAATGTAAGTCCCTGAGAGCAAAGAGAACACATGTATTGTTCCATCTCTGTATCCCCAGGTGGCACTTGACACATCCTAGATGTTCATTACATGATTACTGAATGAATGAATGAATGAATGAATGAATGAAGAACCACCCAGTGAAGCCATCAATAGGCAGCATATGTAAGCTGCTGGAGACTGGTCTGGTTCACTACTTTTCCCCAGTGCCCATCACAGAACTTAACATAACAAATAGCAACTGAATATCTGCTATGTGTCATGCACTGTGCAGGGTAATGGTGATACACAACTGCAGAGCTGAAGTAGAACCTGGCCCTACTGTAACTTGCCTTATTTTACCCTGAGATAAGTGCTCCTCTGTAGAAGGTAGAAGGTCTTTCTGAGGTTACAGCAGAGGACACTGATAGTCTGTGGACCGCTGGGAGTTGGGAAGGAAAGGCTGAATAAGGGAAGAGACAGAGAAAAGAAGGAAAAAGGGAGGGAGGGAATAAAAAGAGAGAAAGGAGGAAGACAAGCCCTGTTCTCTCTACATGGATCTATGGTTAGAAGATATCATTCCCTTCTCAAAATGCCCCTGTAAAATAATCATCATAGCCCAATTCAGAGACAAGAAACATGAGGCTCTTACTAGTTAAATTTCTAGCGCCACAAGTTATCATAGAGCCAGGACCAGCACTAGACTCTTCCCAGACTACTGCTAATTTCCTGTGTCCCGTGACTTTCTGGCAACAATGCCTCGGGAAACAGTCTAACTAGTCTAAGGATTTCCAGACTCATGGCCAGGGACCTCCGGGAGCACTGTGGTTATAGAAAAGCGCTCAAAATAAGTAATTTTGCAAAAATAATATGGGCAGGTAAAGAGCTTAATTCTCTTTTGTACTAGCCCCTATTCTTTAATACCTGTACAAAACGGAAGTTGTCATGACGAGGAGAGGCATTGCCTTTAGGCAGAATAGCAAATGTCTAGAAGGAACTACTACAAGGAAAGATAGAAGACCTCTCTACACCTAATATAACCTGACTCAACTCTGCCTTCCTCCATCATGTGAAAAGCACATGACTGTGCTAACTATTTGAGAAATGACTCATATAGAGAGGTGCTAATCTACTTTAACTCACACACATACACATTCATTCACATATACATACACACATAAATGCGCGCGCGCACGCGCACACACACACACACACACACACACACACACACACACACACTTCCTCAGGACAGATCTAGGTTTCAAAAACAGATCTTAAACTACTGTTCACTTACCACTGCTCCATTCTCTCTTTAAATCAAGAAATTGCCTGCTATTTATTCAGTTTTATAAAAAACAAAATATCCTTATTCAGTTTTATACAAAACAAATATTATATATATGTATATATATATACACATGTGTACACACATATATATATAATAGTTGTGCCCTACTCTGTGTTAATTCTTGAATAGTTTCTCCATAGGGTTAATATTGAGAGAACAACCATATCAACAAAATTTAGCTTTTGTAAAGCATTCATAGTTTCTTAGATCTCAGAACTGACATACCTCAAAAATCTCAAGCACTTAATTTTACAGAACAAAGCACTGAAATTCCGAAAGATGGAGAGTCTTGACTGGGTCTGTTATATCTTTTGAAATGCAATAAACATGTGTGTAAAACATCCAGGTTCTTGTCACATGTATGAAATTTATCATTTTTTTCTTTCCTCTGGCATTATTAATGAAATTTAACTGTAATAAATACGTTTTGGCTTCATTATACTTACACATTAATGCATCTGAACAAAATTTTATATTTGGACCCTATTAGTGCACAATGTAAATTGGAAACAGACCCGAAGTGGCCAGCTACTACATTTGTTATAACCTGATAGGCCCACTGGAAGCGGGCAGCTGCACTGACAGTCTTCCCAGGGCAAAGGCAAAGAACCACCACTAAGGAAAAAATGCCCTGCCTCCTGGTTTGGGGTTCCTCTATCACCAGATTTATTGACCTGCGAGAGAAGGCAGGGGCTGTTCTGCCCCAGTCAATACTAATTTCTAGGGCCAATAAATCCTGGTAATGAATGGAGAATGTGAGTCGATGTATGCTCATTAGATGTGTTCACAAAATGTGCCATGTAAAGAAAATAAGAAAATAATAATCAATCAGCCTTATCAATGTTTAAATATTATTTCTGACATGTTTTGAACCATTTGTTTTCTTTCTTTGTTTTCCTTTTGCGCTCGACTTTAGATGGAATAGAAAATCACCTTGAAAAGTTGAAGCCATTTGCCACATAACGGGTGCCTCTGTCTTCCCGTGGTCTTTCCTTTCACGTCCCTTTACTGTTCCCAGGATGGGCCAGTAGTTCTGTGGAAGGAGGATAATTCTGCAAAGGGATTTGCTGCAACCAGCTTTCTAAGCAAGTGGCTTCTATCTTCTTCAGTCACAGTGGAGAAAGCGACTGAATGCCAAGAATAGATAACGGTACTTTCAGGTCTATATCCAAGGGAAACAAACTCTGAATCTGGAAAATATATATTCACTCTGTGTTTACTGCAGCATTATTCACAAGAGCCAAGGTATGGGAACAGCCTAAATATCTGCCGACAGATGAATGGATAAAGGACATGTGGGATATACAGACAATGGCTATGTTATTCAGACTTCAGACAAAAGGGAAGCCTACCATTTGCAACAACATGAATCGGAAGGACATCCTGATAGGTAAAGTAAACCAGACAGAGAACAACAAATACCGTATGATCTCACTTATATGAAGAATCCACAATATTCAAACTCACAGAAACAAAGAGTAGAATGGTGATTGGCAGGGGTGGGTGGATGGGGAATTGTGAGAGATAATGGTCAAAGGGTACAAACTTTCAGCTGCAAGATGAATAAGTTTGGGGTTTCTTATGTATAGGATGTTGATGATAATTAACCATTAACAGTTACCACTGAATTGCATACTTGAAGCATGCTGAGAGATTAGGTCTTAAATATTCTACCACATGCGCATGCATACTCATGTGCCCAAACACACAAAATGCCAACTGTAGAGGCAATGGATATGCCATTTAGCTTGATCACGGTAATCTTTTCATAATGTATACATATCTCAAAACATAATGTATACATAGCTCCATCTTAAATGTATACAATTTTCATATGTAAAATATATCTTAATAAAGTTGTTTAAAACAAAGAACAATAACAATGAGCATGCTTAGCAAATATTCTCATGCAAAGGAGCCCTCAAGAACCCTTTGCAAGCATATATCTCAGAGGTATGGAGGAAACTTGGTGGAAAACAATAATTAAAGAATACTTCATTTAGCAAGAACCCACATTAAACGCCATGAGCTGGTAGATATGCTAGACATTTTTCATGTTATTTCTAATCTTTCAAAACAATTCAAGGTATTTCCATCCTTTGCAATTAGAAAATTACATCTAAGTAAGCTTAATAAGTATTTTTAGGACTGCTATTCCATGGAATTATAAAACCCTGGTTCTTTCCCTTATAACCTGATTCTTCTTCAAAGTAAGAGTTCAAGTTGAGGGAGAACAAAATCCTTAAAAAGAAAGTGTACTATCAGCTAGGTCAGTGGTCGACAAACTCGTTAGTCAACAGAGCCAAATATCGACAGTACAATAATTGAAATTTTTTTTGAGAGCCAAATTTTTTAAACTTAAACTTCTTCTAATTTCACTTCTTCAAAATAGACTCACCCAGGGCGTGGTATTTTGTGGAAGAGCCACACTCAAGGGGCCAAAGAGCCACATGTGGCCCGTGAGCCGCAGTTTGCCAGCCACTGAGCTAGGTTATATTTATAAACAGGAATAACTATATTGCCATAAAATGTTTATAGCTTTATCTGGCAAACTTTATAAATCAGTAAAATAGTATGTTGCTGATTATGTTTTTTAAAAGTACTTTTAAAATAGTTGGATCCTTAAAAATCCATTGGTTAACTTCATTCCAAAATGAAAATCTATTTTATAAACCAACAAAGTTCACATTGAATATATGCCTGGGAAAGAGGGAGGGTAGTGAAGGAGGAAAGGCAACCAATATTTGCTATTTCAGTTACAAGACTATACACACAACAAAAAGTGCTTATGAAAACGTGTGCATATTTTCAGAGCATTCACAACGATGTTTAAATATGGCGCTCATTTTATGCTAAATTTTTAAAACCACGTTTCAAATGAGAGTTGTGAGGGACAATTTCCTGAGGCCTACCCACAATGTGCGACAGGTCTGATGCAATGCTCCCCGAACAACTGACAACAGGAAGGCGCTCGGCCCCCTGACACGAGCCCGCAGAAGCGTCATTCCGGGGCAGCGGGATCGCGAAATCATCTCAGCTAGGCGGCCGAGGAGCTCAGCCCCCTGCAACCCCGCTCACCCGCTAACTGGTCTTCATCTTCTGTGCACAAGTGTGATTTCATGTGCTTCTAATGTAGGAATGGGTGGTGGGAAAGCGATCTTGCTGAGAGCGGTCTGTCTTATATTCTCCTTTACAAATTTGATCACTGTAGAGAGAGAGAGAAAGGGGAGGGAAAAAAGAGAATATCGTGTGTGAAAGGAAGGAAATGAGACAGACATCAGATCACACAAACTGTTCCTTTTTCTCAGAGAAGGAGGATATAACACAAGGATCTGTGAAGATAACACACATGTGTTCATTTACTCCTTCCTCTTCGTACTCCCAGAGATCTATTTCAGTACATTCACCTACAGTGAGTTCTCAGGTGCTAGACTCCAACCTCAAATTATCTTGGGGAAGGAGAAGGTAGCTCGGGTGGGTCACTCTGCCCACGTGAGCCCTCTGGGACTGGTCAGGCTCCTAAGGGAGCTGACTCCTCTATCGACAGGAGCTTCTGGGTGGCCCTCTGAGTATCTCCAAGTAGATCGTGTTGCTGTAATTCAGTCCTTGACTGTTTATTCTTTGGACCAACTCCCAACTTCAGTAACCTAGTGAGAAAAATGCTACAACTTGTAGGCCTGAGTGCTTGAGTTCCAAACCTGTGCCGGGCAGTTTTTGATACATGTTACTTTAATTGAGATTCTCATTCATATTCAATTAGCTTCTCTGTGTATATTTACCTATATATCTAACTAGGGAGGTACATGAAGCTAAATATACACACATGGAAGGTTTTGCATTGATATGGTATTTACTTCCATAGAAATACACACTGATTAGTATCAGGAGTCTGTAAAGCACAAACACATGCATGTAATTACTGTATTCTCTTTCTCTGATTGCAGCGGGGGATATAGTTCCTGTTGGGCCTCTGCTTAAAAACCTGCTATGTCCTTTCTGGCAGCCAGCTTGGAAGCTGTAAGGCTTCATGTCTAACCTTGGAAACTATCATCCATCCCTTGACCTGCTCCAGAATTTCCATCTTCACTTCTCATGATCCTCCCGCTTCAGGCTACTATGCTTCATTTCATTAACAGCCAGGCTTCATTCTACTTCACAAATGCGTTATATATTTCGAAAAGCTAAAGCTACATTAAAGAAAGTATATTCAAATCTCCCTCACGTCTGTGGTAAGTTTATCCTTCCATAGAACAAGACAAAAAAAAAAGGAGTCATCTGAAAAGCAATCTGATCTCATCAAATTCATCTTTTTTTTTCATAGTGGATTAGACTAAGTTTCCTAAATTTTAGGAAATGTCTATGAAAAACACAGAAGGAGAAAGCTCTTCATAGTATCTCCAACTCGAAACGGTTCCTGTTTTCTTTCCCACATACTAGCTGGTAAATCTGCATTTCTGCTTTTTCAGAACATGAATTTTTATTTAGCAAGTGTACATAGAAAATATATTATATTAAGCTGGGCCCTCAAATGTGTTATGAATAATAAAGCAGCACACATGTGAATTAGTGCAAGTGGAGACCTGTCTTCTTTTCTTTTTTATTTTTGTTATTGTTATTGTTAAATGCACTAGACCAAAAATATGGTGCTAATCATAAAGACACAAGTAAATATTGTTTAATTTAGCAATTTTGGATGTGACCAAGCTTTTGAATTAACATTTAAAAAAATTTTTTTTTGCTTGAGGAATTGGAGTAAATTAAACAAATTGGGACTACTGAATAAAATTTGAAATTTAATAAAGTCAACTATTAACTTGGCCAAATAGGACCCAGTACACTCAGTCATGTCCAAAGGTAGATCTCTTCTTGGTCAGTACTCAGGTTTCTATGGCCACAGCCATACACTGGCCTTCCATGTGCCAACATGTCTCCTGCCTCTTTCTTTCCTTATTTCCCATTTCAATGTTGTATTGCCATTCCTTCAGTTGGAAGGAGTTAAAAAGTGGTGTGATGGAAAAGGAAGAACTCTTATAGAAAACTCTGACTTGTAATCCAAGCTCAACTCCTTGCTCATCCAGTGACTTTGGAAACTCTTAACTTCTCAAGTTGGAGTTTTCTCATTAGTAAAAAAAAAAAAAAAGGATACTGCTTTGCCAAATAGTATCTTTGAAGCAACAGGCAGTAGCTTTTCCATAACTCATCTGAGCTCCATTCATTATAAATTAGAAAGTGTTAGGAGCTGAATCATGTCCTGCCAAAGTTCAAATGTATACTTCAGAATATGACTATTTGAAGATAGGGACTTGAAAGGGGTGATTAAAATGAGTTCATGATGTGGACCCTAATCCAGTATGATAGGCGTCCTTATCTGAAGGGGAAGTTAGGACACAAACAACAGAATGACCAGGTGAGGACATAGCAGGAAAGCACCCGTCTGCAAGCTGAGAGAGGCCTCGGGAGAAACCAAGCCTGATGACACGTTGACCTTCTAGCCTCCACAATCATGAGAAAGCAAATTCCTATGGTAAAGTCACCCAGTCTACGGTATTTTACTATAGAAGCCCTAGAAAACTAATGCTGGGAGTACAGTCAAAGGTAAAATGATTTATTCTCAGTATTAATCTTCCCTCTTGCAGCCATCATGCCATTCCTGAGCCACCTCAACAGATCCAAACTTACCCCAGAATTCAGAAAAGACACACTCCTAAGAGCAAAATAAATGTTTACTCCCGCTATTTATATATATTTATAGGTCTTTCTTGTATCCGAAGGTCACAGTTAGAAGATGAGTTCAAGTTTCAGTAAAAGCTTTAGTTATGCCACTAGTCCGATTTGAAGAGCAGCTGATTAAGAACATGGCCATGCTTCTCTATCAGCAGTACAAAACTGAACATGAGCTCTGATCTATCCATTAGAGAATAAACAGTTTACAAAGGAGACTTCATTAACTACTGAAAAAAAAATTCATCAATGTGTTTTGAAAGAATTACAAATGGCCCCAACTATTTCTTGCTTAAACAGTAGGTAATTTTTATTATTTTTAACAGCAAATGATATTATTAATGGGGGATCGCTAATGTCATACTTTCACCTTCTATCCTCCCTCCATTTCCTTCGTAGGACTGAAGGTCTATAAAATTTTGTCGTTAACAGCAACTTTAAAAAATAGATTTAACATTAAATTTCTTCAAAAAGAATGCAAGTGAAAATGTGCTGGAGAGATTATGCAAATTAAGACTTTTGGTAGCGTCATGAGGCACCCTTGGGAAGTCTTTATTGCTTAATATTACATATTAATTGTTCAAATGTTTTCATGATGTAAGATATGACAAGCCTGAGGTTCAACATTATAAGCCTTACCATGAGACTGACATAAATGACATCTAGGAACAATTCATTGCAAATAAGGAAAGAAGTGATACTTTAAATGACTCACTTACTCACTCAACATATGGTTGGTAATTATAAGTACTATCACAGTATGGATTGCAGTGGTTATATATTCTATCTAATAAAAGAGTAATATGCAAATTGACATACATACATACAATATGGCTGCCCCCATGTGGTCAAATATGGCTGCTCTCATGTGGACGCAATATGGCTGCCACAAGATGGCCAGCAGGGGAGGGCAGATGGGAATAACCAGGCCTGCAGGGGAGGGCAGTTGGGAAGAACCAGGCCAGCAAGGGAGGGCAGTTAGGGGCAATCAGACTGGCAAGGAAGCAATTAGGCATCAATCAGGCTGGTAGGGGAGTGGTTAGGGGGTGAGCAGGCTGGCAGGCAGAAGCAGTTAGGGGCAATCAGGAAGGCAGGAAAGCGAGCAATTGGGATCCAGCAGTCCTGGATAATGACAGGGATGCCCCGAATGCCCTTTAGGCCCGATCCTATAGATCATACCTCAGGCCTAAATGGGCATTCGGACAACCCTCAAGGGGTCCCAGATTGGAGAGAATGTGGGCTGGGCTGAGGGACACACCCCCTTCCCATGCACGAATTCCATGCATTGGGCCTCTAGTATTGTATATAAAACTATAAAACAATATTTTGCTTCTCCTATCTTCTTTGGTTAAAAATCCCCTTTATTGTGACTCAGGGCTATTCAAACCCTTCCCCCAACCTGGGGGATCCATGTCTGGCCACTGAGAGAACTGAATTAATTTAATCATAATAAATGGTACAGGAATGAACAGGTGGGCAAATGATAGACCCCTGATTACTCTGCAATTTACTTTCAAAGGGAGTTTAAACCTAAAACTGCTGGGCATCTCGAAGTTCAGGTGGGGATAGTGTCCCTGGGAATGCTACCATCAGACAAGAAGAAAAGAGCCAACTTAAAAATCACTGACACCACTCTTTCACCCTCCTTGACCTACCTAGCTCAGTGGTCGGCAAACTGCAGCTCATGAGCCACAGGCGGCTCTTTGGTCCCTTGAGTGTGGCTCTTCCACAAAATACCACGTGTGGGTGAGCACGTCCAGTGGGACTGAAACTTTGTGGCCCATACGCAAAAGTTGGTTTTCGGCTCCCAAAAGAAATTTCAATCATTGTGCTGTTGATATTTGGCTCTGTTGACTAATGAGTTTGCCGACCACTGAAAAAGCTATATCTGATACTAAGTTCCCTTTAGCAAGCCAGTACATTAATATGTTCATTTTTTCTTTTTGAATTTTTTTTTATATAATCAATATTTTGGATGAGCAGAACTCATAGAGTAAAACTGAAAGGCAACCTTCCCCCCCCCCCCCATTGTACCTTAAAATCAAGTCAATGCAGGAATTTCTTCCTCTGTCCTTGGAAGCTAACTCAGGTTCTCTCATGACTTTTTGGTCACCCTGAGGTAAGAAAAGTTCACAAAACGGACAAGTGCATTCTCCGTTCAGTAATGTAAAACATCCAGTTCTGTATGACAGTCAAAACCCCATGTTTTATCCACAGGGCCTTCTGCGGGCAGGAAGGCAGGCAGTGCAGCTGAGGTCTTCTCACAACCATGAGATGCCTTTGCGCTCTCTGGGCATGGCAGGTGTTTAAGGTTATTTCTCTTGTGGGAATGTTCATGGTTGATTTATAGCCTCTTTCACTCCTCCAACATTTGGCCTCTTACCTTTGCTTTCTTAAACCTGGTGATTTACTTCTCCAAAGCTCATTATCAACCCCTTCCCTTGTGGCTAGAGCCAGCAATTCCTTCACCTCTCTCTGCTACAGCCCATTTGCCCATCTGAGAAGTACTATTGGTCAGGACCCTAATATGACCCCCACTGGCTATATCAAATGTACTTGCATCTCGTACACAGGAAACTCGACTGCACCCCTCACCATAACTCTAGGCATGCAGGCTGATCCCAAATCTGTCGCCTCCCCTTTGGTCCATCAGCAGCTATGCAGGCCTCCTCTTCCCCTTAGTATTCACACACTGGAGTTTCACACAAGGCCTCTGGGGCCTCACCTACAGATATGTCTCAAGCTCTCCAGGTGTTTTCATTAGGCTTGACATCTGGGCAACCAACCAAGTTGCCCAAGACTGCTCAGGTTTAAGTACCAAAGATTCCCTAACCTGAGAAACTGTTCAGTCTGGGGCAAACCAAGAGATATGGTCCCAGTGTAAGAGGTACTCTTATACACTCCCCTTGGAAGTAAGGATTTGGTCTTATAGCATAGCTATGTCCAAAATAATATATATTTTTTTCAAATCTTCTTTCAGGCATTTTACTCTCAACATGGGGAATGATTTAAGATTGACATAATTGTCCCCAATGGGAATAGAGCATGCAACCCAGGCATGTGCCCTGACTGGGAACCAAACCAGTGATCTCTCAGTGCATGGGCCAATGCTCAACCAATTGAGCCACACTGTCCAGGACACCAGTTGTCTTCTTTAAGTTCAAGATGGTCAGTCTCTTTCACAAGTGATAGTAATACTTTTGGTATACAGCAGAAACTTTTTGTTAACAACCTGTTACGTGTGTGTGTGTGTGTGTGTGTGTGTGTGTGTGTGTGTGTGTTTGAAGAAAGGTGGGTTTCAACCAACTAAATTATACATGATTACTATATCAAGGTACTATATGTTTTCTCAGTAAATATAACATCACATACAACAGTGGTTCTGAAAGTGTAATACCTGAAACAGCAACATCAGCACCATCTAGCATCTTGTTGAAAATATAAATTCTCAGATCCCATCAAAGACCCACCGAATCAAAAACTCTAGGGTGGAGGCCCAGAAGTTTTTCTTTTAACAAATCTTCCAAGTAAACTAATTCAACCTAAGGTATAAGAACCACTGGTCTATAATTCTGGTTCTCAATTCTGACAGACCATTAGAATCGCCTGGGCAGCTTATGAAACCAAAATTTTGGAGTCCAGGTATAGGTTTGCCCACTATGTAAAAGTAGATCATTCTTACGAATGTTTTGGTAAGCCAAAATGGTATAAAGACAAGAAGTAATTAGTACTATTAATTTAAAAGTGAAAATCCTCTTTAGATTTCTTTTGGTTAGTGAAAACGAGGTACTAATGTAGTTGTGTGTTTTTTTTTTTTCAGAGAGGCAGGGAAAGGGAGAGAGAGATATATAAACATCAATGATGAGAGAGAATCACAGTTCAGCTGCCTCCTACATGCCCTACAGCAGGGATTGAGCCTACAACCTAGGCATGTGCCCTGACTGGAAATTGAACCATGACTTCCTGGTTCATAGGCTGAATGTTCATCCACTGATCCATGCCTGCTGGGATAATGTAGATCATTTGTAAAGTAAAGTGGTGCGATGCAAATTTCAAACAGCAGAGGAAACCTGTATTCAATTTCATTACTGTGTGCTGGGGCTTGCTATAGTCCTTGTTAAAGCTTCCCCAGTGTATCTAAAGAGTCGCCAAAATTTTGAACTACTTGGCGACAAATTTTAGTAGAAACTCTTCTTCTTTGTTGTGTCAGAGCAGTAGGACCCAAGGACTATCTATATGATTATTGCATTTTTCAGTTCAAGTCACCCAACTATGTGTAACTCTATGTACACAAAATGTTCCAGTGCATTAAATGTTTCCACCGCACTGAGTTTCGCTGTATTTTACATTCCTTTATACTCATTTACTTAAACTTGTGAAATTTCAATTTGAATAGAATGCCATCACAATCTGGAATTACAGTTCTTTTTCATTTGTGTGTGAGTTTTGCCTCTATTGCCCCTGGGGACCCAAGGTTACCTTCAATGAGCAGCAACAGTTAAAAAGATGCTCACATTGGTTGGCTTGATGCTCTGACAATATGTTTTGAGGATTTAAAAGTGGATGGTATTTATTTTACTATACTGCAAATCTTGTAACAACCTACCCTGTATACATTACAGATGATATATGGAAATATGATCATTTTCAAATGTGTAGATACATTAATCGGCAAATGGCCACATCAATCCAGAACTAGTTAAGGCGCTTCAGATCCATTAAGGCTGTTAGTTCTGACCAGAGATAAGCAGAATAAACAAATTCTTGGCTGAACTGGAATCAGTCCTGCTTTCAAAGCCCTCCAAAGAATGATAAAGCCCAAAGATTTCTCTGATGTTTTCCTTTTTTATTGTTTTGCTTACTCTGCTCTTTCTGCCTCAGAGGAACTTAACATTGGCATTCTGAGGGAACTGTGTGCTGAGACCGTCCCTCCTTTGGCTGACTTTGAAAAAAATAAAATAAAAGAATTTAAAAGATCATTGGGATTTGGATTGTGATCATTTGGCCTTGTGCAAAGAGATAAGCCAAGTTTTAGCTAGAGACATTTTAGATTAAAACAAACTCAGGATAAAGTATCTAAATTACTCAAACAAATAGGAAAGTTAACTATTTTTCAAACTAAGGTTTTAAGCATGTCTGAGAGACTTGGACTGCTCTAACATATACATTTAATAAGATAATAAGAAACCCATGACTTTGCTTTGAAATGAAAAAGATACTCAGAGGGACAACTTACCAACCTATTGGGGAGAACTGATGTGTGTATTTCCCTTTATGGGTTGCTAAATTTTGGTCTTTTTGATTTGTTAGTTTTAAGTAGGTGAAGGTGTACAGAGTTATCATAATAGTCCTTCTATGTGATAGATATGTTTTAAATTAAACACTGATTTTAAATGAGTTCACACGGTAAATGCAAAATGTGTATTTGACAATTTTAAAGAATTTAAAGACCTGACCTAGTATATAAATTCTCAGTAATAATTCTCCATAACCCTATCTTGCTTGATTCTACAGATCTACAATATGGTCCTCTAAATAATTCACTGAAATGTTCATGGCCATGGATTACATTCATATTTTTCATGAAACTTGACTTCTCAATTCTCTACTATCATTACCCTGTTCCAACACCTACCACTGGGGGAAAAACAATTGGGTAGAAAGTTAAGTTACGCAAACTTAAATGCATTCATTATATCAAAAAGAAAAGAAGTATTTTGCAGCTGAAAGGATATTTTCTCTATTCAGCTGAGTAATATTCCAAAGGAGTAACTCACTGACATGACGCCATAAAATGACCCAAAAGGTAAAAGCTATTTCCAAATGTTAATATAGAGTTATGTGACTCCACCTATGGCATTTTGAAGGGCAAGGCAGTTAGAGGAGAGACTGTGCAATAACTTTCAAGAATAAATGAAGGCATGTGGCCTGATCTTCTACCCTATGGGCTAGAAGTTAAAGCCCATAAATCTTCATGTGCGATGAAAGAGAAAGAAGTAGTCTTTTTATTCAGAGGCTAAAGGGAGTGGGTTGTCTCTCAGAAACCAGGAGCTCTGTGGAGGTGCCCTTCAGAGCCGGAGTGGGCTAATGAGGCTATTTACATGAAACCCATGATGGAGCATGATATTTGATCAGAGCGTTTGAACAAATAATTAGAAGATAAATCACTCAAATGACAGTGCCACTGTATCTTAAAAATACACTGCAAATACTGTTGACAGCATTTACAATTGCACCTACTCGTTTAATTTTTCGTTTAGCAGAAAAGAAAACAGAAGGCGGGTCTGTGCTCCAGCCCATGTAGGGCTCTCATTCTGGTGGGGGTTGAGCTTGGGCACACACTGATTTTGCATGAAATAGGACCCTGTTTCTCATTTATAGCTAACATTGAAAAGTTATAAAATATAATATGTGGTTTGGGGTCTTTTCTTGTTAACTGATGGTAAATACCAGCCTTTGGGTTATGTGGGAAATACCAATACTTGTTTATGGTCTTCAAAGGGTTACCCAGAAATTGCGGTGGAGGCAATCCCAAGATTCCTCATTCCAGACCAAGTTGTTTAAATGCTTAGAAAAAGTCTCTTTATGGATGCTGAGTCTTATTTTAAAGCATTTCCATTTTAATAAAAGAAAAAGGGAAATGGTCTGAGTACACACACACACACACATATTTAATATCCTGTGGACATTTATAAAAGAATTAGTAAAATCGGGAATAATGTTCTAAGGAGTTCAAATTAATGCTTTCATAGTTGCAAGGTCATTTCACGTTTCATTTAGAGCCAAAAGTAGATAGCTCCATATCTAGCTTTTACTTTTTGTTTTCAAATCAAAGTCAGATCTGTGTGATTCTGTGTGTGCCAGTCAACAAGTTTATTTCTTAAAATTGGTTCTGTACAGAGTCAAGTGATAGCACAGGTGTGTGAATGGGCATGTGATATGATCTGACTGCTGAATGAAGTCTTGAAGGATTGTTCTGTGCTATTAAATAAGCAAGAAAATCAGCAGCAGCAGTTTGCATGGCTGTACTGGTGATAACTTAAAGCAGCTCCAGGGAAGGACCAAATGGTCCAATGCTTGTTTACTGTTTAGTATGCTTTATATCGAGAAGCTCTAGGATACAGGCCTCCTGTCTTCAATATGCATCCCTCAGACACTGCTTTCTCTCCTAAAGAGCAGCTTTTCCCTTAAACTTTGACCAGTTAATTATGAACCATGCTATATTATGTTTGCCCAAGAATTTTAATGGGTTTTTAACATAGTCTTACACCTGAAAGGATTGTAAGTATTAAAATGATCAAATGTTATTTTTCCTGGTTTGATTCAACTGGCGTGATTTCTTTTGGATTCTAAATATAGGTGATAAGGCTGGGGCCAGAAATGAAACCTTAGTCTTGGAAAGACTGGGCAATTTTCCAAGGGCACCTAGGATGTGGCAAAAGAACTTCATAAATATGTGTTTGAATTCTCTGATTTTATTCCAGGGATTATACAGGCTTTAGGATTGGGAAAGTCCAGGAACTTTGTGGGCCCTCTGTACGTCACCTTGTAGTCACTAGAATATTCTTTAGGTCCAGTTTTTGTACAGCTTAACTTAGCTGTGTAAACATCTCTCCAACCTTTTAGACCTATCCTATCTAATAAAAAAGTAATATACAAATTGACCATCATATCAACACACAAGATGGCCACCCCATGTGGTCAAAGATGGCTGCCCCCATGTGGACACAAGGTGGCCACCAAAAGATGGCCTGCAGGGGAGGGTAGTTGTGGGAACTTAAGGGTGACCAGGTCAGGAGAGGAAAGCAGTTGGGGGTGACCAGGCCAGCAGAGGAGGCAGTTGGGAACCATCTGTCTCGGATTTTGAGAGGGATGTCCAATTGCCAATAGGATCGGGCCTAAATAGGCAGTCAGACATCCCTCAAAGGGTCCTAGATTGGAGAGGATAGAGGCAGGCCTGACGGATACCTCATTGTACATGAATTTTGTACACCGGGCCTCCAGTTTCAAAGCCATCCCCATCCCTCACCATAGGATTGACCTGGGCATCTAGGGCACAGCTGAACAAGAGCAGACACAACAGTGTGAATACTGCATTAGGTCTGAGAATGCATCACACATAATCTTACCTAATAATAGACAAACATGTAAATTGACTGTATCTCCACTACATCACTAGCCAATCAGGAGTGATATGCAAATTAACCCAACAAATATGGTGGTTAATTTTTATACACAGGTGCATGACAGGAGTGGGATGCTTTCTTCCCCATCCCCAGTCTCTCAGGGCCTCTGGGCAAGGCAGGGCCGGAGTGGAAAGAGGTGGCTCCAGGGCCTGAGCAGAAAGGGGCTGGGCCAGAGTGGAAAGGTGGTGCCAGCAGCCTCGGAAAGGAAAGCCCATTCTAGCATGAATCTTCATGCATTGGGATTCTAGTCAATTCATAAATGCTGGTGAGTAAATGAGCCATGGGTGAAACAACCGAGAGAAAGTAAGAGTCTTAGCATTCAGAAAGACTTCAAAAGGTTCTGTGTGTGTATGTGTGTGTGCATATGTATGTGTGTGTATGTGTTTAAACTAAGCTTTTTTTTTCTTCCTTAAAAAATTCTGGTGCCCAAGAAAGGATTAGAAAGAAAACAGGCTGTTTCCAGTTTTCGTTGTTTTCCTGGCACATGCCACTCTAATGGGCCCATTACATTGGGACTGCTACTTTCTAAGGATTTTACATCAGTTTTAAATTGACTGCTATGTTTTCATAAATAAACTAATTAAGTAAGTAAGTAATGTGGCTGAGTCGCCAAAATTTTGTTCCAGTTTTAGAACACCTCTCCCCCAGCCTGTCCAAATAGAATCAGATTATGGGAGGGTCTCTCAGTATCCACACCATAGCTCAGGGAGTGAATAAAGATATGGCCACTGTTTACTCCATCTAAAAACTTCTAAGACCATGGAACTGTACCTTTCCCTCCAGTCGTGGTGACCTGGATGGAAGGAGGCTGGCTGGCTGAGGAACACTCCAGTGACAGCCACAGCCTACAATCCCCCAGCACAGGCTTGCCAGACTGTGTCAGATGTTTTTTGTGCAAGTAGAAGAATTCCGGATTAAAAACGGGGTCTTTTGGACTCTGCTAAATGCCACCACCAGAGTGGGAAGGAGTAAGACCTGGTGCTTAAGCATTACCTCAATGATCAGTACTTAAATGTGGCTGTCAGTTTCAGGGGTGGGTTGAGGTTGGATTGAGGTCTTGAGCAACATGGTGGTGAGGGAGGTGAATAGCGAGGAAGGCAAAACTGAGCAAGGTAGAATATTAGCAATGTGGAAAAAGACTGCATTTAAGTCTGGTTGGTATTACTGAGGGGTTGAGTGTTGACCTATGAACCAGGAGGTCACAGTTCAATTCCTGATCAAGGCAAGGTCAAGGCACAAGCCTGGGTTGCAGGCTCAATCAATCCCCAGAAGGGGGTATACAGGAGGCAGACAATGGTTCTATATCATCATTGATGTTTCTATCTCTCTCCCTCTCCCTTCCTCTCTGAAATCAATAAAAATATTTTTTTTAAAAAAGGCTGCATTTAAAAGAAAGGGTCCAAAGTTAAATGTCAGCATGCTTTATTTTTCACTTGGTGCTGACAGGAAATGAACATCTGCGTTTTAGAAGGGACCTATTGGTACTGAGTACGTTCTATTCCTTCTTCATATGAAGCAGAAGGCCAGCTTCTTCCTCAGACTTCATGTGACAAGGCATCTTGCAACCACATGAAGCAGTTTCTCTCTCCCTCTCCCCTCACTCTTCATCCCCTTTTGTCTTTGAACAGCTCTGAGTCTCCCAAATTCTTTCTCTAGGTAATACCTGCCCGTCTTTCAGGACTCAGCTCAAGTGCTAGCTCATTGGTGAGTCCAGACCCGCCCTGTCACTCGGACTGAGGTCTTTCCCTGTTTTCCCATCACATGCTGGGAAAATGCCTGTTTCTCATACAGAAAAGACAGTGAACTCCAGAAGAGCAGACTCTCACTCTCCTTGATGCCTTCCTTCCTGGGATTTAGTAGAGGGCCTTGCACACACATGGGATTCAATAAATATTTCCTAAACCATGCATCTAAATCTGCTATATTGAATCTTCCAATCACGGTGGCTCATGATTCCCTCCAGAGATAATGAAAATTGGTCTCTTCCGCCTGCAATAGGATTCCCCCATCACTTGCATTATCCCTTTTGGAACTCCACTTAATGCTGGAATGGGATTGAACAATGAACCAGACATTACATATATATATATATATATATATATATATATATATATATATAATATACTTAAAAATAAATTCAATTTCCCCTCAATAATTTATCTGAAGGAAGTATTTAGGGATGGGGAGAATATCAATTTACTTGGATACTTTGAAAACAGAAGAAAAGGATTGCCCAAAAGTTAAGGAGATGGAATTGCAATGTGTTCTCTGCACTTTCTGCATTCATTTTTTCATGTACACAATCATTTTATGTTAAACATAAAGTGTATTCATTATCATGACAAATTCCACAGACTCTTTTGCATGTGTAATAGTAGAATTAGCATAGAGTTTTGTTTAAACTATAATTTGTCATGAAACGTTTGTATGTAACTATATTGTCGTCCATATTTGCAATGTGAGATGGGATTTTGTAACACAAAAATAATTCATTTATAAAAGACTATGAAATTCATAAAAAGCTCTATGATGCTTCACTGAACAAGTGAATATATGGACTAAATCATAATCTCAAACACATGAACATTACTGTTAAAATATCAGAAATTTTGTAATAGTGTTTATTCTTCTACAAATTAGTGAAAGCTAAAATACAAGCCAAGTTTTATATAAATTGGAATCTGAGTTCTGGGGATACCTAATGGTAAATAGGTCCCCATAAGATCAACCTCTTAAGAAATCAGTTATGAAGGAACAAAAAGTCATTCCCTCCATTCATGTTACAGCAGTTCTGTACAATGCTGACTTTATATCCAGAAAGAGCAATGTGTTAAAAGGTTCTGTTTCCAGTTCCTGGCCCAGCCTGACTGTTAGCTCACTCTCCTCAGATGAACCGGAAACAAAATCTGAGAAGACTGAGAGGACACCCTGAGGTCTTGGTGATGGTTTGGCATTGGTATTGGGAAAGCATCTATTCTTTGAGGCAGGATACAACAAGGCTGGATGTGGAGCAAGAAAGTAGAAGAACTTCTTGGAATTGTGCTCATCCTGCTCCCCTCTTTTGTCTAAATAAGAGTAACCCACACCTGCACCAGTGATAAACTGAGGAAGCATAAGTTACTACACATGAGGAGAGGAGGGAGATGGACATTTTTGGACAATAATCTGGAAAGTGAAAAATCAAAGCTGTCCTGTTACAAAAATAAAAATATACAACTATGGATATAGAGAACCAAGATGGCGGCATAGGTAAAACACCTATCTTGTTGTCATACATAGCAAGTTTAAAACTACAACTTAAGGAAAGAACAAACACCATCCAGAATCACCGGAAAGCTGGCCTAGTAAAAATTCCACAAATAAAAGTGAAGATAAGACACTGTGACTCGGAAGAGCGGCTGAGGACAGCATTGAAGATAGGCGTGGAGAGAGGTTTGGAGCGCGCACGCCAGCAGTTAGGGTGGGTGGCTGAAAACTGGCCAGTTTTCTCGAACAGGGGAGACTAAGACGTCCCACTGGACTGATTCTCCAGCTCTGGGCGAAGTCCAGGGAACCCACTATCATACGGGATAAAAACTGGACAGTGGGAAGGCACGCCGAAGCTCAGGTGCTGCAGGGGTCTGCCGGCTTGTGGAGAAGGCGAGCTTGTGCGGAGTGCGCGTGAGCTTGGGAACAGCGCAGCTGCCTGACCGCGCAGACAGCACTCATGACTTGCTGTTTCATTCGGGAAACCATCAGACTGCATTGTCTGTGACCCTGGGTGAGATATTTGGTGTATAGACTCATTTGGGGAGAGTCTGAATTCTCCAGCAGCCGGTGGAGCTCGGCAGAGGCTCTCTCTCAGAGGTGCTGGTGGCCATTGCCCCTGGCACAGAGTCCCTGGGGCCGCATAGGGCGGAGCTGACGCTGTATGCTTGGCCTGGAGACTCTGCCCATCCAACCTGAGCACAGCCAAACATCACAGACAATTGGCCTGGAGGTTAACCCCTCCAAGTGCTAACAACAATTAACCTGAGCTTAACTTCAGCAAGACTGTGCAACCCATATCCACCTCAGGTAACTGGTGAGGCTGAGCCACTGTCCCTTGTAGGATGTCTAACACACAAAGCTAATTGACCAACTCAGGGAAGCAGCCACCATGCAGAGACATGGAAAGAAATCAGATGTGAAAGAAATGGAGAAAAAAAAAACAACTGGACATGGAATTCAAAACCACGGTTATAGGGCTTTTCAAGAGGCTCCTAGAAAAGGTCGAGACCTATAAGGAAATAAGCAAGACCTACAAGGAAATGAACGAGACCCTCAAGGATATAAATGAGACCTGCAAAGAAATGAACAAGACCAATGTGGAAATGAATGAGTCCTACAAGGAAATGAATGAGACCTACAAGGATATGAAGGAGACACTCCAGGATATGAAAAAGGACCAACCAGAAATTAAGCATATACTAACTGAAATAAAAAATATTATACAAATACCTAAAAGTACTCTAGAGTACCCCAAGAACCAAGTTAAAGATTTGAAATTCAAAGAGGTAAAATCCACTCAGCTGAAAAAGCAAGAAACCAAAAGAATCCAAAAAATTGAAGATAGTGTAAGGGGCCTCTGGAACAACCTCAAGCATACCAACATCCGAATTATAGGGGTGCCAGAAAAAGAGAGAGAGCAAGACAATGAAAACCTATTTGAAAAAATAGTGACCGAAAACTTCCCACACCTGGTGAAAGAAATTGACTTAGGAGTCCAAGAAGCGATATATATAGGAATCCTAAGAGGACCACACCAAGGCACATCATAATTAAAATGCCAAGAGCAAAAGACAAAGAGAGAATATTAAAAGCAGCAAGAGAAAAACAGTTAGTTACCTACAAGGGAGCACCCATATGATTGTCAGCAGATTTCTCAACAGAAATGATGCAGGCCAGACGGGAGTGGCAAGAAATATTCAAAGTGATGAACAGCAAGAATCTACAACCAAGATTACTCTATCCAGCAAAGCTATTATTCAGAATTGAAGGTCAGATAAAGTGCTTCACAGATAAGAAAAAGCTAAAGGAGTTCATCACCACCAAACCAATATTGTATGAAATGCTGAAAGACATTCTTTAAGAAGAAGAAGAAGAAAAAGATAAAGGTATAAATTATGAACAACAAATACACAGCTATCAACAAATGAATCTAAAAATCAAGTGAATTAATAAGCTGATGAACAGGATAAACTGGTGAATGTAACAGAATCACGGACATAGAGAGGGAATGGACTGACAATTATTGGGGAGAAAAGGGGTGTGGGAAGAGACTGGACAAAAATCATGCAACTATGGGGGAGGACAGTGGGAGGGGGATGAGGGCAGAGGGTGGGATGGGTACCAAGTGGAGGGGAGCTATAGGGGGGGAAAAGGGGAACAATGTAATTAATAAACTGAACAATAAAGATAAAATATATATATATATATACAACTAGGATGAACACTAAGTTCCAATAATACAGCATTTTTCTCATTATTTTGCAGTTGAAAGTGAAAATTAAGGAAAATTTAAACTTCTTGAGGGCAGACATTTTTTCACTCTCATATTTTTAGAGCCTGGTACAATGGGATAAAAAAGATCTGAAGTCACAAACTCAAATGCTCTTGGGGTTCAGGCAATTAATATCAGTTATTAGAAAATAGGCTTGTCAGAGATAAAGTAAGAGGGAGAGGGAGTGGGGAATTGCCCCTTTATAGAAGGTAATAGCCACTCAGCATCCACAGATGGTTGCCGTGTTGTGAGCTCGGGAATGCCAGATCTCCAGATATTTCAACAGAAGCCAGATATTTTAATTTAATTAGGAATTTACCAACATTTAAGTGTTGCTTCATTTGTTTTTAACTCAGTGCAAGCAAAATGACACACATCTGTGAGCATTTATGGTCTGACGTGTCCATCTATGGCTCATTCTCCACACAGACACAATGCATTTCTGAATACACAACTCAGATTGCTTAAAATTCTCCAATGTCCTCTCATTTCATGTGTAAAAATTAAACCTGATTTAATGGCCTGTGTGCTCTGTCCCATGCCTACATTTCCAAATGTATCTCGCTGTGCAAGGATGCTTTCTGACTCAGGGTCTTAGCATTTGCTATTCCTTCCACAAATCCTATGATTATTACATCAGCTGGTCACAAAGCTTCTTCTGACCTTGTAACTGTGTTCCACTGTTCTTTCCTCAACTATTTTCTAATATGTAACACAGCCTTTCTCCCTCCCCTCCCCCACACTCTCTAGCTCCTTTTGGTTTCCTCTTTTTTCAGAATATATGTCTACTTACAATAATATAGTTTAGCTGTCATTTTATTTTATTATTAGTTCTAGAATATAAACTCTGAATGTAGAGGCTTTGTTTCACTCACAGCTGTGTCTTTAGTGTGATTGGTGGTACATAGTAGGTGTGCTGGATATTAAGCTTTTTTTCCCCCTCTCAATTCTAAATCCACCTTCTAAATTCTACTTTGTGAAACTGGAATCTGGCAGACTATATTTCTCCATTGCCAAGAGGGTTCCTGTTAGGTTTGCTAATTAGGAGCACATGAGCGATACTGGACAGTGGGAGGATGGAGAACAAACTTGCTTTTCTCCATGTTTCTAGTGTTCTGGCCGATTCCAGTTCCCAGATTTTTCCCATATCCACATGGCCAGCTTCCCAGAACCTCCTGAGAAACCACACACACCAAGCAACAGCCTCTCCATAAAGGACATCCTTCCTCTACAAAGGATGTCCCTGATGCTGCATCTCCATGGGGCAGCCTTGTCTCCTCAGAAGTCTCTGTCTCTGTCTACACCCACAGGACAGCATCTGAGCTTCTAGTTTACCACAAGCCAAATCTCTTCTCTGTGACCTCCCTGGCCTAATCATTCTAAAATTTCTCTTTTAGGTGGTGTGATTTCTGCTTTTCTTACTGAGCCCTGGCTGAAACAGTGAGCATTTAATAAATATCCTTATATATCAAAGCCTAAGTGACTGTTATGACTGGAAGATGGTACTACCGGCCAGTAGTTATGATGCACACTGACCACCAGGAAGCAGATGCTCAATGCAGGAGCTGCCTCCTGGTGATCAGTAAGCTCACACAGACAACCTCCTATCACTCCCCAGGCCAGCCAGGCCAAGGGAACCGACCAGTGCATGAATTCCTGCACTATCTTGTAGTGGCCATCTTGTGTCCACATGGGGATAGCCATCTTTAACTACATGGGGGCAGCTATCTTGTGTTGGAGTGATGGTCAATTTGCATATTACTCTTTTATTAGATAGGATAGAGGCCTGGTGCATGGGTGGGGGCCAGCTGATTTGCCCTGAAGGGTGTCCTAGATCAGGGTGGGGGTTCCCTTGGGGCATGGGACAGCCTGGGTGAGGGTCCTTATTTGTAGGCCTGCCATATCCCTCAGCAATCCAAGTGGAGGCCCTAGTATCTGGAATTTATTTATCTTCTATAATTGAAACTTTGTAGCCTTGAGTGGAGGCCTCAGCTGGTCAGGGTGTGCAAAAAGCTTGGCTTCCTCCATTGCCATGGAAATCTAAGCTTCCTGCTTGCTCTGTGGCTGCAGCCATCTTGGTTGGGTTAATTTGCATACTCATTCCTGATTGGTTGGCAGGTGTGGCTTGTGAGTATCACGGAGGTGTGATAAATTTGCATATTACTCTTTTATTAGATAGGATAAGCATAGCTATTTGTAAAACATATGTAAAATTAGCAATGAATTTATTTTTCTCATACTGATTACTTCAATGCTTTAAAAATTCTTTTAATATTGAATTCCTGTCTCAAAAAATGTCCCTCCTCATTTTGTAATGTCCCACTTTCCTGGTGTTCTAAGCATGTATTCTTTATGTTACATAATCCAGAACTCTATTTATTAACATTCTTAAAGACAACATTCAAAGGCAAAAAGTTCTGAAAGAATTCATGTACGCACTGGACTCTCCCTTTATTTCTTGACCCTCTGGAGAACCGAGCCAATCCTTAGATCTGCTTCTCTGTAATTTCCTGAAGCTCTCACATTTATTGCATGTTCATTATGAGCTAATGCCCATGCCAGACTAACTTTAGAAATATTGTCTCATTTTAGCTCACAAAATTACCATAAATTAGAAATTACCCTTTTTTACACCCTGCCAGACCTAATAGAGTGCTGAGTACACCCCCTGGTACTTCATAAAATATGATTGTGTCTCTTTTAACATTTTTAAGGGAATTATTTAAGCTACTTAGCATATATTAACTTATTTAATCATTATAATAATACTTTACCCCAATTTTACAGATGAATCGATAATTTACCCCAGTTCACCCAAAGAATACAGAGCAGGAATGGGATTTGAAACTACCCTTTACCCGTTTACATGCTGTCAATCTAGACAATGACATGTGGGTGGTTTTATGAAATTTGCCAGATCTAAAATGGGTTAGTGTTTTGTGAATAACGGTGTTTAGATAAACTTGCAATGCTGCGTTTAGCCCTTCATGTATTATCTGTAATAATGGCCCCACAATGTTTAAATGTGAGCACCCTTTCAGTGTCAATGACGGCAGTCCTGCTTTTAATTTCTCTTAGTGGACAACACAGATGATAGAGTGCTGTGATGAAGCCAGGACTTTGTAGCTCTTGCACGAAATTCTGTAATACCTTCAATTGTCCATAAGACAAAATCCAAAATTCATCACGTGGCTTTGACTGCTTGGCCCCACCTTCCTCGCAGTCTGGGTATTGACCACTCTCCCAGGGATTATGGTAAAGCCACGTGAGTTCCTCCAGCAGCTTCAGATTCTTCACAAATAAGCACTGGCCCTCTGTTGGGTGTGCTCCCTCCACCCATCTGTAATTAGGAAATGCCCATTCATGGTTTAGATCTCAAATGTCATCACTTCATTCAAGACGCCTTCCTTAAACTTCAAGTCTTGACCAGGGCCCCTATGATTCTATTATTATTGCATTACACAATTTGTTAGCACCTATGTCCCAAAGAGGTGGAACATTTTGCAAGAGCCTAGATCTTGTCTGTCTCATTCACTCCTCTATCCCAGTACCCGTTATAATGCTGAATCAGGGGAGGAAGGTTTTGGATTACCAAGATATAGATGGCTGTTTCACTCCTGACCTGATAAAATGGACCAAAGTCCCAAATACCTCTTGAATTTTTGAGACAATGACTAATATCAATAACAATGATCATGGGTAACACAGAATGAGCCGTGTCCATTTTGCAGGCACTGTTTTCAGAGCTTTGAAGTTTGGAACTCAGATGACCCTCACAACAGTGTGAGCTTGTATTGTTGAGGCTTATAAAATGCTCAATACAAATGTGCTTCACCCCAGCCAAGGATTCCATATTGATTAAGAACACATACTATTCACTTTTCAGTCGACGAAGACCTAAGGCCATCACTTACTTAAAAGCAGTCCTTAAAAAGAGATTCTACTAAAAAAAAAAAAAAAAAAAAAAACAACAACAACAAAAAAAACACTTGCCTCGTAGTTAGATTTCTTGTGGGTTTCGAACCAGGGAACAGTAGCCCCCAGTTTCTCAACAGTTTTAGAGTTGTTATAGATGCAACGATCCCCAAATCAAATATAAAAACCCCTACCAGAAATCTCAAATAATAGCATACCAGCAGAAAAGTGTAACAATTTTTCAAGTATGAATGGATTTGTCCTAATTGGTAAACCTTGGATTCACATGAATCTGGTCCTTTATTAACCATGACTTGTTATTTTCTCAACACTACAATATTAATATCATGGCCACTGAAAAGAGCAACAGTTTGGGACCCACTGCTATAGATAACCTATAAAGGGCTACAGACCATTACATCAGTGTCATTTGAACACCTCTACCCACAAAACTTTCACACAGCATAGATATGACAAATACAATAAATCTATCTGCATGTCCTGATTGGTCTATATACATATACATGAAGTATATAGAAATGTCACAAGTAGAATAGTTCTCTTTCTAGGACCCTTTCACCCAGAAGAAAAACAAAACAAAAACTGGCCTCTTTAGATTAACACGTCATAAATGAAGACTTTGAAGAAAAACTATGAATGATAGGAATATAAATAAGTTGAAGAAGGACATTTCTTTTAATTTCTACAATATAGAAATGCCCTAGCTGGTTTGGCTCAGTGAATAGAGTGTTGGCCTGTGGACTGAAGCTGAAGGGTCCCAGGTTTGATTCCAGTCAGGGCACATGCCTGGGTTATGGACTCAATCCCCAGTAGGGGGCATGCAGAAGGCAGCCAATCAATGATCCTTTCTCATCATTGATGTTTTTCCCTCTCCCTTCCTCTATGAAATCAATAAAATGATTTTTAAAAAATATTTTTATTGATTTTTTTTAGAGAGGAAAGGAGAGGGATAGAGTTAGAAACATTGATGAGAAAGCAACATCAATCAGCTGCCTCCTGCACACCCACTACTAGGGATATGCCCACAACCAAGGCACATGCCCTTGACCAGAATGGAACCTGAGACCTTTCAAGTCCACAGGCGAATGCTCCATCCACTGAACCAAACCAATTAGGGATAAAAAATAAATAAAAATTTTGTAAATAGGAAAAAATTGTCAAGATTCAGATGTCTTCTCAAGAAACAATAGATGCATATTCCTAATGAACCTTGACTTTTTGACTCAATAAATTAGAATATAAATTATCACCAACAACATAGAGAATGAACTATAAAGTACCTAATTAAAATAAGTAGTTGGGCGTCTGGCTCCCGCTCTCACAGCCATTGCAGTACATTGAGCTCCATAGAGACAGCGCCGGGGCAAGTACGAGCCGGCCGGGCACTGGGTGACTGTGTGCTCGCTGAGGGAAAGTAATTAAACATGGGCAAAGGAGATCCTAAGAAGCCGAGAGGCAAAATGTCATCGTATGCTTTCTTTGTGCAAACTTGCCGGGAGGAACACAAGAAGAAGCACCCAGATGCTTCCGTCAACTTCTCAGAGTTTTCTAAGAAGTGCTCAGAGAGGTGGAAGACCATGTCTGCTAAGGAGAAAGGAAAATTTGAAGACATGGCAAAGGCGGACAAGGCTCGTTATGAGAGAGAAATGAAAACTTATATTCCTCCTAAAGGGGAAACAAAAAAGAAATTCAAGGATCCCAATGCACCCAAGAGGCCTCCTTCGGCCTTTTTCTTGTTTTGTTCTGAGTATCGCCCAAAAATCAAAGGAGAGCATCCTGGCCTCTCCATTGGTGACGTTGCAAAGAAGCTGGGAGAGATGTGGAATAACACCGCTGCGGATGACAAGCAGCCTTACGAAAAGAAGGCCGCTAAGCTGAAGGAGAAATATGAAAAGGATATTGCTGCCTACCGAGCTAAAGGAAAGCCTGATGCTGCCAAAAAGGGAGTTGTCAAGGCTGAAAAAAGCAAGAAAAAGAAGGAAGAGGAAGAAGACGAGGAAGATGATGAGGAGGAAGAGGAGGAGGAAGATGAAGAAGAAGATGAAGAAGAAGATGATGATGATGATGAATAAGTTGGTTCTAGCGCAGTTTTTTTTTCTTGTCTATAAAGCATTTAACCCCCCTGTACACAACTCACTCCTTTTAAAGAAAAAAATTGAAATGTAAAAAAAATAATAATAATAATAAAAAAATAAAATAAAATAAAATAAGTAGTTGGGGAAAGTAATACAGAAGGGAGGGGAACATGGGCATGCTGGTCAGGCCATGAGTGCTGCTGGTACAGTTTAAGGGATCCAGGAAGGTGTCAGACATAAACTGACATTTGAGCAAAGACCTGAAGATGGTGAAAATTGAAATGAGAATCTCACTTGTCTTTCAGAGAGAAGAAGTTTAAGAATATATAACATAGCCAAATCGGTTTGGCTCAGTGGATAGAGCGGCGGACTGAAAGGTCCCAGGTTCGATTCCGGTCAAGGGCATGTACCTTGACAAGAGGCAGCTGATCGATGTTTCTCTCTCATCGATGTTTTTTACTTTCTATCCCTCTCCCTTCCTCTCTGTGAAAAATCAATAAAATATATTTTTTAAAAGAATATATAACATAAAAGCACATCTGAAGAAAACATTGAACAATACTCATTTTTTGGTCCTCACTTTAGTGGATTTCAGTATGTGTGTGTTTCTCTTGTTTGAATTGAGTTCTGATGAAAATAAAAATTAAGAATGGAAATACTGAGAGAAAAATTATACCTGCTCTCAACTAATATGTTTTTCCATGTTGTATTGCATATTTTATATATTTAAATATTGGTTTTTCAGCTGTAGCCCAAAAGGGCCCCTTTAGAAATGACCTAGTGCATCTCTGTGGAATATATTTCCTGCATTTAAAAATCACACCATAAAAAAGTAACTCCATAGTGTCTGTATTCCATCAACCTTAGCCTATTTTCTAATTACAGCACATGCATGCTCCTTCTAAAGTTGATTTTCTCTCTATATAAACATCTTAACAGACTTATTTTTAGATCTTTGTTTAGCTTGATTTTATTCCATTTAGAAGAAGGACATTTTGATTTTTCCAGAGAAATCTGCATGGTTATGATTAACTATCAAATATGGAATCCTATTCAAAGTAAAAACTATTTTAATGGCAAAAAATTATATATATATATATATATATATATATATATATATATATCCCTGTTTCCACAAACTCAGTTTGAAGAAGACAAACTTTGAATTCTAAATTTGCGATCATCTTCAATGTGCTTAGTGTTTTATAGAGAAAAGACTAAAGTCCAAGCTGTTACATTGATAATAATAAGTTAACTAAGCAAGCATGTTAAATTATTAAATTTGGAGAATACATTGTGCTTATTATGTTACTTACCCTTGCAATGAACTAGAAAATGAATGTGGTCATTCCAGACTGGTTAAATTGGAAATATATTTTACACAGATGTGTCTAATGTAGTTTCCTGGCAGGGGAATAATGCACACAACTTATATTTATAAGTATACAAATCTGGTTTTATATTACAATGCCATTCGGTAAAATGAGATTTTCCCCTCTGCACTTTGGTTTTCACTTTCAGGATATACTTGCCTCCTTTTATCACTTAAAGTATCTTTATTAAAACACTATTTTTTTCCAGAGCCTTCTGAGTTTGTTTCACTTATGGGTAGAAAGGGGGTTGTGAATTGGAATAGGAGAGAATTTATGGATAACAGTGAGTGACCTATTTAAAACCAACAGATTCACACCCTCTTTAATTAGTGCTGAATTGATTTTTACAAAATCCTATTTCTGCTGCCAACTTAGTTGAAATATAGGTTTCTTTTTATTTTGTTTTTGGACCTTTTTTCTAATGTTAACTAGTTTCCCTTCCATCTGTTAAGATATCTAGACTATTAAAATGTCCACTTCAGTTCTTTTAGCAATTTTCATTAGATAAATCCAGCCCCAAAGATGATGAAAAATTTACCTAGACTAACTATTCATTAACATCTCTTATATCTTTCACTTTATGATTATGTGTGTGTGTGTGTGTGTGTGTGTGTGTGTGTGGTAATTGTTTAATTACTTTTATTGCATGCATTTTAAAGGAAATTTCAGCAGATTGGAGTTAGAACAGAAATATCCATTTTTATTACATGTACTTTTTGGTTAATGAGTAATAGTTATTACCCACTGCTTCAGAACCCCTAATAGAATGGTTCCAAACTTATTCCATTCAAAATCTTAGCATTTTCATATGACAGCACACACATGCAGCTTAGAAAGGCCAAGCAGGTTAGAATGAAATGATTGTGTGTCAGTGTAAAGTGCCTCTGGATTGTTATTTTAGTGCTAAAGGTAACTAATACTATGTTCCCTCTCAGGGTACTCTGCAAAAAGAAGCTTAATTAATTAGTAATTTTCTCAAACCAGGACTCAGAATGTCCAGGTGCCAGACAGGCAATAATTGGTAACAGTTATGGTTAAATAAGATTTGGTCCTGTTCAAAATGTCCACAGAAACACTTGGTCCAAGTTGATCCATCAACCTAACCCCATGAGCCATTACCAGGTAGACTACGAAGGCAAAAAGAAATTACTATTGGCAATAAAGTCATAATACACTAATTGGCCCATTAAACATAATAGCATTTTTAATGTATTAATTCTGTAAACCAAAAGTAGAAATAAACTCTATGGGATATTTGAACCCAGGGGCATTTTCTAAGTGTGGACATCTTCAACAGGACCAAATAAATACCAGCAAGCAGTGGCTGTGGACCAAATATACCCAAATTTCAAGGGCCTTTGATATGAATCAAATGTCTCTGTAAACATTTTGGATAGGACCAAACCTCTATAATCAATTCATGTGTTGTTTCCTCCCTCCTAAGAGTTAAAATAGGAACAGTGGGGGGCAAGGGGATAGGAAACGCCTTACTTGATTGGAATTGTAATACAACGAGTCTACGTCCTTTGGAAGGGTAGGCACCTAAAACTTCTCAGATACATGTTATTCTAAGATTTTCAGAGCTTCCTCTGCTGTGCTTTTGAATTTCAGCTCCTTTGATGGAAGCACCTGCCCTAATCTTGGCCATACCTCAACACCGTTTAGCTTCTGCTCCTGCCAGGAACCCCAACTTTTAAAAAGACTCCAGACTGATAGTCCCACCACCATACAGAATGTATGTCAAGATTACTAAGTAATTCTGAGAAGTCTCTTTCCCCAGCCTCAAGTTGGGGAGATGAAACCCACCATATTGTTCCTTCCTAAGCCCATCTCCTCACATCCTCTTCCAGTGCCCGGTCTTTCACTCATTTTCCCAGTGCATGAGGTTCTTCTCCACATTTCGTTTAGACTTCTATCTTTGTGTGGCAAGGGTCTTCCAAATGTCATATCTATTGTACACTTGAGCCTAACACCTTGTCATGTCCAACACCTACATGTTGGGTACATGCTGAGTGCCACAGTCCTTTGGTCTATTTGACTTCCATTTAGTGAGTGACAAGCACTAAGTAGGTACTTACAATCAATATTATTTAAATTATATTTATTATGACTCTGTGCTAGGAAGAAGTCTGGGTAACAAAGAGCATTTTTAAAGGAGAACAAAAAAAAGAGTCTTGGGGATCAGAAGAGTTAACTCTTTGGTGGTTGTTCTTTTAGTTGAACACAAAAGGGCAAGTGGTAATTGACTAAGCAAAGGATGAGGAAAAAAATAAATGTTCCAACATCAGGAAAAGCACTTGCAACGCTCCAATTTTTCATAATGCCTGAAATTTTCTTGGGTTTTTAACTACTAGCTCTGAAGTATCACTAAGATTTTTAAATTAAAAAAAAGAGAGGGAAAAGCCTTATAGCACTTGACAATTACACTGTATTCCAAACCTTCCAAGTTATTTTATTAATTTATTCACTTGTCAAATATGAATTGAATCTCATTTAGTACACTTTATAAGTGATATAAATCTTTATATGCCTCAGCTTCTCTGATACACAGTGGTATTTATAATGAAACAAGGTAAGTACTAATGAAGAGCTTAAATAGAAGGGAATATTTTATTCATTCATTCATTCATTTTTAAGTTGAATATAAACAAAATATAATAAACTGCACACACTGAATGTGTACAAATTGATGGTTTGACAAATAAACACTCTTGTGAAACCATAAGCACAATGAACAAAATTAACGTATCACCCTCACCCGCCAAGTTTCTTTTTAAACATATCTATATCAGAAAAGGCCTGTCGTTGTGATGTGGTAATGGCAGAATGACCAAACAACTAGTCACCAGGAGGTGCTGGAGTACCTCTCAGGCCCTCCCCTCACCCCACTCCCCTAATAGGGTGCCAGCAGTGTCAGTGGAACATTGAGGGGCACTGGCAGTTGGCAGCGTCTACAGAGCTTGTGAGGCGTCGCAGGGCTGAGGATATGGTCCCGATGGCAGGCTAGGCCTAGGGGACCCTACACACACATGATTTAATTGTGGGCTGGGCCTCTAATGTTATCATAATAATGTTATAATACAGTTATAATAACAACTGTAACATCCTTGACTGCTAAGTATTACACCTGTGTCAATTCTGTGTCAACTTCAATTGACTGGTTTTCTCCTCACTGGAGGGTATTTTTCCTGCTTCTTTCTGTGCTTTGTAATTTCGGAGGTGTGCCAGAAATCATGGACTTTAACTTGTTGGGTGATGGATATTTTTCTATTTCTAAAATTATTCTTGGACTTTTCTCTGAGTTGCATCTTTGTGACTTGGACACAGTCTGTTTCTTTAAAGTCTTGCTTTTATGAGGTGTTCGTTGGACAGTAACCGTGTTTAGTACAAGGCTAATTTTGCCCACTACTGAGGCAACCTTTTCGGTACCCTACCCAGGGCCCTAAGAGTCTTGAGGCTTTCCAACCCAGCTGATGCAAGCAGGTGTTGCTCTCAGAATTGTGAGTCCTGCGCCCTCTAAACTATCATTCTTAGGGTGGTTATTTCCTATCCTCGGGTCACTGCCTCATCCACACGTGCTGATTGGTATTTGCAGTAAGTACCTGACAGTAAGCTTTTGATTGCCCAAGGCACCCATTTCAAAAGCCATCCATCTTCAATAAACATATGGCCAATTGTATGACACAGTTACTGACTGGCAAAATAGTGGTTAAGGAATTAGGCCTTCCCCACCCATGAAGGTCACTCTCAGAAAGCCTCAGAAGGTCACTTCTCCCTTCCCTCACTCTACTTCCTGTTCCTAGGCTTTAAGTTAGCCAATAAAGCGTAAACCTTCGAAATCCTAGACTTTCTTCTCCTCAGACCCTAATAAAGGTAGAGCTGGCTTTATCTATCTATCTATCTATCATCTATCTATCTATCTATCTATCTATCTATCTATCTATCTATTTATCTATCTATCTATCTAACTTTCAGGCTCTTCGGCATGTCCTGCAACCCCTAGAGCACATGAGTAATACATCTTGTTACTCAGAGTTTCCTGACGGCTACTTAATGAAGTCCATCCTGTGATTATAATGAGAACCACAAGAGCAAGCTTAGCCGTCAAACAGGTGCCCTTCCTGCAAAATGTCTGTGGGCTCGCTAAGTGATGTGTGCCTGGGCAAGCGCCACCCACATTCTTACCCAAGGGCACTTCCATCAACAGGCTCAGAACCACAGAACAGTAAGATGAATACATGAGGGGACCCATGGGCCATCTCTGGGGTTCTCTACCTGTGCTGCCTGCTCCATTCTGTACTGTGTCTTGTTCTCCCCTAACTCTCAGCTCCATCTTGAAACTCAGGTTCCACCAGCTGCTCCATCTACAGTTCTGTTCCCTGCAGCAAACCAGAAGACTTGGCAAGGCACTAAAGTGGTGAGATTATAAGAGGTAACTGGCTCTTCCTGTCTCAAAGAGACCACTGCCTTTTGTTACCAACATCCAGCGAAGTGCTTTTTCATATCTTTTTATGTTTTATTTCTGTTTCAGCTAGATGAGTAAATACAATCCCTGATACTTCATCTTGGCTAGAAAAAGTCCCATTCACTCCCTTTTATCCAATTTCTAATATAGAATGTATACTGATGTGCACTCAGGAAAGAGTTGAAAACAAAACAGATTATCTTCAGATGATTCACTCACACACACACACACACACACACACACACACAGTGAGTGGCCAGGTTTTATGCATTCAGAGATCATAATAATCTGGCCACTCAGTGTATTTCCACCCTTGCTATCTCACCATTGTTGTGAGGTTTCATTCTTTAACTCCACCAGATAAGAGCCTGGGAACCGTCCTTTCCAGGTGAACACTGGGCGTTTCCAGTCCAAATGTCCCATATCAGTGCTGAGGACTACAGCTCAGGCTGAGTTGTTCTGTAGTAATAAATGATGCAAAGCAGTGACTCATTTTGAACAAAGGCCTCCCACAAGCTATCATACCCCAAAAGATAAGTCACAGATGGCAGGTGACACATGGATGAACATACAGAGCATGAAAATAGGGCCACATACTAAAGCTGATACATTCAGGGGAGGTCTATATGGCGGGTGCTACAAACTCAGAGATCAAGAGTAACTAATGAGATGGTCTGAACATAAAAATCCCGAAGAAAAAGCAAGTCATTATGGTAGTCAAGTCCTACACCTTGACAAACATCAATCTTTACCTTAAGTAAGCCTGTCTATTGTCTTTTTGCATCTAAAATAACATACCTCTGAAATGCCAGAGTAATTTCTTCCAGACCCCTCAGGGTATAACCTCCCACCAGGGCACTAGATCCCAGAACACCTCATTGTTACCTTGTTGCCCAGCAATTATCACCAGTTTGGCTCAAATAAACTCATAAAAATTCTCTACAGGTTTAGACATTCCTTGTGTCCATAATATAAATGTTAATATACTCAGCTCTGTGAAGAAAAGGGATAGCAGGAAAAACTCCGGATAGACAGGAAGTTTTGGAGCAGTCCTAATTTCACTGTGGCCAGCTGTGTTGTCTAGGGAAGGCGCCTGAATATTTTATCACTAGAGTAGAAAGAATACCTCATCTACCAAATGAATTCAACAAAAAGTCAAATGACTTTTTCCTACTTCTCCCTTCAAGTGCTAGTTACTTTTGTGTGAAAAGTTTGGAGTCACAGTGCTTGGGAGTATCTTTGTGAAGGTGTTTCCAGATGAGATTAGCATTTGAATCAGGGGGCTCAGTAAATTAGGTTGCCCTGCCCTATGGGGATAACATCATCCAATAGGTATCCTCCTTCTCCCTTTCCTCACAGACTCACTGATTCAACCAGAATATCTTATGTCACCCTCTCCTTCCCACTGACTACCAAGCATGTCAAACCCGAAGGCTAACACGGGCCGCATAAACAAGGTTTAAGTTTCTGGGAGCTGGAAAAAAAAAAGCTTCAATTTTCATAGAAACAGGTTTATTTCAGTAGAAACATGCTGAATACAAAAGGCTGAAATAAAAGAGTAATCGTTAACATAAAATAATAGAACATTTTAATAAAAATTAATTTTTTCTCAGACATTAACTTATCAAACACTGAATAACTGCACAAATTTATAAGTGTAACACAAATAAACCTATTTTTCTTGTTCTCTGAAAGCAAAATATTTCCTATTGCACACACCAAACAAGTCAGTCCAAGACTAATGACGTGGCCATCGGCTGCTAAAATAATCGCTGCTAGTGTTAGTGGAGAGAAATGGTGCGCCTGCGCATAAGGCACATTAGGGAAATGAAAGCAACACAATTATAGTAACCAGTCATTAGGGAACCTTGTAGTTAGTTATTAATAATTATGTATAACAGGATATTGTGATAATTAAGTTATGAAATTTTTATTAAAACATTTTTTACACACTGTTATATTGGCTGGGCCAACAATATTTGTTGTGGGCTGCATGCAGCCTGCGGGCCGTGAGTTTGACATGCCTGATTTACACCATGTACTCCCCTGGTTCTCAGGCCTTTGCACTTGGACTGAATTACAATCACCAGATTTCTTGGGTCTCCATCTTGCTGAGAGCAAACCATTGGAAATGATCTATCTATCTATCTATCTATCTATCATCTATCTATTATACAGCTTCTTATAACTTAGGCATACTAAGCAATATCAACAACTTGCTTTTAGTAGAACATAAACACATGAGCACTCATTTAATATATTTTCATGAGCCATGATATGAGCTGCATCACCCCTCTCTGTAGGCTACATGATTGTTCCTGGAGCTTAGAAACAAATTGGATGTTCTCTTAAAATAACTGTCTCACAGTATGGATGTAATCTTTCTATTTGAATGGAGGACTATGATGGCCATGGTCAGTGAAAACAAGACGTAAGGGTTTAAATTGTCTTCATGAACTATGTTTACAAAAAAAGGGGGGCTAAGCCTATTAATTAACTCATTTATTCTAAGCATTTCATGCCCTTTATCATTTCTGTGCATGCGTTTTTACTATTATTCCATGCTTTGTCATTCTGTGTTTAAAAAACTCATCTTCATCCACATGCCCACAAAGGGCACTGTCTCCTTCACTGGGTGGCCACAGCACCAAGAGTGACATGTGCTCAGTCCCTCGCTCCCAGATGGCAGTTCGACTGCAGGGAAAGCATCTAGCTGGTGGCTCTTGCAGGTGGTAATTTTATCTTACACATCTCTTCTCTGCTTATCCTGAGGTTTCTCATAGATGACTCTATTTTCCTCCGTCTCTTTATCTTCCTGGAGTCCCAAGAATATCACAGCACCAGCCAAGTAGGCTCAGGAACTATATCCTGGTAGAAGTCCACTGGATTTCTTGAATATTTTGTTTGTCTTCTGCTGAGACGAGGCCTTGGAGAGCTAGGTGCTATGGAAACAGATTTATATAAATACATCCATATGAAATGCGCTCTGCCAAAGCTCTCAGCTACTTAGAGTGGATTTCTTTAAACTAAAATCTCTTCAAAGAATTTTGCTGGAAACCTGTGCAGTCAGGCCCTGCTTTTTCAAATGCTTTTTCTCTATCAGAGCACATTACCTGCCTACACACTGTGGGAAACGTCACTTCAGAAAGCCTGGTTGGCACAAGTTCCCTTGCTCTGTCTCAGGCTGTCTTAAATGGTTACCTTCATCCCTGTTTAGGATAGGTGAGTCCAGGGAAGAGGTTGTACTTTCTCTAATGTGATCTTACGCTGGCCTTGCCTAAAGCATGTAGGAAGCATGAAAACCACCAGAGTGAGGAAGAAGAAACCTGTCCACTTTGACATTTTCTGCTTTTATACATATGCATATCCAGATACATCCATTGACTCATTTAATAACAACTTTTATGAATACTTAATAAGCATCAACTATTTACCAAGCAAATTGTTAAGGAAGAAGGGACAGTGCTAAATAAAAACCATGGCATCAACCCTGTGAATTTGTAGTATATGATATGATATATTTTTAAATAAGGATGCAATGAAACTCAAAAACTAATATATTCTTTAAGCATTTAATAATTTGACTCCAATCCAGATTTCATAAGTTTCTGTCTTCAGTGATAATCCATTGGTTGTAACAGCCTCCTTAATAGTATAATTAAAATTAAATTAACACATTGCTTTTACTGATGGCAAAAAAAAAAAAGTAGCATGCCGAAATTTGTTTCAGAATGAATCAAAATTATTAAATAATTAGAAAGAACTTTTCTGGCCAGAAAATTTAAAAAATGGGGGTAATTAGAGCTGCCACCCGAGCCAGAATCCCAAGATGGGTGGCACAGTGGGCAAAGTGCCGAGAGGCACATAAGCTGAGAATCTGATTCATTTTTCTCAGTGGAAGCAGTTCTTTGATATTTGCTATATTTTCATTATCTCCCATGCCCATGAGCATATCTTGCAGTTCATATTTTTAAATCTTAAGAGTTTGTGACTAAAAAATAAAAAAGAAAGAAATATGTAGACCCAGAGTCATAGAAGCCTGAACAGACTGTTGAACCTTAGAGGGAAGGCAGGGAAAGTGGATGGGAAGAGATCAACCAATGAAATTATATGCATATATGCACAACCCATGGACACAGACAATGAGGTTGGACAAGAGCAGGTTTGAAGAGGTTTATGGGGGAGCAGGGGGAAGGAGGACCTATATAATACTTTCAATAATAAAAATTAAATATATATATATATTTCCTCTTATATCTATCTATCTATCCTCTTCTACTTACATATATACTAGAGGCCTGGTGCAAGGCCTATGGGGATCGGGCCAAAACCAGCTCTTCAACATCTCCTGATGGGTTCTGGATCCCAAGAGGGCATAGGCCAAGCTGAAGGACCCCACCGATGCATGATTGGGGCTGGGGAGGGACCTCCAGGGCATGTCCAGCCAGTCTTGCCCAGTCCCCATCAGCAGTACTCCAGCAGCAAGCTAACCTACTGGTTGGAGTGTCTGCCCTCTGGTGATCAGTGCACTTCATAGCGTCTGGTCGAATGGTCAAACGAATGGCCAGACACTTAGCATATTAGGCTTTTATTATATAGCATTATATAGGATATTTCTTAAACCACTGCTCCCTTTCCAGGAAACAGAAAACTAACATTGGCTTTACTTGAAAGGCTGGTTCCTGAATATTTCCACTGTCTCAGACATAAGTCATGAAAAATATAAATAAGACAGTTTGAGTTGGAGAAAAATTGCTCTAATTATGTTCTCGGTTCTCCTACAGCAAAACCTCTCTACCTGTAGGAGGATAGCAGATCTACAAGGAGCCCCACTGTGGGAGACTGTCTCCCTGGATAATAGGTCTGTGTCAAAACAATAAGACTTGAAAAGATTTTAGAGAAATGCTTCCAAGAGAGTAGCAAATGCAAGCTGAACTTCAATTTCCAGCAGGAAGGAAAGCAAGCATCTAATGTCTGTTTGGTGAAGCCATGAAAATAACCTGCACGTGATCACATTATGAGCAGATGTGGAAGAATGAACACATTGGTGAGTAAACACTTGAATATTATCGGCTCGGGCTGCGTTTGATTTCTATGCAAGCACATGAACAGAATGACTTCCTCGGCTCTCTCTACGATCACAAACTACTCCTCAGTGACCAGGAGGAAGGTAGCTTTTCCACCAGGATATCTCCTCCACTCGTCTCCTTTCAATGAGCAAATTAACATTTTCCGAAATTAAGACAAAAGTAACACTTCTGTTAACATTTGGGCTTAGTCCAGAGGAAATTTAAATGCCTTTAACCTTTAAATATTGTTGTTTCCCCTCTTCAGTGACATAACTTCCATCTGGTGAGGTCTCTTCACAATCATTATCTACTGGGCAAATTAATACATTATTTTCCTCAGTTGTAGCCATTAGCAAAGTTCTTCTTAGGAAAGGTGATAGTTTTTAGAGCTTTCCCAGACACAAGCACGTCTCATTCATTCAGGAGGTGTACATCTCAGCTGCCCAACCCGTTCCTCTACCACTGCAAGTCCTGCATCCTAAACAGCTCCACGTTTCCTGAGTAATGTGCATATTTTTACCATATCCATTTTAGAAATTTTCTATTCATTTTTTATGAAAACTGTAATGCTTTTAGCCCTCTCACATTATGGTATTTCCCTTTCTCTTTCTCTTTCAAGGGCACACACACACTCACAGCCAGCTCTGTCCCTCCAATATAACTGTAATACATAAATAAAACTTGTGGTTGAGTCCATATTCATATGTACATCACTGATTAGCTCAGCATTATTTATACTTTACCCTAGTAATATATGGTGATTACATTTCCTTTTATGCTCATTGCTTTGTTTTTCTTAGAAATAATAATGGCTTTGTGTTGTTGTTGTTTTCTTCATTTAACATGTTTAATCCTTTCTAACACAACAGCAAAATCTAAGTATTATTTCTCACATGACTGAACCCTGACATTTTCATTATCTGTCTGCGTGCTTGTTATTTATTTAAATAGCTTCGCATCTCCCATAGCAGCCATACCTTAGCATTCCTTTCCTCCTCAGTTCCTCTACCCCAGTTTCCAAAGTTGTCTCTTGAACCAGCCATATTACTTTGTTGTTATCAATGAGTTAAATGAAACTGCACACTACACATGCACACTACTTTCTAGAAATGTGTAAATCATTTTTGAATAAGGCCTTTGGCAGATATATATGTCAAAATGAGAGAAACTGAAACAAAAGAAAAAGCAAAAACAACAAAGAAAAACTTATAAGAAAAAAGGAATAAAACAATATGCTCATATATGGGCAAATCTAATTTAGTATTCATCATTTTTATTGGAATAAAATAAATTGAAGGAAATGTAATAAAATAGAACTAAAAGTAGACAAAATTAAGAGTAAGTTAATCATAATTAATATACTTTATGTTTCTTACATTATTCAGGAGAAGGCTAAAAGGCCTTACTTAATCTAAAACTTTATTATATAAATGTATTATAAACTAGAGGCCTGGTACACAACAGTCATGCTCTTGGAGGAGTCCCTCAGCTCAGCCTGTCCCTCTTGAAGATCAGGAGCCCTTGGGGGATATCTGACTGATGGCTTAGGACTCACAGTCTGGCCTCTCTCTGTGGGTGGTGACCTACAGGCTGATTGGGGGATGGTGCTAGTCAGTGAGTGGCTGCCGCCCACTCTCATTACCCCTCTGCCACCACTGGTTGCTACGAGCCCCTTCTGCCTGCTAGCACCCACCTTGGCTGGTCTGCTACTGCGTGCTGGCCAGCCCCACCCCCTGTCGACTGGTCATTCTGCTGTTTGGTTGATTTGGATATTAGGCTTTATTATATAGGATAGGACAGTGATCTGCAAACTCATTAGTCAACAGAGCCAAATATTAACAGTACAATGATTGAAATTTCTCTTGAGAGCCAAATTTTTTAAACTTAAAGTTCTAATGCCACTTCTTCAAAATAGACTCAACCAGGCCATGGTATTTTGTGGAAGAGCCAGACTCTAGGAGCCAAAGAGGTGCATGTGGCTTGCGAGCCACAATTTGCTGACCACGGGGGTAGGTTAGCAGTAATAGAAATAAACATAAATTAGGAAAAGCATTAAAATATCAAAGTAATTAGAAAGCATAAAATATGATAGAAGTAAAATAGTAATAGTAGCATAAACTGAATTTTGAAACGTGTTTTTATTTAGAAGGTGCACACTTAAAACATAATGACACTGAAAAGCACATAGAAAATTTAAAGAGTGACTAAAAGTATCAGGTAAGTGCTAACCAAAAGACAACTATACCTTAATTTGTTACAGCTAAAATAGTTAAAGCACATTATTGTAGATGTGAGGATCTCTGAGGTATGATACAATGTATAATCAAAATGAAAACATAAAACATTTTAATATTTACCCATCTATTTGCAACACATATAAAGAAAAAATTGACAGGTCTAATTTCATACTACAATTGAAGCTAAATATATCAATGAATAATATGTTTGAACACAACTGAAGCTAAGTATATCAATGAATAATATGTTCATTTGAGCCTCTCCTTTTTTTTTGTTAAATGAAAGCATATAATTGGTAACAGTAAAAATAAAAATAAATCATTTTAACAGGGAGAAGTTTTCTTCACTAAATGTTACTTGAAGAAACACTGACGTCTAATAAGTAGTTATAGGAATGTTTCAGAATAATTTTTTGAGATACTCATTTCTGCTTTCATTGACTTCAGAGAATAAGAAGGAGATAACAGTACAAAAAAATCAATGAGGGAAGAGAATCATTGATTGGCTGCCTCCTGCAGGCCCCGCACTGGGGATTGAGCCTGTAACCCAGGCATGTGCCCTGACCGGGAATCGAACCCTGCCCTCCTGGTTCCTAGGTCAATGCTCCAGGCCAGACAAGAGTTACTTTCCCATTCACCCTATTCACAAACACCCACGGACTAACAGGGTTTGGGGACTCTTCCCCTTGGACCACACTTACAAGATTTGATTTTTCAAAAGGAACTGACTTATATTAGGCTCCGTGGGGCAGGGAGAAGCCCCAGGTTTAGACAGCAGGAAGGACGGGGTGTCAAAAGCTGGAAGGCAGCCTGCAGGAAGGTAGAGTGGGAGACTCGGGGCTGGTGTGTCTGGGTTTCATGTACGTAAGAGTTGGGCAGGGGTTACATGGTAGAGACCTGTTCCCCTCTAGAGCCTCTGAGAGGTTGGCATTTAGACACCGAGGCTCATGGCTCCCAAGGGCCGTGGCCTGGGGAACCACCAAAAAGACTTCTTGCTCCAGTGTGGTAAAGGGGAGGTAGGATGGAAAGAACCACAGGCACTTCAGCAGGAGACACAGTAAATAAACAGAAGACTGAAGCCCCTTCTATTTCCGTTCTTTCTTTTCAAATTTTGTTTTATTGATTTCAGAGAGGAAGGGAGATAGAGAGAGAGAAACCTCGATGATAAGAGAGAACTACTGACTGGCTGCCTCCCTCACACCCGGCACTGGGACTGGAGCCTGCAGCCCAGGCACGTGCCCCGACGTGGAACCCAACACTGACCTCCTGGCTCATAGTCCAGTGCTCGGCCGCTGAGCCGGTCAGGCCTTCCATTTTCTGAATCCCACCAGCACCACCACCTCACCTTGACCATGACCTCAGGGAGGTCAAATCATCCCCCCAATCACAAATTAGGTGAAACTGCTCTCCCCTTTCTAGCAAGTGCGAGCTGGGAGTATGACTTAATTTTATTTCTGAAAGCGTTACCACATTTTTATTCACCAGAGAATTAGAGGGTACGATTCCTATTAATACACACCACAAAAAAGTTTTCCTGTAAAACATTTTATTTTCAACGTGCGTATGTTTGACATTCTCCAGAGGACGACATCTGAAGCCTCCAGGTCTTATAAAAAAATCCTTCGGTCTAATTGCAACTGATTTTATATTTTGCTCTCTACATTTTTTCCTGAATCTGTTTGGGTTATTTTTGGTAAAATGATAAAAAAAAAAATACATAGCGCAGTCTTTTCACTAGGGGAAAGCATCCTCAATAAAAATCAACTATCTTGGTCCCCTCAGCATTTGAAAAGGAGGCAGCAGTGGTAGATGCTGAGTTAATAATGAATGAAGGAGCCCCGGGCCACCCCCAATCCCCCTTCTCCTGTGGGGTCACTGAGCCAACACAGTGGAGTGAGCTGTGCAGTTGCAGACAGACTCGAAGTCCGAATCCCACCGCAGATCTCATTGGAGTGTCTTTCCCTGGCCCCGAACCACGATGTGTCAGACTTTGGACCACGATCCCCTAGTGGGTCTCCGGTTGATACGATTGGTCAGGACTGGCAGTTTAAAAGGGAAATAGAAGAGAGAGAGAGAGAGAATGACAGCATAGCGCAGGGTGCACAGCCAGCCCAGCGGGGAAGGACACAGGCTGCACCCCCCAACAAGCCAGAGAAAACCCGGGGTGTCTCGCACAGTAAGGACTCAGGAGTGTTTTGTAAAACCTTGGCATAATTAGGGTCAATAGGTAAAATGCATTTTTTTTTTTTTTTTTTGCCATGAGCCTAACAGCGAAGGAAGCCAATAAAGTAGGCTGTTTGTTTCCCCCAATCGCTCCTTAATGTTTGCCAGGAGGAAATGTCAACTTCTGACTGGCTTTCCTAACTCGGCCTCCTTCATCTCGTTTGCATGTTTTATTTGTTTTGAAGTCATGACATTTTCCACATGTACCAAAAGTTGAGAAAGCAGCAACAGGGATCCCTATGCACTAGCAGACATTAACCTGGTGCCCTATTTGCTCTCTGCACTCTGCAGCCCCCCTTTTCCTCTCTGCACCCTCTTCTTTCCTGGAAGGCTCCGCCCTGGTCTTAGTAGAACCCCACTTCTTCCCAGAGGGCAACTCTTACTAGCAAAGGGATGTGTGATGTCCCATATATCCGTCCGTGATTTCACCACACAGTGATCATCCACAATGCGTCTGTGCATCGGTTTATATGTGGCACTCATTTGGTTACACGTCTTCCCCATCCATTCGCCCTGAGAAAGATTCTTAAGTTACTCTCACAAGCAGTTCACAATGGGTGCCTTTATACAGGGTCTCTTGTGCGCCTGAGCTATGAGAATTTCTCTACGTGAAATCTAGAGGTGCCATTGGTCTGTCTTAGCAGCTTGTGGGCACCTTCAACATTCCTAGGTTTGGAAAAGGGACTGCATGTACCAATTTACCTTTGCGCCAGAAGGTATAATGACTCTTCGGGGTTCACATCCCTGTCAACATTTCAAGTTATAAAACATCGTTGTTTACCAGCTATTGGGTATGACATCATTCATTTAATTTTGATTTTGCTCATTATTAGCAATGCTGAGCAATTTCTATGCTCAAAAAATGGCTTATTGGCCATTCCCGTTTTGTTTTGTTTTTTCTTTTTATATTACTTGTTGCACCTTTTTATTTTTTTCTGCCAGGAAGGGGGGGGTGTTCTTTTTCTTATTGATTGGTAGAAATTCTCTATATATTATGATTACTAATCTGACCGATATACATCACAAGTCTCTTCTCTGTCCTGTGACGTTTATTTAAAATTCATGATACGTTTCATTGCAGGGCAGCTTATCACCATCGCTACTATAAATTAATCAAAGTTATCAATCTATTACTCTATCAGATAATTTATTTCTTCTTAGAAATCATTCTAATAATATACACATAGCCTCTGAATTATATTTCAAAAGTTTTATCATTTCGATTTCCACATCATCTTTAATGCATATAACATATATTTGGGTTTCTGGAGTGATGTGAGAATTTGGTTTACTTTCTATTTGGATAGTCAATTATGTATGAGTTGGCAATCCCTTCTGGCATGATGTCTTAATACTATTTTTCTCATATGTTTTTATTGATTTTTTTTTGAGAGAGAGAGAGGAAGGGAGAGGGGTAGATAGAAACATCTATGAGAGACACCATCAATCAGCTGCCTCCTGTGCACCCCCTACGGGGAATCAAGTCCTCAACCAGGGCATGTGCCCTCACCTGGAATCCAGCCAGCCGCCTCCTGGCTCCAGGACCACTGAGCAACACTGGCTGGAAGGTCTAATGCTATTTTTAATCATGTATCAAGCACTCATATAAATTCGGGTGTTTTGAAACTATTTTTTTTATTTTTCTGACATGAATAAACAGCAACTTGCTTTAATTTTTTAGAATTAACAACTTAAAAACTGATGAGCCATATTCCTTCTACTCTTCCTTATGGATTTTGTACCTACTTTAGGCCCTTCCTCTTATATATAAACTAGAGTCCCAGTGCAAAAAATTAATGCATGGGGCAGGTCCCTCAGCCCAGCCTGCACCCTCTCCAATTTGGGACCCCTCAGGGGCTGTCTGACTGCTGGTTTAGGTCCAATCTCACGAGGATATCTCTCTCGCAAACCAGTACCACTGGCTCCTAACCACTAACCTTCTTGCCTATCTAATGCCTCTAACTGCTTCCCTGCCAGCCTGGTCACCCCTAACAACCCTCCCCTGCTGGCCTGATCGCCCAAAAGTGCATACAGCTAGCCTGGCTTGTGCCCTCTTGCAGTCCAGGAGCCCTCAGGGGATGTCCTCAGGGAGCAGACCTAAGCCAACAGTCAGACATCCTTAGCTCTGCTACGGAGGATGGAGAGGCTCCCACCTCCCCTGTTGTGCTTGCCAGCCATGAGCCCACCTCAGGGCCTTTGACTGAGTGGCACTCCCCCTATGGGAGTGCACTGACCACCATGGGGCAGCTCCTGCATTGAGCATCTGCCCCCTGGTGATCAGCGTGCATCATAGCAACTGGTTGTTCCACTGTTTGGTCAGTTTGCATATTAGCCTTTCATTATATAGGACTAGAGACCCGGTGCATAAATCTGTGCACTGGTGAGGTGGTCCAGCCAGCCTGCCCCAATGAGGGCACATAGGGGCAGGCCCCTGGCAGGAAGGGGCTGCGGGTCAGTTGGCTGGCCATAGTGTGCATCACAGTAACTGGTTGCTCCAGTCCTTCTGCTGTTATGGTCGCTTGGCTTTTATATATATAGATGGGCAGGACTGACAGAGGTCAGAGGGGTAGGGGATAGATATAGACAAAATTGTGGTGATGGCCAGAGGTGGGAGGGGTTGGGTGGAGGAGAGTAAAGGGGGGGGGGGTGGGAATGAGAGATATCTATAATGGTGTCAACAATAGAATAAAAGCAACACTGATATATCACTATACTACACACCTATCAGGGAAAAAAAGAAACATTATGAACTATGTACTTACTACTTTGATTAAATTAAAAAATTTTAAAAAATTTTTGTCCAAAAAGAAGTGTTCTTGAAATGTTTATTTTTATTTTTTTATTTTTTATTTCATGGTAAAGCTAAGGAGTCCCTCTGAGAGCTGAATTTATTCTGGGGGAGAGAGCAAGCAAGTTGCAACCAGCAGCATTTTGGATAACCTGCCTGAAATGATTTATAAGAGAAAAAGACAGATTCCCCAAGCCTACAGTTATTTGAGTTATCTGTAATTTATTTTCTTATTCGAAATAAAGTCATTTTTGAGCCTTATTAAATGCCCCCCCTCCCCCCCCCGTAAAATTAGTCTTGCAGGTTCAGTAAACTTTAGGCCTCACAAAACCTGTGTTAGTCTCTGAGGGATGTGGTCCCTAAAGGAGTTTGGATTCATGCATTATATTTACTTGCTCCTTTTGATTCTTTTTTAAAAGATATATTTTATTGATTTTTTTACAGCGAGAAAGGGAGAGGGACAGAGAGTCAGAAACATAGATAAGAGAGAAACATCAATCAGCTGCCTCCTGCACACCCTCTATTGGGGATGTGCCCACAACCAAGGTACAAAGGTACAAAAGGTGCGTCAGGAGTGGGGCAGGGGGGGCACATGAGGAGAGGTTTCAGGCGGGCCCACTGAATCCCATAGAGTTCACCAACAGCTTTCCTCCTCCTCTCCTCTCCTCCCATGCCATGCCAGCGGGCTGATGGCGGAGGGTAATGGCAGCCACTAGTGAGGCTGCGGGCTGGGGAGGGAGCACGTCTTCCCAGGGTTTCAGAGGGTGTTGGGGACTGGAAAGGAGGGAGGCTGTCCCCTCCCCACTGCTGGGTGGGATGTTGTGATGGAGCAGCAATTTGCCATCAAGAGCTGCCCCAGCCCACCACTGGGAGCTGGGAGCTGTCCACTGGGAGCTGCTTGATGCCCCAACCCACCACCGCGGGGAGCCAGGAGTCACCCGACTTTTGGCAGCAGTAACTCCAGGCAGCACTGAGGTCATTGAGCAAACTGGAGGAGCAACTCATGGTGATCATTCTAGTGAGAAACATTGCCTAGCCTGGACCATTTTTCTAGCTCCACATTTGTGTCACAGAAGCAGTTATTTTAAAATATGATTGGCTGCCTCAGTCCTATCCCTTTGGTTTGAATTTTCTGTGTGGGGAGCCAGGAGCCCCCACCATGCCCCAATGCCAGGAGCTGCAAGTCCGCAACAATGCCAGAGCCAAGAGCTGCCCCATGGCTGGGCGCTTCTGCTCATGGCCAGGGTGTGTGTGTGTGTGTGTGTGTGTGTGTGTGTGCTGTGTGTGTGTGGTGTATGTGTGATGTGTGTGTGGTGTGTGTGTGTATGTGTGCGTGGTGTGTGTGTGTGTGTGTATGTGTGTGTGTGTGTGTGTGGTGTGTGTGTGGGGGGTGTGTATGTGTGTGGTGTGTGTGTGTATGTGTGTATGTGGGTGTGTGTGTGTGTGTGGTTTGTGTGTGTGTGTGTGTATGTGTGTGTGTGTGGGGTGTGTGTGTGTGGTTTGTGTGTGTGTGTGTGTGTGTGTGTGTGTGTATGTGTGTGGTGTGTGTGTGTATGTGTATGTGTGTGTGTGTGTGTGGTTTGTGTGTGTGTGTGTGTATGTGTGTGTGTGTGGGGTGTGTGTGTGTGGTTTGTGTGTGTGTGTGTGTGTGTGTGTGTGTGTATGTGTGTGGTGTGTGTGTGTATGTGTATGTGTGTGTGTGTGTGTGGTTTGTGTGTGTGTGTGTGTATGTGTGTGTGTGTGGGGTGTGTGTGTGTGGTTTGTGTGTGTGTGTGTGAGTGTGTATGTGTGTGTGTGTGTGTGGTTTGTGTGTGTGTGTGTGTATGTGTGTGTGTGTGGGGTGTGTGTGTGTGGTTTGTGTGTGTGTGTGTGTGTGTGTGTGTGTGTGTGTGTGTGTGGTGTGTGTGTGTATGTGTATGTGTGTGTGTGTGTGGTGTGTGTGTGTGTATGTGTATGTGTGTGTGTGTATGTGTGTGGTGTGTGTGTGTGTATGTGTGTGCGGGGTGTGTGTGTGTATGTGTGTGTGGGTGTGTGTGTGTATGTGTGTGTGTGGTGTGTGTGGTCTGTGTGTGTGTGTGGTGTGTGTGTGTTTGTGTGTGTGAGTGTGTGTGTGTGAGTGTGTGTGTGTGAGTGTGTGTGTGAGTGTGTGTGTGTGTATATGTGTGTGTGTGTATGTGTGTGTGTGGTGTGTGTGGTTTGTGTGTGTGTGTGGTGTGTGTATGTGTGTGCGGGGTGTGTGTGGGGGGGTGTGTGTAGATGAACCAAGAGGTGCTCAATGTACTTCATGGTAACCATTCTTCTGTTTGGTCGTTGGTCATTAGGGACACTGGCCTTTTATAATGTAGATTTTATAATCAGCTTTTTAGGTTTTATGTAAAACTGTGAAAATTTGCTTAAAACTGAAACAAACATATAGATCAATTAGTGGATAATTCCCATGTTTATAATATTGAGGGTTTTCTTCTAAGAAAATGATGTACATGTTTTGATATTCATATTTTATTAGTTTATTCCCTAAAAATGTATAATTTTGTTGCTATTGTAAATGGTTGGTCTTTATTTTTAATATATTTTTTTACATTTTGTAATTGCTTGTACTTGGAATTATAAATGATTTTTATATACTGATCTTAGGTTCTCTAAACTTGCGGAATTATTTTATTAATTACAACCATTCATCCACAAAATATGGATTTCTGACATTAATAATCAATTGTTTGGAAAATAATGTCATCTGTTCATATTTTAGACTTTCTTTCTTTGATTCCTACATCATTTGTTAATATATTAACTAATTTACCTATTACATTTTGAATAAAGGCAATAGTGGGGGGAATCCTCTCCTGCTCCTAATGCTGTTTTTATCATGTATCTACATAGAATTTTATCTAATTTGTATACACTTCTGGGTTTGTTGTTGTTCTTTACTTTTTCACTGCTGTATAACAAATGACGACAAACACAGTGGCTTAAAAGTATATACATATATTATTTCACAGTTTGCACTTCCCTGGATTAGTCCAGATACAGGTGTGCTGCACCCTCTGCTCATGGTCTCACCAGGCAGAAATCCAGGTGTTAGTCAGCTGTTAACTTAGCTGAGGCTTCAGGTAATCTATCAACCTCATTGGTTGCTAGTATAATTTCATTGCTATCCTATATAATAAAAGGCTAATATGCAAATCAACCAATCTGCAGAACAACCAGTCGCTATGGCCCACACTGACCACCAGGGGGCAGATGCTTAATGCAGAAGCTGCCCCCTGGTGGTCAGTGCACTCCCCTGGGAATTATCCACTAATTGATCTGTATGTTTGTCTCACTTTTAATCAAAATTTCACAAAAGTTTTACACAAAACCTAAATGCTGGTTATAAAATTCATATATGAGGAGCAGCCTAAAGTAGGTAAGAAATCCACAAGGAAGAGGAGGAGGAATATGGATCATGGCTGGCAAGCACAGTGGTGCTGGGAGCTCTGCCTGCCTCTGTGACAGCGCTAAGGATGTCTGTCTGAAGGCTTAGGCCATTGGGGAGTGGGCCTAGGCCTTCAGTCAGACATTCCCAAAGGGCTCCCAGACTGTGAGAGGGCACAGGTCAGGCTGAGGGACTCCCTCCTCCCCTGCCCAGCACACAGATTTCATGCACAGGGCCTCTAGTGTGTTCATAAGACTGTCCTCCCATTTTCCCCCTGCCTATTGGCTGGGATGAGTTTCAACTCTTACGAGTCTTACTTACCCAAGCCAACAGGAGACTCTTTTATAGGAGCTCACCTGATTAGATATAGAAATCATAAATGAAAAGCTCAAAATGAGAAAAGATGCAATTATTATTGCAATCAATATGATGTTAATATCAGAAATCCACCTGGAATAATTTGCCTTTTAATTGATGCAATGCAAGCTGATTAGGAACTTCAATTCTGCAAATTTCTATCATAATTGCCATATGTTTTTACCTACGCATGAATCTATACTAAAGAGGAGAAACTAAAAGAAGATGGGAATTGTGGGGGCCGTTTTAAAGTTCTGCTTACTCTAGTTTCCTAACTTTATTTTTGGAATTTTTAAGTTATCTTTGTGAGATGAACACATTTTTTTTTATTTATTTATTCATTTATTTTTACTGTTTGGAGCATAAACTTATTTCTATCATTATTATGTTAGAGAGTATTGACTCTGGTTTTATTCTCTTACTATATGCTTTAATATATGCATTAATTTTGAACATTTTCAAAGTACTACTTTAGGTGCAATTAAACCACTTTTCCCTTCGTGGGTCCATCTTATAGTTCTGTTATATTGGATCCAGACTGGTAGGAATGATATATTATTCCAAGATTCTCACTTCAATAATCATGGATTTTCTCTGTCTCCTATAAGGACACACAATGCATGTGGAATAGATGGGATGATGGGATTGGAAGTTGGAAGACTAGGTTTTAGCTTCAAATTCACCATTAGCCACCATAATATTGATGTTAATTTAATAACTTTCCAATTCCTATTGGAAGAGAATCTCCAATGGATATTTTTATGTTTTTACATGCTACAGGATTTCTGATCCAAAAGTACTGGCAAACTTTGCTAAACAAAGTTTATTTGACACACACGCCTTGGAAGTTATAGGAAGTATATTGCTCTGGAGAGATTCTGAGGCGTATGAGGCCCGGAACCATTTACTTACACAGCAGGCAGAGAGCTTTCTTGCTCCTACTCAGAGAGGATTTGCTTACATTCTAGAGTCAAGGCCACTGTAAGGAAAGACATTCCAAAGTGCCTGAGCCTCACAAATTTGGGGGTTCCTCTGTGTCAGTGGTCCTCAACCTTCCTAATGCCTCGACCCTTTAATACAGCTCCTCATGTTGTGGTGACCCCCAACCATAACATTATTTTTGTCGCTACTTCATAACTGTCATTTTGCTACTGTTAATGAATCATAATGTAAATATCTGTGTTTTCCGATGGTCTTAGGTGACCCCTGTGAAAGGAGCATTTGACCCCCAAAGGGATCAGGACCCACAGGTTGAGAACCGCTGCTCTGTCTGATACAATCCCAGTACATCCGGCCTTTACCTTGTGTGGAACAGGGGCATAAGGAACAGGTGCTGAAATGCTCTGAGTAACACATGGACAAATGTTCTGTTCTTTAATCCAGAGATTCTATGTTTGCTGTCAGAATATGAATCTATAATAATAAAAGTATAATATGCTAACTAGCCCAAACAACCTTCTGGATAACCTTCCAGACAGCCACACCATGACACCCACTGATGCCAGGCCAGCCAAGGTGGGTGCAATGCAATTGGTCAGGGGCAGCCATTCTGCCATGATGCCACAATGAGGGAGGTCCAGGCCACTGACCCGCTGGCTACCGTAGGTGGACGAGGCCTCCCTCTATGAGGAAAGCCTGGGTCCTGGGTGCCAAAGGGAAGTTGGTGCCAGCAGCCGGGAGAAGGAAGGCCCATTCTTGCAAAATTTTGTGCACTGGGGTTCTAGTAGATACATAACTTAAACATTCTCAAACTCTTTTGGTGATGGGAGTGCTGTCACAGCCCAGTCTAACACACAGAACTTTCCTGATAAGATAGATGTTGTGTTTCTGGATATAAATGTTTTTTTTTACAAACTAAGACAAAATCTGTAGCTCAAAGATATGAAGTGGATGTGATTATTTTTACATGCAAGAGGCCGGACAATATTTGAAGTGATCAATGTCAATTGTCCAAATGTGTTTATGTCTATAGTCTCTTTGTATCCACAGAAACCACTGTGTGACAAGAGAATTGTTTCTTAACAGAGAGAAAGGCAGAAAGGAGTTCCTTATTTGCCTCTTGTGCATAGTGCATAGTGTTGTCAGAAAGGAAAAACCTAGATGGGAGGAGGGAAAGCCATGCAAACATTAACAACAATAAACACCTAAATGAAATTAAGATCAAAGCTCATCATTTATTCCATAAGCCAAAGAGAGTTTTAGAAGAGAAGAGGGCTTTTAGAGAATAACTCATCATTAAAGTATTTCTTTATAGGACCTGTTCTCTACTTCTCCCCATCCACCCACTCACAGACATCTCACAACTGTGGTACTGTGATTTTTTTTTTTTTTACTAATCTCTTCACTAGCTTATGTTCATCAATCCTATCTTAGTAAAATAGTAATATGCAAATTGACTGTCACTCCAATACACAAGATGGTTGCCCCCATGTGGTCAAAGATGGCTGTTCCCATGTGAACACAAGATGGTCACCATGAAATGGCCAGCAGGAGAGGTCAGTTGTGGGCAATCAAGCCAGCAGGGGAAGGCAGTTAGGAGGGACCAAGCCTACAAGGGAGGGCAGTTTGGGGGCAACTAGATCTGCAGGGGAAGGCAGTTGGGAGGGACCAGACTTGTAGGAGAGGGAAGTTGGTGGGGGGGGTACCTAGGCCTTCAGGGAGGACAGTTAGGGAGCACCAGCCTGAAGGGGAGGGCAATGGAGGTTGACCAGGCCTGCAAGGGACAACAGTTGGGGGGTTCAGGTCTGCAGGGGAGGGCAGTTAGGGGCAATTGGGCTGGCAGGGAAGCAGGTGTTTATCAGGCTGGCACAGGAGTAGTTAGGGGGCAATCAGGCAGGCAGGCAAGTGAGCAGTTTGGAGCCAGTAGTCCTGGATTGTGAGAGGCAGTCGGACATCCCTTGAGGTGTTCCAGATTAGAGAGGGTGCAGGCTGAGCTGAGGGACACATACCCCCATGCACGAATTTCATACACTGGGCCTCTAGTAAACTATAAAGCTCATGAGAGTAGGGGCTATGTTTCCCCTGATCACTCAATACTGAGGCCCGTGACTGGCCCTTGGTAACTCTGCAGAAGGAAAGGAGATAACGAGGAAGGAAAACACATGGGGAGAAAGAGAAAGAAAGAAAGGGAAGGACAAAAGAATGTCCACTTGTCTGCTACCAGGACCAAGATGCTAGGAGGAAGGAGAAAGAAGGATATGGATATTGAAGTTTCCACACACAAGGTCTCAGCTTTTCAGAAAAGAGCCTTTACACTTGATTCTCCTTGTTTTCTCACTTGGTTTGCCTACACATCTGTGTCTTTGGAGGTTACCAGTTTTCAAAGTCCCAGCGTTGAGCCTACTTTAAGAAGCACTGTCAGGGATGCACATGCTTTTCTTCCTTGTCTACCTTCTTGACAAAACTCTGTCACTTTATGATGAGTGGGAATGTTTTGCCTACATAGCCCACGTTTGCTTCAAAGTCATGTTTGACACTGAAATGGGGTGGGGGCTGGGGAATGACTAATTTGCAGGTTTGAAAATGTAGCAGAAAATGAACGACTGACAAGATTTTGGAGTTTGAGTGATGTGAAAAGCGTTCCAGTGTTTTCCATATCACACTCCACATCCACCACCTCTTATCTCCTAAAAGTAAGTACAATGTTTTAAAAGTTCCTATTTAGTAGTTATAGCTGAGCCTAATAAAAAGTAGAATACTTGCAGACATTGGTTTACATTTATTTCTTTTTCTATTTTTTTTTCTCTTCCAAACATCTTAGCTTAAATATATAGTTTTAGTCTGACATAAAGCTTATTTTGTTACTCAAGTTATTATATAGAGTTGAGCTTTGCAGCTTGGTTTGCTAAACCTATGGTTGAAAACTAAACATTTCTGGAGCAAAAATGGATAAGAATATCTTATATTTATTGAACACAGCCAAGAAATTTATTTTTAATAAGTGAACCACAGATGGGATGCCATCTGTCAGCATATGGCATTGGCTCTTAAAGCAATGTTTACATCTGGGAGATATGACGCTTTCTTTGAGAGAACAAGAGGCATTATTGGACTAAACATGAAAAGGAGTGATTTTAGATTCATGAATATTGTAAGTTTACTAAAGATAGAATCAGCATGTTTATATTCATACAGTTTTCATATATTTGGGTGGATAAGAAAAAAGAAAAATCTGTTGGTTGTTGTTTTTTTTTTTTTCTGCCATGACAGGAAAAACTATTGGTAGGAGATAAAAATATCACCATATTTCAGGTTTTTAATATAAATATTCTATTTTAATGTTCTCTATAAGAGTACTAATATTAGTATTTTAATTCTAAAATCCAGACTCTAAGCTTTATTTTACTTAAAAGCATGTAGGAAAGACAATTTCAGTAACCTCAAAACATTTTATCTGTTAGACTTACACTTTTTAACTTCTTTACTATGTACACATATTCTTATTTTTAGTCAACTTCTAATTTAAAATATAATCGGAAATAATTTTTATTATTTTTAATATAAAAGCACAAAACTGATTTTTTAATTACCATATATTGAAGGGTATTGTGTGTTTGCTTATTTGCATTAAACTCATTGATCCCAAACAATATGAATAAGTTCTGATGAGTATTAACGTTTTTCAATGTTGGTTCAAAAATATTCAAGACACATTTTCTCTTCTACCTAATATAGCAAACTTGATAGCTATAATATATGCAAAATTATGCAAATCACATAACTCTAGTGAAAAAAGTTTATGAATAAATAGTCAATAATAGTAATAAGGACAAGTACAATTCTAGAATATTATCTACGTAACAGATTCTTAGGGTATTTCCAAGCATTTTCTTGTATCTTGAAAATAACCTTCCCAAATAATAATTTTCCCCTAATTACAGTTGAGAAAATGGGTTAGATGAAGTTAAGTAATAGGCCTAAGATCATAGAACATAATCAGTATTATCTGCTTAAAGACCCACATTCTCTCTACTATGCGAAGCTGCCTCCCTTAATGAGAAACTACTGTTGAAAAGCAAACATAAAATATTTATTAATTGTTGAAAGGAAAAATACTTGCTGCCCTAGTAATTATAAGAAATTGAACTCACAATGAGATTGCAATTTCTATTTAGCAAGCTAATTTTTTTTGGTAAAAAATTAGAGAAATGGCCACAATCAAATATTTCATATCTAGTCCGTGTTTTGGAAATACCAATAAAGATCCCCAAAGTGTTCATAATTTTTGATACGTTATTCCATCTTCTGAAGTTTTTACTCCTAAAAAGTCACTCTGGAAAGAAAATATAGGTAAAGAGAATTGTGACTGTCCAAAAAAGAAAAGTTGAAAATAATAGATTTGTCAACATATCCTACATAACAAAAGCCTAATATGCAAATCAACTGAACAGCAGAATGATTGGTCACTATGACATGCACTGACCACCAGAGGGAAGATACTGAAGCTGCCTCCTGGTGGTCAATGTGTTCCCATTGCGGGGGGGTGGGGGAGGAGCATTGCTCAGCCAGAAGCCAGGCTCATGGCTGACAAGCACAGTGCTGGTGGCAGGAGCAGGCTTAAGCTGTCAGCCAGACATCCCCCTGAGCCTCCTGGACTGCGAGAGGGCACAGGCTGGGCTGAGTGTACGAATTTCATGCACTGGGCCTCTAGTTTTTTAATAAAAGAATATTTTCTTAATACAAAAAAAAAACCCTAAAAACTAAAAACCTTTACTTCCACTTAGCCATACACTCTACACAGAGCCATGGGTACCATACATTCAATTAGATCTCCAAAATGAAAGGCAAATGTAGAAATCACCTTACATAATTTTATTTTTTTACTCCAGAAAACTAACTTGATCTCAAAATAAAATAGTAGAAGGTGTCCGGGGTGTGTATGTGAGTCTCTGTGTGTGCGGCATTTTGTTCTCAATGAGTTGAGAATTGGGATTTGGGATTTGGCAGTAAGTATTCTTCTTCATCCACAAACTCACTTAACCCAAACCGCAGTATAATGGTAGGTGCCATTTTATTATCAAAATTCAGTAAACCTCTGAATAATTTCTTTGAATCAAAGAAGATCAAGTGGCTCTGCTCTAAGGATCCGGCATTCGTTAAAAAGGGAGACTTGGCCGGGCTGGTGTTGCTGAGTGGTTGGTCATGGATCCATAGACTAAGATGTTAGGGCTTCATTCCCAGTCAGAGTACATGCCCAGGTTTCCAGCTTAATTCCCAGTAGGGGACATGCAGGAGGCACTTGATCGACGTTTTTCTCATTGATGTTTCTCTCTCTCTCTCTCTCTCTCTGAAATCAATGAAAAAAATATTTTTTAAAGAGCGAGAGAGACTTGTAGGTCCCTTTGCATCAGTAGGAGAACATGCCTTAGGAATACAGTATGTCTCGCTAGTGTAGATTCAAGGTGACTGTGATATATAGGGTACTCAGGGGTCAGATCAAGTTTCTGACTTCATAAGGTATTTCTCTGTTTCCATTGGGGTTCTGTTGCAGAAAACAAACCATTATAACTAGTTTGAACAGAAAGAGATTATTGGGTACTGAATGATTTTCGGAATTCCTGAAAAGCAGAATAAACCAGATCAGAGCAACAACTCTCAAAGTGACAATAAACCTACAACATGGTCATATCTGCCTCTCCTAACATCAGGGCCTGTGAGAGAAAGAAGCTGCTAAATCAGGGCATCGAGGGGACAGCTTCCTGATCCTATACCAAGCTGTCTCCATTGTGATCCACGGGAGCAGGGGATGCCCACCACCCCCTCTCCCTGAGCTTCACCTCAGTCTGCACTCGGATCTGTGTGATCACCTTGGATTAGGAGATCCTTCAGTCACATCCAGAAACCTGCTAGAGAAGGGAGTCTAAGGAAATTTTAGTGTTCTAGCATCCTTATCCCAACAAAAAATACTAGAAGGAGAAGGGGGAAATAATGAATTGGCCAATTTATTATAATTGCTACCATATCTAAATTCTCTAGTCAAATTCAAGTTTCATTGGCTTAAAACAAGAATATTCAGAAAATGTTTACATTTCATACCACAAAACTGTCTCTCTCTCTCTCTCTCTCTCTCTCTCTCTCTCTCTCTCTCTCTCTCGATGCCACCTTTCCCTCTGAAGTAATTTCTTATTCTTTTGAATCACCAGATCATTTAATATGGATCCTACCAACATGTGTCACTTTGTACTATGTTCTATATATATATCAGTTACTTTCATTACTGTTCCAGAAAAGAATCCATAAAACCCTTTCAGTCCTGATTTATTATATATTTCCCAACTTTAGTGTAGTTCTTTCCAATAGAAGATGTTGATTCTTAAAAATGTTTCTCCAAAAGTGCATATGATTTTAACATTCTTGTTATTTATGCTGCCATAACTTTTGAATAAATAAACGAATGCACCAATTAATGTTTCAACTTTGACTATTCTCAATTGTTGTAAGACATTATAGAATTATGTTTTTATAGAATTTAGAGCCATTATGATTTGATATAACGTCAGTATATGTCAGTTCCCTGCCAAACTTAATTATCATGGCATAACACTGGAGGCAAAGCCCAATAAAGGTTAATTTTGCAGAAATTTGTTACTGGTCTTCCCAGAATATATGCTTCTTTCTTCCAAAAACAGCAGGTTCTCACTTTCCTGGACTCAGTTTATATTCCATGGGCCACTATTATAACTATTTATTTGCATGTACCGACTTTTCCCCACCAATCTCTACATTCTGATTACCAGGAAAATCCCACTTTTGATAAATCCAGCCTTCTTCCCCACTCTTTACCTGCATTTGCTCAATGAAAAGTGCCCAATGGAAAACACAACTGTGTGTTTGATGTATTTATGACCTAAAAGGGCTCCTACAGACACCCAATAATACTCTTATTTGCTGGGGCCAGTCATTCTCCCCTCTCCCAGTTGACAATTTAATAATTTTTTCTTTCTCCTACAACCTTCAGCCTGTATTGCCCACTCCCTATCATCGCCTAATTGCTGTGTTTCCTACAGCAATACAAATCCTGAAGAAATAATAAAATGTCCAGGCTCCCAACCACACATCCACCCACCTACATCTGTGCTTATACACCCTGCCTTACCCCTTGTGCATATTGTACAGAGGAATTCTGCATATTCTTATGTAAAGCCAACTCCTCAGACTTGTCCATTGTCTCCTGTCTTCTCAAAGACAATGCTCCACCAATTATTCCCCTTGGTGGATTCATCAAACTTTTCTTCTTTACTGTATTATTGCCATGAGCATAAAACATGAATATCTTAAAGAAGAAACCTCTCATGAAAGAAACCTCATTCCCCTCCAACTGCTATAATTCTGTGCTTTTTTTTTTACTAAAAAAGCTCCTTAAAAATGTAATTTATATGCATTATCTGAATTGTCACTTCCATTGTGCCCTTAAGTCCCTTATGAGTTTTTACTCCCACAATTCTATTGAATAAATCATTTCCTTATTAATTCTACTACCCAATCATGTGTTCTTTATTACTAATGACCTATGTGTTGCTAACTCTCATGGTCAGTTCTCCATCCTTATCTTACTGGACCTATTAGAAATATTTAGCCCAGCTGATCACTTCCATCCTTTGAATGGCTTCTGTGTCTAGAATCTTAGCACACTTTCTTATTTCTCTTTCTATTCTACAAGCCAATCCTTCTTTTTCTCCATTTCTTTTCACAAACTTTTGATCTTACTGTTAGACTTCCCAGGTCTCAGTTCTCATTCCTCTTCTCTTTCCAGCCTATATCCCCTGTCTAAGAGATCTTATCCAGTCTCCTGACCTAACTAGCATCTAGATGTTGCAATCCATTAACTCTTAACTCCACCCAGTTACTCGGTCTTGCAGTCTGGATTAATAGAATCAGCAGCCTACTTGATATTTCCAGTTAAGTGCTAGTAGCATTTCAAAATTATTATGGCTGAAACTCGGTTTCTGATCTCCCCAAAGCCTATTTTTTCCTACAATATTGTCCATCTCAGTAAAAAGCAATCCCATTTTTTCCCCCAATTGGTTAAAGAAAAAACATGGATTCATCCATAACTCCTCATTTTACTCACACACCTCATATCTGTCAGCAAGTTCTCAGGAGCTTGGCTTTCAAAATATATCCCCTATCAGACCACTTTTCTGCACCTCTACTGATAACACTTCAGGCAAAGGTGTTATTTGTTAAGATGATCTTTTGCCTGGATTATGTTAGTAGTCTCTAAATTGATGCACCTATTCCTTTATCAATCTGCAGTCTATAAATTACACCATTTCAAGAATTATATTTTATAAACACAGATTAAAGCATCTCATTTCTTTCCCCCCAAATCTCCATTGGCTCCCATCTTACTATGAGGAAAGGCAACATCTTCATTTCTGCTACAAAACCCTACTAGTCTTTTCTCCACCGAATCTGATATCATTCATTACCTCTTCATTATTCTTTCTAATCCAGGCCCACAGGCCTCCTTTCTGTCTGCAAACATGCAAACATGCTCCCATGTCATGGCCTTGATCTCTCTCCCATGGATGCTCTTCTTCAAGTAAATAGCTACATAAATAAATCTTCACTTACTTCAGATCTCCTTATCAGACCATCCATCCCTGGCTATTCTTTTATATTAAAAAAACACACATATTTTTTAATTTTTTTAATTTTTTAAATATATATTTTATTGATTTTTACAGAGAGGAAGGGAGAGGGATAGAAAGTCAGAAACATCAATGAGAGAGAAACATTGATCAGCTGCCTCTTGCACACCCCCCACTGGGGGTGTGCCCACAACCAAGGTACATGCCCTTGACCGGAATCGAACCTGGGACCTTTCAGTCCGCAGGCCAATGCTCTATCCACTGAGCCAACCGGTTTCAGCAAAACACACATATTTTTATTGATTTCAGAGAGGAAGAGAAAGGGAGAGATAAAACAACGATGAGAGAGAATCATTGATTGGCTACCTCCTACTAGGGATTGATCCCACAAACTGGACAAGTACCCTGACTGGGAACTGAATGGTGACCTCCTGATTCATATGTCAAAGCTCAACAGTTGAGCCATGCTGGCTGGGCCTGGTTATTGTCTTAAACAGCAAATTCTCTGCCCAACACCTCTACACTCCCTAGTCCTCTTGCCTACTTCTATTATTCTCAATAATATTTATGTTTATCTGGTATACTGCATATTTCCTTATGTATGTACTTATTTATTTGGCATTGGCTGTCCCCACTAGACTATAAGATTCATGAGATCAAAAGATTCTATTTTAGTCCTGCTATCTCCCGAGAACCTAGAATTGGTTATTATCATAACAGGTGCTCAATAAATACTTGAGGAATGGATGGATGAACAATTCTTGCAACTCTCATTTGGATTTCAGTGTTGCAGCCCTGAAGGTGAGTGAGCACCCAGGATCTAACTGGGTCAGTTCATCAAAAGACGCTGTCCATAGTGATTAGTTATGTGACCTGAGTTAATTCAGTAAGATCTCTGTGGCAGCTACTATGGCTACGCTTAAAAAAAAAAAATCGGGGGTGGAGGGAGGCCGAGCTAGTCTGTCTTAGTAGATAGAGTATCGGCTTGCAGGCTAAAGGATCCTGGGTTTGATCCCAGTCAAGGGCACAAGCCCGGGTTGCGAGCTCGATCCCCAAGAGGGGCATGCAGGACGCAGCTGATCAATGATTCTCTCTCATTGATGTCTCTCTCTTTCCTCCCTTCCTTTCCAAATAAACAAAAGTAAATAAATGAATAAATAAAAAGGGGGGTGCTCTAGTTTCCCCTGAATTTGTGAATGAGAGTATGTGAATCTACAGCTATTGCTGCCAGAGTCTACCTACTAAAGCATGAAAGAGAAGCTAACACATAGTCAGTAACTAAGCAAAGGAAAGAAATCAGGACTAATGATAGTTTTGAACCTTCAATCCAACTGTGTTTAAAAGCACTGTACTCTTAAACTTTTTAAATACCTAACCAAATAAATCTGTTTTTAAAGTCTTTTCAGGGTGGGTTTTCTATCACTTGTACACAAAAAAGTCATTACAGGTATGTTCCAAATTATGCCATGGAGCCTTTATATGTGCCCCAGGATATCCATTTATCAGCATTTAAAATTTTTACATGTTTTTCTCTCTTTACTTATCTTCTGCATATAGACAATATAAATAAGGTAATATAAAGTACTCACTTTTTATGTCCATTGCCTGATCCAGTATCTGATTCCTGGTAGGTAACAGAATTGCTCTCCAGCTGGTGTTGCTCAGTGGTTAAGCATAGACCCATGAATAAGGAGGTCATGTTTCCATTCTCTGTCAGGGCTCATGCCCGGGTTTCAGGCTTGATCACCAGTATGGGCCATGCAGGAGGCAGCCAATCAATGATTCTCTCTCACAACTGATGTTCCTGTCCCTCTTTTCCTCTCCCTTCCTCTCTCTCTTAAATCAATAAAAACATATTTTTAAAAAAGAATTACTAAATAAATGTGAAAACTATCCAACTGACCTTAATATGTATAATTGTTTTTAAATAGAGTTTATTACAATATATATGTTTGTTAGAAAAAAAATTCATGGAAAATGGCAAATTTATTATATCCCTTTTTTCCCCAGCCATGTACATGCCTCATTTCAGTTATCTCCATCTAAAGGCAGAATAGTGAAAAAACAGAAATATCATGGACTTTGAAGTCGCCTATGAAAATTATCACCACCCTACCAGAAGGTAAATAATATGTGCGTTATTTTGCATATTTCTGAATTTTTCACTATAAGAAGAATACACTTTTCTCAGACTACACTCAGAGGAAATCAACAAGCATGGTAGTTGATTTTTTAAAATGTATCTTTACTGTTGAAAGTATTACAGATGTCCCTTTGTTTGCTCCATTGACCTCCTGGTAGTTTATTTTAATTGTTATATAAGGAAAACCCATGTATGTGTTAATTCATTCAATAAATAGTCCTTTAATGAGACCCTTCTATGGATGAATATTATAGTAAGTGCTGTTATGGACTGAATTTTGTTCCCCCAAATTCAGTTTGAAGCCCCAACATCCAATGGACTATATTTGGAGATAGGGCTTTTACAGAGATAACCAAGGTTAAATGAGGATATAAGAATGGGACATTAATTCAATAAAGCTGGTGCCCTTATGAGAAGAGGAAGAGAGACACTAGAGCTCTGTATCTGTGCTCAAACAAAAGAAAGAGCATATGAGGACACAGCAAGAAGATAGCCATCTGCAAGCCAGGAATTGAGCCCTCACTAGAAATCAAATTTTCTAGCACACTGGCCATAGATGTCCAGCTTCTAGAGCAGTGGACATACAGAAGGCCAAGAGACATATGGGAAAATGCTCAAAGTCACTAATCATCTGAGAGATGCAAATCAAAACGACAATGAGATTTCACCTCACACTTGTCAGAATGGCTATCATCAATAAATCAACAGAACATAAGTGTTGGCAAGAATGTGGAGAAAAGGGAACCCTAGTATACTACTGGTGGGAATGAAAACTGGTGCAGCCACTGTGGAAAACAGCATGGAGTTCCCACAAAAAAATTAAAAAGGGAACTCCCATTTGACCCAATGTTCCCATTTCTAGAAATATATCCTAAGAAACCCAAAACACCAATCAGAAAGAATATATGCACCCCTATATTCATAGCAGTTCAATTTACAATATCTAAAATTTGGAAACAGCCCAAGTGCCCATCAGCAGATGAGTGGATGAAAAAGTTGTGGTACATATACACAATGAAAAATTACACAGCAATTAAAAAGGAAGGAACTCTTACCATTTGCAACCACATGGAGGGACCTGGAAAGTATTATGCTAAGTGAAATAAGCCAGCCAGAGTAAGATAAGTATCACATGATCTCACTCATATGTGGAATTTAATGAACAAAATAAATTGATGAACAAAATTGATCCAGAGACATAGAGGCATGGAACAAACTGAAGAAATTCAGAGGGAAGGCAGGGGTTTAGAGATAGGTGGATGGGGCTTGATTAACCAGGGAACTCACATGCATATAAGTATAGGCCATGGATATAGACAATACTGTTATGAAAGCCTGGGAGGGGTGGGTATGGGGTGAAGAGGGTCAATGGGAAAAAAGGGGGGTACATATATAACACTTTCAACAATAAAGGTAAATTTAAAAAATAAATTTAAAATAAACAAATAAAATATTTATATTAAAATTTAAAAATAAACCACCAATTTTGTGGTATTTTATTATGTCAGCTCCAGCTGACTAATACATCAACCTTCAAACAATTGAGGAAAAACCAAGTTCATGTGCTAGCTTTAAAGTTAATGTCTACAGGCTTCAATTACTTTAGGGGAAACAAGTGAAACTAAAGAAAGTCTAATTACAAATCAGCATATGCCTGAAGGGTTCCAGAGAGGGTGTGCTTATAATTCCACATTAAAATAAAGCATTTTACTCATGACGGAAACATAAATGCATAAATAGGTTTATCCTTGTTATAAAAAAAAACAGATGGCTTTGGTTATATTGTTATAAATGTGTTGTTTTATGGAAAAAAGGACAGGATGAATGAGATAAAACGCATTAGTAGGTTATTAGAGAAACCCATGAAATAAGCAATTCTGGAGAGTTTCACTTCTGATTAAGATATAGTAGGACAAGGGCAGTGAAGGCCTGGCATGAGGGAGGGGGTGGAATGAGTCAATGGTGGGGGGGAGAGGAAAGAAGACATCTGTAATACTTTCAACAATAAACATATTTTAAATATATGTATAGTAGGATGTGGAAGACCACAGCACCATGTTAACAATGAAAAGTAAATATATAAAGCATTGTTTCCCATAAAGCTATTAAAGAGGAGTTTATTCAAACTGCCATAATAAATTAATACCAAAGAAGGATGAGATTTTCACTGGTGGACAAAGACGTGTAGATGCTTTAATAACAATAGACAAGTATCTGCTGACAGTGCCAATGTGCAGAGGAGAGGTATGCCTTTGCTGGGATGACTTTACCAGGAGAAGTGAGGTGAATTTTAAAGGACAACATGGGTGGCAAGATAGGTCATTTGTAAAATCCCCAAGTATAAAAAATAAATATTCATCTTGACAATCCTATTCTCTAGGAATGTTGATGAGGGACTGGCAGAAAAAGTGGCACAACCAGCAAGGGATGTGGCCTGGAAAACAGTGTTTGAAGGGTCTCCGAGTGCAGAGATTTCAGGACTTGCTGACATATAAATGTCAAAGGGAACCAAAGCCAACTAAGGCTGGAACCCAAACTACTGACAGCTCCAATCCTGAAAAGATGGAGGATTAGCTCTTCTGAGGCTGTGGTCCTAAAAGTCTGGATTTACGCTAACAGGCAAAGTGCAGCTTCCACGATGGAACCTGAAACCAGCAGTGAATACAAGCTAATTAAAAAGGTGGGGGGGGGGGTGTGAAGGAAGGGATGAATAATTGGAATCTATAGGATTGTTAGAGCAGTGAAAATACTCTGTCTGATCTCTAATGATGGATACATGTCATTGTATACTTGGTCCAATCCCACACAATGTACAACCCAAGAGTAAACCACAGTGTAAACTATGGACTCTGGGTGATCATGATTCATCAGTTATAACAGATGTATCATTTTAGGGGGAGATGTGATTCATCAGTTATAACAGATGTATCATTTTAGGGGGAGATGTGAATAATATGGGGGGCTATATAAGTGTGGAGGTAGAGGTCATAGGATAAATCTCTGGGCCTTTCTCTCAATTTTTAAGGGAATCTAAAACTGCTCTCAAAACAAACAAAAAACACATTAAGTACTTTAACAAAATTCAATCCAGGTCTCGGTGGAATCGGAGAGAGTAGCCCCTCACCTTAACTGCCCTATGAAAGACAGGACTGCACACTTTGAAAGATAGAGTCAGAGATATAACAATTTAAAATAACATTCTTTCATATATACACATGCTATACTGCCATGTGAAGAGATATGAAAAAGTAGGAAAATGGGACCCAGAATCAAGAGTAAAATGAATCAATAGAAGCAAAAATTACTGGTAATTGAGGTGACAGAATTAATCATCAAGGACTGTAAGATAACTATTATAAAAAGTGTTAAATAATTGATTATATAAGAAAGAAAGAATGATTCAAGATATGAATTATTCTAGGAGAGCTATCACATAGATAATGGAGAATCAAATTGATGCTTTTGAAGGGAAAATACGATATAAGAAATAAAATGTATTACATTGTTTTCAAAGCAGACAGAATAAAAGCAGAGGAGAAACTAGTGAACATAAAGCTATGTCCCTTGTAACTATCCACACGAAAGCACACATGGAATATAAGAGTGGATAAAACCTGGACTGAGGACCAGAGGCCTTTGAGAAGTATTAAGTTAGTACACCTATGTCTAACTTGAGACCTAGAATGAGAGGATATAAAGAATTAGGCAGAAAAATATTTAAAGAAATAATGGCCCCAAACTTTTAAAATCTGATGAAAAATCTCAACTTAGAACCTCAAAAAGCCTAGAAAACACCAAGGAAAACAAGAAAAAAAGAAGTTCATACTGAGGCACAGAATAGTTAATGATTTATATTATGATTGCTAGAGGTATTCTTAAAATGAAACACACTTATTTTATATAAATATACAAATTTTTCATATAAACAGAGCCTGGAGCACAAATTCATGCACAAGTTGGGTCCGGCCAGCCCACCCCAAAGGGGGCCTATCAGCCAGACTGGCAGGAGAGAGGGGACACAGGAGGTTGGCTGGCTGGCCTTGCCCCTGATTGGGGTAGGAGGGCAGATAGGGGCTGAGCCATCCAGGAGGGGCCCTGTGAGAGGTTGGTGGGCCCCATCACCAATGAGTGGGCGGATCAAGGGTGGGGCCAGCTGTGGGGGGGGGGGGGGGTAATTGGGGCCCCAGTCGGGCCAGTTGCCCACACAGTGTGTGTCATAGTGACCAGACATTTGGTCATTCTGGTTGTTCTGGTCACTTGGCTTTTATATATATAGATGTATAAAAATAATAAGACTATAAAGCAAATAGAGGAAATAAAATAAAATAAAAGTATCCTAAAGAGGCTGTAATATTGACTACATGACAAAATATATTTGTCAAAACCCATAGAATTTTGCAGCACAAAAAAAAACCATATGGAAACTTAAGGAAATGTTACTTATTAAGTTTGAGGTTCCCGGGAAAGAATGTAGGATGTAATAACAACAACAAAACAGAACAAACCATAATTACTATATTACAAATATTTGAAACAACCCGACTAAAGAGGAAAAAGGTGCCAGCCTAATTGATTTTATAAATGAATAAAATCTGTGAGACCAAATCTGTAAGGCAAAAAGAAATGCTCTATTGCATGACAGTCTAGTGAGACCGTAATTTCCCACAGGGGTACGAATTAGGAAATCTGGTGATGTTACACATGTAAAGTGGAATTGAACAATTAAGGGAATTGATGATCGATTGTGGGAGCCACTTTTCTCACTGTTGAAGTGGAAGCTTACAAATAAGCGAGAATGTAATGATTTAAAGATAGACATAAGCAGAAACTGACATTTAGCTAACAAAAGAGGAAAACCGTTCCATATATAACACATTTTTGTAGATGTAGGTGTACACATGGGTTAAGTATTGACCACATATTCTGCTGCTTTGTCACTATACAGGGACTGGAAGTATCAACACCTTGGTACAAACAAGTATACCTTAAGACCTTGGTTTCTAACACAATCCTTTAAAAAAGAGTTCCCTGGAGAAATGGCTAAAATTAACCTGGGGTCAGGGACTGCACCAAAGAAGGCTGGAACCTTTCACAGTGTCAGTAATAGATGGTATTAACAGGAAAGAAAAAAAATAGCAAGCATTCAAAAGATTTGAATTTGAGGTACTTATAAAACGCTACAACTAAATTAGAGCTACACTTTCTTTTTAAATACACATGGAACATTATGCTAGTTCATAAAGCACATCTTATTAACTTTAAAAACCATATAATTTAATTATACATAAAAATATCAAAACCTAAACATCAGCTCAAGTTTAAAAAAATACTCTCAACAAACTAAGAATAAAAGGAATTTACTTAATCTCATAAAGTATTTCTATTAAGTGCCTAGAGCTAATCTCATAGACAGTAGTAAAACACCAGATAAGTTCTTCCAACGATTAGGAATATGTAAAGTATAGATACCCATATACTCTAATCTACACAATACTGGAGTGTCTATATAGTACAATCAAAACATTAACTAAATAGATAAGCAAACAACATGGAGATAAAGATGGAAGACTGTTAAAATTCACAGATGAATTTTATACAGGAATGTGTATAATTTTTAAAAATTAAAATCCTAATGGCACTTATAAATGAATTTATCCATTGTGCAGTATTACAAGGATGACATAAAAATCAATTGTTTTTATATACTAACAAAGGACAAATGAGAAATGGAATAGACAATACTATTTACAACAGCATTAAAACCATAATATACTTAGCCAAAAATGTTCTGAAAGGCAAACAAGATCTCTAGAGTGAAGTCTACAAACATTGCTGAGGAAAATTTCTAAAGCATTATACAGGCCTGGCTGGCCTGGCTCCAGGGTCGAGCACCGCCTGTGAACCAGGAGGTTACGGTTCCATTCCTATCAGGGCACATGCCCAGCTGAGGCCTCGATCCCCAGTGTGGGACCTGCAGGAGGCAGCCGATCAATGGTTCTCTCTCATCACTGCTGTTCCTATCTCTCCTTCCTCTCTGAAATCAATAAAAATGCGCATTTTTAAAAGCATTATTAAATGAACAGATATATAACTTTCATCCTTCAAAAACACAATATTGAGAAGGAAATACTTCGCAAATTGATCTGTAAGTTTATGCAATTCTTGTCAAGGCTATTTTTTAATAGAGATTGATGAGTCAATTCTAACAATGACATAATATGCAAGGAACTCAAAATATCCTCAAAAAATCAGAAAAGGAAAAGTATAGTCAAGAGACTTGTACTACGAGATTTTATGACTTCAAGTTGCATTAAATTTAGAAAAGGGGTTATTGGTGTAAACATAAAAAGAATTTAAATAGTGTGGTTTCGGACCTCATCTCCAGCAACGACAGAGTCATAGAGATCAGATTTGCCCTGTTAAAACAAATGAAAAATGGGGAAAATATGAAACATGAGCTTTAAACGCCTGGGACTTCAGGCAGTGACCCCTAAAAAACAGTGAAAACTGAAATGAGCTTTACAATTGCCAGCTCCCTTGACGAAACTTCCAGACTAGTTTTGTGAGGAGGAAAGCACTGGAGCCTGGAGTCTCCCTGGGCTGGAGAGACTAAACTAAGAGACCAGATACATCGAGAGAGAGTTTCGTGGCCCTTTGTAAGGGAGAGACAATGCTTGCACACGCAGAGGGATCCAGAGATCTGCAGAGGGTCCTCCCTCAATCTTCAGCTAAGTATTGTTTACCAAACACATGTGAAGCTAGGAAAAACATATCCCTAAATAGTTAGAGGAACAAAACCGGAAGTTCACGCAGGGTAGAGACAAATGGTCATACACCATAGCACAATGTTTTAGTCATGACAGACCGCATAGATGAACATGGTCCCATCTATAATAATAAAAGCATAATATGCTAGTTAGACCAGACATCCTTCTGAATGACCTTCCGGATGAAGCCACAGCTGTGAGGGCTGAGCACCTTGCAAGAATTTCATGCATCGGGTCTCTAGTAGTATTTATAAAAGCCAAAAAAGTGAAAATAACCCAAATTTCCACCAGCTGACAAGTATATATATATATATATATACACACTCACACACACATATATATATTAAAGGCTAATATGCTAAGTGCCCTTCCCTCTGTCCAGGTAATGACATCACTTAACAATGCCTGGCTTCCTCTCCCTAGTGAAGACTATTTTCCTTGCAGTTTCTTTAGCTCAGGAACACTTTAGCCAGATGGAAACACTTTAAACTTTGACCAAATGTCTGTGAAGTGTTTTAGGTGCCTCATCTCATTTGATCCTTACAGAAGTCTTGGAGTAGGTAGATAGGAGACTCGATAGAATTCTATTTTCTTTCCATTAGCCAGAAAACGGAAATTTAGAAAGCTTAGAAACTTGACCTAACTGAAAAGAAGAAAGAAATGGTGGACGCTGAAAATGACCTCAGGTTTTCTCACTGAGCAGAATATAGTCAAAAACGGATGCAGTTAAATATTTTACCCTTTGTTCTCCCTGCATGATTTACAATAAGAATCTGCTTTGTGTTGATATTTACTGCTGTGTTGCTGATAATTACCTGAAAGAGAAGTTGTGTTTCACTGGGCTGGAAAAAGTTTAACTAAATCAGAAAGCAGGTCTACTTAAGCAACTTCGTTCTATTTCTATAAAAGGCTAAGTTGACTTGTACATGCATGATACATATAAAGTTCTCACCGGCACTAATCACATGCATGTGTTTCAATCTGTCATTGTCAACCGTGAATTTGGTTGACACTTCTATTATAGAGAAAGGGAGAATAGTTATATTAAATATTTCTTCTAATTAATTCCCTTTCAATGTGCACGAATTTGTGCACTGGGCTATGACTTAATAAATAAAATGTGACATATCCATATAATGCAATATTTTTAGGCAAAAGAAAGAGTATTGTACTGATACATATTACAGTGTGGATGAAACTTGAAAATGTTATGCTAAGCAAAATCAGCAATTATATGATTCTATTTTATAAAATATCCAGTATAGGACTCTGGGGTGGGAAGTCTGGAAAAAGTGGGGTGGGAAGTCTGTTAATGGATATAGAGTTCCTTTTGGGGGTGATAAAATATTCTATATAAGTGAATCAGACCTCAATGAAGCTGTCAAAAAAAATGGCTGCCTGAGGAAAGTAAACTACTGTATGGTGTGAGTGGTCATGATAGCAGGTCTCCCTTAGGAGAGAGCAGAGGAAGGAGTCCTTGAAAAACACTCATGGAAAACACTAGTCTATGGACAGGTTCTACTTCTTGACCAAGTGGTGATAACATTAGTGTTCACTTTATGATCATCCTTTGAGATATATATGTACGACTTATGCACTTTTCTGGATCTGTGTTTTACTTCAAAATAAAAAGTCTGAATAATGTTTTAAATAACAATGCATGTATTTATATTCATAATAAAAAAGTAATGAGTTGGGAGTATTATCATAGTGACAGTGCCCTAATAGTGATAAAAATAAGTAAAAAGATACATGAAATATTTAAGAAGTTAGAATCCAAAAAGAATTGGAGGTTGATCAGAAAGCAAAAGAGAGGGTGTTGTTAAGAATTACTTTTAGCTTCTTTATGTCAGGCAGATTTCCTTTTCAACTTCAAGTAGAGTCGATTTAGACAGGTAGAGATGGTTAGGAGCTTCAATATATTGGGTCTGAGATGTCTTTCCGACATCCCATTGATGATGTCAAATCAGAGATTCATTTATTTATTGGAGCTCAGAGGCAACAATTGGACATTCTACTGGACTTTGTCCATTTGTGTCTAGATGTACACCAGATCCTTCTCTTCTCTCTGTATATCCAAAGGAGGCTATTCTTTATGAAAGTCATCAACTTTATCTATTGACCTCTGAGCAGGGTTATCCTGATTGAGTTTGTTCATTAGAAGGTACTGGAAGAAGATCAGAGGATAGAAGGAGGATAAAGTTCATGCCTCGGGGTGGTAAAGCTCCCCAGTTTTGACCCTATACAAACATCTGTAAATTGCCCTCTATTAAACTTGCCTTAATTGGTCCATTTAAATGTGTCATCTGTTTCCTGTCAGGAGCTTGTGTAATTCAGGAATAGGCACAAGAAGTGTCTCCAGGAAACACCCTTAAAATAGGTTTCTGGGATGGGGTGGTTAGCATATTTGAGAAGCTCACAGCTTCTTGGCTTCAGGAAGCAGGACACTGATATCTCTGGCATGCTGTGACATTGTGATTAGTCAAACAATCACGGGGGTGCAGGAGATGAAGTACAGATGTGACACAGGTGGAGAGAGGAGATCAAGTGACTGTGACACATAGTCACTACGGCAATAATAGTTACAACAAAGATTGTAGCAAAAGAAGAAGAAGAAGAAGAAGAAGAAAGGAAGGTCCCCTTCAAAACATGAATGAAAAACCAGAAAGCTTCTATGGAAACTTAAGAGTCCCTTATCTCCAATAGCCATAGGGTAGATATAAATGAGAATCAAGTCTAAGGACTGAATGTACTTGAACGGCTGCAAACCAACTAAATGAAAAGAAAAAAAAAGAAAAAGAAAAAAAAACCACAGCCAGGTATCTTATGCTAAAAAGGGCACTGAGAGAAAAAGAAAAGCACCCTAAGGCAAGTGGGCAGACCAGGTGAAGAGGAAGAATTATGAAATTCCAAATTCTAGGTATAGTCATATGAGATTGGAAAGGTAATAAATTGGACTTAAGTACCCAATGAATGGTGTTGACAACAAGACTAGAAACTTGAATGTGGGGCTCCATGATGGCTTACAAGTAAGGAGGAAGAATGCTAGAAATTCTCTGGCATAGTACAGTGGCTCTCAACCTTGGCTATACATTGGAATCACCAAGAAGTTTAAACACAGAAATTAATGTGTAGGTCCCACATTAGAGTCCAATTTTAACATTCCTGGGGTACATCCCGGGCACTGGGTTTTCTGAAGCTTACTGGGTGATTCTAATGTGCAGCCTGAATTGAAAAACCACCTGATGATAGAGAAGAAATAGGGATATGGGAACATTCTAGTAGATTTATTATGTACAACTTGCTAAGCTCCCTTCTATCAATCACCCTGAAAGAACCAGGTGGACACTCCCCTAGCAAAGCATCTTTGAAAATCACTGTGGTGAATGTCTTCTATAGGCCAAAGATGACTGACTGTGGGAGATGCTTCTGTAGAAATAGCTCTGTATTTCAGTGGAAATAATGGCATGCTGGGAAAATTGAAGCTGGATTTAGGGTCATAACCATAAAAAATAAGGTGCTTAAAATCACATTAATAAGGCCAGGGTTGAAATGGCAATGGTGTGCTGACTGGCATTAACCTGTATAACTTACCGATCACTAAGGCCTAAGAATGAAAGAGAAGAGCAGCCTACTGGGGTGTAGTTTAATGATACAAAAGAAGAAACTGTCTAAGTCTAGCATTAAAGATCAAATTCAAGTCATCATGATAAGGCTGTATAGTTTCTTATCTGGTTCTAAGACCTACCTGAGTAGATATGCCTGGAGGCTCTCCATTGAAGGGGAGGTTGGTTTTGAGATAGGATTTGCATCATAGCCATTGATCAATATTGGGTATTGATAATAGCATATCCCCTAGACCTCTATGCGACCTATAGCCAGTTGCCTGAATACCTCTGCCCTGGTACAAGGGAAATACTCAGAACTTCAGGAAGATTACTAAATAAAGTCTCTGAACTTCCACCAATCATTAAAGAGTCTAAATGCAGCCTGGGCCATGAAGAGTAGGCATTTATTGAGGCCCGTAATAGATGGAATCTTGATTCATCCCATAGAGACCATTGGCTCATCCTCTTTGTTATTTGTGGATTATTATGACAGTATAAAGCAAGTGGAACTTCTAAAACTACTTTCATTGCCAAGAAAGAAAATCAAAAGCAGTGCTACATTTGTCTCTCTTCAGGCCCACCATCTGCCCTGTCCCCCCTGATTTATGTCTCACACAGCATCAACAAACTCCCTTAAACCCTAGTTGTTGGGGTTCAGTCAAGGGCAAGCAAAGACCAGAAAGCAGAAGGAGGGTGTTGTTGGGCTGTTTATTCCTCCAGTTTTCTCTCCTCTAGGCCTCAGACTGACATGAGCTGAGAAAGATGAGGGACACAAAGTATGAAAAGCATTCAGGAATAGGCTGATATAGTAAAAGGGTTTTTCCTTTTGTTCTCTTTATAGGTGATAGATTCATTTTTATGTTAGACTAGAGGGCCAGTGCATGAAATTTGTCCAGTGGGGGGGGGGGGTGTCCCTCAGCCAGGCCTGTGCCCTCTCACAATCTGTGAACCCTTGCCCTTAGCACCTGCCTGCTTGCTGCTCCCTACCACTCAGCTAGCAGCTTCTTAGTGCTGCTGCAGAGGCTCCTACTACCTCCACTGCACTTGCCATGCATGAGCCCAGCTTCTCCCTGAGCATGCTCCTGCTGTGGGAGCGCACTGATCCCCAGGGGACAGAACCTACATTGAGTGTCTGCCCTCTGGTGGTCAGTTCATAGTGAAGTCATTCCACCATTGGGTCAATTTGCATATTAGGGTTTTATTATATAGACTAGAGGCCTGGTGCATGAAATTCGTGCACAGGGGTTGGGGAATGTCCCTTAGCCCAGCCTGCACCCTCTCTAATCTGGGACCCCTCGAGGGATGTCCAACTGCTCGTTTAAGCCCTATCCCAGTAGGATCAGGCCTAAACAAGCAGTTGGACATCCTTCTCACAATCCAGGACTACTGGCTCCAAAATGCTCGCCGGCCTGCCTCCCTGATTGCCCCTAACCACTTCTGCCTGCCAGCCTGATCATCCACTAACCACTAGCCTGCCAGTCTAATTGATGTCTAACTGCTTCCCTGCCAGCCTGTTTGCCCCCAACTTCCCTCCTCTGTCAGCCTGGTCATCCTTAACTGCCCTCCACTGCAGGCTTGATTGCCCCCAACTGCCCTCCTTTGCAGGCCTGATCCCTCCCAACTGCCCTGCCCTGCTGGCCTGATCACCCACAACTGCCCTCCCTTGCAGGGCCTGGAACCTCCCAACGGCCCTCCCCTGCTGGCCATCTGGTGGTTGCCATCTTGTGTCCACATGGGGCAGCCCTCTTGTGTGTTGGAGTGATGGTCAATCTGTGTATTACTCTTTTATTAGATAGTATTACATGGGATAGGATATTGAATGTGAACTGTAAACGAAAAATTAAATTTGAAAAAGAACCACATAAAATTTTAGATCTGAAATTTTATATATATAATTATTATATAAACATCTGAGGATGTTTTTGAATTGATTTTTAGAGAGAGAAACATCCATGTGACAGAGAAATACCAGTGGGCTGTCTCTGCACCTGCTGACCCACTTGGATCTAGCCTAAACCTAAGTATGTGTCCTAACCTAGAATCCAACAGGAAATCCTTTGGTGTACAGGTTGAGACTCCAACCAATTTAGTCACCTAGCCAAGGCAGATCTGAAAAAATAAATGTTTAAATGTACCTCCAGGCCCTGGTCAGTGAGGATCTGTAATTAGACTGTCATCCCTTGCACCAAAGGGTCATGGGTTCAATTCCAGGTGAGGGCATAGACACACACACACACACACACACACACACACACACACACACAAACACACACAGGTTATGGGTTCCATCCCTGTCGGACTGCTTGGGCAACTGATCAATCTTTCCCTTTCTCTTTCCCTCTCCCTTCCTCACTCTCCAGAATCAATGAAAAAAAAAAACATTTCCTTAGAGGATTTGCTGGTTTGGTTCTATAGGTGGACAGAAGGGTACCAGGTTGGATTGCAATCAAGGGCATGTACCTGGGTTGCAGGGTCAATCCAGGGCTCGGGTCAGGGATTCAGCAAGAGGCAACCAATTAAGATCTCTCACATTAGTGTCTGTCTTTCTCCCTCCCTTTCACTCTGTTAAAAAAAATCAATACAAAAATGCCCTCAGGTGAGAATTAACCAAAACAAACAAACACCCATACCCAGTGTGATTATTGAAGGAGCACAAGAAGTATTTGTTGAATGAACGGGAAGGGATAGGACTTCGCTTCTTAACTGTTTTAGCAACTCTGCAAGCCAGAGGGTTCACTTTTTATTCACATTTTTATTGATTATTTTAGAGAGAGGAAGGGAGAGAGAGAAACACGGGTGTGTTGTTCCACTTACTATGCTTTTTTTGGTTGCTTCTTTTCTGTGCCCTGACCTGGGATCCAACCCACAACCTTGCTGTATCCGGAGGAGGTTCTAACACACTGTGCTACACGCTGCCTGTCAGGCCCCCTCAGTAAAACCCCTCTGGCTGCCCTGGCCCCTGCTGTGGGCCGAGCTCCTCCCCCACAGCAAAGGTTAGGGTTCATTCTATTAGGGTTTTGGTTTGACCCCTGGTCAGGGCTGCCTGATGCTCAGGAAGTGACCGAGGACTGTTGAGGTCCATGTGCTCTAGTCATTCGGCAGGGATCTGGGGTTCCATTGTCAACATGGCCTACTCTGGTCCCCATCACCCAAGATCCTCCATCACGGACAACTTCAACTATGGCAGCTGTGTGGCCTCCACCAGCATACACATCCGCTGCCCAGTCACCCCAGAAGGCAGATTTCCGGGTTCCCAGGGAGAGTGCCCTCCACACCAGACTCCCAGGGAGAGTGGGGTCCTGGAGGGAAAGCACTTCGCTCTGCCTCCCTTTGGGGCTCCCGGGCCAGAGAGGGGCACCTATCCTGCATAGGGCCCCGAGGGGAGAGCCGCCCCAGGGAGGCCTCCTGGCTGGGTGCTGAGAAAACGATCCTGGAGCCCTTCCTCCTTGAACCCTTGTCGTCCTCACTGTTGAAAGGGACAGATGAAAACCTCAGCAGCCCTACTGAGGCATCTTTAAATTAAGATTTTTTTTTCGGAGAAAATAAGTTTATTGTGTAATCAATATTGTGTAATCAGTGTGATTTATTGTGTAATTATTATGATTACACAATCACCTACATTGAGTTATCTACTGGGGAGTTTCCGCTTTAGGGCATGTGAATGCATTTTATTTTACTTGACGCAGCCTCACATCCCCCAGCACATGCAGCCACACCAACCCACTCCTGCCATCATTACCCATAAGGGTGTCCCGGATAATTTGCATATTCCTTTATTATTATATAGGATTCCTTTTTATGTAAATCAATTTGATCAATCAGGGCCCTGGGAAAAAGAGATGCCCCATTCAAAAGGTCTTAGCTGAAGTTTAATAAAAGGACTTCTTACAGAGACATGGGCAGAAATGACAAAACTAATAAGGGATGAGGAAATGACCAGACAGTCGCAGCCATTATTACTTTGAGGGATAAAGGGCAGGAAATGATAGAATCAGCCCTCCATGCGAGCTGAGTCCAGGAAGAAGAGCCAAGCCTTTAGGAGAAACAGAAGCAACCAGGCCGGGACACAGAAGACAATGGGTGAAAAGAAGAAAATAGAGACTGCATATTTTACTCTCATCCTATTTATATCACCTTCCCATTGCATGCTGTACTTCCTTAGCTACATACAACTAGAACCCAAAGGGCTAAAGAAGAATCAAGTCATCCAATCTAGAAAAGTCAGAATTGCAGGGCAGAGACCGGAAGAGTAGAGCAGTCTGGGGAATATATGGTGGGCCAGACAGATGGGATGGGGGGTGAGCGGGAGAGCAAACAGATAAAAACCAGCACACCACGGAATCATTTTCAACTGATTTTGTTAATGAGCAAAATTGAAAACAAAAGACCAAATGGAAGTAGATTAAAAAAATTAACATTTGTCAAAAAATGCTTTGAGTGAAAAAAAATCACTGTAAAACAAGAATATAAAAGATGTTCTTGGATCCAACATTATTTATAAGAGTTCCAAGAAGCTGGATTGAATAGCATAGCTTTGATTCTTGCTTCCTCTTGAGCCTGTAGTACATGTCATCTTTGAAGGTTCAGAACAATGAGTACTTCTGTGGATTCCCTTGCATCTCTGCAGTGATGCCTTTGAAAAAGGTAATTACTATAAATAGCTTCATTTCTGCTAAAAATTATAATATGAATTTTTTTATGTATGAACAATAAATCAACTCAAACAGCTGCCTCACTATTATTCATCATAACAAACTTATGATGTAGCCAATTGGGAAAAAATGCAATTTTCCTAAAGTGTCTCTTTGAATTATTCAAAGTTTCTGTTGCCGCTAATTAACTTAGTTCACATTACCACAATGAATCTTTGAAAATAAACAAAATGCTGAGCAAAAATAGAAGTATAGATGCTAGTAGTGTTTTATTTTCTCTGATACGATGCTTTATACATCTGTCCCAAATAGGCAGAAATTATTGTAGTAAACTGATATCTTTAATGAGTTTTATATATAACCAAATATATATTAGCAATGGTAATTTAATACGCACTCTGTATCATACTTGAGATAGATAACTTTGTCATTTATTTGGGGAAATGGTGTTTGTAGCTATCAAAAATTGAAGTGAGAAGTGAGTCTGCAGTAAATACACCATCTCTTCCAATGCTTCCTTATTTCCCCAGTTTCTACACATGAGAGGGAGCCTATTTCTCATATTAGGCTACAAACATCTCTTATATCTAACATTAGGTCTCTAATATTAGATCGCAAAAGAAATTATGAGGAGTGATAAAAACAATCCACTTCTGAATGAAAAACGAATATATTCTTACAACCATGTCCACTGAACTGTTAAATTGTCAATCTTCAACTTGGAGTCACATGCCCCTCCCTTGAAACTTTTTTCATTTAAAACATCACTTAGCTCAGATCCATCTGATTTTATGAAAGTAGAGGCACTGAAGACTGAGAATTCTAACCCCATATATACCATTAATGTATTATATAACCTTGGGCAATCTCTCAAACTTCACCTCCTTCATCTAAAAGATGTACAACTTATTTCAGTCTTGTTCAAAGGAATAACTAGTAATATTTGCCAGGTATGTTGGAATCAGATGAGACAGAATCATCATGATATTAGAGGATCTACTGCAAAAATGAGTCATGTACTGGAAAGCAAAGTGATTTTTTCTTATGCTAATTAGACATTTATGAATAGGATTGGAAAAGAAAACTTTCTCATGGCACCTTTCTTAGTCTTTTGGCTACTCTAACAACAATACTTTAGACTAGGGGGCTTAAAAAAAAACTTTTATTACTCACAGTTCTGGAGGCTGGAAAGTCCAAGATCAAGATGCCTCTAGATTTGGTAGCTTGTGAGAACCCGCTTTCAGATTTATGGATGACGGTCCTTTCACTGTGTCCTTATACGGCCGAAGGGGGACAAAAGAGCTCTCTGAGGTCTCTTTTATAAGAAAACTAATCTCATTTATCGGGGTTTTTTCTGCATGACCCAATCGCCTCCCAAAGATCCCACTTCCAAATGTCATCATGAGGGGGATCAGGCTTCTGCTTGGAGTTTTAAGTCCAGAGCAACACCTGTTGAAAAAAAACAAGTCAACTAAGCCAGGTTTACAACAGCACTTTTGAGCACAATAAGTTCCATGCCCCAAAAAGTATTTCACTGAGGCAGAAATTTTATCAATACTGTGTAAAATTGAAGGACATCTGTTTGTGCTACTTCAAGTAAATGTATTAAAGAACAAGAAAACATTTTAAATTCTTTAGAGATTTGAGAAAAAGTCAGTTATGAAAACTAGTTTCCATACTTTTTTGTTATCTCTTAGACATGGGAAGGTGAGTGGAAAAATACAATACAGATGAATTATGCTCTATAAAAAAATGACAGTAACATTTCCTAAATAAAAACCATCCTGGAAAACCAATGAATACAAAGCTAGTTCTTTGAAAAGATAAGAAAAATCAGTAAGCTTTAGGGAGGCTAAATAAGGAAAGGAGGCTACCAATTACTAGTATCAGAAAGGGAACAAGAGATATCATTACATATCCTATGGACATTACAAGAATAATAAAGGACTACTATGAACAATTCTATACCCACAAATTCTAAAAACAAATGACATGGACCAATTCCTTGTAATACATTATTTGCTAAAACTCACACAAGAAAAAATAGACAGTGTGAATATACCTACATTTAGAAAAAAAAGAATTAAATAAATTGAATTCATAGTTAATAACCTTCTAAACCAGAAAGCAGCAGGCTCAGATAGACTTACTGGTAAATTCTAACAAACATGTAAAAACATAAATTATACCAATTTTTTAAAATCTCATGCAGAGAATAGAAGCATACCAGGTAATAAGTACTTTCTAACTCATTTCATGAGAACATTACCCTAACATTACAATCATACTAAGATTTATGAGCACAGAAAAAAAACAAAGTAATATTGCTCATGAACATATATGCCAAAATCCTCAACAAAGTATTAGCAAAATTAATCCAACAATATATAAAAAGAAATACATACCACAAACAAGTGGTATTTGTCCAAGTATATAATTCTAGTTCAACATTTGAAAACCAATAAAGTCAATGGATTAGAAAAGAAAAATCATATGAATATATCAATAGATGCAAAAAAAGCATTTGATAACTTTCAATACCCACTGATGATAAAAATTCTAACAAAACTAGAAATAGAGGTAAACTTCTTTAAATTAATAAAGATTATCTATAAAAACCCACTGCTAAAATAGCATATCTAGTGGCAGCAATGTTGAAGCTTGCCCACACAAAGATCAGGTATAAGGAAAGAACCTCTCACCATGACTTTCCAACATTGCACTGAAAGGTCTAGCTCAGTGATCAGCAAACTATCGCTCATGAGCCACATGGGGCTCTTTGGCCCCTTGAGTGTGGCTCTTCCACAAAATACCACAGCCTGGGCAAGTTTATTTTGAAGAAGTGGTGTTAGGAGTTTAAGTTTAAAAAATTTGGCTTTCAAAAGAAATTTCAATCTTTGTACGGTTGATATTTGGCTCTGTTGATTAATGTGTTTGCCAATCACTGGTCTAGCTAATGCAATAAGACAAAAGAAAAAAAGAAAAGATATATACATTAAGAAGAAATAAAACAGTTTTGTATGTAAATGACATGATAATCTATGTAAGAAATCTAAAAGAATTGATAAATATAAGTAAACCTTCTGGAACTAATAGGCAAGTTAACAAGGTTGCAGGATACAAGGTAAATATGCAAAAGTCAATTGCTTTTCTATATCCCAGCAATGATCAAGTGGAATTTAAAATTAAAAACACAATATCATTTACATTAATACACCAAAAAAATAAAATAGTTGAGTATAAATCCAACAAAATATATACAAGATCTCTTTAAGGAAAACTATAAAACTGCGATGAATGAAATCAAATCACAGAACTTATACCCCTCACAAAATTAAACACAAAATAAGTCACAAATCTAAATATAAAATGCAAAACTGTGAGACTCCTAGATAATAACAAAGGAGAGGCATCAGATGACCTTGGGTATGGCAGCGGCCTTTCAGATCCAATGCCAAAGGCATGGCCCATAAAATAAATAATTGAGAAACTTCATTAAAATTTAAAACGTCTGCTGTGCAAAAGCCAGTGTCACCAGAATGAGAAGGTAAGCCATGCACTGAGAGAGAATATTTGCAAAGATACATCTCCGCATATCTGAAATATACAAAGAGCTCGGAAAATGCAGCAATAAACAAACAACATTATTTTTCAAATGGGCCAAAGACATTAACAGACACTTCACAAAGGAAGACTTACAGACGGCAACCAGTTTACGAAAAGATGCTCCACGTTGTATGTCATCAGGGACATGCAAATTAAAACAGCCACGAAATAGTTACAAACCTGCTGAAGTGGCCAAAATCCAGAACACTGACAGCATCAAGTGCTGACAGGAAGGAGGACCAACAGGAAAGCTTATGTATTTCTGGTAGGAATGCCAATGGCACGCCCACTTTAGAAGACAGTTTGGCAGTTTTTTTAAAATAACTACCAAACATAATCTTACCCTTTGTTCCCACAATTCCACTCCTTGGTATCTACCCAATGCAGTTGAAAACTTTTGTCTATACGAAAACCTTCATATGGATATTAACAGTTTTACTTATAATTGCCAAGCCTTGGAAGTAGCCAAGATGTCCTCCAGTAGATGAATGGACAAGTGAACTGGAACATCCAGACACTGGAATATTATTCATCACTATCATGAGAAGACATGGAGAAAAATTAAATGCCCGTTACTAAGTGAAAGAAGTCACTGTGAAAAGGCTGCAGATTGTGTGATTCCAACTATATCACATCATGGAAAAAGCAAATCTTTGTAGACAATAATAAAAAAATCAGTGGTTGCCAGTGGTTTAAGTAAATATTTTAATAAGTACATTCAGATTCTGCAAACTTTGGCTAATAGCTTTTGTGTGTGTGTGTGCACACATGTGTGCGTGTGTGTGTGTGTGTGTGTGTGTGTGTGTGTGTGTGTGTTGTTTTTATTATTTAACTCTCCTGGATAGTTGCTGGCTGAAGCTAGGGAAATATGCTCATTGTTCCAATCCTAATGAAATGACTAGGTGGGAATATTCAATAAGTGATGTTCTGAAAGAGAATAAGATCAATAGCCAGGAAAATATTCATTAAGAAGGGATAGAAGAGTTTACTTTCAGTTTTTATTCCTTTTATATTATACTTAAGACAATATGCATTCCATTCAGGGTCAGTGTCTCACTAAGCAAATAATTTCATGTAAATAGATGGTTTGGGGTAATAAGAACACAACACATTTCTTTGAATGTTGATAAAAACAATACTCCAAATGAATCTAATATGGCACTTTATCGAATTTGGTGACTACTCCCTACCGCAACTCTCAAAAGATGAAGAGTAAGAATCAAAGTACAATGGAAAATTAAGGAACCAAGAAAAATAATGATTTAAGAGTAAAAAGATCTAAGTATAGGGGCGGAAAATTTGGAGAACCAAACAAAAGTGTATGGGATGGAAGCCTGGAGAATAATTGTGCCTACAGGGACACTTCAGGAGGTTGTAAAATGAGCTAAAAATAAGTAGAGTTATCAGTTAATATAACTGATACTGGGGCATCCTGTGATCTTAAAACGTAGTGGCTTATGCCTGGCCAGTATGGTTCAGTGGTTGAGGGAGTGTCAACCTATGAACCAGGAAGTTGCTATTTGATTCCTGGCTAGAACACATGCCCAGGTTTAGGCTGGATCCCCAATAGGTGGCATGCATCAGGCAGCTGATCAATGATTCTCTCTCATCATTGATGTTTCTATCTCTCCCTCTCTCTTCCTCTCTGAAATAAAGAGAAAATACATTAAAAAAAACTTAGTGTCTTTTTTAAAATGTATATATATTTTATTGATTTTTTACAGAGCGGAAGGGAGAGGGAGAGAAAGTCAGAAACATCGATGAGAGACATCGATCAGCTGCCTCTTGCACTCCCCCTATTGGGGATGTGCCCGCAGCCAAGGTACATGCCCTTGCCAGAATGGAACCCGGGACCCTTCAGTCCGCAGTCCGACACTCTATCCACTGAACCAAACCGGTCTTGGCAAAACTTAGTGTCTTAAATGAAGTTTATTATATCTCAAATTTTTGTAGGTTGACTGGGAGGTTTCTCTGCCTGATATAGTATTGACAGGATTCACTCATGAATTTAGAAGCTCAGTTAGGACCCTCAGACCCCTTGCATGTGAGATTTCTCTTCATGTGCTACCTTGAAGAACTGCTTCTCAAATCTTTTTTCTCTCCAGCAGGATAGCTTGGACATCTTAAGCATGGTGGCTAGGTTCTAAGAGAGCATTTCAATCTGAAAAGCTCTGAAGTGTAAGTGTGCATCAAGACTATTGGATCCTACTTGCTAATGTCCTGTTGGCCCAGATCCACTGTAGGAGGGGTTTGAATACAAGAATCTGAATGCTGGGAGGCATAGTCTGTTGGACGCACCAATGAAAGAGTCTGCCACGCCCATTTAGGTCTAAAAAGTCTACTGAGTACCACAATGAGAACCACAAATATATCCATGCTCCAACAAATTTTTAAAGTTTTAATAATTTTAAGACTATTTTTAAGAGCAGTTTAAGATTGACAACAAAATTGAGCAGAGATGTAGAGATTCCCCAAATGTGCCCTATTGTTACACAAGCACAGCGGCCCTCATTATCAACATCCCCTGGCAGAGTGGTCCATTTGTTATAATTGACGAATCTACAATGACACATCCTAATAACCTAACATCCATGGTGCTCACTCTTAGTGTGATAGAGCCTATGGATTTGGGCAAATGAACATTGACATGCATCCATTCTTATGGTGTCATAAAGACTAGTTTTACTGCCTTAAAAATCCTCTGTGAATGTTGTTCCCTTAAGCATATTGTAGCAGGTATAAAAGTGAAATAACTATTCTTCGATTATGTATGTTCCTGACTGTGCATCTTATATTCTTTCAGGACATCACTTAGTGACTCTTCCCAGCTAGTCTTCTCATTAGGACTGAGCAAGAAGACTTTCCCTCAGCCTCAGCCAGTGGTTATGTGAGAATCTGCACTAATAAAAGAGTAATATGCAAACTGACCATACATCCACGATGCCCACCAGCCAATCAGGAGTATGAAAATTGACTCAACAAAGATGGTGGGTTAATTTGCATATGCAGGCACCTAGTGGCCGAGGACATCCTGCACTGCCCGAGCAACTCCAGGCCTCTGGGCATCGTGGGAAGGTGGAAGGCAGCTCTGGCTGGAGTGAAGGCAGCGTGAGCAGCCAGGGGAAGGAAGGCTCATTCTTGCACAAATCTTCATGCATCGGGCCTCTAGTTAAGTAATAAAATGCAAACAAAATAAGTCATTAATTGATGTTTAAAAAATCTGTTCTCTCATTGAAATCATTACTTGAAAATCATGTTTTTTTATCATAATGAACCAAGACTGGATGCCAGTATCATTTCTATGTGATCCACAGCTATCCTATATAATAAAAGCCTAATATGCTAAGTATCCGGCCATTCGTTCCACAGTTTGGCAAGTCACTATGACACACACGGTCCACCAGGGGGAAGATGGTCCAACTGGTAGGGACTGGGATAGAAGGCCCTAATCGTCCCTGATCTGGACTGGGCAAGAGGCTGGTGCAGTCCCTCCCCACCCAGCCAATCTCCTGCAGTCCCTCCCTGGCCAGCCAGACCCAATAGGCCCGATCAGGACTGGGTGAGATGGGCTGGTCATGTCCTGGATGAATCCATGCACCAGCTGGTTTTGGCCTGATCCCTGTAGGTTTGGCCGAGGAACTGGACAGCTAGTGTAATATAAATAGGAAATTAAAAAATGTTTCCAAAGTAAAGGCAAGGAGAAGAGAGAGGAATTTCCTGGTTTAGATATCTCAACTTGACATAAGATTAAAATAGAAAGTTGGTCATTTGGCAAGTAAGCAAAGGAGCATATGTTCAAATGATGCTTTAATAAGCAGATGTGCAATGTTACTATAGAGGTTATATTATTATATCAAATTCCATTGTTGCAATGGTCATATGTTTATTGAAATAAACTATAATCAAATTTTTTCAACAGACACAGCTACATTTTCTTTTTAGTGTAGCTTTTTCTTCCAAGTTGTCAAATATTGATTGTGACTGTGAATTTATTTGACCAGAAAGGGAAGAGGATAAGAGGAAACACTGGGAGTCAAAAGTGATTTATTTTAATTATAATTCATGTTTGTTCTGTAAATAATCTATTAATTTGCCAAATCAGCACACTTAATGTTACGTATTTACTTAAAATTGCATATTTTGCTTATATTCACTTGGAAAGAGAGATCTGGAGTCCAAAAAAATCAGATTATATTGCTTTTTAAAGTAAATTCAAAAACTTGGAAACTAGATAAACCTCAGTGTAGCTTGATAAAGAACACCTGTGTCTGACTAATCTAATTTAATAAAATTCAAGATTGATATATATGAAAGATTTAGGAAAATACAAATCATTTAAAGTATCTTGATTTTAAAAGGACATTTTATTTTGTTATACAATAGTATAAGCCAATATAATATACACTAATAAGGAAAACCTGGCTTAGATATCATATACCCATAACTGGTTGACTAATAATGTTCACAGATTTTCTTCATCTTTGGCTCAGAGATTGAAAAGATAACTAACAGGATTTCATAGAAGCTGATGTTGAAATCTTGGTTGCATTTATATCATTTATTCATAATCTAGAGCATATCTTCAAACAATCCCAGAATTCTCTATAACTGGATAAATTGGGCTTAATAATGATAATGGGATTTAATAGAGAAAATTCAGGGGAAAGATTTCACTTAAATGAAAAAACTACAAAGATACATTAGAGAGAATAATTGGTAATACAGCTAAATGAAATAAAGGTCAGCTTTTCTTTGAATTTTTATTATACTTATTGTATGAAATATCTATTCTATTCTTTTATTATAGTTATGTTGCATTAA